>CM029630.1:32871704-34071704 GCA_017311315.1 Dendrocalamus latiflorus
AGAAAAACCATAGTCGGAAGGCAGACAACGTGGTCGAAACAAAATGGTTGTAATTAACGTGGTTGAAATCAACGTAGTCGAAACCAGCGTGGTCATAATCAATGTGATTGTAACCAACATGGTTAAAACCACCTAGTCGAAACTAATGTTGTCGACGTCCAGTGTTCAGTCGAAAGCCAGTGTGTGATCGTAGCAGTTCAAAATATGACTAGAGTGATCTACGATCATTAAGCGATCGAAACCAAGGTGATCGAAACAAGCCGAACTTCGACCAGTTTGATCGACATCCAGTGAATAGTCGAAACCACAGTGGTCGGAAAACAGGAACTGCAGTACTGCTGCTACAAGGCTTGCAGTACTACTGTTTCCAAAGGAAGAACAAGGAAGTAGGGTTTACAGCCACATTAAAGATACACAAACGGTAGATCAAAGATTGATATATTGCTCACTTGAGATGATTGATTTTACAGCCACTCCCCTTGGGAGGACAAAACTCTAAGCCTAGAGCCCACACCCATTCTCTAATCTAACTCTCATGGGAGGGAGGAGGAGCTAGTCACCACAAGGCTTAGCCAAACTTCTCAAACCCTAGCTCTTACCTCTCCCCCTTTTATAGGCTCACCAATGAACCCAAGATCTAATGAATCCTCTGATTAGGCCAAGCTTGGGATAACCCGTTAACCTCACCAAACATTGGATTTTACTCACGCATGCTTCTCAAAGCGGCTTATAACTATTAACCCATTCGTGAATCAATACTTGATCCACTTCACATTTTCAACGCATACAAAACCTGAACCACTTAGGCTAATGCAATGGTTTTACACACAGCCATTTTTCGGTATTGGGCAATTTATCAAAATGCCTCTCTACCGCTTTCCTCGAAGCTTCCCACTTCCTTTTCCACGAAACTTCGCCCATGTTTCATATGGCCCCAATGACTTGTCGTCAAGCCTCTCATGCGTCCGGATTCCACCGAACCATCCTCGCTTGCAAACGACCTAAGTCACTTGGCACACCACGTGCTTCTCCTTGCGCATGATGGTACCCAGCATTCTCGACCGCACAGGACCTCGGCTCCTCTCTGAGTCTAGTCTCGATCCACCTTGTTGTTGCTCGTCATGTCCACTGCCGGTAGCTCCCGCTCTAGTTTCTCGTCATCCTGGCTTGCAACCACCCCGCAAGTCTCAGTCATCTTTGGCGTCTCCCTGACCATTCTAGACATCAACACCTCGCTGTGCCTAGTTCCGATCCTTCCATACCTCACCATGAACTAGCTCCGAGGTCATGTAACCAACATCAATAAGCAAACCATCACGTAGCACTGCACGATACATAAAGATCATCAATTTTTATAATCAAAATGTATGCACTCAAATTATTGATTCTAATCCTAGAACCAAACAATAACACACGTGCAACAACAACTCGGTCAAACATGATCGAAACACCAATATTCCAGTAAACAACCTCAGCTCACCGACTGGTCTAATACAACTTACGAGTACTCGGATTCTCAGGGGATGAGGTACTCGTAACCCACGAGTTCCTACCATAAGCCTACAACCATCGAACATACCGCTACAACCATCGAGGACACAAGCTATGACTACTGCACAGATCGCTATGACCACTGCTAACAGAGGCTGCGACTACTTCACAGATCGCTACGACTATCGATTACACATGTCACAACCGATCGCTACGACCATCAATCACACAGGCTATGACCTACCACAACAGATCGCTACAGCTTACGACTACCGAACACCACAGCTTACGACCATCGATCATGACCAGGCAGAAGCTACGACCATCAATCACAGGCTACGACTATCGATTACACATGGTCGTTCAGGCACTGACGCTTTTGATCACCCCACGGTCGTTCTGCTGATCGGTTCGTCCGACTACACAGTCGATTGATAGAAGGCAAACTTTTGCAAAATCCTCAAAACCAAACTCAACCTTCACACATACTCTAATCTGAAAGTTAATCACTCATCACAACCATGGGGTGACCTCCACACAATCTCACACCATCAATCTCGACTCAGTACACTAAATTACTTCATCACCGCAAAATTGACAAAGGGTAAATTGAAGTTGGGTGTTGAGAAGGCAACCTGGATCGATCATGATAACTGATTAGAATATACTGCATGCGTCACTGCTTGGTTCAATTTCTACCCTAACAAGCACCTTTCATTTTCCTAGTAGAAGAAAAAAAGGCAACCCAAAGGTTTAGTTAAACATGCACATGAAGAGAATCTATAGTTCTAGTACTGTCGTTTTGATCATAGTACGTTTGTTACTATCCGTTCTTGCCATTGACACGAGTACATGTGTGATTTTTACAACCGATTAATATTATAATTCTGAAGTTCGGATAAAGAGATGGAAATGGGGGCACTACAAAAACAGAATTCAGAAGCCATCGATCAGTTGTATTTCGAGAAAAATTCAGTTTCGTTTTTTGTCTAGTTGTTTCTTTCTATACATGCGCGGTTAGATTTATAGATTTAAGCACAAAACTTTTTGCATGAACTTTAAGACCTCTGAAAAAAACATGCGTTTAACATGTCAGGGGAAAAGAAGGGATCAATGCTGGCATCCAGAACTTTTTATATTCAAATCTTGAGGCATGCAAATTAACTTTCCACAACAAAAAGGCAAGATCCTAGGTAGCTTTCCCACCGTTTTTTTCCCATAGGAGAAACGTGAAGGGTATCCTTTCCTGAAAGGGTCATTCTTTCATAGAAACATAGCTTAGTGCATCCATTTATACTTGTATTATATTTTTCTTCGTTTATCATCCTTTTCTGTGCTTATTTGACTAGATTAAAGTGTACTACTAGCTGCATGCTCTCCCAATTTGATTCAATTTCACTAAAAAATTGCATAGCCGATCTGCAAGCCTTACGCTTGTTGAACCATCTACAAGTTGGTTGCACCAGACCACCAGTAATATGCATTCCAATGCAAAGGCCGGCAGGCTGAGCGTGTTCATCACTTGCAGGATTACGGCAGCTTGGGACTTCCATATGCATCATCATTTAAGCGTTACTGCTTACTAGAAGTTAGTACAACAACTTTGGCTTTCGGCTTGTTCAAGGAGGATTATTGATATTCCTAGATCTGCAGAAAGATGTGCAGCTTTTTTTTACAAGGTAGTCCTGCAGGGTATGATGATTCCTCTTCCAGTGTTTCTCTTTCTCCCCTTTGTGGCAGTTTGCAGGAGGAGGGCTAAAAGCTCGAGTGCCCAACGGTTCAACGATCTGCATGTTGAGGCACGATCATGTTCACAAAGAGTAGACTATAGACTGTTAAGAGCCGCCGTGAGTGAAGTTGCTTGCTTTCCATTTGAGCAGGCCTATTGGCTAATGGCAAGTACTAGTGCTACTCGAGTGGATTCGTAGAGGGTAGCGGTGGGGCGGGGGGCTCGAGCCCTCGCTTTTGTTCAGCCCCTTCTAAAATTTTTCCTGGATCCACCACTGGTTTGGACACTAGGACATTACAGCTCTAGTGCTGCTGCTTCGCAACGGCGTACGGTACGGGTCATGGCCTTTGTACCGGTGCTGGCGGTAACTCGAGGGAGGATTGCTTGCCGTGTTCGTTGCTGGCAATGCAATCCTTATTCCAGTTCGTGTACGATTGTCTTCTCTGCATGTTTGATCAGGCTTCTTAATTAGGAAGTGTCGGAACTAAACTGATGTCATGTCTCTGTGTGTGTCATTGACAGCATCTTAGGAATCACTTGGCGTTCATGTGTATCATCGTTTACAGGTTATACTACCTCGCCTTTTGGCTCCTTCAAAGAGGGATTGCGAATTGTTAATTTGCCTGCTCACCTGCTGAAAGATGCGTACTACGTTTTCTCTGTACTTTCAACCTTGTATGACTCCGCCTCCGTAGGCGCTCGGCTTCTTTCTGTTTGCATATTTCAAAGCGTGGAGGAGTTAGTATTGAAGAAAACAGCGTCTCCCGGCGTGCTCCATTCGCCGTACGCACGACCAGCTCGACGACACGCGGTGGTCGCCGTCGCCGGTGATGACGACGTGGTGTGCGGGTGGGACAGAGCCGGCGGCTAAGAAGAGCAGCGCCAGCGGTGGGCGGCGGCGGACAGGGGATTCATGGCGGCTCGACGGTGCATACGTGCCTACGTGGAGGTGGGGCCCTTGCGGCAGCGCAAGGGTGGGAGCGGACAGGACGGGCCGCCGTTGGAGAGCTGCTATTAGTCAACGCTTTTTGTCTATGACGCGTTAATCCTATTGCTAAAGATGGAGACAAGTGATTGTAATGAACTGATGCTTTTCCTTAATCAATCTGTTAATATGTACATTGCTTTATATAGGTGATGAATGGGTGGTATAAAAGGTGCCTTTACATAAAGGCATCTGTCCCTTTTGCTATAACTGTACATTGGGCAGTTGATTGTAACTGGTGTTTAACACC
This sequence comes from Dendrocalamus latiflorus, assembly GCA_017311315.1. Taxonomy (NCBI): domain Eukaryota; kingdom Viridiplantae; phylum Streptophyta; class Magnoliopsida; order Poales; family Poaceae; genus Dendrocalamus; species Dendrocalamus latiflorus. The sequence continues at coordinate 32,876,160 of CM029630.1, forward strand.
CCCCCTTGACCAATGTATCTTCACATGATCACCTTGATTCATCATCTTGAAATAACTCCTCCAAAACTCTGTAGAGAAAAATATGAGGAGAACCAATAGAGTATATATGCCATGAAAAACTCCTTTAAAACCCAGCGGGCAAATTTAAGCAGAAAAATGATATGACATATATTTGATTATATCTCCTAAAAACCCTTGTGGGGAAAAGAGAGATATATTTATTATTACGTTGTCATATTGCCTCATTAAAATCTTGATGAGAAACCTTAGAGGGAAAACTCATAAAGGGAAAAGAGTACAATTTATATTTGAACGGGTTAAGTCTTAGGAGATTTCTCCCCCTGACATCTGCAAATCACGTAGTCTTCGCATACCAATTCCATAAACACATTTGTGGAATGTGGAGGTTGGTAATGACTTAGTGAATAAGTCTGCGAGATTATCACAAGACTTAGTTTGCAGAATATTTATTTCCCCACTCTCTTGCAATTCATGTGGGTAAAATAGTTTAGGTGCAATATGTTTTGTGATATTGTTCTTTATGTAACCCGTTTGCATTTGAACAACGCAAGCAGCATTATCTTCGTAGATAATGGTAGGTGATGTAATAGCACCTATACCACATGATTGTTGTATGTGGTTAATCATTAGTGGATGTAGCCACTAGAGTCTGTTTTGAAGACTTCCAAGAGATGGCTGTTCCACCACGTAAAAATACAAAGCCTGTTTGAGATCTGGCATTATGGGGATCTGATAAATAGCCAGCATCAGTATATCATATTAAATCCACATTTTTATTCTTCTGAAAGAATAGACCAAGATCATTAGTGCCTTGAAGATATCTAAGGATATTCTTCACTTCTACCCAATGTCTTTTGGTTGGGGCAGCGCTATATCTAGCAAGTAGATTTACCGCAAATGCAATATCCGGCCGGGTGCAGTTTGTAAGGTACATAAGCGCTCTGATGGCACTGAGATATGGAACCTCAGGTCCCAATAACTCTTCATTGTCATCACGGGGTCTAAATGGATCTTTGTCCCTATCTAGAGATCGAACAACTATGGGGGTTTTCGATGGATATGCTTTGTCCATATTGAATTTCTCCAATATTTTCTGGACATAGGCTGATTGATGCACTATGATGCCTGAATGAAGGTGCTCAAGTTGTATACCTAAGAAAAATTTGGTTTTACCCAAATCCTTCATTTCAAATTCCGTCGTAAGATGATTATGTGCTCCATCTATATCCTGTGTGTTACCAATGATATTAAGATCATCAACATACACAGATATAATGTAAAATCCTGTTGAGGATCTTTTGATGAATACGCATGGACAATCATCATTGTTGGAGTATCCCTTTTTGGTTAGGAACTCACTTAGTCGGTTGTACCACATTCTACCTGACTGTTTCAAGCCGTATAAAGACTTTTTTAATTTTACACAATACATATTGCGATTTGCGTTCGGATTCGGAAGTGAAATTCCATCGGGAACTTTCATGTATATGTCCGAATCAAGTGACCCATAAAGATATGCAGTCACTACATCCATCAACTGAAAAGATAAATGATTTTTAACTGCCAATGAGATTAAGTATCGGAATGTTATTCCACTCATTACTGGAGAATAAGTTTCATTGAAATCAATGCCGGGTCTCTGCGTGAACCCTTGTGCTACAAGTCTTGCTTTGTATCTCACCACCTCATTGTTTTCATTTCGTTTGCGGACGAAAAACCTTTGAAACCGACAGGGAATACTTTGGGAGGTGTATGTATCACATTGGTGAATACATTTCTTTTCTTGAGCGAGGCTAACTCCTCTTGAATTGCATCCTTCCATTGATTCCAGTCCGAGCGTTGTTTGCACTCTGCCATGGTCTTGGGATCAGGATCATTTTGAAGGTTGTTTGCAATTGTTGTGGAGAAATAAACGTCGACAATTGTAGTCTTACGATCGTATGATTCTCCAGAATCAGTATAGTTTGTGGAAATTTCTTGGACCCCTGGTGACTCAATGTTATTTCCCAAAACATTTGAGTCGGGGTATTCCGATGTCCCATGATCAGTAATTGAGTGCACTGTTAATCTGGGTTTAAGGATCCTTTGGTGTCTATCAACTTGAGGTTGATCTGCATTTACATTCTTTTGTTTCCTTTGTCGCTTGTTAGAAGCTGTATCCGCCATTTATGCCGTACTTCTCCCCCTCTTATTTTGAACTGGGAGTTGAGTGGTATTTTGCGGTACCTCTGCTCTTTCAGGCACATTTCTGGCAGGATTATAGGATTTTGACACCCTTATAATCAGTAAATGCATCTGGCAGATTATTTGCAATGTTTTGCAAAAGAATGATTTTCTGAACTTGAAGTTCAGTCTCTCTGGTACGTGGATCTGAGGCAGGAATGCCTTGTACATTTCAATTAATTTCATGGCATTCAGTTTGGTACTTGTTGTCTCCCCCTAATGCCGGGAAATGTTCCTCATTGAATATGTAATCAGCGTACCGGGCCGTAAACAGGTCCCCTGTTAGGGGCTCGAGGTATTTTATAATTGACGGAGATTTATACCCAACATAGATCCCAAGTTTTCTGTGCGGTCCAATTGAGGTACACTGCGGTGGTGAGATCGATACGTATGTAGCGCAACCGAACTTTCGCAGATGGGAAATATCTGGTGGATTTCCATGTACTAATTGTAGCGGGGAAGTGCTATGATATGCAGTCGGACGCAATTGGATTAAGTCAGCAGCGTGTAAAATTGCATGACCCCAACATGATGTTGGTAAGTTGCAATTCTGTAGTAATGGTCTTGCAATGAGCTTGATTCTCTTGATAAGAGATTCTGCTAAACCATTTTGTGTATGGACATATGGAACAGATTGTTGAACTTGTATCCCAAGAGCCATACAATCGTCATTGAAGGCATGGTATGAAAATTCAGCAGCATTATCCATTCGAATTGATTGAATTCGATATTCAGGGTAATGTGCTCGTAATTGGATAATTTGACCAATTAACTTAGCAAATGCATGGTTTCGTGTGGATCAAAGACACACATATGACCATCTAGTAGATGCGTCAATGAGAACCATGAAATATCTGAACGGTCCACATAATGGTTGTATAGGACCACGTATATCTCATAGATTGCGTTCAAGGAATTTAAGTGATTCAGCTCTGATTTTAAGATAAGAGGGTCTTAAAATCAATTATCCGGTGGCACAGAAAGTGCACACAAAATCTAAGGATTCCGGAAATTTTGTTTTGAGGTATGTATGACCAATTGAATTGCTAATAATTTTCCTCATCATTCCAATGCCTGGATGGCCAAGGTGATCATGCCATGTTTGGAATGTGTTAGTGTTCTGGAAAATTACTTTGTACGCAATATGTTGAACGGGTTTGATGTATGTATAGTACAATCCGGAGTTTAACGATGGAATTTTTTCTAGTACTTGTTTGCCATATCCGTTGTGTTTGGTTAAGAGGAGATATTCCTCTTTGTTGTCATTTCGGGTTTCAACATGGAAACCATTCTGACGGATATCTCTATAACTAAGTAGGGTACGTGTTGAATCGGGATACAAGAGTGCATCCTCAATTTCCAATTGTGTACCCATAGGGAGAGTAATAGAGGCCCGATCAGAGCCTACTATTGTTGCATCGCGTCTAGCGATGGTTAAAATATTTTCTTTCCTCCTAGTAAGAGTTAGAAAATATTTTGTGTCCCTAAGTATAGAGTTTGTGGTACCACTATCCACAAGGCATAATTCCTCCTCTATTGGATTGACTCCAAAAATCTATATACACAAAAGAAGAATTTAATGAAATTCTTATAGTGGTATATATAGAATACATACAAACTTTATTGACAATATCGAATGTGTTCGATATATAATTGTAGCATACAAGCTTACAATATAAATGACAACATTATTTATATTACAACACTATAGTACTTATTATCTATGGAACAAGGAGTCTAATTGAGATCTCCAAACATGTCTTGAGAATGAAATTCTTTAAGTGTGTCCTCGGTGCACATGAGATCATCCTTCTTTGGAGAAGCACATGTGTCTTTGAGTTCTTGAAGGAACTTTTGAGAGCATCCGGCTTCATCATTGTTGGATGTGAGATTGAAGTGTGCTTCAAATCGCTTCTCTTGAGCATTCTTGCCGTGAGCCAAAGACTGGAGGTAGAGGTTCACAAGATGCTTCGGGGTGCGGCATTTCTTGGTAGGATGGTTGTAGCAACCACACTTTTGACAAATGTCAATTTTGTCAATTTTCTTCCCAGAATTGCCTTTACCTTTCTTGAATCCACTTGGTTTTTGCTTCATATTGCGTTTGTTTTTACCTTTAAAGTTCTTTGAGTGGTCTTTGGAACCACTGAACTTTTTGTTATTTTGATTAGCATGAACTTCAGGAAGTGGAGCAGCCCCAATGGGACGTTGCTGATTATTCTTTAAAAGAAGTTCAGCATACTTTTCTGCCTGAAGCATGGTATGCATAAGATCAAAATAAGTTTGGTAATTTGCAGCACGCCATTGCTGCTGTAGGACCCTGTCAGATGGGAGCATAGTAGAGAGAGTCTTATCTATTTTATCCGCATCCGTTGGTTCCTTTTCACAAAACCGCAACTTGGAGCAAATAGCATGAAGGGCATGATTATAGTCTCCAACAGATTTGAAATCTTGGAGTCTAAGATGTGCACATTCATGATTAGCCTCAGGTAAGATAACAGCTTTTTGCTGCTCATATCTATTTTTGAGGGCTAATCATAATGTGAGTGGATTTTCCTCATACAAATATTCCGTTTTTAATTCGGGATGAATGTGATTCCGTATTATGCTCAAAACGGAATATATCACAATATCTGGAGGAATTTGATCAGTTGGAGGATCAAATATCACCATTTGCAATCCACGTGTGGTTAGGTTGATTTTGAGGTCCATAGCCCATGTAGGGTAATTGGCACCATCTAGAGCGAGAGGCTCAAAATCTTTGGTAGCCATTTAAAACCTACATAAAAGTACACCATAAATGATTAATTTACATGAGGTAAATTAATGTGTATGGCAATGTTGTAATAAAATGCAAAATATGTGGAAAACAATATGAGTATTGTAATCCGAAAGAATGTATACCTAAATTAAATATAACATGAGGTTATATTTATAATTTCGTATAATCACAACATTGGTGGTGAACACCAATTTATTGTATGACATAGCGTACATATACATGTAGCAAAGTGCCATAAATTGTGATTTTATGGTATTTATTGTAGGTATGCATTCATAATTTTTTGCAAAAATTCCAAATTATTAAGTACAATGGTACTCATTAAATGGGAATTTTAAATTTTAAATTTGCGAAAGATAGCAAATTTAAATATGGTCGCATTCCATATTGTAAATAGAATTGCAATAAAATAATCCTACATATGTAAAAGTTATAGAAATGTGCATGCACATTTATTTGAACAATTACATAATTTTCAGATCCTGTAGGGATTGAAATGCTAATTTATAAAAATACAGATTAACGGGTACAATTATAAATAAGCACGAGGACTATACTGCAAATATTACAATACAAATTTATTTAAAATAACAATTCTGCATTATCTATGAACTAGAGGGGGAAATTGCAAATTTCCGGCAACCTGGACTGAAGCCCATTTAGCCTTTGGGCCCATGAGGAGTGGTGGGAGATTATGGGCCAAAACCCATATATGTGGGCAGGTATATATATGAGGAATGGGGGAATTTAGGGTTCCCCCAAACCCTAACTGCCAGCCGCCTCACATGGAGGCACCCCCGCCGCCGGCCCCTTGCGGCGCCGCCGCCGGCCGCCGTCCCTTGAGCGACGCCGCCGCTGTTGCGGGCGGGCCGCGCCGCCATGGGGGCCGCCGGCCGCGGGTGGGCCGTGCTGCGCCTCCTCGGTCCTCATCGGCCACGCCGCGCCGCCTCGCCACGCCGGCCGCGCAACCGCGCCGCGCTGGACTGCGCCGCCGCCGGCCATGGAGCGCCTCCAGCCGGGAGCGGCCTCGCCTTGGCTTGGGCGCCGCCGGCCGTGAGGACCGCCTTCGCGGGCTTCCGCCTCGCCTCGGGCCGCGAGCCGCCCCACACCTGGCCACGTCTTGGGCTCCGCCGTGCCGTGAGCCGCCTCGGGCGCTGCGCGCCACCGTCGGTGGTCACACCGCCGCGCCGCGTGGGCTGCGCCGCTTCGCCGGCCACTTCGGCGTCACCGAGCCGAGCCGCGTCGAGCCGCCGCGCTGCCAGGAGCTGGCGCCGCTGCCACGTCGGGCCGGGCCGACTGCGCGCCGGGCGCCACCGCGGGCGCTGGCCGTGGCTTCGGGCCGGGCGCGCGCGTGCACAGGAGCCAAGTCGGATGCAAGCGCATGCGATGAAACCATGCAGTGCTTCAAGCGGCGAGCAAGAACATAGTATCATACCTTGTCTGTGTTCTGTATGTGTTGCTCGATTTGGAGAGAAACGTATCTGATAACGTATTGCTAAAGATGGAGACAAGTGATTGTAATGAACTGATGCTTTTCCTTAATCAATCTGTTAATCTGTATATTGCTTTATATAGGTGATGAATGGGTGGCATAAAAGGTGCCTTTACATAAAGGCATCTGTCCCTTTTGCTATAACTGTACATTGGGCAGTTGATTGTAACTGGTGTTTAACAAATCCAGCTGAAAAAAAAGAATCTTGCCATAATTTATTGTGCCTATGACGCGTTAATCCAGCTGGAAAAAAAGTTTGGGATGTCTAACTTGTGACTTAGAACCAAACACTAGCCTAATAAAGTTGAACGTGCCTAAGGAACTTGTAGCAAGCTGTTTATCTAGCAAATTCTGTAATCGTTTTGGCTTCAGCTTTTAGCTTCCGGCTTATTTTTCACTATTCATAAATTTCATCTTTTTCTGAATTTTTGGCTTTTTGTTGAGCTTTTTGGCTAGTTCTTTTTTTCTCGTATTTATTTGTATTATACGTAATGGGCTAACATATTTTTTTATATTTTTTAATTTTTTTAAATTTAATTATGCTAAATACACCTCTATAAGATGGTAATTAAGTCTTGAAAAGTTGTTGATCAGTTTGAATTTCTTTTGGTGTAGTTCTATGCATGTAGGATTATGGAAACACACCCAAGCGTATTTTAAGTTTGGAAGTTTCTTGCTACTTTCTTCTACTGAGTTGCATACAATTTAGCTTACAGTTCACACCTTGATACTTCGTTGTCAAGTTGGTCAAAGATTGGGTTTTGAAATGACCGCAAGAAAGAGTTGCATCTCTGTCTCTTTTTTTTCTCGGCTGTATCTTTGAAGAAAACGTGCTTCCCAGCGGAAAAAAAAAAGAGTTGTAACACCCCAGCCAAACAATGACCTGGAATGCTACCCAACTAGAAGTAAAGCAATGTTAACTAATTGCGTTATACAAAATTTCGGCAGAGCCTCCTTTGTTTATCTTTCTAAATCAGAGATTTCGCAAAGCAGTATCGATTATAATAGACAATCCTCAAGTAATAAATTCAATGCTAAGAAAATAGATTAAAGATTACTAAACCATTCATGGATCTAATACCTAGAGAAAGACCATGAGCATCATAAATATTCTAAACTCTTATTCCTATTAAAATCCAAGGGTAATAATTAAATGGTACTTAAATAGTCCTTGCGTCTTATATTTAATTTTTCATCCTTTATTTCCATTATGGGTGGAACGTGCAAGTGCAACAAGACTAATCTTTCTTTTTCCCATGCATGTCGACCTCATAACGGTACCTAAAAAAACAACAACAACAAGAGTGAGTCCAACGACTCAGCAAATATAATAGATAGTAACAAGAACATTCATGAACATCACTTCACACATTCATCCATCAACTATATAAATAAGCCATACTATGCAAGATGATCAAAAATCTCTTTATCTCTTTCTCTTTTGCATTTTTCCGGTAATGCAAAGTGTGCATCCGTCGATGCACACCCATGCCTGTACCATCTGGTACAGGGACCAATTGCCCATACTCCACAAGTATGGGGACCTTTAGTCCGTCATGTCATCAACATGACGGGGACCTCGGCGCTTATTCATCTCGTGACCAAGACTTCAATAGATCAACATGATGCATATGCGTGAATATGTCAATAAAATAAATCTTGCATTCACATTATCCATGCACCAGAAATACTCATGAACACTGTAAATTGCAATCACCCATAAACAGCACCAATACATCCTTACCACAACCATGAACACATATATTCATATTATAGATCAAACATCGACATTCCACACTATCAATTTTTAAACCATCATTATACTTGCCTTAACCGCGAGAAAATGGGGGACGTGCAGAAGGTGCCGCCTCTGGGATTCGTCCTCCACCTGAATAATAATTATAATATTTGCTAAGACAACAGTAGCGGATCTTTGCCCAAATAAAAACAATCACGAACTAGTAAATTCGTCTAACTTGGTTCCAATTCCCAAATCCTACTGGTCATCCCGCCCCCCCTCTGTGGACAGTCAACTTCAAAAATTCATACCTATTGGTATAGGAGTTCGAATAGGGTGTTCTTAGACTTTCTGGAAATATAATTAAATTATCTAACTAAACCTAGTTGGTGAGCCTCCCTGATTCGGCCATCTTCTACCCGCACCATCCAATTTTCTAAAACATCAATTTCACGTCGGGTTCTCTGGACAGAGCACTCAAAATGCCATAACATCCAGCCCAAGTGTCCGAATCATGATTTCTTGACCTTCCTGGAAAGCTAAGACAATTATATACAACTTTAATAATGTGAAGATCCTCTGATTCTCCCGTTTTCTAATCGCCCAATCCAATCTACCAAAATCTGACAGAAATCTCCCGATCTGCAGAATAGTCTTACAAGAAAAATCAGAACTTCTACTACTAAGGTCTGATCGACACGTTCTAGCACTTCACGGAAAGATAACGATGTCCTCTACAACTCTCTAGGAGAAGTCCAGATCTGAATCCCCACGAAATTACCCCAAAACAGCCGTCCAACGAAATCTTTCCTAGCAGTCCAGAATACCGACCTTGCAACAACTAGTAAAAAATGCATCTAATTGGGGAACAACAGGGAGTACCCTTGACGAATTGATGCAGATTACGATGAACGCCCTACGGACTCCTCCTCTTTTCCTTTTACCCTTCCTCTTCCCTTCCTCCGGATCCAATCGCCTCGCTGCGATTGATCTCCCTTCTCCATTCGACCGGCAGCTAAAGGAAGATTTTTCCCACCGGTAGAAGGGCTTCAATGGGGAGGGAAAGGGGGAGGAGCTGCTGGAGGGGCGCGCAAGGGAGGGGTGTGGCAAGGGGGAGAGAGGAGGGAGGAATAGGGTGGCGGCTAGGGTTTGAGGGGAGGGGCGCCTCCCCCCTTTTTGGCCGGCCTCCACTTGGGCCAAGGCCCAGGCCCAGGTTGCTGGGATTTTTCAGAAATCCCCCTCTAAAAATCATTGTTTAATTCTTTTCTATAAGGTCCCTCACTCCAATTAATCAATTAACTTTCGAATCACTTTTAGAGTATTACAAAAGTACTTGTCAGCATTGAGCTGAAATATCTGAACTTACTAGAAGATGAGCAGCACTCGCTACAGATGTGAAAATGTCAGGAAAAAACATGTTCCGTGCGTGCAAAATGCGCTGCAACTTAGTATCTGCAGTCCTTATCTCGTTTGTGGAACATTTTGGTCTGTTACCAGAAGAATACGGGTTGGAGCATGGTTGTACCGGACCTTTCCATAATTTGCAGAAGCTGTGTGTTGGCCTAATTTTTGCTTTCAGAAAAGAGAACTTTTGCATGCATCTTAGGACTTTGTGCGGTAGAAATGTTTGGCACGAGCATTGGAATCCAACTACCGCCCGAGGCAAAAAAAAAAACAAAAACAAAAACAAAAGAAATCCGCATTGTTCCTCTTCAAAACACTGTGCAAATCTTTACTATTATAAAAATGTGAGTTGGTGGTTGGTCCATTCTCTCTCCTTTATTCTCAGCCATCCGATTTGATTTGAACCATTTGTCTTTCTCCTCCTTTCTCTCTCAGGATACAACCGCTCACCCCTTCACTTTTCCCATCTCCTCGCGCATTCTGGCCACCCTTCTATCTCTGTCGCTTACTCTCCAATGTTTGATGTGTGATATTGGCCAAGCAGTAAGTTTCATCTCATTATTTTATGACTTCGTTGTAACATACGGATCTTTTAACTAGTGGTGAATAAAAACTCTCTAACAAAACCGAGGTTCGAATAGCAGCAGATCGTGGGCCCTCAGCCTGTGAGAATCGAGCCTGCGGAGCGGAGTTGCAGCGAGCAGACGGCCCTTCCGTTGCATTCCGATCGGCCGCGGTCGTGTTTGCTGCTGGGCTGCCGCCGCCGCCGACCTTCCAGCGCTTGCGGCCGCGTGGCTCTCGATGGGCCGGGCGCCGTGCGCGGGGAGAATCGGCAGGTGGCGCCGCGGTAGACGGCACGCACGACGGGCTGGGCCGAGGCCAGCTCTACGCCGCCGGTTTTTTTTTTTATTTCCGCTCTTATTTTCCGCTACTCTTTTCTCTATCGTTTGGGCAGTAAGTTCAGATCATAGAAAGAAGCGGTGGATCCAGCATTTCGGCATGCTCTAGGCTACGGAGAGCTAGAGACTACTACTATCTAGAATAGAGAAAAGGTTATCCCTCGGGTTTACCTAGTCTCTGCACTAGTAAATATCTTACGCCTCGGACTGAAACCTAGGCTGCCATAAGTCTGGATCTCCCTCTGAAAGCATGGTATTTCTAATATGAGGAAATTGGGTTCAAGCCGCTATATATGCGCATATACGGGGTACATGATACATGAACTACTACTGCGAAAGAAATGGAGCTCCATCGTATGTAACAGTAACACTAGCTGCTCAACTGCTTACGTTTCCATGCGGGTTCCTGGTTTTTCCAGCCGCCAGTGGCCACATTACTGTGGGCATGCCCAGTATCATACCGCAGCCGAGCCCCTAGAGAAGAGCACGCACGCGTGTTGAGGCCGGCCATTGGTCCATTCCCAATCTCAACAACTCACTCGCAGTACTTAACTAGATAGCTCCATATGCATGCTACCGCCTGCCGTTTGTTTTCTTCTCTTTGTTGCCAATGCGATGCAACAGAAGAAAGTAACAAGAAGCTAGCTAACGCTGGACCAATGGCGCGCGAAAGTTCAAGGCATCTCCCTCAAGAAACAGCCACTCTCGCACGAAAGGCGTTGGCGCCTTTCTCGGGATTACCGGCAAGTATTTGCCGTTGCTCGTCGTTTGCCATCACCCGATTGGCTAGCTACCGGCCGGTCGAGAAGAGGCCCAGCAGCAAAGCAACAAGGAGCCAAGTAGTGATCAGAAAAGCAGCGCCATTACCGCTGTTGCTACTTGCTGCTAGCGATAATAATACTCCATCGACAATAGTGCTCTCTCGAGCTTCTTTATGGTTTCCCAGGTACTTTACAACACATCAAACATGTGCGAATTGCACCATTGGCCCGGAGCAGTCACACACACAGCAGCTAGCGGCAGAGAAAAGAAAAGGGTGGATCGCAATTCGTTTCAGATCACATCACATCACATCATATCATATGCTTGCTTGCTTGCACACAGGCACACAGCATTCTCTACACTGCACCGTGTATACATGTATGCACCAAGGTCCAAAGGACATAGCTGGCATGCAGCTCAAAACAATCGGCAGCAGCATGAACTTAATGAGCTAGCTAAGAGGCATGAAAGCATGCATGCATGGATGTCATTAGTCAAAGAAACTACATCTAGCTAGTTAGGTTTTGGCAGGTCCTCCACCACTATTCAAATGTGCAAGTGTGCAACTTTTGAACTCGGCGTGCGTGTCCCTGTCTTGTGTTCCAGGATTCCAAGCCTTAGGCTTAAGCGATTACTAATTTCGTTCTAATTAAGAGCAAGTGCTAGTGTACTAACTAATAATACTACTACTACTACCATCGCAGTTGACGCTTGAAACGAAATATGAAGGAATAAAGGCGCTCTGCCGGCCTAGCTAAGCACGATTTGATTAGTTCGTCTTTTCGGACTTCGAGGCGCGCAAATCAGCAAGCATGAAAGAACCAAAGCCTAACGATGCGATTTGATTCACTTTAAAGATTCTAATTCGAGGGGTTAGGGGTGTTTAATTAGGTTGATGGATGGTTTGGTAGTCAAATCTGTGGAGGTGCACGCATGCTAGCTAGCTTTAGAACCTAAAAGAGATCTTGATTCCTAATGCATGGTTAGGATTTTGCATGTGAAAGAGAAGATCGATGCAATGACACAAGCACCCGTAAAATGTCATGGCGGCCGTCTTGGACTCAGTGACATTAATATATGCCATTACCTATAGATCGCATCTAAAATTAAGAACCTTGTGACAAATTTTGAAGGCCCATATTAGTCGACCAAAAAATCTTGCATGCCGTTCCCTGTACGATAATTTACACGTTGATTTTATTCCCATACATAGCGTAAAGCTACAAGAACTGTAGCATTGCAAGATAACCAATAGTGCTAAAATTTGCAATTCATGGTAGCTAGCTGCCTTTTCATCCGGAGAAAATGTAAAAAGGGCGGTCATGGTACGTACGTACTAGCACTAATGCGATACCTAGGTAGTTTTTTTTCCCTTTTATTAGATGTACTTCACATGAATGCTTCTACCATTGAAAAGTATTGCTAGCTAGAGCTACAAGCTGAGCTAGCTGCTGAGAACTGTTAACATTGCAAGATATTGTGATAGTTTTGTTAGACCTAGTGCTAAAAATTTACATTTCATGGTATTTATAACTGGTGCTCTATAGCAAAATACAGTAGATCACATTGGCTAGAAAATAAAGGGCACATAGTAAGTGAAGTAAGTTGGCAAGCACGATATTGTGATAGTTTTGTTAGACCTAGCACTAAAAATTTACATTTCATGGTATTTATAACTGGTGGTCTATAGCAAAATACAGTAGATCACATTGGCTAGAAAATAAAGGGCACATAGTAAGTGAAGTAAGTTGGCAAGCAATTCGTTAGGTATACTAGTTTGCGTGTCTAGTGCTGGATCTCTCCTTTTTGTTCTTGACTTTGGATGCCGGAGAAGACTCTTCCTCCATGATGCTATACGCAATTTGATGGTTCCAAGTGACAAAAACATGGCACTTTAGGTAGTATTACTTCTACCGGTCGCGGTGATCGATTTGGCTTTCTTAAAAAGTGACTAGATGGGCTAGCACTATTTTGGAACTTTCCATCGGCTCTATTCAATTCAGTTTTTCTGATGTCTTTTGGTTAAAATGGCACTATAATGTTTATTAGCCTTTTGAGGTATTCAATTAAAGAAAACCGAAAAAATTGAAAAACCCATTATATATCTATAGGCAATGTAAATTAGAAAAAAGATAAAAAAAACTACGTTAAAAAAAGACAGCGTGTTTCAAACTACTTTTGACTTCTATCTAGAATATGCCAATAATAGCTACAAGGCTATAAGAATATCAAGCACTACAGGTTAAGAGGTTTGTAGAATATCATCACGTGGCCAAAGAAAATTAGGAGACTTTGGAGAATGAGATCTTCACCATAGTATGCAAGATTTTGTGCAAATAACATATATCATGATTCGCCTGTGGAATTAATAACTAATAAGTATCATATCTAGAATTGTCAAATTGATACTATCTACATCTATATTATTTGCAGATACTAGAAAACTTTGTCATTCAAAACCAATCTGAGTCTTTATATCTTATGCCACGCAAACCACTTAATTTTAACTATATGGTTCAATTCGGATTTGTATCATCACCTGATCACCTTCAACAACTGATTAGAAAAAATGAGTTCCAGTCTAAATTTGAACTTGCAGATCTAATAATAATCCATACACTATCTGAGTACCAGCTTGCATAGTGCTTTTCTAACTTCCATTAGCATTTTGATTCAACGCAGTACTCCCTGTTTGTACATTCATCTATCTTCTAATCATAACCACTATAGCTACATAGGATCACTAGATTGTTCCTGACTATACCTACATAAGATCACTACATTATTCCTGACTCCTGAGACCAACATTGTTATAATTTTCAGATAGATACAAAATGATCCCTCGGTGACTCGGTGTTATGGAAATAACTTTGATACCTCCGAATCACCTGAAATTCCCAAGCCAATTTCAAATTTTTCAATCACTTGGCATTTGAGGTCTAAGCATCATCACGGGGGGAAACCCCATTAGATGCAGAACCAACCATTGCAACGAGGGAGGAAACAAGGGGGAATGGCAGGGTCACATACATTGGAGCATGCGGAATTACTGAATCAAGAGCGGCGGCCGGAGAAGAAGAAGAGGGAGGTGGCAGCGGTGGATCCAAGTGGCCTGCGGTGCTGGAACCTGGAAGCTAAAGTAGTGCGGCCGAATCGGAGGCTTCCGACGGCGACGGCCGAATTGGACACTTCAGGTGGCAGTGGCGGATCCAGTGGCTCCAGGCGACGGCGGCCAAACCGGAGCCTCCGGGTGGCCGCGGCGGTGCCCTACGATGCTAGAACCCTAGCTCAGGTCATTAGTTAGGTTAGGCGTCTTCATGGCTGCCCCTCTAATTCTCTCTCTCTGTGTAGTCTGAAGTTGAACTGGGCTGGTGGGTTAGGGACTTAAGAGTTACATACTGAATCACGTAGTAGGATATCCGAGTGGATATTACCAGATTTATCGATTACCGATGAAATTCGGTCGGTTTTTATCAACCCCGAATTCACTACCGAATCCGGCTATAACATCCGAATATTGTACCAACGAAAATCGGTACCGGATCGATAAAAAAATCCGACCCGTTTACACCCCTAGTCATATTCGATCGAAGCACACCGCCAAATTAAATAGTATCTAGTGTGCAATCTTTTTCGCCAGCTTTTGATATTGCTTGCATGTACAAGGTTTAATTTCGTGGCCACTTGCAAATCCCATATTTGACACCTTGTTCGATCGGTTGAAAGAAATTTAGTTTCTCGCAGAAGTCAGCTCATACAGTATTTGACATGTGAGAGAAGCTACGAGTTGGGGCTTCTCGTAATGATTTCAAATGCATCAATTTCATCTAAATTCGGATATATAATTAAAAATATTAATTTTAGGGTATATACTCATCTATAACAATTCAAATGAAACATATAAGTTTGAAAAAATATACTCAAATTCAAAGTTTTAAACAAATTTATATCACATACTTTACTGATTTATATATATAATCTGCATATACCTATAATCAAACTGTTATAAAAAAGGCAACTATAATTTAAAATTTAGTTCAAACTTGTTTGAACTAATTAGTAAATTTGTTAAACTATATATATATATATATATATATATATATATATATATATATATATATATATATATATATATATATATATATATATATATATATATATATATAGTGTGTATGTATGTGTGCGCGCGCGCGCGCTCGCGCTTACTCAAAATTTATTTTATACTTAATAAACCATGCATAGCCAATGCATAAACCATATGTGCGTATATGGGCACAAATCATGACCAACCAGCCCTGATCATAAGACACTGTCACCATCGGGCTGAAGGGGATTTAGTTAAGAGGGCGACAGAAAGAAACCGAAAACCAATTCGCCAGTCGATCTAGCTAGCTAGCTATCACCGAAAAAAAATAGAGGCTGGCACTCTCGATCGATCGATCGCTAGACGTGGTGCGTGCACGAACAGTGCAGCTTCGTTTCCAAATATGCACGTACGCATGTTGCAGCAATTTGCTCGGTAGGTGGTATATATTAACCGGCTTTAATTTGGGCGTATGGAAACAGCGCAGTGCAGCTCTTTCTGAGCAATCAGAGCACGGAAACAAAATGGAGTACTACTTTTGGTTTAGGATTGCTTCTCTTTGTGCCATTACAAGACACGAACTTCATCAAGGTCTAGATCAGGCTAAAATAATACTACAAAACTGTTGGGATTTGGTTGGGCCCGTGAGGTTTGTGTCCAATTAGCACATTAATTAACTCCATGATCATGTTGGCAGACATGTACATGAGATGATATTGATCTTAAACACAAGAATTCAATTCACGGTGTCGAAGTGTCATGCCATATTAATTTATCGTTGTGAATATAGTACTAACCAGTTTCACAAAGGTGCCAAAGTGTTGTGCTATTTTATGCAAACGTATCGACATAGCAGGCATTGATGTGGTTGAACGGTATATAACAAAAGGCCCAACTTTTGGACTAAACATTTGCAATCTGGAGACAGAACTCGTGACACGTCACTTTAGTGCCGTCCTAGAGAAATTTATGCCTAAATCTGTCGTGTTTCATGCGTGCAATGCAAAGCGTATCCAACTAAAATATATAGCTAGCAAGATACCGATAGAATCAATTAGTACAATTAGAGAGGATGAATGATTGTTGCCACCGTTTCAAAGTTTCTAGACGATTGATGACGTTTTCGACTACTCGAAAACCAATCGCCTGATTAGATACCCAGCGTATGACCACTCGATCAATCGATCTATTCAACCTCTTCGTTCAATCCATTGATCTATTCGACCGCTTCACCCGATCGTCTTGCTCGTCGTTATATGATCCAAACCACCAGCAACTACCAACGTACTTTATGCAAATCAAGAATCAGATGGATTCAAGACTAACTTTATTGCTGGAGTTTTGTGAATTTACAAATTAAGTGCCCTCACAAGTACCCCTAAAAATCTTCTCGACGAAAACCCTCTCACAACCACACTATAACTCTCTCAAAAGTCACACATTAGCCCTTAGCCTCCCTTGCTTTTATAGGCTAATATCCAAATTGCGTCCGCCTTAAACACGAACACCAAACTCTATCTCTTCCAAAATTCAAGGGACCCAAAATCCTTCCAAACACGGGTTTTAACCAATCTCTAATTCTTCCCGTTACGGATTCCTTCCATAATGTTTCCAATCTCACCACGTGACGAAGCCTCTAGGAACGCACCTCCTGTATCTTCATCACATCATCATTAACCTCTATGTCAAAGCCTTCTAGACCGCACCGCTCATAGCTTCTTCATGAATCATCACCTTTTGATCTCCATGTGCTTCAACATGAGCCTGATCATCTTACATGACATTCTCAACTGCTTGAACCTTAGACTTCCCCATCCTAGCCCCGATTCTCTTCATCACCGACCATGATTACCTCCACGCCCACCTGCACATGCAAAAACCAAAGAGCGTTTTCCACCGGCACAAATTCTTCACAACTTGACCGACATCAGCACACACACACTCGAAGTACATCATCGTCTATCCATAGTCAAGAACCAAATCTTCCACGACTATCAACCAGGTCATCCATGATCATACATCCTATCGCTATCTAGTAATTAACCTTAGACCATACATTACGACCACTAGCTCAACAAGTACTCAAAAAACAACGAATACTCAGGAATTACCTTCGCTCCACTCAAGACATTCAGAAAAACATATGCATCTCTACCAGCTACAAAATCACCAAGTACCAACTATCGAGTACCAATCATTACGACTATGACTGCCGATTGCAACACCTCTACAGACCATGATCGCAAAAACCACAACCTTCGAGTATTGAGTCGTTCTGACTACCAAATCCTTCGAGTACTGTTCACGGATTACCACTAGCCAGTCATATCATTGGCCTAACATAAGTACTCAAAGTACTCGAAAATCACAAGAGTTGAAGCACTTATACTGACAATGAAGTCTACGAGTATCAACCATAAAGCCTATGATAATCGAGCACAAAGTCTTTGACTTCCGACCACAAAGTCTACGACTACCGATTACCAAGTCTAACACCACTGACCAGTAAAGTTCACGACTGCCAACCAATAAAATCTACGACTATCGAGTACGACCAGTAAAGTCGACGACTATCGACTGGTTACTATAGCTACGACCATAAAAAAGTATTGTAGCTAGACCAGTTCGCTGGTCGAGATCGAAGCTTGCCGATTATCTGCCATGGTAAAAAAGACCGTAGTCGAAGCCGGACGTGATCGTAGTCAGACATGGTCGAAGTTGTGATCGAAGTCAACGTGGTCGAAGTCTGCTGATCGGACAAAGCCGTTCGGACCTCCCAGCACAAACTTGTTCGATCCTCTGATGCTACTCGGACACCGTCCGATACTTCAATTCCACTCGAGCATCGTTTAATACTCCGTTGCTACTCGATAGCCGCCGATACCACTCGGACCCGATTGGACTAGTCCAAAACTACTCGAAGCAGACCAAAATCACTCAGACTCAAAACCTTCAACTGTGATCGACCAAAAGTTTCACAAACGGAAATTCTAAAGCAAACCAAATATCAATTATTCATCATCACTAAACTCATGACTATCCATATGATCTAACAATATCAAAACGTATGTGCTGGATCAACCAAATCAGTCCATTTATTTACTTAGCCGACCGACACAGAAAAGATCGCATATCTGACTTTTAGATTGCAAGAGACAAACACTGATACACTTGTGATACTACAGATTAGTCCCTTGGTGGCATCGTAGAGTACTAAAACGGCTCTAGAAAACTGCACAAGCATTGTCCTACTCCATGCACTGATGCGCACAAACATGTCCACAAAGGCTCAAAGATATCAATGTACCGAACAAAATCAACAGATCGATCAGAGTTCGCGCATCCCAAACAAACAATTAAGCAGCGACTTGAACCTGACTTGGGCGTTGCAAGAGACAAGGCGCGAAAAGAAAAAGGCACGATCGACGAGCTACACACAAAACCAAATCGTCAACAAAACAATCGCGTCTTTCCATATCACCCAATCATAAAACCCAGTCACCTCCCATTAGTCTTCCGTGTACTTGGCAGCGGCATGCCCGCTCTTTACCTCCTTTTGGCACACTACTCCAACCAAACAACACTAGCCAGTCCTACAAGCAAATGGAAAAGGGATCGAAAGAGCCCCATGCGTGCACTTGCGATATCTAATCATTAAACCAGGTTTGTTAATGCGAGTGTAACCGCCACCAAATTGAAAACAGCTTTCAGAGAGGGAGGGTACTTTCTGAGAGGTACGTACGGCGCCGACGTGGCAAATTGTTAGGCCTAACCCTCTTCGTTTTCGGCGATTAGCATTTGGACTGGCGTTTAAGGAGAGGAAGCTTCCGTCTTAATAAAATCACGTCGAGAAATTACCTGCCTACGTACGTACCCTTCCCTCGGCAAATTAAGCAGCTGAGATCGGTCGATGTAACGGGGCAACAAGTGGCGAGATGTTGTAATGGCCGACACGTACGATTGACTTAGATCGGTGTGTGCTCTTGGTTGTTCTAGTTGTCCTTGTCTCTTGAGAAGATGGGCTGATGCTGAATCGGTTGGCGCACGCACTTAACTATTAAAATTAGCATAATTCTACTTGCTCCGGTCCGGTGTTGTAGCCGGTGCTTCTCTTTTCAACGGCACCGAACCTGTCAAGAAGACTTCATTTGGGGGTTTTATATACTTACTATGGCGAGAACTGTGCTTGTTAGTTGCGTGTTGAAAAAGATGCTACTAGCTAGCTCCGCTGATAAAGTCCACAGAACAATCTCCAACAAACAACTAGAAATATATGTGAAGTAGTATATAAAAGGGGTGTCTACCATAATGTGGTTTATGTTGTCCCATGTATAAGCTATCTTTGTAAAACATTTGATCAAAACAAAACCATACATATACACACGTCTCAAAGCTGATCCAAAAGTCGAGAAAAGTTTCTGAAAAAGAAAGGCATGCAAGTTACAAACATTTAGGCAGGCTTCCAAGATCCTTTTTAAAACAATCAGCATCGTAGTTGCCACTCGCTTGTTAGCAACACTAGTACTAAACAGAGCTTTAGTCCGGAGCGATCACTGTCGATGCATTATTTTCTATTGAGCCCACACACCACTCAAAGCGAGCAACGAGTATCGTCTGCATCTCGTCGCATGCAGCATCTCTCTCTCTCTCTCTCTCTCTCTCTCTCTCTCTCTCTCTCTCTTCTTTTGCCCATCTGTCTCTTTCCTTCTCTCTCTCACTCTCCCGCCATAAATGGGGCGGTTAAAGTCCGTTGAGATGGGCAAAGCAGCAGGGCCAGGCGAGGAGGACAGGGGGACGGAAAGGGGCCCCCACAAGTCTGTGGGCAGCGGAGCAACAATACAGGGGCTGGTTTTCCACCTGGGCCCCACGCGGATCAGCCAGCCGGCGCTCTGCCCCCGTCCAGTGGGCCCGATGTCAGGAAAGTGTCGGCATGTCCACCTCCGCGACGAGCGCAGCTAGCACAGCGCCGATTTTTTTTATCTAACCCTATTGTACCACGTTACTTAAAAAAAAGGCGGTAAATCTAACCCTTCTAACCAAAAAACCCAGCGTGTGACATGAGTCTCCTACCGCAGGCTGTACTACAATACATTCGTCCCATCACGATAACACCCTAGTGCGACATAGTTTGACTGTGTACGACATATGATAGGACGCACGAAGGTTCTGCGCCACCCGACCGTGACAAGGACTCCACCTGCTGCGTCGAGCAAGCCTATGTCGTGCTCGTGAGCGATGCTTTGGTGGCCAGATGCTGTCGCAGTCAGGTGGCATGGAAGGAGTTACGTGTCAGCCACTCATTCTTCTGTGCTCAATAAAAGAGCTAAATTTATAATTTTGTATTATATAAAACTAATTTCGAAATTAAGGTGGGACATCACAGCCAAATAAAAAAAAATTGTCCCCGGCGCCACACCACAACAAAAGCGAGGGACCGAAGCCCGCACTAACTCCGCTCCGCTACCGATACCGCCTTTTCGCCCACCGACCGACCGCGTGGCCCACCACCGCCCGCCGAGCGTTTCCCGGGCACGCAGGCGTGGGCGCCTGTACTTGGCGCGCGCGTGCGCGCGTCCGTTTTTACGCGTCGGCTCGGCCTGGCCGCGCGCGTCGGCGTCCGTTCCGGGGGGACGTTTTGACCAGACCGCGCCACCGCGCGCGGACGGCGGCCCGGCGCGCCGACCCCGGCATGGCCAGAGCGCTGCGTCGCCTGTATCACACCGTACGTCCTGCGCGAGCGGCTGCACGCTTCGCACGGCGAGCGGCGATCGACTTGACCTACGTATCGTTAACCGCCGCACCTGCATTGCCAAGAAATGGATCTCCACTGTAATGTGACCTCTAGTGTTTTCGACCGGTAAGTATTTACCCACGCACTTGGATCTTGACCTTGTGGTTTTCGATGGAATGGCTCAGCAAATACTAACTTGGAACCTGTAACAAGTGAAAGTGGCGGCCTAGCTAGTACGTCGAGAAAGAACATGAAGAGTATTATGGTCTTGGATTCGAGTTACGCGAAGGATCACCTCACATGCACGCACACCGCGCGGAATGTTTTCCCTTGGACTAATGTCGGGACACGAGAATAATCCCATGCTCTCGAGTGCCTCGAGTCAATCAAAGCTGCAACTTGCAAATGCACACACACATATATACGACTTTCTTTTCGGGATCCCTAAACAACGGGGGCCCAAGCCTGTCCACCATGCATACAAGTGGCTCCTTGTCTGTCACCTCAGAGTTAACGTACGAGCCAAGGGTTCGTGCCCTTCAAATAAACAAATTGCTGCTAGCGATTATAATATTTCATTACTTCAAATTAAACAACTACGTACAATAACTAGGACAAAGTGTTCTGGTATACAATTTTTTTGTGTGTGTGTTGGAAACCGGCCGGGACGAGTATCTTAGAAAAGATGAGGTGAGCTTCTTCCTCAAGAAACTCCATTGCTTTAATTCTCTCTCCTCAAGAAATCCCTATGACGCCCTTCTTGTTGTCGTCATGTGAATTGGTCAAGATTCCAACTGTAAAGATAAATTAGATATATACGGTTGTATGTATACATATCAAATCCTTACAGATGAGCAAATACGTACACATCGGACACGTATATATGTAACTGCAAATTTGAAGAAGCAACAATGTCTTTTTTTCGTTGAAGACTGAAGCAATGTCTTCGATGTATCACTACGACAGAAAAATGATCACCACAAACGGTTCACAACAATTTATGTGTCTGTTACAATAAGTAGTTATCACGGACGATTCTCAAACCGTCTGTGATAATTACAATACATACGGTTTTTTAACATAACCGTCTATGATATATTAGGTATCACAGACGGTTCATAAATATAGCCGTCTGTGATATGCTAATTATCATAGACGGTTAATGCAAAAAACTGTCCGTGATATGTCATATATCACAGATGGTTTTCAAACATAGTCGTATCTTACATATCATAGACGGTTAATACCAAAAAATCGTCTGTGATTCATATAGCACAGACGGTTTATTGCTACAAACCGTCTATGATAGCTATTTAAATATTTATATTATTTTTTTTATTTTTCGGCTAACATGAGGAAATACAAGCCATGCCCTCCGAAAAGAGGCAAACATATTACATATATAGCACACACCAATCATTACACAGATCTCACAAATGGATTAAACAACAAAATGTACATTTTTAATGAATTGTTTAATTAAGTATAATTGAGTTATTACAATTGTATCAAATGTTTCAACATCTAATCTTCATCGTCGGGGGTAGAACTCTTGTTTATGTCCTCCGCTATTTGATAATCACGAAATAATTATTGGCAAGTTGACAAACCTCTAGATCATTCGTCTTAGTGGTCATGAGGTCCTTCATATGGCGGCAAACATAGAATCCACATACGTTGCCCTGTAGCTACTGGTGGCACTGCAAAAATAGAATTATGTACATAGGTATTGTCTGTTCTAGAGGTATTATTATGAAGTGTGATATAGGATTATTGTGTTATAGCGGGTATTGAAAATTGCATCCTGTGTCGCAGTGTGGCGCTGCATTCCTTTTATATCTCCCTCTCTGGGCAACGTAAGCGCTTAATGACCTACGTGATTCCAAAAGGTTGGGCTCAGCTATTGCAAATGAAGAGATAACTACAATAGAGTTATGTATGGATCAAGAGGAAATGAGTTTACTTATCAAGTGTTTGTTGCACACTGGTGAAGTCATGGTTGCTCCTAAGTACAGAATCAAGGTATATTACCTTACTCCACTTTAGTACAATCACAATCAGAATCTAGTGACCCCTAGTCATGTATGTTGCCATAGTGATTAATCCTAAGTTCATGTTGCATATAAAATACAAATAAACTTGTATGACAATTAGTGAAGCACTTACCCCTGGTTGAAGGGTACCATGATGTAGTCCTTATCACTATGAGCAATCAATCCCCCTTGTTATGTAAGCTTAGATGAAGGGTCCATTATCGATGATGGATTGCTCAGAGACCAAGTGTGGGTCGAGGAAACCCACTGGTTCTCGCCTTCGCCGGACTTGTTGGATTATGGATCTATACATAAGCAATAAGTTATGATATTTATCGATATTATGTGAATGTAAAACTTAATTGTATAGTACACTTATAGTGTTTAGCATTGTAGAAGTGAAACATCAAGTTTGTCGAGGTTAAATAGTAAGAATAAGTCTTCGAAGGTCATGACGAAGCAGCCCGAATCATGGAGGAAATGCGTCTCTGTGTATCTCACGGTGAATCTATTGTGCCAGTTTGGCTTTATGTCGGACCTTTGCTTGTACCAAGTATGTATAGTTTTGTAAACCAGTCTAAACCTGGGTAATTGTGACTTGAGGACCAATGACACTCTAAGCAAGAACTTCCATTGCCCGAGAGGCGAATTAATCTTCTTCGATTGTGCCTTAGCGCCTCGCTTGCGATATATTTTCGCCACCTTCACGGGAGCCAATGCGCTGGTCTTCTGAAGATTAGCTTGAGGTGAAGTCATAGAGCATTCTGTTTGATAGCCATAGTTGTGTGGAGATCACGGCACAAAAGGGTCCAGGGTGATGTCCCTCTTGGGCCACTGGATGAATGTGTGGATGGTATCCAATAGTGTCGTGATTTCTGGCCACGGGACAGCCTTGAAAATGTCATTAATCGTGTCCACTTGAACCTTCGTGAAACTGGTCCCTAGTTGGGCACCGTGCACCAATGTCCCTGGCAGGCATGGATACGCCAATCTCTGCTCAGTATCAACAGGAATGGAGCCAACAACCCTAATTCTATCCGTTTACATCCCTATGTCCGACCATAAATCGTTTGTAATATATAATTATCACAGACGGTTCATGTTAATAACCATCTGTGAACTATCACAGATGGTTTATATTGATAAATGCCTATGATATGTGCAAATATCACAAGCGGTTTTTTAATATGAACTGTCTATGATATTTTCAACTATCACAGGCGGTTCGTATTAATAACCATTTGTGCACTATTATAGATGGTTATTAATACGAACCATCTGTGATAGTGGCTCATCATAGACGACAAATGATCACTTCTGTAAATCCGTATGTGGTAATAATAGTATAGACGGTTCCCTGTGAACCGTCTGTGATGAGACGTTTAGCATAATTTATTTTATAGTATTATATGGCTGGGAGATTCAATGCATGCGTCACCAAACTGTTGTCATATATATTCGATTCACTTCATGTGATAAGTCATCACGTGTGGAGCTGGACAAGGATAGCTAGCTGTGTTGGACGGTGATAGCTCCTCTCGATCGATCTATCTCCAGTGACATGCCTTACTGAGACTGTGAGTGCGCGTGTGTCAGTGTACGTATGTGCGTGTTTGTGCACGCTTATTCAGAGATATATCTCTATCTCGTTTGTATCTAGCCAGTACATCTGTACATGTGTGAGAAAGCTAGCTAGATGACGAGATCGGCAGCTGATTCATGACCCATCATGCAAATACAATGCGGTGAGATCTAGCTGTTTGGGCTCTAAGCATTGGCAATTGGCGTGTGTGATCTAATAACATATAGTATGAGAGCAAATCAAAACATATATATATTGTAGTTATACCGCTATGCATAGCTTTGACCTGTTCGATTAATTGACTTTAGGCTAATCAATTAACATGAGGTATTTCATATGAATATATGTGTACACTAATGCTTTTATCTCACCCCCTGGATGATGATGCCATGCATGACCTATCTTGTTTTGAACCTTTGATTTTTTATGGCAATTATATGTGTATCTTGGGCATGAATAATATGTGTACATACGCATGGCGCCGGTTGGAACAAGTCACTGTACTTGTGGGCGGCGGTTTGCATATAATGCATGTGCTCACCAACTACCTAGTTAGCTAGAGCTAGCCATGGATTTCCTTCATGGTAGTAACTTGTAACGTTCGAGACCATGGCGGCTTGACCTGCGTAAGAAGACGACGGGATACGTCAAAGCACAAAACTGTGCATTGTTTTACTATACTCCTACCTTATGCACCTTGCAAGACTGCAATGCTTGACTTGCATGGACGCACGCAAACATGGGCTAGCTAGCTGTATAGAATATCAGTTTTGCTATTGCACAGGCGACTGAAATTTTTTTATGTTTCAGTCACCTAAAATTACACTCTCAATGAACTAAAATTGCAGCCCCCTCCAAAAAAATAGCTGCAACTTTAGGTGATTCAGAGTGCAACTTCAGGTGACCTGAAATTGCACTCTCAATCAACTAAAATTGCAGCCCCCCTCCAAAAAAAATATGTGTAACTTCAGGTGATTCAAAGTGCAACTTTAGATAACTGAAAGATAAAAAAATTTTAGTCGCCTGTGCAATATTCTACCCCATAGAATATATATTGCAAGAGAGAAAGCGTCTGCACCACAACTACACCTACGACTACCCTTGTTTTCCGTGCTGTTCAAAGCTCGAAACAGTCACACCAGGCATGCATGCGTGAGGAGAGGCCGAGTAGTAGATGCTACTTTTAGGCCAAGAAAAGATGTGATCTTAAAATTTCCTTCTGGCTGCTGCCAGTTGCTCATCAAATCTCCGATCGCCCGGCCGGCCGGGCTGGAATTACTTCTCACACTCCACGTATATGGGCAGAGCAGTTCCAAGGGCAGTTCCAAGCGAATATCAACAATTCATGGTCTGTTTGGAACACAGGACTCTTGCAAGAAACAGTGTAATTCTCGAAGGATTCCTACTACAAATTTCCAAGTTCCAAGGGAATGCATTAATAAGCCAACATCTATGTTCAAGCTGCTCTGCTCGTTTGGGTTTCAGCTTCTAGTTTCTATTTTCTTAATTTCATTTTTTCTAGTTTTTTTCTTTTTTCGTATTCCTTTGCATTGTCTGTGATAGGCTAACTTGTTTTTAATTTTTTAATTTTTTAAATTTAATTATGCCAAAAAAAAACCAGCAACAACTACAGTGTAAATAAGGTAGCTATAGTGCTAAGTAGTGAAAAATAAACCAAAATAAATAGCACCTATGGTTTGACATGCTATAAGTAGCGGAGGCATGGGCATCCAATACATGCACCCTAAGTAATTGGACTAAACTCTTTAAACTTTGGCTTCTAACATACATAAAAGCGTTTGGATTTGTCACATGAGAATTGTATTAGTAGATTTCCTATCATAAATATTAAGGGGGCAGGTAAAAATCTCAATCATGCCACGTCACACCCCGTATTTTTAATACAAGTTTGATTTGTAGGATACCAAAAGATAATGCTTTGACGTTTCTTCTCTTAGTTCGTAAAAATTAATAAGAAAATTGTGTAAGAAACTTGCTTTAACTATTATTTGAAAAAGAGAGACTAGTCGTGTATAATTGCGCCGACCACTTCGCTAGCTGATACGATGCAGGCTAACTCGGGTTCGTTGGGTGAGACAAATTAACTCGTATCGATGCGCGCTGTTCAGATCTAGATCATGAAAGAAACGGGAAGACGCAAGGTAAATATCTACACAACTGCAATGCAAGGTATATACTGTAAATCTAGTCAAGACTTCGACATCACGTTCAGAGAGACGTACTCCATCGAGCCATGGAATCAGTCGATCTTTGGACTTCTGAATTAGAGCTGCAAAACAAAAGGGTGGTGTGTCGTGTGAGCCGTGTGGCCAACTAGAATAATGCCGAACATAGTAGCTTCACATGCAAATATGCAACTGTAGTAATGTAGTACATGTCTCTGTAGGTACGAAAGTTGTAAAAGTTTAGGCACGATCTTTGGACGTGCATATGATGCCCTAGCTTAAACTAAGCTATGAGGTAATTAATTAACGCGCTGGTGTTATGCATGGGAGTACGCGACCAGCTGCTGAATTAACTAGTAAAACTTTGGCGAGAGAGAATCTTTTATATGCTGTCTAGGAACTGATGTCAGTTGGATGTGTGCAATGCTTGTGAAACTTCTATATGCTGTCTACGAACTTGTAGCACCGGAGAGACACCAGGTTTATACGGCCATAGGAAACCTAGGGGCATGAGACGTTAGAATAAAGGGAACAACTAACGTCCGGACGTTCAATCTTAACACTAGCATCGTACGTTCTTATCAATCATCGGGTGTTCATAATACAGATGATGCCAACCATCGGATTCCCTCTCGTGCATAGTAGCCGTGTTCTGAAATGATGCATAAAAAAGAACAAAACCACTCTCTAAAAAAATAGCCTATGCATCATGGAAACCAACCAAGTCTGTTTCTCCCTCGGGCACTCTGTAACAAAAATCGCATTGAAGTGTAAATGACGACAACTGCTACGTACCCACACTGCCACGTAACAAAATTCATCTTCAGTTGTAATTACCTCATTACAGTAAATAAATGTGCAACAATATTAAAACAAAAAGAACGCTTGTTGCAACAATTCAAACAAATGATGCAATAAATCAAGCAAATGCCTGGACTAGATTGCAACGGAAAAGAACATTTTCTGCAACAATTCGAACAAATGTCTACAACAATTCAAGCGTAATTCAAACAAATGCCTACAATAAACCAAGCAAATGCCTGCAACATGATTGCAACCAAAAAAAAAAAAGAACACTTCATGCAACAATTCAAGCACACATATGAAACAAATCGAGCACACGTATAAAACAAATCGAGCAAAAGTGTGAAACAAAACAAGTATGAGAGCTTATCGTCGGAGAAGAGAGCAGCATTGTGTCTCATTACCGGCAAGTTCTGATCTGCACAGTGCAAGGCAAGCCTGGTGCCTCGTCGCCAACCCACACCTGCACCCTTGTGCCTGTGGATCCTTTGCTCGCGTCTAGCGTGCCACCACAACACGCCCTCTCCTCACCTGAAGAGAGAAGAGAGAGGAAGAAGGAATTGATAGCTAGCTTGGAGATGTAAGGTTGCCGCCATGGTGATTCCACGTGCATGAGCTCATACCAGTATTATAGTGAAATGGGATGTTTCGTATCTGACTTGCGGGCCTATATGACAAAACGGCAGTAGCACAATAACAGTAGTTGAGTTAGTGGAGCAGGCATGAGACTATGGGAGGTTCCAGAGAAGGACAACTGTGGGCAGCGTCCGATATTTTTATCATTCATAATATGTACGCATACGTGGTATAGCAATTCCCATAAATAAATTAAACGTGTTTTTGAGTCGTTAATTAATGTTGGTATCTACAAATGTATATCTTTTTTATTTTACTTCGACATGAAGTGTTACAGTAGTCCAACTGGTGGTGATCGAAAAAGTGTCGAGTACCAAACGCAGACAGCAAATGCAACATGTTACATAATTCAAAGTGTAACAATATATATAAATAAAAGTGGTATAGTTAGATTCATATTTAAAAACACTTCCTTATAATTATAATCTTGTAGCTATAAACAAAGTACTTAAAAATTAACGGTCAAAGGCCAAGCTTAACAACCGTACAAGTCAATCCGCCACCTTACATTTTTTTATTTTTTTTATGGAGGGAGTAGTTACACAGGTCAGAGTTCGGCAAGAGCCAGCTTCTGACTCATCACAAATATACACAACACGGGATTCCATTCTTCTTTTTTAATGGGAGCTATATTGAATATGAGAATAGGACGATATACGTCTCGCTCATTACAGCTTCAACTTCTGACTTCTGATTTATCTTTTACTATTCATAAATTTCTTTTTTTGGACTTTTAGTTTTTTTGAGCTTTTTTGCCAGTTCTTTTTTTCCCGTATTCGTTCGCGTTGTCCGTAATGAGCTAACTTTTTTTCTATTTTAAAATTTTTTAAATTTAATTACGCTAAATAAGCCACCTTCAGCTACAATAAAATTTCAACCGCTACAGTACAATTTCAGCCATAAACTATAACTTTTCAACCCAACCGAACGGACCATAAACCAATACACAATTTCTTCTCCCTCAATTATCAATTACCCCTGTGTTGAAATGGTCATATTAGGCCCCGTTTGGCACGGCTCCACTTCACAAGTGGAGCTGTTTTTTTTACTTCACAAGTGGAGCCGGGTGAAGCTACTTTTTTCAGCTCCTTGGGTGGAGCTACTTTTGTCTCATCAGATTTTAAGGAACTCCTTGGTGGAGCTATTTTATTTTACCCTGTTTGGCACAAAACAGCTCAAAGGAGCTGGTGGTGGAGCTGTGCTAAACGGGACCTTAGTGCGGACTATGCCACATTAGTGAAAGGACATCGGTAGGCTCGCAGCCCATAGATCCAGGTACTTCCAGGGGGCGGTAGTTGTAGGTGTCCCTAGAAAGCGTAGTTGTAGTTGTATGTGGCGTGGGAAAGCCGCTAGATTAGCAATTAAAGGGCAGTGGAGATCATGCATGCATGAAAAAGCTGAATTAAGGAAGTTCTAGTGTCCCTTGCTATGTTCAGTGTGATATTTTGAGAAGCTACTACTCGTGATCTAAGGTACAGTATATGTCTATGGTCGCGTGTAATTTCCTTCACTGTCCACGTCAATAACAGCAACACACGTATATACTACTGAATTAACTCTTTTTTTGATGAGCATAGATTTTCTTGAATTTTATTTTTATTGGAGCAAATAAACGGTACTATCTTCAGTCATAAATACATATTGTTTTAGATATCGATACGGTCAACATAACTTTAACCGCTAAATTATATTGTAATATATTTATAAAATCTATAATAATAATAATATGAAAGTATTTTTTGAGATAAATTTATACATATAATTTTTATGTATCCAATCTACATATTTTTAAAAATATTAATAGTCAAATTTCAAAGACTTGACTATACGTATCTCTAAATGATATATTTTTGTGACCGGATAGAGTATATGATCGGAGAATAATATTTTTCAATACATAGAACTTCTCTGTGTTAATGATTTGCTAGATGGGGCAAGTTGGAGATATTAAATTGCCCCGCTCATTTCAGTTTGAGCTTCTGACTTCTAACTTATTTTTTACTATTTATAAATTTCGTCTTTTTATGAACTTTTGGCTTGTTTGAGCTTTCTTGTCAGTTGTTTTCCGCATTCGTTTGCGTTGTCCGTGATGAGCTAACATATTATTTCTATTTTTAATTTTCTTAAATTTAATTATGTCAAATGAGCCATCTTCGCTACAGTGTAATTTCAACTAGCTACAATACAATTTTAGTCATAAGACGCTATTTTTCAGCTCAGCCGAGTGAGGCTAAAATCTCCTCGCTAGGAGCCTAGGAAGTGAATAGGCCTACCGTCTACACGATACGTTCGACACGAACGGAGCACCATTTTGTACTGCCAAATTGCATCCGAAAGTGACTCCTCCTACACGGCCACGCGCGTACAGACTAGACTGCAAAAGCTGCGCATCTCTAACCGACGCGCGAGCCACCGAGGCTTCGCCGTATGGAATGGCTTTTTCCCCTTGGAACGGAGCGGCGATGGCCTCATTGGGGGGTCAAATCACGGCGGTTCGATCGAGCGCGCGGGCGCGAGCGAGCGAGGCAGCAGCGGGGCGTAGCGTACGTGCGCCTACGCGCTGCGTTGCACAGCGCGGGCCCCCCCGGCCGGGGCGCCGCCCGTGCGGCGTGGGCCCATGTCACGGCGAACACGCGGACCGCGCCGCGCCCGGGCCCGGGCCCCACGGCCCGGCGCGCCAGCTGGCGCAGCGTGGGAGGCGATGGCGTGGACTGGCGGGCCCGATCCGACGCGTACGGCCCGCCGAAACGCCCGGTGCACCCACCGCTCCAACCGCCGTGCTGGATTCTCCCCGTGGCGGCGACACCCCTCTTCCGCCGCGTTGCTTGCTTTGGTGCGCGCGGCACGGCGTCTCCTCTGCGCCAAGCCCGTAAGTACTCCATGCCACATAGGTCCACGTAGGCGTAAGAGCATGTATATCTTTTAACACTTAAATTAGACGCTAGTTACTTCTACTTTAACTTTTAGCATTATTTATAGGTGTTAGAGATTCTATTTTTTCTGATATAGCACTACCTGCCAAGGTTTACTTCGATATCATGCAATCCGGACTTCACATTTACTTCCATATCCCTTAATATCGATACTAAAAATTTCTCTCTCCTATAATATTAGCTATGCGCCCTTTTTTTGAAAAATATTCACATTTAGACCCCTGGTGGTTTTAATTCCGTTTTTGGACCCAGAGAGTCGGAGCCGTGACCCACGGCGCCGAGGTAACACGTCTCGGCGCCGTGGTCCACGGCTCCGAGGTCGCAGGCCCACTCCAGCGTGGCGGCCTGCGTGGCGTTGACGTGGCAAGAGCTCGGCGCCGTGGTCCATGGCTCCGAGCTCGGAGCCGTGGGTCATGGCTCCGAGCTCGGAGCCATGGACCACGACGCCGAGCTCGGAGCCATGGATCTTGGCGCCGAGCATGCGGCCTTTTCCTGGGGCACGGCGGGTCACGGGTGCAGTTCTTTTCCTCTGTCCGCTCTTACCCGCCTCCGCGCCGCCGCCTCCCCTCCCCGCCGCCGCGGACGCCCGCCTCCCCTCCCCGCCCGCGTCCCCGGCCTCCCGCCGCCGCCCCCTTTGCCGCCCGGCCTCCCGCCTCCCCGCGTCTGCGCCCGACCGCCTCCCCGCGTCTGCGCCCGGCCGCCGCCCCGCGTCTCCGGCCGCCTCCCCGCGTCTGCGCCCGGCCGCCGCCCTGCGTCTCCGGCCGCCGCCCCCTGATGCCACCCGGCCTCCGGCCACCTCCCCGCGTCTCCAGCCGCCCGCGTCTGCGCCCGGCCGCCCACCTCCCCGCGTCTGCGCCCGGCCGCCCACCTCCCCGCGTCTCCGGCCGCCGCCCCATGGTGCCGCCCGGCCTCCGGCCGCCTCCCCGCGTCTCCGGCCGCCGCCCCTGGTGCCGCCCGGCCTCCAGCCGCCCGCGTCTGCGCCCGGCCGCCTCCCCGTGTCTCCGACCGCCTGCACGGATCCTCCTCCCCTCCCCGCAAGGGAAGGAACTGCCGCAAAGGTAGATGCCCGTCAATCCTTTCCTGCTCTTCTCTGCCATGTTTTCTGTACAATGTGACCTTATGCTTTGCTTAAGAGTCTTAAGGACTACCAAAGCCATTCATTTGACAGAAACTAGCTAGACATATGGTTCTTGGTAGAAGTTCAATTCAACCACAGCAGCTTATAAACGCTAGGCATGTCAATGACAATGTGTTCTTTTTGGCCACCGGTAAGGACTAGTTGGAGGAATTCGAAGAGCTTCTTGATGTGTCCCCAATGCAAGTTCATATGAGCTGTACTGTAATATTGGTGTGATTAATACAATATGTAGATAAATATTGGTGGTTCTGTTTGACTCCAAAAAAGACATTGTAGGCTGCATATTATAACTGAAAATCTCATGTGACTATATCTGGATCCTATTAGATATATAGATGTTTGAATGGGAAAGGGTTCATTTAGATATTTTATTGCTTAAACAAGTATGCATGTGATTTATCCAAAATTTCGCTTAAAGGTATTGAGTTTTGGTTTTGTGTATGAACTAGATGGACAACGTAGTGACCCTATATCATGGAGGCAGTGTGACAAGTGATGATTATGGAAATGTTCAATTTGTTGAAATGCAAAGGGTGTCTCTGATGTTCAGTGATCGACCGTCGTTTAGTGAGTTGGTTGCTAGGGCCCGGGAGAAGCTACATTGTCATGGAAACGAGGAGAGCATCACAGTTGAGGGGTTACTTCACTTCGGTTCGAAAGACACAATTCTCAGGCGGTTGATCTTAATTGGTTGTGAGGATGGGTGGGACAAATATGTCAAAGTGGTTATGAGGAATGAGTTAAAATGTTTGGACCTTGTTGTGCGGAAGGTGTCTATTGAACCAACCCCTCACGGTTATTCACCAGAACTAGGTGATCAGGCACCCTTTGACCCTCCGTTACTGGATCTTGCGGTGGATGTGGAAGAAGTGCCTGAGGTGCCCGATGCTCTATCTGCCCCGAACGAGGTTCAGATTTCTCAACCAGTTCAAGTTGAATGTCGGACTGATGATGTCGTGGCGGCCCCTCAGGAGATGGGATTGACCCAGAATCATCCCAGTAAGTGTCGAGCAACACTTTAGCCTTTTGTCGTCATTGCTTTTTTTTTGTCTCAATCCCATCGTTTTCGTGCTTATGATGCAGGAGACATTCCTGATAATGTTGGTGTTCCTCCCGTTGCTCCATCTAGCAACGTTGAAGAAGTCTGCAGGGACTCCAATAGTGTGGATGATCTGCAGCCTTACGAGATCGCAAGGGCCGTTGAATCTGACGATGACCGCCCTTTTGGAGAGCTGACCGAAAGTGATATTGAGCTGATCAGGCGTTATTGCCCTGGTCGGGATCCATCAGTTCATGAATTCAGCGATCTTAGGCATTCTCATGGGGCTTATGCAGAAGGAAGGGATGACGAGCTGCTAGATGCTCCTGAGGCCGGTTCAAGCATGACAATTGAGAAGGGCATGATGTTTGAGGACTTGTCTGCATTGAGAAGGTGGCTGCAGGAGTATTCAGTGATTCGTAAAAGGCCATTCAAGGTGAGACATTCTTATGTGGAGCGGAGGTACACAGTTGTGTGCGAGAAGGAAACATGTGAATGGAGGGTTTGTGCTAGGAAATAGAAGGACACGGGAAAGTTCAAGATCACAAGAATCGTTGGCCCACACACTTGTGCCGAAGCAGAGCTCAAACAGAAGCATCGGCAGTTGACCTCTACCATTATTGCCAAGTCACTGTGTCACATAGTAAAGGGAGAACCCAATATGAAGGTGAAGACACTTGCTGGGATTGTTAAGGAGAAATTTGGATACGAGATATGGTATGGAAAAGCATGGAGGGCAAAGCAACGCATCTGGAAGATGATATATGGGGACTGGGAAGATGGGTACTTGCAGTTGCCAGCACTCTTCAATGCAATCAAAGCGGTTAATCCAGGCATGCATTATGAGTACGTGCCGAAACCAAACGAATGGACTCAAGATGGGATGCAGATATTCTTCCGTGCTTTCTGGTGCTTTGCTCAGTCCATCGAGGCCTTTCGGCATTGTCGTCCCGTCTTCTCCATTGACGGTACGTTTCTTCTTGACAGGTATTCTCCTAAACCATTGCTCCACTTGCATGTTCATTGTTGGTCGGCTATGTGCGCCTCAAATTCTTTGACATGTACTCCTCTTTTTTGTATCGTGTAGGTGGAGGCCGGAGACTCACAGCTTCCACCTCCCTTTCGGTGAGATGACTGTTACGCTCCAGGACACTCAGAAGATACTTGGTGTCGCCATTCACGGCCGTCCAGTGATCGGACCGTGCGTGCCTGCTGGTTGGAGAGCCCGAGTAGAGGCGTTCCTCGGGACAGAGCTTCCTGCTGAGGCAGTCCATCGCACTTCTGGAATTCTGATCACATGGCTCCTGCAGACTTTCGCAGAGTGTCCTGCACACGCGGAAGAGCAGACAGTTACCTACTACTGCAGGTAGGGGTGGATATCGAGCCAAATCGTCGTCTAATCGAGCTTTTTGCTAAAATTGACATAGTTTTATTTAATATCATTTTACATGTAATTGCAGGGCATGGATACCCTAGACGCTAAAATTGACAAAATACAACTAGTAATTCTTTTTGCGACAACGTAAAGCCTGATCGGTGCAAACCCTAGACGCCGAGTGTCTGCAGACGTGGCAGGGAGCTTGGCGCCACGACCCACGGCTCCGAGCTCGGCGCCACGACCCACGGCTCCGAGGTGCTGCCACGTCAGCGCCACGCAGGCCACCAGGCTGGAGTGGGCCTGCGACCTCGGAGCCATGGACCACGGCGCCGAGACGTGTTACCTCGGCGCCGTGGGTCACGGCTCCGACCCCCTGGGTTCAAAAACGGAATTAAAACCACCAGGGGTCTAAATGTGAATATTTTTCAAAAAAAAGGGCTTAAATACAAAAAATTCGGTAGAGATACACATGCTCTAATACGCCTAATGTACACGTAGACACGTAGTCATACGCCGAGTTCGTGTATTAGCTAGAACTTGGAAGGATGGATGAAAGGGTCGGTGCGTGCATGCATGCATCATTCGAGGTCCAATTGATCAACGATAGTGTTTCTTCAGCAGGAATTGATTTGCAAATTGATTCGACGCCGATTCGAAGGCATGGATTTATTGATTCATAAATAGATTGTGCGGGATTTAATGGATCCAATTGATTTCTGTGGGCTTTTCACGGTTGTTTCCATCAATTTATACTAGGTTGTTCATATATCCTACTAGTTTCTAGAGCTGAAATGTTGTAAACTTGGTACACGCAGCTTTAATCGCATATCCATACCTGAAATTTCCTCAACTATCATTAAAATATTTATATTCGTTACTATAAAAAAAACTACGAAATGCTACTTGGTTGTAGAACAATCCTTTATGTGACAGATAAACCATACTTGCGCATTTAACCTAGCTGACTGCCAATAGGCGTAACATGTAGAAGATACCTTTATGCGATGTTACCGTACTACTGAATTTACGCCCCACTTATTTCGGTTTGAGTTTCTGGCTTTTAACTTATTTTTTACTATTCATAAATTTCGTCTTTTTTTGAACTTTTGGTTTTTTCGAGCTTTTTGCCGGTTTTTTTTTCCTGTATTCGTTTTGCGTTGTCTGTAATGAACTAACATGTTTTTTCTATTTTTAATTTTTTTAAAATTTAGTTACGTCAAATATATCACCTTTAGTTACAGTATAATTTCAGCTATAAATCACTATTTTCTAGTCCAACCGAGGGGAGCGTAGACTAGCGGGATGTCGACACGGGGAACACAGTAGAAGATTTGACTGTTATTACCTGACGTTGTGTATAACCACAAAGATATCATTGCATCTGTGGAGGCGACCTGACGGGATATCAAAATGTCATGTGCAATACCAGAGTGACCACACATGCTTGGAATTACAACCCTAAAAAATGCTTGGAATTGAAGAGGAGAGGAGATCACTTTTTTCCACGGTCCAAAGTATTTTCCCCAGCCCCCAAAATCGTCGATCCCACGTCAAAAATTCGAGGAAGGCCCCAGATGTGAGCCACCCCTCTCCCTATAAATACCCCTCCCCGAAACGGGCCATCCATCCGAGCCACCGTCCTCTCCTCTCCCCTCCCCAACCGTCACCGCCTCCTCTCTTCTCTCACTCCCCCGTAGCCCACAGCTCCTGTTGCTACCGCTGCTTCCTCGCCTTCCCTGCTCGTTGGTTTGGTGGTTCTTGCTGCTCTCGCAATGACGAACCACGCCGCCTTCGCCGCCGATGACGCGGTCACCACCGTCGCGCCGGAGGCGCAGGCGGGGCGGCATTTCTCGTCGTTCCCGCCGTCGAGGGCGCGCGACTGCAGGAAGGCCGTGGGGCGCATGGACCTCGCCGCCGCGGGGGTGACCAGGCCGGGATCTTGGCTGGACTCCACGAGGGCCTGCTCGCCCCGCCCCGCCAAGCCCGCCGCCGGCGCCGAGCACGACCACTGGATGGTATGCTCGCCTGCATGGCCGCACGCCCGCACCTCTTCTTTTCTGTTTGCTCTCTCTCTCTCTCTCTCTCTCTCTCTCTCTCTCTCTCTCTCCCCGTTCCGGGGAATCGCGGCCTGATCGGCTGATCCGGTGTTGTTTTGCAGGAGAATCACCCGTCGGCATTGAGCTTGTTCGAGGAGGTGCTGGCGGCGGCGAAGGGGAAGCAGATTGTCATGTTCCTCGACTACGACGGCACCCTGTCGCCGATCGTCGAGGACCCCGACCGGGCCGTCATGACCGACGATGTCAGTAGTAAAAAACATCTCCTCCCGCTTACTTCCCAAAGTCTTCTGCTTCCTCTACCGCTCGCGAAGCAGAGCATGCTCTGTTCCTTCGCACGGCCGGGCCTTTTTTTCTACCGCGGCTAACTATTCCGTCTCGTCCCCCCCTTTCTTCTTCCACCGCAGATGCGAGACGCGGTGAGGGGCGTCGCGAAGCACTTCCCGACCGCAATCGTGAGTGGGAGATGCAGAGACAAGGTACATTCGAATGCCAACAACGAGCAGTACACTTTCTTGGTTCCTTGCTGCTTTTACTCTCCCTGCTGTAAAAAAAAGAGCCATTTTTTCCCTCCTCCTCCTCCTGGGCCCTTTCACCTTTACCGTGGCTCCATCTGATGCGTCATGACTCATGTGCACATAGTACTCCACCACACTGTAAAAAGAATCTTCGAGCGATTTTACCGCGTCCACATGACATGCAGGCTGCGACTGTGAACCTAGACAGTGCACGCAAATAGAAAATAGCTAGCGTTTTATGAGCGTTTCTGGTACTCCCATAGGAGGCAGATGTGCTAAGCAGGAGCCTACAAAAGACACGGACCCCTTACCTGTTTTTTTTATCTTCCTTTGTTATTTTATTGCATCTTCTCTTTTGTTTTGTACCTAGTCAAGCACTGTATTTATGTCCATGGCTTTGGTGCAATGCATATGCATAGGTGTTCAACTTTGTGAAGCTGGATGAGCTATACTATGCTGGGAGCCATGGCATGGACATCAAGGGCCCAACGGCAGTCTCCAAGCACATCAAGGCAAAGGTTACTAAGTCCCCAATTCCCATCTCTCTTCTATTCTCTCTCTCTCTCTCTGCATTTTGTCTTGACATATTCTCTCTCTCTACACTATACACTTTTGTTCACAGCATCTCTGATGAAAAAGACAGTTTTTTTTTACCTACACATATTCGTATACTAGTAGTTCGTATCACGGTCTGTTTAAATTATTGTTTTGTTTGATTTGACTACGCAGGCGGCTGATGCGGTTCTGTGCCAACCAGCGACTGAGTTCCTGCCTGTCATCGAGGAGGTAGGAACGTCGCCTTCCTGGAAATTAACTTCGGTGTACTTTCTTTTACTTCCTGCAAGTACACGGCTAGCGAAGTATGCTGGTGGTACCACTGCTTTTAATCTGGATTTGATGGCAAGGTCGCCGTGCGATTTTCCAGGTGTATCGCACGTTGACGGCCAAGATGGAGTCCATCCCCGGGGCGAGGGTCGAGGACAACAAGTTCTGCCTGTCCGTGCATTTCCGCTGCGTCGAGGAGGAGGTGATGATGCAAATTTCGTCGCAACTTTGATCAAGCATGCATGCACGCATGCCCCTAGCTTGTTAATCAACGGTGTGTACCAACTAACGAGCTGTTTCCTTGACTTGCCAGGAATGGGACGCTCTGGGCAATCAGGTTAGGGCGGTGCTCGAGGACTACCCGGACCTCCGGCTTACCGAAGGGAGAAAGGTGAGGGTTAATTGTATCTTTAGTGTTAACTAGGCTGTGCTGGTAGAATCAATTAACAAGGTGCCTTGTTAGTGAGGCGAATCGAAAAGTGTCTATATAATGAAATGTAAGTACATTAATAAAGTTTTTTTTCGATTAATTAAGAGGGGGCCATGGCCCCCCTCCTTGGGATGACATGTGTGCATGTGTAACACGATTGATGATGACGTGTGCACTCTTGCTGAATTAACAGGTCCTGGAGATCCGCCCATCCATCGAGTGGGACAAGGGCAACGCCCTCGAGTTCTTGCTGCAGTCTCTTGGTGAGCACATCTCTACATGATATATGTAGCAGCACACTGTGTTGTCTTAAACATGCCTAGTTGCTCATCTCGTTTGTTGACTGTTGAGGTTAAGGCGCTAATGCTTAATTAATTTGCACGTTATGTCTCTTGAAGGCTACGCGGGACGCAGCGATGTCTTCCCGATATACATCGGAGATGACCGCACTGACGAGGATGCGTTTGAGGTATGGCGCACAGTGTATATTTATACGCATAAATCATCTACGCTTTTGCAGTGATGCTGCTTGAAAAGCATATGTGTAAACTGACTCTTTTACCTTTGCTGTCAAAATAAAATTAGGTGCTGCGCAAAATGGGACACGGCATCGGGATCCTTGTCACCAAGTTTCCAAAGGAGACAAATGCATCCTACTCTCTGAGGGAGCCTGCTGAGGTATACACACATACGCTTACCAAATACCAATACCATCTGAATACATTGTACGTAGTAGCAGCCTATTTTTGTTCAGTATTTTTCTACTGTACAAGTGAACACAGATAGTAGCTAGCGAGAGTCCTGAAGCAACCATGGTGGTTACTGGAGTAGTACCAGTGGTAACTAGGAGTTTGGTGCAAGACATATATGCTCTCAAACTACTGCTGCTTCATAAAGTTGTTCCTTTCGAGAAAGCAGTGAAAGCTGGCACTTTGATTTCTTGATTTTAGTCACGGGTTTTGAAATGTAAGCCGTCGTTAACTTTGGGTTGGTCATTTCGTTGCGGCATGTGCGTACAGGTTAAGGAGTTCCTGCGTAAGCTGGTGAGGTCTAAGAGCAGCGGGACAAAGGGCTAATCAGCAGCCAGCTCTAACCCGACATGGCGAGGAAGCTCTGAGCTAGAAGAAGCCTTTTGTTTTTGGACTTGGTTTTTTCCTTTTTTATGTTCCTTTTGTCCTAGTAGAACTATGCATGGTTGATCGATATGATCCAGAGGAGTGACCCAGGCCTTGGCTTCGAAGGTCTCTATTATTGTATCCTTCTCGCAAGGTCTTGTAATTAACCAATGATGCATATGATCACCCAGCACAAATTAATGGAGGCTAGGGGGCATGTGCCCCCATGCAACTAGCAACTCATCCAGTAGTAATTGTATCTTTCTCGCAAGGTCTTGTAATTAACCTTTGCCATGACAGAAACGGGAGAAACACAAGGAACCTCCTTTTTCACCTGCGCTACATTTCTTGCTTGCTTTTGCTTTAGCTTTGCTCGTCTGTGATCTGATCTGCGGTTCACTAGCTCGGTGATATTATTGTTATGCTAGTGGCAATCCATCTGGATATATCTACAGTTAATCCCTCTCTGAGTAGTAGTTAGGTTCGAGGCTGAGGTAATGGGCCTATATGATACGACCTATATAGTTAGCCGGGACTAATGAATCGGATCGTGTCTAATTAAATCGTGCTTACTAGTTTCGTGCCCGGCCGTCCATTTAGCCAGGTCGACTTTGCTTAGCTGCAATTACTCTGGTCGGTGGAAACGGCATACATGCAGGAGAACCGAAAGATCTTAACACTGCACAGTGCGTGCATATGGATTGCACAGTTGCACCAGTGTAGTTCGTAAATGCATCATGCAAGTGTCAGAACTAGACCCCAGGCTGCCCTTGCCCCGGTACGGTCAGGACTGCACCTTCAGATGCATGCAGCTGGTAGCACAGTCGCAACATATGCAGTTTGCGTATATATATACACCCCTTGCTACAACATGCATGCGATCACCAGGACCAAGAGCCTAGAAGACGTAGCGAAGTATACATTCTGTACACACACATGCAATGCAGCTCTCTCTCTCTCTCTCTCCTGTCTCTGCAGGAAGCTAGAGCCGGAGAAAGCTGCCGCCGCCGCAGCGGCACGAGAAGCAGTGTGCATGTACTATACCATCAATGAGATGGTGCCAAAGCGTTGCCACCGAAAAGATCTGAGCAGTGGGTACTCGTACAATTTCTTCACAGCTTCTGGTGCGTAGAAACGGCAAGGATCCACATGGGGGCCTGCCGGGAGCCAGGGAGACGGTAGCTAGATTTCCTGCTCATTGAATGCGCGCGAGAGCAGCAGATCGATCGCAGCTGAAACAATGTGCCGCTGCGGCCGCGGCCGCGCCGGGGAGAGTCGCCAGCTCTCGCCGACCGCGCGCGCGCCTCTCGACTCAGCTTTTTTTTTTGGGTCGCAGATCCCTGCGCAGGCCACATGTTTCCCCCTGACCAAGCGTTGCCGTCGCTAGCTCCTCCGCTCCTTCCCTGCAGCATCTCATTCAATTCGGCGTATCGGTGCAGGGAGAAGCTCTCGCCGCGCGCAGGCCGCCCATGCTTCCATCGCAGTCATGCTTCGCAACCAACGACATGCATGCATCCATGTACGACCGAGCTAGCCAGTACTCGTGCTGCTCCACTCTACATCACCATCACCTACCTGTGATTAAACACCTCCATTGGAAGTAACTAGCTTCGTGTGCACATGATCTCCCATATAATTATCAGAGAATAATTAGATCGTGTAGAGGAAGGGAATATTACTCGTTCTAGTATAACAACAGTAGATTTTCGCGACGAACTTGATGGCAGCTAGGAGGTGTACACAACTACATGAGAAGAAGACAAAGTTCGGTATATATATGAGCAGTTAATTACCTTTCGCTGTTCATCGCTATTCTGGTCTGGCCTCCTTTTGTCGTCGGCATTGATTCCTCTTCAACTTGCGACTTGCAACACGCCCAATTATATAGTCCTGTTCTTTTAGGAGCGCATACATGCAGTAGGGGAACATCCAGTATATATATTTTCACCGGCGAATCTGGCCTTGCATGCATGCACCGGCGAGAGTAGTTGATCGGGCTTCTTTCCAATGTTCCTTTTGACCAAACGAGAGAGACATTGCTATCACCGCACTTCGTTCCATATATATGCTGATTAAATTAACCCTGCTTCTAATTTCGTGGAAATTTCTGATGCAGGCTTAACAGCAGCTGATCATCATGCCTTTGCGAGTGAATCGGCAACAGGAGGGCGCAGGAAAAGAGAAAGGCATATGCGTGATGTGGGGGTAGCCAACCACCCGTGCCTCTGGACCAGGAGCATAGCTGCGACATAGCACAAGCCCCTTTTAAGGCAGCCAAGCTTGAGCCAGAAATGCCGTGCCTTAACGTGGAAGACACACAAGCAGACAGCGCCACTATGTGTAAAGCAATTAGGCAGTGCCGCCCTTTGCAAAAACTGGGCTACGTACGAGTTGGACTCCACTTGACTGTTCATGCATCTGGACTCTGGAGCTAGCTAGGACACAAAAAAAATTTCCCGGTCCCGAAACTATACCTGTATAAACGTTCCTCGTGAGCGACCAACGGTTGATCGATCCCTCGTAGGACTAGGGCTATATATATGTCAGTGATTCATCGTAATTAAAAGACATCACAAGCATGTCGTCCGTACTAATGGCGACCCTTGATTTTGTACCTAATAATGGTTTGTAAGGGGGACCTAGGGACCTTTGGTCTTTACCGGCATCGGCATGCGTGGAAAGACGCATGCAGCGCAAGCCCATGCTTTGTGCCCAAGAGATCAATAAACTGTGCCTAGGCACATAAACAAGGAAGCAACACGCACACACCGGGTTGGAATAATTGGAGGCAAAAGATGGCTTCCGAACCAACCACTTAACCTCAAACCTGTGGGAAAAAGAAGGGCCACTTTTGCAGGTTTAATTTGATATATGAAATGATTGGTGTTGATCTATCTAGGGCTGCATACACGCACTATTGAATTGGATGCCTTGTGGTGAGTCTCTCTCTCTTCTCTTCGTTGTGTGTGGAGGTAACCCTAATATTTAAGCATGTCACATATCAAGGCTACACGGAAAGATCACATGCTAGTCACATTCACAAGGTGAGTGTGCTCGTGTTTATAAAGGGTTTCTTAGCTAGGCCAATGCAATGAGCCCATGACAAGACCGTGCACATGATCGCAAAGGTGGCTTTAGGTTTTTATCATTCCGTGGTGTGGTCCTCGATCTCGCTAGCCCAAGCGCGGCGGCCGGCGTAGTCTGGTGCATGCTCCGGCCGGCGGGTCACGGAGTAGTAGTGGCCACGGCGGAAAAGGCGACGCATATGAAGGAAAGACGAGTAAAGTGAGGATAAAACTAATGGGTCGTTTGATTTAGAAAGGAGTTGGGCAAAGGAATTAAAGAGGCTTATGTGGGTGGCTAGGTAAGCTCCTTTGCATGATTGTTTGTATGAGATGATCGAGCAAATTTCACGCGAGATCCTCTAGTTAGTAGATTATTGGATGCGCTGCACTTTAATTGTTGAAACTGAATTGTTTGGCGGGGTTCCGCTACAGGAGTGAATTTGTCTTAAGATGAAGATTGTTAAAGTGTGATTTTAATTTGTCATCGTGTCCATACCAGACACTACGCCGGACATAGCGCCGAGCAATGCATACGTCGAGCCTTGTCAGATTTGGCAACGGCAACTGTATCCGACTTTGATTTGGTTTATTTCTCTGTTAGAACTCTTATTTTCTAGCTTATATATGTACCCTTGTAGTCACACGTTTTAGTCAGCATGTCGTTTCGTGATTATAATTTCATCTTATACAGTGAAATTCACCTTTGTGCGTTCGTAGTTTTTCCCAAAAGGATTTTCCTCATTAAATCCACATCTCTTGTTCCTTTGAACCTCTACATTTATCGCGTGTTTTATAACAAATGATATCAGAGTTTCAGATTTTAAATCCAAGCCGCTATGTCGGGAGGATATTTTGTAATTTGGATCGTTTGCGATACCATTAAGGAGACTTTGGCAAAGTTAATTCTTAGGAATTTGCTAACATCCTAGTGGTAGTTAGTATAATACTCTCCAGAGTTTTTGCTATTTGAAAGTGAAGATTTTACTCCAATTTCAGTTTGAGATGAAGGATTTAAGTGCTAAGAGTTTTGCTTTTGTGTGGATACCACAACGTTTGTCCAATTGTCATAACCCGATACGAGAGGTCTACTGTAGTTTATACTCTATCGACGGCACACGAGTTCCTTTCATCCAAACAATTTACACGAGTAGTTTCAAACATGTTATGAAATTTAGTTATCTTTGAAGCTAGCAGTTTAATGTACGTGATGACCACACAGTGTAAGTTGCTCTTTTAATGAACATTGTTTGCTGAGTTTTGTGTTCCAGGTGGAACATGCCAGATTCCATGAGATGAGTTCTTCGCTATCTATCTAGCGCCACAGGTGATGTTTTGGCTTATGTCATTCAATGATTGAGCATTTGTTTTAGGAGGTCAGTTGCACAGACTCAGATTTTGTTGGTGTTATGAATTATTGAAGACCCAAATTTGTTCGTCTGCTTTGTTAATAGTTGTGTGTTTGAACCTATTGGTGATTTGCTCAAATTTGCTTCGCGAGAAGCTTTTGGATAAGATTGTTCTAGCTTTCTTGTTGAAGATTACTCTGATGGACTTATGAGGCATAATGTCTGGTGATAAAGACATAGCTTGAGGAGATTTGCTATTCAGCTACAGAAGTGAATTCGTCTCATGGTGAAAAT
This sequence comes from Dendrocalamus latiflorus, assembly GCA_017311315.1. Classification (NCBI taxonomy): domain Eukaryota; kingdom Viridiplantae; phylum Streptophyta; class Magnoliopsida; order Poales; family Poaceae; genus Dendrocalamus; species Dendrocalamus latiflorus. The sequence continues at coordinate 32,920,669 of CM029630.1, forward strand.
TGTTAAATTGTAATCTGAATTCGTCATTGTGTTCATGCCAGACACCGCGCCAGGTGTGGCACCGAGCGGTATGCATCGAGCCATGTCATGTGTGGCAACAGCTTGTGTATCCAATTTTGATTCGATTTCTTTCTTTGTTAGGGACTTTTGTTTCCTAACTTATGTATACAGCCATGTGATCACATGGTTTAGATACACCGAAGTTTTTCGTACTTGTAATCTCTCTTTATATAGGAGAATTTCACCTTCGTACGTCTGTGGTTTTTCTCGTAATAGTTTTTCATGTTAAATTCATGGCTTCCATTCTTTTGGCCATCTACATTTGTCGTGTGTTTTATAACACAATATCATATCTGAACGAGATTTGTTCCAATTTGACCAATGGCTTAAGCTTAGTTCTTTCAGTTTATGGTTTCTATAGAACAAATAAATAGGACGATTTCTCCACCGCTATTTCGAAATGGCTTATCAGGTCAGTCGTTTTGGAACAGTTTATCAGCATTTGATTTATTCAAATAAGGCTCGTGCTAGAGTTAAAAACTATAAACTGTAGCTATAAATCATAGTTTAGAGCCGAAAAGGATCCATCCTTGTTCTAGGTTTTACATTTGATATTCCACCGTAGATGCTATGAATACTGGTACAACTTGGTTGCCATGTGCGAGTATTGATCGTAGCGCGCGGCAAGGTCGCAGTTGGCTAGCCAAAGAATTTTGGTGTTGCTGTGGAGTAGCTAGTAGCTACGCGCCATGCTTATCTTAAAGCTCATGTCCATGTTCAATAATGTGTCTAGCTAGCCCGAGAATTTTGGTATTGCTGCGGAGTAGGTAGAAGCTACGCGCCATGCATCTCCAATTTGCTCATAGCTTTTTTGGATATGACTTTTAATTTATAATTAAAATTATGTTATAGTGATTGTTATTTTTTAAAAAATAGAAAAAAATCGTTATATCGTCACGGACAATATAAAGGAATGAAAGAGAAAAAGAAAAGATAAAAAATATTAAAAATATTAAAAAATTTAAAATTAGAAGCTAACATATTTTACTTAGTTTATAGTTTTTAGCTTAAATGAGGCGAAATCTAAATTAAGTTAAAGCTCAAATCGTTCGGTGTGAGATCTAAAGCTCATGTTCATGTTCAATAATGTGTCTAGCTAGCCCGAGAATTTTGGTATTGCTGCGGAGTAGGTAGAAGCTACGCGCCATGCATCTCCAATTTGCTCATAGCTTTTTTGATATGACTTTTAATTTATAATTAAAATTATATTATAGTGATTGTTATTTTTTAAAAAATAGAAAAAAATCGTTATATCGTAGACAATATAAAAGAATAAAGGAGAAAAAGAAAAGATAACAAAGATAAAAAAATTTAAAAAATTTAAAATTAGAAGCTAACATATTTTACATAGTTTATAGTTTTTAGCTTATATAAGGCGAAATCTAAATTAAGTTAAAGCTCAAATCGTTCGGTGTGAGATCTAAAGCTCATGTTCATGTTCAATAATGTGTGTAACTAGACTCATATGAACCTGCACAGTGCTAGTACATGTCCAGTCTGACAAGAGCAATGACTAGAAGAGCCTATTGCCCCGTCTTTTCAGGTTCTGAACAACATTTCACGTCCAACAGTGTGGAGCAGTGGAGCTTCAGCATGCCTCTGTGAGTTTGGCTCGGTGATGTCACGTTGCCCCTCCTTTTGGACAAGCTTATCACATGCTTGTTCGTTCTGACAAGATTACTGATCTGACTAGCAGAAGCTTATGCTGGCTAATACACCCTGACATCCTAAGCTGCATATAAGTTTATGCCAATCATATCCATGCTTTAGGAATTCCCACTTCTCGCTATCAGTATCCCCCTATCTTAGAACTCGAGAACCTGTGAAATCAGCCCCCCACTACTACCTATCCTACTGCAGATTCTGCATTGCACATAGTGCCGTAAACCAACAGGAATGATCTGGAAAAAGCTTATGCTATTCTTCTTGTTCCAACCTCGATAGCAGAATCTGCAAAGACATGGTTAGATTCCTCGGCTGCAGCCTTGAGGGACTGGCGTTCCAGAGGCCGGATCTTGCAAGTGGCGAGCACCTTTTAAGCCAGACGGCTTTATTTTCTATTTTATTTTGGTTTTCGATTTATTTAAGTCAAAAACTATTTAGAATGTACCAGATTGTAATTTCAGCTTATTTTATTTTTTCGGGATTTTTTTGGCTTTTCTTTCTGCTTTATTCCTTTGCATTGTCTGTGATATTATAATTTTTTTATTTTCTTAGAAAAAACTAATAAACGCTACGATATAATTTCAACTATAAATCAAAAACCATGGTTAGAAATCTCCGCCATAAGCCACTTGGAGTGGAGCCACAGTAGTACCGAGGAACGAACAAATGCTGGTTCGGTCGGTCCCTTTGTAGAAGTGCTTTTCTCGGCTTTACGTGAAGGGCAAACGCTAGCCTAGATGGAGGCCCATCCAGCCTTCTCGTACGCTTGGCCCAGCAACGGCCGCGCGGCACGTACGAGCATGACGCGCGCGCGACCTGTGTTAAGTTGCGCAGGCCCAGCCGTTCGACCGCGCGGGCCTGGACGCTGGACGCGCGCGGCCCGGCGGCAGCGGCGCGACGCCCAGCGTTCAGCCACGCGCCTCGGCGGCAACGGCTCGCGCGGTGCGGCACAACCACTAAAATTAACTAAAATCACAGAGTAACTAAAATTCATACGCAACTTTTGCCGATATAAATCAAGTCGGTACAATATGTACTACAATTAACTAGTAGACTCTATTTTAAAAAGGCATTCTATTTAAAAGTTAGTTACTGTAGAAAAACTAAAAGTCCTAAAAGAACCGTCCTATGCCGACTTGGCTCACCCGTAGGACGTTGCACTTGCCCCGCCCGGCTCAAGGCACATGTAAGAGGGAGGTAAGGACATCAGGCCAGGTCGCTCAAATCCGGCGCATTCGTTCAATCGTTCCTCTCCTCCCCCTGGTCTTCAGGCACTCGGCTCGGGCGTCCGTTTGGGTGACGGCGCCACCGCCACCGATCTGAAATCCCTCTCCTCCTTTAAATTGGACGATGGGGAGTGCTCGACAGAGCATCAACAAGAAGACGCACACAGATTCGAGAGCAATAAGCGAATTTTCCTTGGTCTCCCGCGCAGCTTGCATTCGTGAGCTCATTGGGAACTTGGTCATTCTCGCAGGTGAGGCTTCGGTTGATCTGTGGTGTGGGCATTCTTGGTTGTTGCTGCTATCTGCACCGAGTTCCTCTCTTGGCATTTGCGCATTCGCGCGCAATGTACTACCGGTTCTTTGATACCTCGGTTGCTTCATCCGATTGAGTGATTATGTTGCTTTGCGTGGCATTTGGCAGCATCTCGACTTCACAACTTGATGAGTTCCGATTTGAGGAGTTGGGCTTTGTATCTCCGATTACCTCCCTGGTGATACCCTAGTATTCCTCGGTGATTGGTTTTCTGAGACATCGTCTCCGACGAGTCTAGACCCTTTTGGTCGTCACAGTGACTTCGTGTGCCGCTGCTCTGCGAGCTGCTCTCTACTTATTTTACTTCTATTGTGCGTTAGTGGGTCGTGCTAGTTCATCTGTTAAGTATCTCTGATGTTTTTCATTGGCTGAAACTGGGAGAGCTATTGAATGATAGATTGTGGGTTTTGTAAATGCTCCATGAGGATAACTTGTCAAATTGAAATCATTGTGACTGTAGAGAAAGTATTATGCTAGTTTAGATTTATCAGAACTAGTTTCATACCCCGGTTCTGTGTAGCTTACTACTGTGCACTTAGCTATTGTCTTTTCTTGCTATTGCCATATTACTATTGTTCATATTTCAGTAGCAGTTCATGGTCCATGCTTGTGGTTTAAAACTAGGAATTGATACTATGACATTACTAAGGTAATTTTAGTATCAAACTCGCAGAATACTGAGAGAATAGCCTCTTTGATTGTTGAACTATTGACAAGAGCTGAGAAGGCCATGTTTTTCTAACTTGAGCAACTCCTTAGCTGAGAGCAAATTGCACAACATAATCTATGCATTATGCAGATTTCTAAAGCTTACTTTCTAATTCAGTTTAGCATACTGTCATAGGTCTGGTTAAATGACTTGAATTCATTATTTATGTTGAGAGATAATTATTTGATGTTCATGTCATTTTCATATATTTGGATATATGCTTTATTATACTTGATTAAATTTAGAATTAATATGAGAAATTTGCTAAAACTGCTTAATTTTCAACAATCCAGAAAACCAATATTTGTTGAAATGGCTTCATCTTCTGATTTTGTTAAACCGGAAGTCTTTCATGGTGCGAATTTTAAGCGTTGGCAAGCTAAGATAAAGCTATGGTTGGTTGACCTTAAATTATTTTGGGTCATCTTGGATCCTCAAGTGCTTCCTTTGGAAGGCGAGGATAAAACTCGTTGGGAGGATATGAACCACTTTGCTTTGGCTCGGCTATTGGCTGTCTTGTCAAATCGGCTGTCTATGTGAATTTCATGGAGGCCAAAAGGTTGTGGGATGAACTGAATGAAAAGTATTCAAAAAGGGATAATGAGAGTGAGTTTTTCATTATTATCAATTATTTGAATTACAGGATGGTAGAGGGAAGGTCGGTGATGGAGCAACTCCATGAGCTACAACTACATGTACATGATTTAAATCAGTACAACTGTCTCCTGCCAAAGAGTTTTCAAGTAAATGTGATATTGGCCAAAAGTTACCGCATTTGTGGCGAGACTTTGTGACCGCTCAGATAAAAGTCGATAAAAGTGGACATTAGCTAAATTTTTTGTCAAATGATGTAAACCCAAATAAGAGATAGTGCTGACCAGCCAATGACGATCTGGAAACCTCAATAAGCGGTATTTTTATTCGGCATTCTAGAGCCAATGGATCTGACGGCAAAACTCTTCTTTATTTCTTTTATTCTCCCTTGATCGTTTCATTCTCGCTTTTCTTTACTATTGGTATTACAACCAACCAGTTCAACCAAAAACTTAAGTAGATAAGAAAATTCAGCCAATTTACTTATACTTCATTATTTTCCAACAAGTCCATCAAGAATTTGCTTCAGCAGGTTCTTCTCTTACATACATCATACTACATACAAAATACGTTTCTGCTTACTGCCTTTGAAAGCACCGCTCCTGGATACCTCAGGCATATTTCCATGTGCTAACACGCCGTTGCATCTTATATACAACATCCAACCCACCGTATATACATCGACAGCGGCGACGAGCCCCGATGTTTCATGGATAGGAGTCCAAGTAGTTGCGCTGGTGCCTCCTGGTGAACTCGAGCAGGCTGCCATACGTGCGGTCGGCGATCCCTACGAAGAGAGCCTCCGCGTCTGGGCTAAATGACATGCCTGCGATCTCCCCAAAGAGGTCGACTTCCTGAGCACTCGAGTAATCAGCCACTGTGTCGTATACGTGAACGAAGTCTGCCGCCTCCGACATTGCCAGAAAACGGCCATCTGATGAGAACTTGAGGCCCCTGATCGCGCCCATCCTCCCTTTTAGCACCGCGAAGGAATGCGAGAGGTTGCGTATGTCCCACAGCCGGCATGTCGTATCTTGGTTCCCCGTGGCAAGGACATGGCCGTTGGGATGCCAAGCTGACGAAAACGAGTAATCCAGGTGCCCTTTAAGGCTTGCAATTTCCTGGAAATATAGGAACAGTATCAGAAATGGCTTTCTTATGCACCGAAGGCATTGAAGGGGAATTTGAACTTGTAATATGACGGTCTACTACATACCTTGCCAGACTGAGTATCAGCTATCAAGCAGTCAGGGCTATCACCAAGAACAGCAAGAAGCTTACCATCAGGGCTCATTGATGTGTTCTGTAAAGGTCACGACAACTTATGACTGACACAGTGGAAGCAAGAGTTACAGACTATCTGAGGAGGGCCATATATTAACTCACATTGACTGACCACTGGAAAGTAAAGCGATCAAGAAGGCTGCATCCCTGAGCATCAAAAATTCTGACAACACAGTCATTGTTGGCAGCTATCACTAGAGTAGCACCACTGCATCATAAAAACATGAGATCAGATAGTTAATCATATATTACTCACGCAATCATAATTAAAATACCAACTAAATGGTAAACTTCTTACTTAGCAGATTCGTACACATCTACAGCATTGGTGATGGAATTGTCATTGTCAGTGACATTGGTACAGAATGCCACTCCGGGCTTGTCAACATACTGTTGAAAAACAAATACATGAGCTAAGATACGCAGAATGACTCAAAATCGGAGCATCTTGAACTCTTTGTACCTTGCAAATCAGTTCACCTCGGAAACCACCAGCTACCATAAGACTGTCTTTTAGGGCCATTGTGCTGATCTGCACCCTGGACAGTGGCCGAGCTCCACGGACCCTCTGTAAAGCAGGTAGTATATATCAGAAGTTGGATAAACCGAGAATAAGAACAGGCTCGCATTGATAAGATGCAAACCTGTTTTGGAACTACTTGGACGGCCACATTGAGTATTTCTTTCCCTCTTTGAAGAAGAGACGACCAGTGCATCACTGAATAGTTCTGCATCATGTAAACATCATGCTTGGACGTGGCCCACACAAGATTCCTGAGCTGCAGATATCCAGAATATGGTCAGCACATTTGAAGTAGAAACAATTAACAGTCTCTTGTGAGTTTATCCAAAAGAAAAGGAGCACATAGCTGTACTTTCTAGAAACAAATGCTGACACTTAGTTCTTGACAACAGACTTGTGATAATGAAATTAGTTCTTGACAACAGACTTGTGATAATGAAACCAGGACGAAACAGATCTCAACTTTTATGGTCTCAAAACATTACTGAAATTATTTGGTTAACAAATGCATTAAAACAGAGAAGCAAAAAAAGCATAACAAACTGACAAACAAAAACACACGACAGCACAGTTCAGTATCCGCCACAATAACACATTTTAAAGAAATCAGATGTATGTGGCCAACATTCTGCCTGAAAACTGATTCAATAGTCGAAGGGTCTTTGTTCTATGAAAGCTCAAAATGCACACACAAACTAAAGGCCCATATACCTGCCCATTCATGCACATTTCTAAACCTCCTGTTTATTACTGTCATTTGATCAACCCCACTCCAGACAAATTACTAATTATGGTTAGGAGCATTTGGAGATGCAGCTAAACGATCAGCTACATCTGAAACACAATCTTACCATTGTTACAGTTGTTATGAATATTGTATGTATTGATATGAGACCCAATAGGCCATATATATAGGAGAGTACAAGAGATATAAGGAAACAAATAAGAGTCCTATTCTATCTCTAATACCTTATCTCTAATACCCTTAACACCCCCCCACAAATGCAAGGCGTATGCAATAGCATTGCATTTGAAAAAGGGTTAATACTAAAACAAAAAAAATATCCAACATCCGAGTCGTGATAAAGTCGTCGTTGCGTGCAGTCGTCGAATAAACTGTCAAATCAAGCCGAAGAGGAATAGATAGAAGCATGACGGCACAGATCGAAGCCTGAGACGGCAGCGGCGCAGTGCACAAGAAGCGCAACGGAGGCGCAGTGCAGAAGAAGCGCGGCGGCGCAATGCACAAGAAGCGCAACGGAGGCGCGGTGCAAAAGAAACGCGGCGACGCAATGCACAATAAGCGCAACGGAGGCGCGGTGCAGAAGAAGCGCGGCGGCCTCATAAAGACTTCTACAATCTGCAGCGGCTCAAGGAAAAGAGCAGCGGCTGCTGCCATGCAAAGGAGAATTCCTACACTTCTATGACTGACAATAAATTTGTGGACTCGCACGGCTGAAACGAACAAATAAAAACTACGGACTTGGATGGACGCAACGGAAGACTTACAAAAAAAAGGACGAAAGACTGACTAAAAGAAATCAGCAGCAGAAAATCCCTCAAAATACTAAGCAAAACCGACCGCGGCTCGTGCGCGCCGTCGGATCCCATCGGGCGGCTGAAAACTTCTCCACACGCGACTTAAAAGGAGGGCCGAAACCCTAACCCTAAATCACTGCACCGTCTCCTCCCGAAAATCACGCGCGCACTGGAGGGGCGATGCGGCGGCGCACGCGGCGCGCGGAGCGGCTGCGCGGCGGCTTCGGCGAAGCCCGAGCGGAGCGCGCAGTGCAACGGCGGCAGCGTGCTCGCGAAGCGACGGCGCCCGCATGGAGCAGCGGCACATGGCCCGGAGGCGGCCGGATCCGTACGGATCTGACGAGGGGACTCCTCCAGGCGGCGGTGCCGAGCGGTGGAGCAGGCGCGGGGAGACGCGGCGACGGCGCGAATAGATCGAGCTGGAGGCGCGGGCACGGCGGCCAAAGGAGGCGGCGTCGGGAAGCCCGGAGTGTCGCGGCCACCGGACGGGCGAGGGAGCGTCGGATCTGGCCGGAGCGAGGCCAGATCCGAGCGGCGACGGCCGGATTCGGAGGCAGAGCGGCGGCCAACGAGCTGCGGCGGCAAGGAAGGCCCCCGCGAAGGAGGTCGCGCGCGCCGGCGAAGAAGGCGGCAGCCCCGGCGAGGAAGGTGCGGGCCCGACGCCACGAAGAAGGCCGCGCGCGCGCCGGCGAACCCCGGCGGTAGATCTGAGCGGCGACGAGGCAGCGGCGTCTTCGTCGTCAGCAGCCCAACAAGATAGCCGCCCCCGGGAGAGGAGATCCATCCTCCCGGGGGAGGCGACGGCGGCGGCCGGCGGTGACCGGCGGCGGCCGGAGCGGAAGTAGATCGAGGTTAGGGTTTTAACCTAAGCTCTGATACCATGTTATGAATATTGTGTGTATTGTTATGAGACTCAATGGGCTATATATATAGGAGAGTACAAGAGATATAAGGAAACAAATAAGAGTCCTATTCTATCTCTAATACCTTATCTCTAATACCCTTAACAACAGTAATTAACTAACTAAATTTAAAGCAGCATTCTATCCCTTGTTGCAGCGCATCTTCTTTACCTGACACTAACTGAAAATATCCAAAGCAACAGTTTCCAGTAACTCACTTTTCAACTCCTTAAAGAAATTCAAGGGCACACTACTTATAATCATTTATAAGAAAAAAAAATCGTCTTTAAGGAACCAGATCATAATAATGAGCCAGCGCACTGAAATAAAATGACATAAGATACAGTTCACAGAATAATATATTACGCTAATGCAACATATGCACACACATTTCACTCAGCTAACAATGCAAAAGTAAAATTCAAGCACTTATAATCTGTCAAAACTTAACACCACAAAAATCTCCTGCATAAAATTTGTTAGCCCCTTTCTAATGTCCAACCTGACAAAAAGAAAATGAGAGCATGATTTATCTAACCGAGGCTCGCTTATCATAGAACAACCTATCATACCATATTCCAAAGATGCCACTATAACAGCTCCCGCCGCTGAGGATGCTCATCCACCTGCTTATGGGCCCTGTTGAAACGATAGTATTGCAGTGCTGTCTAATATACAGGATTGTTAAATTGCAGAAGTGAAAACTACAGATTTGGCTAGCATATCAGACCCAACTTATCACATGACCTGCAGTCAGTGTCATGCTCCTATAATTACAGTCTATACTAAAGGAATAAACATGAATGGGAATTAGAAACTTCACCTAATGAGGAGTCAAAGCTTCAAAAATCTCATAACATCTACAAAACAGAGTAAGAACATAGAATGCAAAAGGCTAATATTTATAACATGAATGTTTGAGGCATTCACCAGTTATTGTTTATATGCTTCTAGCATATGTTTTCCTCCTCCTTTGTTTCTTCTTTTTTTTGGACGCAAAGAGATAAGAGGCGGGGATAGAAAAGAGGGAGGGGGTGGTTAAATATCCTTATGCAAGTAAAGATAAAATAAGGGGAATATATATTCCACATGTGAGTAAAAATGCAATGCATTATGAGACAATAACTGAGGGCAAATATATTAACAGCTTGAGATCAGAAAATTTTGAAGGCATCAAAACATTCCATTCAAAGATTGAATGCACAGGTTTTTACTTTAAAATGCTAAAGTTGTGCTAACTATAATAAGTAACAATCACAAACTGTATGAAACTCTAATTTAATTGAACAGACAACTGACCAACTTCGTGTTAACATGAATTCTCATGTGAATGCAAATACCAATAACAAAACATTGGACGAGATATGTACCTGAAAATGCACTATTGTTGACTTGACAAGTCGTGTGTTGAAGCAAAAATCATAGAAAGTGCCTTTTCTCTCCACTTGTCTGCACTCCTAGAGAAGAGGATGGAAATAAGTCGAACATCAAAAAGATGGCATAATTTACCACTGTATGAAAAAGGAAACATATAATCCTTACAGGAAAATTGATGTAACACCAAAAAAAATGTGGGAGTTGTTAGTTTCCTTTTATCCTACTTTAAGCCGGCATGGTTTTGCAGTGTCACCTCAGCAATAGGACCTAAAATAGCTACCAGAACAAACTTCACGATTTTTCTTTCATCATGCAACTGTAACAAATTGTGTTATATGGGGGGAGGGGAAGGGAGGGGGGGGGGGGGGGGGGGGAGTTGCTATACTAGCAAATATAAGGTGTCAAGGTGAGAAGGTTGCTTAACAAAAACATGTACGTCCACGGAAATGAAACTTTTGTGTTGTTGATACTTGTAGACTAAGTATAATGTTAAACATATGAGTAAAAATGTAGATGAAAAAAGTAGAGTATTAAGGAGATGATTAATACATACGACTCAACTACCAACACTTATTTTTAAGACGTCAGCTATCATCGCATTTCAAACTGAGAACCGTAAGGCCAATAAGCAGGAAAGCAGCTTTGCACCAATAACTGTAGTGCAACATGGCAGTCATCTAGAAGTGTAGAACACTGAATCTCACCATATCCAATCCCTCGTGTGACCTCCAGAGGTTCTCATAGTTTTTGTACTGCTTCAGCCTCATCTCGCGGTACTGATCTCTACTGTAGTTCAACCTCTCCCATGGTATCCCTTGCATGTCTTTCCCATTCCTATACTCCACGGCTGAAGTATCACCCTTTTGCTTATCCTACAGTAAGAATAAAGAGAAGTTGCTAACTTATTAGGCTTGAAACAGCGCAATATTTGCAATTGTATCACAAACAAAACAATCCACTGCAAAGTAAAATGTCCAAGAAGCCGTAAATATGTGCACGCTGTAGTCTACCAGAGCAAACTAATATATCCGAGAATCCATAAATATCTGCTACACTACCATTTTGTACGCGATGCTGCTGTTGGCTTGTTGCCATCAAACATGTCTCTGAAGTTCATATATATCCACCAGAAGTGGCATTTTGGTGGGTTCTCCAAAAGTTGATCCTTTTTTTTCCTTTTAACACCAACCATTTCCACTTGGTACGGCAATCCACAAGATTTTACTGCCTTTTGCATATCGGCACCACAAGTTGTTGCCTGTAGTGAGGTCTCTATACAAAGTTTTGCCCCCACTGAATTGCAAAATTAGCGTCACTTGTACAACTAAGAGTCTAATATCATTTCAGCATCCATTTGGTTTCGTGTTCGCGCAGCGCACGCTGAGTTCAAATTACTTTTATCGACACATGTAAGTAACCATACCGGGCTCCAGGGATCGCCGTCGGCACCGCCGGAGACGTCAAACCCGTCGAAGTCGAAGTAGTCGTCTTCCAGGTACTCCAAGTCGTCGTTCAGGTACAGCGCCATCGACTCTAGGAACAGGGAAACCACAAAATCTTTGAATTCGCGAAACGAACCGGGAAAAGGTTGAGAAATCCAACGCAGAGCCAGTAAAAAAGGCAACATCCAGAAGCTGCAGGACTTCACAATAAACACAAATCGCGCCCAAAACCCCCGCGAAAACCTCCCTACGACGCCTCTCGCGCGAAGCAGAGAACCACCGGGATACTGAACGCAAACGGAGAGGAGCAATAACGCAAGCGGAAAAAAAAAAGAAACTCCACAGAATCACGCGCACATCGATCAGAAGCGGGGGGCAGCAGCAGCAGCGGTACCATACCTCGGCGGCCTCGAGCGATCCGGCGCAGCAGCTCGAATCCGAATCGCGCGAGCGAGCTCCTTGGAACCCTCCCGATTCGAAGTGCGTGCGGGATAAAATATTCCCAGAGGGGCGCGCGATTCGGCCGGAAACTCGGAATCGGATCGATGGGGGTGCGGTTGCTGCGGAGACGGTGAAAGGAGCAGCGGGGAGGAGGGGCACGGCGTTTATAGGCGCGACCACCGCGCGAGGGGAGAGAGCCGCCGTTTCCGTCGTGTCGCCGTTACCGTCGTGTCGCCGTTGGGCTTGGGCGGGGCCCGCGCGCGTCCACGAGGGAGTACTGTACTGTTCGTGTGGATTTGTCTCGCGCGCAGCCCGCTCGGTGCATGCGCGTGCGTGGGCACCACCTGCCGTTTCGGCTCGCCGACGGCCAGCATCGTCGCCATACTTGTCGATAACACCGTTTCGGAGTTCATACGGATTTAGTTATAATGGTGTATTTTAGCATTGATCTATACCAACGTATTATTTCAGATTTAACATGGTATTATTAATTTCATCGATATGGCTGGTATTAAAGCCGATATAGCTGGTATTGATCGGTATTAAGGTCGGTATAAAACGTAAAGATACTTTATACCGGTTTAGGTATCGGTACGGTATACTAGCCGGAATGGAATCGTATTGATAAGCCTCGTTGTTGCACCGCGCGTGCAGCGCGTGCTCCTGTGTTGCGACATTGCAGCGAAGGTTGTGCGGTTGTGCGCGCGTCGCACACGCCTCCCTGGCACGGATACTCGCGGCACTGGTGGCTTGTTACGAATGCTTTCCCTTGCTGAGCAAGTGGGCATCTAACTGAAACAAACCAAAAATTTCAAAAGAAGTTTGAACTTTGCTTGATTTTGATTCCTCTTGAACTCTAGCCTAATCTTGCACTCATCTTCGCCATCCCTGTCGTAAATTCGCTGCCAATCGATCTCTGCTGTCTCTCCGCGCGCGTCCACTGTTCACATCCGAAAATATCCCACCGCCGCCCTGTTTTGTCGCCACCTGATTTCTTACTCACTCTCGTGCCTTCCCGCACCTTCTCGCCGCTGCCACCCCTCTGCAACTTCGTGACAACACCCCTCGAAGGTCCCTGACCGGCGCCGGACAAAGCCAAACCCAAATTCGCTGCCGCCTCTGATATTTTCTCCACCACCTCTCCCTTCCGCCCCACAGCCTCTATAAAAGCCCCCAACCCTTCCGTTGAGATGCACCGACCCCTGGATAAGCCGCCCACAGCCCAATCACTCCGGTGACCGTCGTCTCGCCATCAATCGCTGGAGACCCGCAAGTAAGCCCAAATCTCGGTTCTTGCTTTGTCATCAATTTCAATTCAATTCCTTCGGTGTTTAGCTTCTTCATACCCGTAGGAACTTGACCGAGTCACGGTCATGAGCTCCCATGCCCCCCTATTAATCCGGCAGCCATGTCCGTTCCTCGACCGAAGCTCGTCACCGTGGACAGCTCACTACAAGCCCTCGCGACCCAAACCGTGGCCACCCAAGCCACCGTGACCACCCCTGATACGGGGTCGCCCGATCTTCTCGATGTAGGATCAAGATACTCACGTGGAATTGATGAATCGTAGTGATCCCCCGTTGCCAATGCAAGAGTTAGCACTCTATAATTCGCCCAATCACACGTGTTGAACTTCACGACCACCAGATGAAGTTCTATCGCGCTCCCAATTCCCAGCGGAAAGGTTGAACGGTCTTGATTTTTGACTAACTCCTAATTCCTTCAATGTTGTTTGGCCAACAGAAAGAACAAGAGTATTTTTAATATCAAAAGTGGTTCCCTTTACAATGGGGGTCTACCCCTCAATATATAGTCTCAGCCCAAAGCTATTCAACACTAAACATCCCATGTGGTACTATTCACGCGCACTGTAGCACGGTTACTGTTCATGGGCCGTACGGTTACTGTTCATGGGCCTTGTACTGTTCACGGTACTGTTCACGGCCTGTTCACGGTACTGTTCATGGCCTGTTCATGGGCTGAATTCTGTAGCTCATATCCTTGATCTCCATCCATCGCTGACTCTTCAAACCTGAGCACAAGTAAAATATTGTTTTTAGGTAGTATAAAATTCTCATTAAAATTAATGACATATTCATTAAGGAGCAAGTTCACCTGAGATTGTAGTTTCTTGGTTCGTGCTCTTGTTATTGGTCCTGTTATTGAAGTCTCATTACTAGCTTTGGTATTACTAGTGATGTCCTCATCATCCTCCCCTTCTTCAAGAAAAGCCGTCCTCGGCTTTTGATAGCCTAAAATTGTACTAAACAAAGAATACAGTGTGTATGCATGGTATATGTATTGGTCAGTTACAACCCTTTCATCTTTCACATTAGTATTACCTGGGGGTGTAGTAAGCAAAAAGAACAACACATATGCGTGGTATATGTATGAATCAATTATTGTGTCATTCTCATTCTCATTGTTTTGCACAAACCAATTGATACTACCATAGCTATCAAATGCATACATTGCAATGTTTTCATTCACACCATTCTCCCTCCCATAAGAAAAAGTCGTCCTCGACTTTGCGAAGTACGTGGACAAGTCATTAATGGGCAAAACAAGATTAAACGGTTCAAATATGGAAGAGAAAATCTTTAATGCCTTCCATGCTTCAACTGCGCTACTCGGATTAATTGTACATGATCGATAATGAAAGGATGAACAGGTAGGATTATAAAATCTTCCTAAACATGAAGCATTGTTGTTGAAGCTTATCTCATTGTGATCATGACATGGTATAAAAGGTTGTTTATCCAAAATATGCAATTTCAATTCAGCAGGCTTATCACATGTAATGCATATTCGAAACACATAAAACTTGTCATCTACACCATAATCTCCGATCAAATTAAACTTATAGGTGTAGGCATAAACACTAACTAATGATTTTAAACATGAAATTTCAGCAAGATTCTCAAGCACACTAGATAGCTCTCTAGGATCATCAAACATGATATAGTACAAAGAATCACTAGGAGATATTCGAGTAAGCACTTCCTTATGAGTAATCAATTCCACATTATGTAAATTGAGCAAAGAAATTTCAGAACATGGAACTTTCATTCGCACATATGAGTTCTCACAAGTACTCACCGTTTCACAATTAATTTCAGCACCAATATTGTTACCTTTGTTGTTCTCCTCAGTTGATGTAGGTGTTGTAGGTATTAAATCATCGTGATGTATCAACGGGACAGCAAGTACTTCATCTTCAACCGTGGTTATCTCCTCATCTTTAACTTCCAATGATGTCGGTTGTTGAATGTTTAATTCCTCATCTTCAATTTCAACCTGCACAATGTGAGAAACAACACTAGAAGTAGACATTAATGTGTTAGTTTCAAAATCAACCTTTCTTTGTCTATCTTCTACTTCTCTCTTTTCTTTTGGTGTATCTCTCGCACTCTCAATTTGGATGCTCTCAAACTCACATATGGTGGAATCATACAGCTCACTCTTTTTAACACTCTCACTCAATTTGGCTATGTGGCTCTCATTCTCACATGGGTTTTGATGCATCTCAAGTATTGTTTGTAGCAATGGGGCAGCAGTACATGTCTTCTTAACCGAAGGGAAAGTCCCATGCTCGGTCATCTTCTCATGTGTCACACTAGTGGAACCATAAGAGCTGAAGTATGGACATGGATTGAACCGTGATGTACGTCTCTCCATAAGTCTCTTCTCCTCCTTAATAGCACAATTCATAAGATCATGCATGCTACTAAAATATTTATGTTGAAGTGCAGCAGCGATCTTATAATTCAAGCCTTGTTTGAAATATGTCTTCTCCCTTAATTCACTGGTGACACCGGCACGACGGAATGCATGCTTCAACTCATAATAGTAATCTTGAACAGTGTTACTCCCTTGTGTGATGCTCTCCACATGGTGAAGCAATTCCCGCTCATAATAGGTTGGCACAAATTCATTTCTCATGATCACCTTCAAATTTGACCAAGATCTAATGAATAGTTTTCCAGATAAGTGTTGCCACCAACTATAAGCATAGTCTTTAAACTGCATAGTGGCTCGTATCACTTCTTGGTCTTTGGGAAGCTTCTGAAATCTAAACTCTTTCTCCAATCGCCATTCCCACTCAATATACTCCTCTGGATCTTCACTTCCATAGAACGGAAGAGACAAATTGTTGGGTTTGGAATCACACCATGAGGAACGAAATACTGAAGATTCATTCCTATTTTGTTCACACCAAGAGGATCGAATTGTTGAATATCCTGTCATGGTTAGTTATGCAACATATATATATGTGGAAATCACTCAATCTCACTATTTTCTCTCCCAAGTAAAGTTCTTACCCTTCCGAAGTGAATTAAGGCCAATAAAAACTTACACCTGGTAGAAGTGACAACAGCAACGTGATGATTAAGCAAATTCAAGAGTGTTCACTACTTGCACAACAACGGTTATATGGTGGAGCTTGGTATGGAAGTGTATATCCTAGCAATCTGAAATTCTTGATGTTGTAAAGTTAAGTAATAATCCAAGCTAGAATACTTTGCCTAAGTGCTGATCCAAAAAATTTAAGTGAAGTATATGAACGCACACGCAATGATTAATGTGACTCGATGCAAACAAATGAATGAGCTAACTAGAGGCAATCTGAAATTAAAGATTAGATAGCTCGTTTTGCACCAAGTACTAGGAGAGACGCTAGCCAATTGCAATGATATGAATGTAAGGGCACGAGATTGCTCAAGAGATTAAATTAGACAATCTGAATTTATGGATTAAGAACTCACCCAAATTCAGCCAATGTTTTTTTTTCTTTCTTTCCTCCACTGTTTTTTTGCTCAACTTCTTTTTTTTTCTTTCAAAGGCCAAACTAGGTTTAATTGTTCTTTTGGTTTTGCACAGGTCACAAATATCCAGCAAGGTGTAAAGTACTCAAGAGCAGCCCTAGATGCAATATTCAACAGCTAGTCTCAATTGATGAAAAGAATATCAGCAAGATTTTTTTTTTGGATTTTGGATTGGACACAAAGATTAGGCTACGCAAATAAACACGAACGATCAGCACCTAAACAAAAATTCTAATGGATCAAAACCTAACAAAACTCACAAAATTAACAGATGCAAAAACTAGGGTTTGGTTAATTTTTGTTGCAATTTTCAGTTTAATAGACTATAGGACAAAAAATAAATCAATCTAAAAGTAAGGGTAAATAATCCTACCGAGTAAACCGCGCTCTGATACCAAGATGATACGGGGTCGCCCGATCTTCTCGATGTAGGATCAAGATACTCACGTGGAATTGATGAATCGTAGTGATCCCCCGTTGCCAATGCAAGAGTTAGCACTCTATAATTCGCCCAATCACACGTGTTGAACTTCACGACCACCAGATGAAGTTCTATCGCGCTCCCAATTCCCAGCGGAAAGGTTGAACGGTCTTGATTTTTGACTAACTCCTAATTCCTTCAATGTTGTTTGGCCAACAGAAAGAACAAGAGTATTTTTAATATCAAAAGTGGTTCCCTTTACAATGGGGGTCTACCCCTCAATATATAGTCTCAGCCCAAAGCTATTCAACACTAAACATCCCATGTGGTACTATTCACGCGCACTGTAGCACGGTTACTGTTCATGGGCCGTACGGTTACTGTTCATGGGCCTTGTACTGTTCACGGTACTGTTCACGGCCTGTTCACGGTACTGTTCATGGCCTGTTCATGGGCTGAATTCTGTAGCTCATATCCTTGATCTCCATCCATCGCTGACTCTTCAAACCTGAGCACAAGTAAAATATTGTTTTTAGGTAGTATAAAATTCTCATTAAAATTAATGACATATTCATTAAGGAGCAGGTTCACCTGAGATTGTAGTTTCTTGGTTCGTGCTCTTGTTATTGGTCCTGTTATTGAAGTCTCATTACTAGCTTTGGTATTACTAGTGATGTCCTCATCAACCCCCAAATGGTTAAAAAGCAGCCAATTAGAAGGAAGAACCTCCCTGTAGCTCCTGTGCCATTCAAATACCTCGAGAAGAAACCACCACATCGCCGGCCAACCGTAGCCTTTCGACCACCACCGAGCCTCAAAATGGAACCCCCTTGTCCCCAGGAGTCCACCCATATCCTCGGTTCTCATTTCTATGCACCACAGCTCGAGATTTTTCTGATTTTTATTTCCCATGTTTCTCGGGTACTGTAGTGACGTGGGAGGAAGACGATGAACAGTATTGGCCTAGTACTGTAATGACCGACCCGTTAGTGAACAGTGTTCGGCCCGGTACTATAGTAGTTGACCCGTTAGCAAACAGTACCCAGACCCAGAATGAATAGTACAGACCCGACACTGTAGCACCCGACTCGCAATGAACAATACCTTGACCCGATAGTGAACAGTAAAAACTCATTAATGAATAGTGCACAGACCGGCATGAATAGTAAAAGTCCGCGATGAATAGTAACATACTCGTTACTGTTTATCCAAACCCAAAAATATAAAATATATCCATTTTGGACCCATCTACCCATTTCTCAGCTCGATTTTCCCATACCAAACATCGATAATACTCAAAACCACTAAAATACATTTCCAAATCCTAAATCCTAATACGGTTCGAACTCTTATCGTTCGCCGAAACCCTAAAACACATATGCCCTTTTTATCGTCTTAAGCCTGTCTACACCTTTCCAACTTCGCTCTGCCACCTTAGACTTTGGAGCTCAAACCTTCTAAACAACAACTTCAACCTTCTCTACGTCCTTATCCACTATCTCAGCAATGTACTCAACCTTCTCCGCTGCTTTCTACAGAGACACATCCTCAGGAAGTTGGTCGGCCACATTAGTAGCAAGCTTCTCCGTTACCTCAGCTATATGCTGCGCAACTTCTACAGTAGTCTCCACATTTCCCACTGTCTCATATGAGATCACAGCAAGACCATAGCAATAAGTTTCTCTAAACATATAGCACACCTTAATAATTTTTAATTACTCAGTGGCAATTCATGAACACAATAATTTTTACTTGGTAGAAATTCATGAACTCACTGCTACTTTAGTAATTTATGAACTCCACAACAATTACTATTGAGTTCTACTCAAGATTAGCCGCTTGTATTTTCGTAGGTGAACGATAAATTACTATAGGTGATTTTAAGACAAACAATAACTGGTATTGGGTATTGAGTTGTGCATATATACCTTCGACATGCCTGATTCTCATGTAGAATGGCACCACTGTGCCTTGGGAGATCACCGAAACAAAGAGCCAAAGAGACTTGATCACAGTCTAGTGAAGAAAATACCTGTAACATCCCAAAATTTTGGTTATTCAAAAATATGGAATTTTAAAACTTTTCTCTCATTTTGGTGGTATTGAATTCTTCTGAGTCTTTATTTGAAAACTAAGGAGTGTTGTTGAAAGCAAATAAATAAAATGAGAAATAAAATCCAAAGTGAAAAGCAGTAACAATGATAATAAAAGATATGGGAATAATCCAAAACAATGAATTATGAATTTTTAAAACCAACTTTTAAATTACACTTTAATCCAAACTAGAATTGAAATTTTTAAACTCAAATCGATGACCAAAATAATTGGAAACTAAAATCAAAACAATATTTAAATTTACCTTCCAAATGATTAGAGTTGAGCCTTGATTTCAAATCAAGATTTAAATATTGAATTCTGGCAAAAAAAATCCAAACTTTGGTTACTAGGCATTTGTTCCCCTTCCTTTTTCTACCATTCTCTCTTCTCCTTCTCCCTCTTACGCGTGGGCCCCGCACCCCACCCCTCTCTCATGCCGCTGGGCCCCCGGTCTCTCTCTTTTTCCCCTCCTCTCTCTGCGCACAGACCGGCCCTCCTTCTCCCCCGCGCGCCTGCTCCTTTCTTCTCTCCTCCTTCCTTCTCCCGTGGCCGTGAGCTCTCCACGTCGCCCTCTCCCCTTTTCCCTTGCTCCTGTCTTGTCCCGACAGACGTCCCTGCCATGCGCCGCGCGTCGAGCCCCGCGCGCGGGTTTTGCCTGGAGGACCGCCGCCACCGCCCGGTTCTTCCTTCGCCGACCGGTCCTCCGCTCCGCGCCCCCTCGCCCCTCAACGGCCATAAGAAGCCTGGCTCCTCCTCCCCTTTGCCCCCATGCCATTCCCCATTTCTCCCTCGATCTCTTTTCTCCCCCAATTTTCGCCGAGACCGCCACCGCCGCCGTCTCCGCCATTTCCACCGCCGCCACCTCCACCGTCGATATTGCTCCGATTCCTCGTTGTGGGAGTGACAGCACGGCGCCCCGAACCTCCTCCAACCGCCGGCCACCGCTCCCCGCCACCCCAGCTCGCCGGCGCCGTGCGCCCACTTGCGCCGCCGAAGGCTTCCGTCGCCGGCTCGCCTGAGTCCCTCTTCCGCTCAACTAACGCTGTGGTGAGCTTCCTCTTTACTCCCTTGTGCTTCCATGGCCGCCCAATTCTTCCCCTTCTTCTTAGTCGCCGCCGCCCCTTTTCACCCCCAACACCGGCCACTTCCATCGCCGCCCGGCCGTCTCGTCGCCGCTCCGGCCGATGTGCCACCGCCCATAGTCTCCACTTTTACCGCGCAACCCATTTTTTTAGATCACCGGTGTCTCCCCGGCCACCCTCCTCCGGCGACGCCGCCGCCCACCGCAAGCCTCCCTCCTCTGCTTCGGTTTTGCTCTGGCTTCAGCCGACAGCCCTCTTTTCTGCCCTTATCTCTGCTGGCATATGGGCCCAACTAGTCAAGCATCTCCAAGATTGATCTGCATTGCTTATTACTTTGTGGTATACGGCTAATTTGTAAACAAAAATCATGTAGTGATCAAAGGGGCAAAATTTGTAAAATGTAGAGTGTGAATAGAGATGGCAACAACAATTTAGTTGTGAGGTTACAGAAAGGAATATGAAATAAAATTTCAATTTTAAGTATGATTAATTGCATGTAAAGACATTGTGACTAAGAATAATATGTTCACTTTATAAAAGCGAAACTTTAGATTAGAGATTGTTCCCTAACTATAAATTAGGATCTAACTATAAAATGCCGCCGTCAAAACATAGACATACTTATACATAGGTGAGTCAATTGGCTAGTTAACAAAATGAGTAGGAAGGTGGAATAGGAGCATAGGTCTCAACAGACATCTCACCTCAAAATAAATAAAAGACATATTTCTTGAATGCTCAAAAGTCCCAAAATTAATTGTAAGGCTAGAATGCAAATAGAAATGTAAATTGAAAATATGTGACCAAGTAAATTAATGGAAGCCAATAGACTGGAATTGGTATAATACACACACACACACACATATGGGTGTTAAGGAGATGTTAATGGACTAGTTATCACATGTGAGTAGTTAGAGTAGTTTAAATACTTATCTAGACATCTAAACATTTAGTAAGGGCATTAGAAAGGAAACAATGGTTGGTTAAATAACCACATACAATAATGCTTCCCCTTTTGCTTATAATATAAACATATATGCCTTGACATTTGATAGACCACCATGAAATGAACCTTAGCGGTAAATTTTGCTAGATAGCAAATATTAAAATGTGACCCTGTAAAGCAAGCCTTGCTCGGATAGACAATCTAAAGTTAAAATCTAAAGCTAAGTCTAATATTAGCTAGAATAATTGCAAGTGACATTAATTAAATCTTAATGTTAGTTCTAACTGAATAATAATACTAAGCATAGTTGCATACAACAAGTGGGGATTTGTATAGATAGATTCTAATTCAAATTAAACTTAGCCTAGTAATAAATGGAGGTACATACAATATCATACCACCAAAAAGCTATAAACATAGCCCATAAGATTAACTCTGTAAGCTAAAATTTGCAAACCTTACTTATATACACATATATCATATGCCCTAAACATTAGCACTCGATAAAAATATACCAATTCATAGGTTTAACCTAACTCATGGAACTTCCTTGATAAATACCAAAATAATAAAAGAAATTGTCAGTAAAAATATCAAGTCATCGTGTTCTACCATCGACCTTACCCTAAATGACCCAAATCACCCATTAACTCATGATAAAACTAAATTGAGTTTATTCGGATTTATTTGGATCTTTTTGAGTTATTTGCTTTTATTTGGATTCAGTCATTTGCCGCGTAATTAGAACTTAGAAGTCGTGAAGATTCAATGGATCCAACGAGACTAAGCTCGAAGTGAAGATGGAGACCGAAAGCTCAAGAGAAAGCATTACGTGAGCTCAAGACAGCGGTAAACCGCGCCAGGCGAGTCAATACTTTGATCATGTTGAACCTACATTTTCTGCAAATTATTTTTGTTTAAATTATCAAATTGCATGCTGTTATCTTATATGCCAATACATGTTTAATTTAAGATTTTAGTTATATGCCCATTGTTTGCTTGATTAATATTACACCTCCTTTGGAATCATTGAATATGTGAACCTTGTCGCCCTAGCAAAATTATAATAGTAACTTTTGAAAATAAGTCCCTAATTATATACCATGCTTAGTACTGCATAAATACTCAGGGGCACTGAAATGTCCCAAACATCATTGTCATTTGAAATCATGAGAAACTGGTTTGGCAGTCATGGTGGGAATGACTGGTATATTTTGACATGATTATTTTATGCTCCCAAAAATCCCAACTTGCTTAAATATCTGAGCGGATGGTTTGGGGGCTGGTATGTGGTGCGGTGGGAGCACAAATGGTGGAGTGTGGTAGAACCGCTCAGATAATACTAAGGACTGAATCTTGTGATGATCTCCTGATGTAAAACAGTACAACCACAAGTCTATAATGGGTACGACCTAGCTGAATAACTTGCAAGGGTTTAGTTCAGATATCACCGAGGAAAGTGGGTGCCAGGGTGTACTGGTTTACTCACAGTGAGGCACAGGGTGTACTGTACTCGCACGGCGCAAGAGGGGGCTTCTGACTGTGGTGGTGTAACCCTTCAGCGGTGAAACCTCAGCGTGGGTGGTGTCTAGCTAGATCGAAGTAAGGTAAAGGCTTTGTGATAAATTATCTGGGTCTCATGCCTAAGGAAGCATGTTGGCAACAAAGATAATTCATCTCTTGTGGTGAAAGTGTACAAACTCTGCAGAGTCAAAACTATTCGAATAGCCGTGCCCACGGTCAAGGGTGGACATGGGAACTTACTCGAGATAGTTCTATTTCAAAATGTTTTGTGGGCGGGATGGAAAAGTGAAGGGCAGCGGAAAGCCCTGATTTGAGTTGTCCTGGGTGTCGCCCCAGTGGTAAGTTAAGCGGCTATAACGCTGAAAGATGTTATACGGTGTGATGCCATATATATGAAAAAATTATGGTGATATTAGGCATATGGTGTGATGCCATATGTATGGAAATTCATGTTAATATTCCTTGAACATTATGTTTTGTTCCAAAGCTGCTAGGTGTCAGAAAATTTTATGTATTGTATTTTAAATAGTGGCATTTCTATTATTATAAAATAAAATATGGGTGGAATATACGGGGTCGTGAGTAAAGGAGGTGGATGTTTGTAGTATGCACTTAAAGGTATTGGTGGATTCAGGTCGACCAGGAATGGAAAATGATAGTGTGGATTCTGGGAGAAATAAATTAGTGGGGTCCAGATGAATGGATCGGCTAGATAAATGATCTAATTGAATTTTCGGGAATTTGGAGGAATAATACGAGTATTGGATTATAACTCTTGATTAGTGATATTCTTGGTGGATATATAATGGTGAGTCGTAGAATTGATCAATGATATTCTTGGCGGATATATAATATTGAATCGTATGCTTGATCAATGATATTCTTGGTGGAGGTACAATAGTGAAGTAGTTAGAGATGGAAAATAGAAAATAAGGTTGATAATTGGAAGGGAAAAATTATGGTTGTGGACCAATAACAAAAAGATTGGATTGATAGGAATGTAGAATACAAAAGATGTTGGTGGATTAATTAATTGATATCAGATAAATGATGTCACTAGCTGTTTGGAGTTTTTAGGCAGCAATTGGTCGGTGGGTTATATAAATAGTGATACTCGCTGTTTGGGGATTAGGCAGCATTTGATTAGTGGATGGAATAATTGATGATATTCGCTGTATGGAGTTTTAGACAGCAAACCATATAGAGAGTAAATGATCGGTGGATTAGTTAAATGATGTCGTTCACTGTTTCGAGTATTAGATAGTAATCAATATAGAAAGAAAGAGATCGGTGGATTAGTTATATGATGTTATTCGCTGTTTGGAGTTTTAGACAGCAGTCCATAATTAAAGTGTAGCGTGGTGGATTAAGTCAATTACGGCAATTGTTGTGCGGAGTTTAGATGGCAACAATAATACTATAATTAACTCATGATAATGCTACTAAAGGCGATTTTTGGCAAATGAAATAACCCGAGCCTTCCTTTGTTAAGCCATGCATACTATTTATTTGCATTCTGTGTATTGGCTCGCGGAGCACGGGGTCGGAGTGCTCATGCTCGCTTTTGCGACAAAATTCAGAATCAGGAATCAAATCACCTCGCCTCAGCAACAAGATTGGACAAGCTGGCCGAGGAGATGAAGATGTCAAGGGCTAGGTCGCGAACCTCCAGTTGGCTGCCTGTGGGCATGTCCTGAAGGTCCCACCTGTGTGATTCGTTCTTCTGCTACTGCAATTTAATGATTTCGGCCTAATCGGCCCATGAGTAAGTCTACTATTATATTTACGCTTCCGCATGATATGTATTTTGATATTCATTACTGTAACTGTGAGCACTATCTACTGATCCAGGGAATAGTGCAGTAATCACAGAGGAATCCAGATGTTTATATCTGGGTCCCTACAATACCCAAACAAACCAAGAAATCACTTGCCTTGAGTTTTCTTAGGCAGTCAGGTGGGCTTAATCGGCTGCATGGTGAGAGTCGCCGTGTCGGGAGCGTGAGGGCTGCGAACGGCGGACACGCAGCGCGCACAGGTGAGGGCGGCCGTCGGCAGACACACGATGCACACAAGCGAGGGCGGGGGAGCGGATCGGGACCACGGCGTTGGGAGGGCAAGGGTGGTGACTGACAGACGCGCGGCGTGCGTAGGTAAGGGCGGCGGCCGTCAGTGGGGGCGCAGATCTGGACCGCGGTGTTGGGAGTATGAGGGTGGCGGTCGGCGCACACAGGTGAGGACAGCGGCCGCCACTAGGGATGCGGATCGAGGCCTGCAACCCATGCTGCTCTGATTTGGGGATTTCTACTGCCCCTTTAGGTTAGAGGAGGAGGCGAGTGGGAGGATGGTGGTGGAGGAGGTAAGCAAGAAGAGGAGCGGCTTGGAGTTTGGGGAGGAGGCGGGTTGTGTCATATGTGGAGGGAGGCAGGGAAGAAGGGAGACATAGGTTGTGTGAGTGGAGGTTCATGAAGAGAAGTCAGGCGTGGACGTCGAGGGGGAGGTGCGTTGTGCGTGTGCACGGGAGCCAGGGAGGGGAGGTGAACGGACAAACTCCCATGTTATATTAGTAGAGATTATATTAGCTCCAAAATGGTGTACCAGTATAGACTGGTACCAAAATGTACCATTTCCAGAGGCAAACTAGTATGGTATTTACAAGTATGATGTTTCGCCCTCTGGCCCTTTTTTTTCAAATTTGGTTCATCTTGTGCATAATTGCACTTTTTGACCCCCTGAATAACTACAGTAGCAGTCACAGGTGACACTGTACCTGTTGCACTCCCTTATCGTAGTAGCAATCTGAACCGCAACAAGTCGCTCATGAGCGTGGTAGCCACAAACCTATTGTGGTATGGAACCGTAGTAGGACCTGTTGTGTTGTGGAACCGATAGCTTTATGCATGCGCAGGAAGCCAGCTAACCTACCGTGGTGCAGTACCATGGTAGGAGCTGCTATGGTGGATGCAACCTACTGTGATCGGAATACACATTGCTTACTGCTGTTGTTGCGGTAAAAAAGAGTTATTTTTTGCAATTCTGCACGGCTTAACTTTTTCAAGGTTTCGACACGAAGCCTCCTCCGCCTATCCACGTGCTTGACGGGACGTGTGGCGCAGAAACCAGTGGGCATGCGCTTGCTGTACGCCGTAAAGCTAACACCATCGTCAGATCATACATTCTGTATGTGCTTCCCCACTGATTTATAAGAAAACATCAAAAAAAAAAACCTGATAGCGTTTACGTGGCGAGCACCGATGAGCCGACCACACTTGAATGGAGAGATTATCTGGTTAGAGCATGTACAATGATATAGATAGTGCTAGTCTATAATATACCTTCATGTTATCCATAGGTTAGGATTAAAGATAACATACACAATGTGTTATCTGTAATAATATCATATAATTAATGTGTTATTTATATAGCTGTCTATACAATGATATAGATAGTGAAACACTGTTGTTAAATAGTAGATAATATCTTTATCTCTTCTATACGTTACCCAAAATCCTATATAATATATATTTACTGACAGCTGCGATGTTTCATTGGACATGCCTTTAATCGGGAGTAGAAGTAAACCGCCTGTCGTGTCTGTCTATTAATTCGATGCGGTTAAGACGTCCACGTCGTTTAGCTGTAGCTTAATTGACACTCGAGTGGTACAGTTCGCTGGAGGATTATTGATTATTATCTTGTCTAGAGGCCCGAAACGTGTGAAATTGACTCCGTTTCCCCGTCGTTTCGGGTGCGAGATGGGCACTTTTCTGAATGGTCCGCTGGTGCGAACGTCTGTTTTATGGTTTGTTTAGATTGCATGAATTTCACATTAAACTATCAAATTCATTCATATAACAGTTTGGAAAAAAAAACCTCGTAGCTTAGAATGTGTTACAAATAGGTCCTCACCGTGTACATCATGCTTCAAATCCTGTCAGGCTTCACAGTAGCAGCTTTTAGTGTGGCCTGTTCCAAATTATCGTAGCTTTTAGTTGAAATGGTATTGTAAGTAGGTATTAATTTTTCAAGGTATTTAAAAAATAAAAAAAATAAAAACACCGTTATATATGTACGGATAATATAATAAAAAAAGAAAAAATATGTTAAAAAGCTAACGCATTCTAAATAATTTTTAGTTTTTAAAAACTAGAAACCATCGCTATTTAGAATGGATTTGCGTGGCAGTGTGAGTGGGAGTGTAGGACCCTATCAAAATGTATTTTTTGTAGGAAAAAAAAAACTGATAATAGGGTCCCAAAAACAACTAGAAGTACGGGTCGCAAGACCGGGCCGAACACAGTAACTCATAGCCTCCCTCCTGGCCCATAAGAACCTATAGAGAGCGTAGCACGGCCTGCAAAACGTGGTTCTCTCCCCAGCCGGCCCAGCAAGCCACGATTCGTGCGGAACAAGAAACTGACACGACTCCCGAGAATCAGACCCGAATGCGTCGAGCGCGTGCATATGGCTTTCTAAAATCAGTTTTTTTATAGTAACTATTTTTTCTACTATATATAGATTTTAAATAAAATATTTTAATAATAAAATCTACTATTCAATTATAGAACAAACAACAGCTCTGATATCGCGGCTAGCAACAGTAACCTCACCTCGCCGCGACCAAGGACGAGCTCAAGAAGGAGTGGGACAAGAACTTCGTCAACCTCGAGCACCGCCCGCTCTTCGACCTGATCCTCGCCGCCAACTACCTCGAGATCAAGGATCTGCTCGACATCACCTGCCAGAAGGTCGCCGACATGATCAAGGGCAAAACCGTAGAGCATGTCAGCCTTAAGCCTGCAACTTAACGCTCTCTCTGGAACCGAAAAACACACACTGGAAAAATGACAGACAACAGTATTTGCCGCTGACTGAACTGCTCAACGTTTTCATTTACTTCATCCTCTATTTATAAGCTTTTACAATCAGTGAAAATGGAAAGTAAAGATACAATCCTACAATACGTATGCCATGATCGGTTACCATGTGAGCCATCCCACATAATCCGTCAATAGCAGGAAATCAAACCGACAAACTGGGAAGGAAATAACAACCGGAAGCAGGAATAGAAAGCAAACAGAAATACAATTCGTGCACAGGATTATAGAAACAACAGAGCAGATCCGCGCGACCTTCGACATCGTTAACGACTTCACCAAGGAGGAGGGAGGATGAAATCCGCAAGGAGAACGCCCGGGCATTCGAGGACTAAAAATCCTCCTCCCGATCTGTTGGATTTCTTGTGTCGTAGTCGTTGCTCTTTGTTTGTCTCCGGTAGATAGATTCAGATCGAATCGATTTCGACTTGTTTACCTTTTTCGTGAAACAGAATAGGATGAGTTCTTAGACAGTTTTGAAGCGCTTTAATTCTTAGATGAAGTGAATATTTTGCCCCAAATTGCCTGTCGTGTCTGCTTAGTTCCATAAAATTAGTCTATGTTAAATGATGATTGCTCCATCTCCGTCTCTATCTAGTATCATGGTTGTTATGCTTATTGTCATGTGGGTCATCTGGGCTCTTTATCCAAAATGAGTTGGGTTGCAAATTCTTGGTGCTGGGGATGTAATGGTTCCAAGTACAAATCGAATGGGATCTTTCTTGTTCAGATATTTGCATTGAGTGTGATTTTAGACTAGCCATATTATGCTTGGATTCCAATAAAATCAGGGTAATTTAGACTAGTCATATTATGCTTGGTTTCCAATTATGAATTGGACGGAGAAACTGGATAGTAGTGTTCCCTCGAACTGATGAAGGGGATGTGCATATTCAGATGCGACATTTCTCGTCAGTGTGTTGTTTGCCTACACAATTCCCTGAATATGCCGTGCATTCTCCTTCAGTAGTTTCCCTGAATGTGTTGTTATGCGTTCTTCAGTAGTTTTCCCTGAATGTGTTATGCATTCTTCAGTCGCAGTACTAGCTCCAGACGAGTTAGCAACAAGTCAATGCCTTGATTCGCAGTGTTGCTTTTCTGCTGCTGCTGCTGTGTTGCCTTTTAGATTCATAATTTATGCGGACTAGTTGTACTCGTGCAAAGATGTTTGAATTTGACCTTGTTTCCCTGAGTTTGGTGCAAAGACTAGTTTTTCATAATTGACGCCTTTAAGGTTCATATAATTCATGCGAAATGTGCAATCTCAGTTTGTCATTTATGTGTGCCGGTGGCGCGATGCGGCATGTTGATAGTTTGGTGCTTTAGACTGTCATCCGCATGCTGAAATACACTAGTGGGCCTATTCTTTTGTGGCTTTTGATTTTAACTTTTGGCTTTTCTATAGCAACTAGCTTTTAAACGAAGTGTTTTTATAAGATTGGGTCTACTAAGTTAATTGTAGTACATACTGTACCGATTTCATTTATGTCGGTAAAAGCTCCACATGAATTTCAGTTACTCTATAATCTCTCGTATGAGCAGCCAAAAGCTATAAGCTACAATTAAAAGCCATAAGCCGCAGCCACAAAAGAACAACATGTATAAATAGGAACAGAGCACCACATGCATATGGCTCGGTTGATTGGGCCGAATCCAGTGGCTTTAGATCCGACAAGAAGGACCAATCTGGCCCAGGAAGAGGCTAGAAAAGTTCCAACATCTGGTCTTGTTTTACCACCCAGCCCAGCCACACCTTTTTTGGAACACCCAGCCAAACACTTTTGACATTAGGCTGTTCGCAGAGGAATCATCGTTCTACGCCCCCCCCCCCCCCCCCCCCAAAAAAAACAGGGACAAAGAAAACAGAGGAACAATCAGCATAGGAGGCGTTAATTAAGCTTAGGTAGCTAATGATCGGAACCATAGGCTTAAAGACGAGTCAATTAAGCCTAGATAGCTAATGATCGACGTCTAATGTTAGTGCCAACTGCAGTAGCAAGTACGATTGGTAGAGAGGTTGCTAGAGGGATTCCCAGGTCTAAAAACTAAGTAGTTCGAATTTCAGAAAGGAAAAAAGTTTCATTCTAGATTCCTTTATTTTTAACTGGCTTTTTCTTGCTGCAATCTTTGCTTTGCCATCTCATGTTTTGTCATCATTCATTTAGTACAACTAGCTAAATGGCTACGCATTGCTACTGATTAAAAAAATTCATGTTCTTCAGGTGTGTTGAGCCGCCATCTCCAAGCATAGCCTATGTCATGCCCTTGGCTCCACAGGCGACGTCCAGCCAAGCTCCGCACCGACCCATGTCGCGCCTCAGTTCCCATTCTTGGCCTACAACGTGCCCATGCCTCTGCCGCTGCACCCAACCGAGCTCCACTATGGCTCACATGGTGTCTTCGTCACCGTGGTTGGTCTACACCAGACCCCTTGTCCCATCGGCAAGCCAGCCTACGTCATCATCCTTGCATCGCTCCGCTTGCAACCACAAGCTCCATGCACTTCAACATGGTGTCTCTGCTACTATGCTTTGCCTGCGTCATGCCCTTGGCACCACTGATGCACGAAGCTGAGCTCCACCGTCACCCAGGTCATGCCTCGTCACTATGCTTGTTCCTCCATCACACACGTACTACGTAGGGTGGTGGATATTAGAAGTGTTGATTTGTGATCCAAATTCTATACATCATTAGGCCAGCTTCTGGACGGAGCGTAGCGGAGGCCCGTCGCCGGAGGCTTAGGGCCGGATCCTAGTCGAATTAGGGTTTCTCTGATATATATATCCTGTAAGCCGCTGTAAACCCTTGATGTTGTAACCTCACCCCGATACAGTGAAGTTGATTGCTGGCTGGCGCCCGTGGTTTTTTCCCTCTCGCATTGAGAGGGTTTTCCACGTTAAATCTCGTGTCTCTCTGTGATTGATCTTGTTTACTTCGTCGTTCCTCCGCCATCACGTGTAACAAGTGGTATCAGAGCAGAGGTTCTTCAGATCGAGCATCGCGATGGCGTCGATGAAGTTTGATCTACCGCTACTCGACTACAAGACGAGATTCTCGCTGTGGCAAGTGAAGATGAGGGCTATACTCGCCCAATCACAGGATCTGGATGAGGCCCTAGATTACTTCGGGAAAAAGGAGAAGGATCAATGGACTCCTGAGGAGAAACGTAAAGATCGTAAGGCTCTGTCGCTCATTCAACTTCATCTTTCTAATGATATCTTGCAAGAAGTGCTGCAGGTGAAAACTGTTGCAGAACTTTGGTTGAAATTGGAATCGATCTGCATGTCAAAAGATCTCACCAGTAAGATGCACATGAAGATGAAGTTGTTCTCGCACAAGTTGCAGGAGGGAGGATCGGTGATGAACCACATATCGGTCTTTAAGTAGATCGTGGCCGATCTGTTATCCATGGAGGTAAAATTTGATGATGAGGATTTAGGTCTTCTGTTACTATGCTCACTGCCTAGTTCATATTCAAATTTCCGTGACACCATATTGTTAAGCCGTGATGAACTAACCCTAGCGGAGGTTTATGAGGCGCTCCAGAGTAAGGAGAAGATGAAAGGTATGGTGCAGGGTGAGCCGTCGTCCTCCAAGGGCGAGACGTTGCAGGTCAGGGGCAGATCTGAGCAGAAGTCCTATGATAACAACAATCGCGACAAGAGCCAGCATGGTAGAGGACGTTCAAAGTCCAGGGATAAGAAGTTCTGCAAGTACTGCAAGAAAACGAACCACTTCATCGAGGATTGCTATAAGGTAAAGAATAAGGAGAAGAGGAATGCTGCATACCAACAGAAAAATAAATCTGAAGGTAATGCCTCTGTTGTCTCCGGTGCTGATAGTATTGATTCTGGAGATTGCCTTGTCGTATTTGCTGGTTGTGTTGCTAGTCATGATGAATGGATTCTCGATTCGGCATGTTCGTTTCATATCTGCATTAACAAAGAATGGTTTAGTTCTTATAAGCCTGTGCAGAGTGGAGATGTCGTTCGCATGGGAGATGACAACCCATGTGAGATCGTGGGCATTGGATCTGTTCAGATCAGGACACATGATGGCATGGTTCGCACACTGGACAATGTGCGACATATACCAAGGATGGCAAGAAATCTCATCTCCCTCAGCACACTCGATGATGAAGGGTACAAGTACTTCGCTTCAGGTGGAGTTTTAAATGTATCAAGAGGTTCCCTCGTTTACATGGTTGGTGATATGAATTCTGCCAAGTTATATGTGCTTAGAGGAAGTACATTGCGTGGTTCCACTACGGCTGCTACTGTCTCTGAAAATAATACTAACCTCTGGCATAAGCGTCTTGGACACATGAGTGAACTTGGTATGGCAGAATTGATGAAGAGGAACATGCTGGATGGCTGCACTCAGAGTAAGATGAACTTCTGTGAGCACTGCATTTTTGGTAAGCACAAGAGAGTAAAGTTCAATGCCTCGGTACATCGCTCCAAAGGTATACTTGAGTATGTACATGCTGATTTGTGGGGGCCTTCTCGTAAGACCTCGTATGGTGGTGCAAATTACATGCTTACTATCATTGATGATTACTCTAGAAGAGTGTGACCTTATTTTCTGAAAGGTAAAGATGATACATTTGCTGCTTTTAGAGATTGGAAAGTAATGATAGAAAGGCAAACTGAGAAGAAGGTAAAGTTGCTTCGTACTGATAATGGTGGTGAATTTTGCTCGCATGAGTTTAATTATTATTGCAGGAAGGAAGGCATTGTGAGGCATCACACCATCCCGTACACTCCGCAGCAGAATGGTGTGGCTGAGCGCATGAACAGAACATCATATTGAAGGCTCGTTGCATGTTGTCCAACGCAAAGATGAGCAAGCGTTTTTGGGCAGAGGCCGCCAACATCGCATGCTATTTGATCAACAGGTCGCCTTCTATTCCTCTCAACAAGAAAACTCCCATTGAGGTATGGTCTGGTACATCTGCTGATTATTCACAGCTGAGAGTTTTTGGTTGTACTGCTTATGCTCATGTTGATAATGGAAAATTGGAGCCTAGAGCTATTAAGTGTCTGTTTCTTGGTTATGGTTCTGGAGTAAAAGGATATAAGCTATGGAATCCTGAAACAAGAAAGACTTTCATGAGCACAAGTGTTGTTTTTAATGAATCTGTGATGTTTAATGACAGTTTACCCATAGATATTGTACCAGACAGATCTGATGATGAGCAGCAGAATATGAGCGTGCAGGTGGAGCACGTGGATGATCAGGGAGATGAATTTATTGATGATACTATTGATATTGTTCATCACTTATCTCCTGTTTTGTAGCAAGACGATCAGCCTATTGCACTTCGCAGAGAAAAGAGGAGTTGTGCTCCTCGATCCCGATTAATTGAAGAGTGTAATTTGATTCATTATGCTCTTAGTTGTGCTGAACAGGTGGAGAACACTCATGAGCCGGCTACGTACACTGAAGCCATTGTTTCTGGAGATCATGAGAAGTGGATCTCAGCTATGCAAGAAGAGATGCAGTCCCTGGAGAAAAATGGCACATGGGACGTGGTGCGCTTGCCTAAAAATAAGAAGACCGTGCGTTGCAAATGGATCTTCAAGAGGAAGGAGGGCCTATCTCCTAGTGAGCCTCCAAGATTTAAGGCAAGGTTAGTAGCTAAAGGTTTCAGTCAGATTCCGGGTGTTGATTACAATGATGTGTTCTCCCCAGTTGTTAAGCATAGCTCAATCCGTACATTCTTTAGTATTGTTGCTATGCGTGATCTTGAGCTTGAGCAGCTAGATGTGAAGACAGCATTTTTGCATGGAGATCTTGAGGAGGAGATATACATGGACCAGCCAGAAGGGTTCATAGTGCCTGGTAAGGAGGATCATGTTTGCAAATTGAAGTCCTTATATGGTTTGAAACAGTCTCCTCGTCAGTGGTATAAGAAGTTTGATTCATTTATGTTATCAAATAACTTTAAAAGATCTGATTATGATAGTTGTGTCTACATTAAATTTGTTGATGGATCACCTATATACTTGCTGTTATATGTTGATGATATGCTGATTGCTGCCAAGAGCAAGAAAGAAATCACTGCATTGAAGGCTCAGTTGAGCAGTGAATTTGAGATGAAGGATCTTGGTGCTGCTAAGAAAATTCTAGGTATGGAAATTACTAGAGACCGTGCTTCTGGTTTATTGTTTCTTAGTCAGCAAAATTATATTCAGAAAGTGCTTCATCGTTTCAACATGCATGATTCAAAGCCTGTTAGTACTCCCATTGCACCTCACTTTAAATTGTCAGCTTCACAATGTCCTAGCACTGATGAGGAGGTTGAGTACATGTCCAGAGTTCCGTATGCTAGTGCTGTTGGGTCTTTGATGTATGCCATGGTTTGCTCTCGTCCGGATTTATCTTATGCTATGAGTATGATCAGTAGATATATGGCTAATCCTGGTAAAGAGCATTGGAAGGTTGTTCAGTGGATTTTCAGGTACATGCAAGGCACATCGGATGTTTGCTTGAAGTCTGGCAGGACTGAAAAGGAACTTGTTGGCTATGTTGATTCAGATTATGCTGGTGATTTGGATAAGCGTAGGTCGCTCACAGGTTATGTATTTACCATTGGAGGTTGTGCTGTGAGCTGGAAGGCACATTTGCAGGATGTTGTTGCGCTGTCCACCACTGAAGCAGAATATATGGCTATTTGTGAAGCAAGTAAAGAGTCAGTTTGGCTGAAAAGTTTGTTTGCTGAGCTTGCTGGAGTTGATTCTTGCATTAATCTGTTTTGTGACAGCCAGAGTGCAATTTATCTCACTAAAGATCAGATGTTTCATGAGAGGACAAAGCACATTGAGATTAAATATAATTATGTCAGAGATATTGTTGCAAAGGGTAAGCTAAAGGTATGCAAGATTAGCACTCATGAAAATCCTGCTGATATGTTCACAAAGCCAGTTCCTGTTGCTAAGTTTGAGCTTTGCTCAAGCTTAGTTGGTATTACAGCTTAGCCCAAGAGGCTGTGTGGCGCCGAAAGTATTTCTTTCTTTGTTGTGTTCAGGGTGAAGGATTGATTTATGCTACAGGAAGGAATTTGTCTCAAGGTGGAGTATGTTGATTTGTGATCCAAATTCTATACATCATTAGGCCAGCTTCTGGACGGAGCGTAGCGGAGGCCCGTCGCCGGAGGCTTAGGGCCGGATCCTAGTCGAATCAGGGTTTCTCTGATATATATATCCTGTAAGCCGCTGTAAACCCTTGATGTTGTAACCTCACCCCGATACAATGAAGTTGATTGCTGGCTGGCGCCCGTGGTTTTTTCCCTCTCGCATTGAGAGGGTTTTCCACGTTAAATCTCGTGTCTCTCTGTGATTGATCTTGTTTACTTCGTCGTTCCTCCGTCATCACGTGTAACAAGAAGGACCCCCTGAAAATGGAACAACCAATGGCCAAGAGCTAACAGGTAGTACGAAAGAAAACAGGGTTATTGATCGACTATACAACAAAATCATTACCTCCAGAAGAGATGATGTTAATGTGTGTAAACACGATAAAAGTTTCTTTGTTCTGTGAATGGACATTTCCGCAAACAAAAAAGACGACTCAGAAACACGTTAGAAAACAAACAAAGCTGCTGCAAAGAAAAGTGTACAGCAATAAAACTACTCCCACCTCCGGTAGAATGGCACAATCATGCTACTTGTGCCAATTGGATATCTGCAAATTTAACCGATCAAACAAAAAGTATGAGAGAATGTGCCTCTATAGTGAACAAGAAAGATTGAAATATTGACCCAATAGTTCTCACCAAGGTTAAATAGCACATCTTTGATCCCTTGGAAGTTCGAACAGAAAAATATTTCAGTTGGGATAAAACATAAACAAAACTGAGGAAGTGCTCATAACAGGATCAATCTTAGTTCCACACACGCTGATAGCGCGCAACTCGAGCTCGCATCTTCCTCGTTGCAAAGCCCGACCAGGTAGGATGGAGAAACATGCCACATCGAACATGATGATATTAATTCCACACAGAATTGATGAGTTTTTTAAGAAGCTCGAACCAGTAGTGGAAGCAGTGGCATTTGATCGAACAGGACGAAGGGTGTAGCAAACACCACCCCGCACGAAGAATTGGTTAGCCCTTACCTCGTTAGCACCGTCGGTGAAACCCAGCCTCCTTGCGGCCTCCTTACCCAACAGTCGCGATATGAGATCGTGAACACCTGCCACCGCCACCGGGCGTCTGCGAAGAACTTTGGCTCCCAGAGCAGCAAGTCGAGACGTCTCCTCCTGCAACCGTTGTTGTTCTCTCGTCCGCCATCTTGAAGTGCTCCTCTGTCTCCACTCGAGCTCGATGGTGGCATGGTGGCGGCAAGTGGGCACGACAAATCGATGGACGCAGGGGGCAGTGGCAGGGGCGGACCCAAAGAGGGGGAGTGAGGGCCCAGGCCGTCACTCAATTCGCAGGAACTCAGGTATATAGCCCAAGATTTAATGCTAGTGCCCCCACTCAGCCCAACTAAAAGGCCCTCACTCATGCTAAAATTATGAATGAAAACAATTCAACATACTATGTGTATTGTTGTGCCCCCTCTCAGATTTTGTCCTGGGTCCGCCCCTGGACAGTGGTTGCGCACCTTGCGGTGAGCACAACGGGGCAACAGGGGTGGGCGTGGCTAGTCTGGACATAAGTGGCAGCACTTGGAGAAACGCAAGGGAGGGGGTCGAATAAGGCCCTGTTTGAATCCCTCCATCTAAAGTTTAGTTACTAAAGTTTAGGTCTAAAGTCTCCAAACAGGTGGTCTAAAGTTAGATCTAAACTTTAGCTAACCCCTAAAAAACACTTTAGATCATTAGACCACAAAACTGAGCTAAAGTGGTCTAAAGTTTTGATTTATCCCGGCTCCCGCACGCAAAAGACGGCTTTGCCCCCGTGAAAAATCTTCCTCCCACGAAAAAAAGTCTCTACGGGCCCGGACTCCCGACGCCCCCGCACGAAAAAAAATCCACACGGCGGCAACTTCCTTACTTCCGCATGTGGATGAACTTTTTTTATTGACCTATCTGTTGTACCAAGTTTAAATTATTTATTTATCAATACCAATTGGGTTGATTATTATTTTAGCAAGCAAACAACGGCTCAAAAATCCCAGGGGTACAAAAGTCCATTTATTGGACCAGAACTAAACTTTAGTCCATGATCCAAACAACCCTGTGGTCTAAAGTTTAGTGGCTAAGTTTTAGTTGTCTAAAGTTTAGTCCTGGACTTTAGCCAACTAAACTTTAGACCTCAGAATCCAAACAGGGCCTAAGGCTGTCACGTGTGAGGATGGCACAGGATCCACATGGCGGCGCAAACAATTAGAGGGAGGGAGATCGGACGGGAGAAGTGGAGAACCAACCCTCAGAACTCACTAGTTCCTTCTTTTAACTAGTAAATATACTTACCTGCATTTGATGAAGTGCGTTCTTTTTAGTTACAGTTTATAGTTTTTAATTTTAGCGTAAGCGCTTAGAGCAAGTATAATAAGATATTGTTAGTAGACTGTATACTGAGGTGGAGGAGAGAGAGGAGGAGAGAGAAGAGAGGTGGGCTGTAAGTTTACAGCCAGCTGAAGCACAAGAACCAAGAAACTTTGTGAGAGAAAGAAGTGGGTCATACAGCCTTCAGCTGGCTGTAAACTACTATATGAATGAGCTGATAAGTGGGCTGTAAGTGTCCATACAGCCAGCTGAAGGCTGTATTATTAGCCTTGCTCTTATATAAACGAATCAAATATTAATAACCCGTTTCTAAAATGTTGTCTCGATAAGCTGCTTTGAAACTGTAATAAAAATCGTTCTTTTTGTCTGTTTGAGAAAAGTCATAAATCATAAGCTATAAAGTTATGCTGAAAAAAACAGGGCCGAAGCTTACTCTGAAGAGGCCCATGCCAATATCACTCATAATCACATAGAATTCAGACAGCATAGCAAGGCACGAGCACAGCAAACAATGAACAACAGCAGAAAAGGTCTCTCTCAATAGAATCACTAAATTACGGCAGGATGCGCATACACATCATAGTAATTCATGAGCTAAATCATGCGACAAATCTTCAGAGTAAATAGTAGGATAGCAGAGGTGCCGCCACGGCGGCTAGGATGATGGTGGCCGAGATCGGAGATCGGGTGGCCGCCGACTTCGATGAGCCTGGGCTGCCGCCGGTTGATCCGGAAGATGGTAAAGGTGCTGCAAGATGGATTAAGAGTAGTGAGATGACGAAAGTACATATCAGCAGACAGAGTTAGGAACCAACATTTCTTCAGTTCAGAATTTCAGATGAGCTTTCAGAGCAGATAATGTTTCTTCAGACATTGAACTCATCTTTCAGATCACACAGATGGTTAATCCTCATCAGTGAGCACTACATAATCCTTACAAGCAGATCTCCGTACACAAATCACATCGTTTAGCATGGGACACATTCTATCACTTAATGAAGTCCGCAATTGGCGCTTTACATCATTTAGTGGCAGCTGCATTTCTAGGCTGCCATCCATCAGAATGTTTGGTCAATTTTTTTTGGGGGCATGATAGACTGCCAGCTACTATGGAAATTTACTACGCCATGGACAACCTGTACCACAACCACTATGAAAGCGCTACTTTATAGGAATAAAGTACTGCCTAACGATTCTCACACACTATTCCAAGGCCAAAGTAGTGAGGTCTAGTGGTAAGGAGGATCAGCCATTTCATTTCTTTGGCTTGGAGAAGTTAGTATTTCAGATTACATGCCTTGGTCTAATATTAATTATTAATTAGGTTTTTCACATGCAGATCGCTGTCAAGGTAGTACTAGGACATAGTAAGCAGAGGCAAGATGGTTTAGAAAATTTATTGTATGGTCCATCATTCATCATTCTTTAGGACCATTTTGTTGGTAAGAAAACATTGCTGTCTACTCACAGGGACAATTTCACCCCCTCCCTTTTTTTCTAAACTCAAGAGAAATATGTAGATAGAGATAAATTGACCCTGGCTCTTCTTTTTTTAATCATTTAGATTCAAGCATGTAGGGATCAAATTCATTCAATTTAGGTAAAACAGATCGACAAGAACAATAAAAAAGGGATTTTTGCATACTATGAACAAGAAAGAGAGGAGCATTACCTTCGGTAGGGGCGCCAGGCAATTTAACTGCAAGAAATAAAACCAAACCAAATCAATATATCCATAACCAACCAAACATAGGAAAAAAATCGTAGAAATTTTACCCTCCATGAACACCTTAAAAGAAAGAGAGAAAGAATAAAAACATGCAAGAACCCCATAAGCGAACGTACTCATTCTGGTGCCCTGTTCGTCTAAATAAGCGAAGGTACTCACTGTGGCACTTGCTGAAGGCGGCCGGGTCGCCGCCGCAGGCGGCGGGGAGGCCAGAGGCTCGAGTGAGGTTGATCGGGATGCCGTAGTTCTGGCCGAAGGCGTTGCAGAGGCAGCTGACGGTGGCCGGGCTGCTCAGCGCGCTCTTCACGCCGGTGCAGCACTCCTTGGGCGGCTTGCTCTGCCGGTTGCCCGGCGTGATGTACTCCAGGCAGCCGGCCAGCCCCGTCAGGGCCGACCCGCAGTCCGCAGAAGGGCCCGGCGCCATCGTCGGCGCCTGCGACGCCGCGCCGGCCGCCAGCACGAGGACAGCCACGACGACGGCGGCGGTCGCGGAGGTTGGGCGCGGCATGGTTGGTCTTGGTCGCGAGCGAGCCAGTAATGATCAAGCAGCGCTACAGGTGGCGAGAGGGTTGTGGAGTTGCACGACTGCGAGGGGTAGTGGAGGCTTTAAATGCGGCGGAGAGAGACTTCGCCGAGGTCAGCGAGGACGGCGAGATATTGTAGGGTGGACGTCGTTATCGCGCGCGTACGCACAGGGATGCGGTTAAGTGCTGGTTGGTTGGTGCGGTATTCGATGGTTCCAGTGGGAACTGTCTCAGAACTAATTATGATTTCATTTTAAAATCATAGTGCCGAATCATAATAACAATTTCGTTAGAATCATATTGTATAGCTGCATCTCTTTTCTTTTTCTTTTTTTTTTGTTAAGGCCCTATTTGGAAGTCGGAACGCTGGATTTTGCAAGATTTCTACACGAGTTTATGAAATTATACCCTTTTTTTGTGAAATGAGAAATCACTACATTTCAAATGTGTCCTATATTTTACTATAGAGAGGACTTGAGTTCCGGGCAATAGAGTACAGATGCACGGGTTCAATTCCTACATATGGGGTGAAAAAAAGCCATAAGCTGCAGTCGAAAAGAACAGGCCCGTACTATTTTGAATTCTGTAGCTTGTTAATTTGTTGATCGGTGTACATACCTGGTAAGTTTAAACGCGCATGGTTGTTGCAATGCATGTGAAGCTATACCATTTCTTCCTAAACATATGCAACTGCGGCAGGCCAAGTGTGGCCAGCCAAAATTCGGTGTTGCGTGCAAGGATGGAGCCATCAGCCATGTGATCTTCCAGGCTGCAGCTGCACATATTGATATGCTCTAGCATCTGGGCCATAAACTAATTGTGCAATTCGTACTTCGTTTTGCCATTTTTTTTCCTTATCTTGTACAGTAGTCTCGATGTCGTGTGAGAGCCCCAGCTAAGATCATTTAATCAGCGGGCCTGTCCGTCAAACTATCATTCGTTGTTCAGTGTACTACACGTTTAGAATTCCAAGCAGCATTATATAGGTCGATTTAGAGAAAAGAGAAGACATGCACAAAGGAGAATAATAGTTTCCAGTCCATGTCCATTGCAACCTCTGTTATCTTGCTTAATAAATGCTTCGTCTTGGACCCACGGATATTGGTTGAATTTTGCGTGAAACAGAACAAATCCTACAAAATCTCCCCTGCATATACCGCACTTAGATGGTGCTCGGCTGGACCGAATTTTTATGGTTTATGACCGAATTTTCACTGTAGCTGGTTGAAATTACACTGTAGCTGATTGTGGCTTATTTGGTATAATTAAATTTTAAAAAATTTAAAAAATAGAAAAACGGGTTAGCCCAACACATATAATGCAAACGAATAAAAAAAGAACCAGCAAAAAAGCTGAAAAAAATACAAAAAGTTAGAAAAAGATGAAATTTAGAAATAGTGAAAAATAAGCTAGAATCCTAAATCTAAACAAGCGGGGCCTTAGATTATCGTTCAGCAAAAAATTGCGAATTTATATGTACATATGTTGATAATCCCAATAGACCAGTCGTGACAGGGAAAGATGAAGGTGCGGCTTGTTCCAAACAAAACACAAAACGAATCTTTTTAAAAACTAATGGTAGGATATGTGTCATTTGTTTTAAGGAGAAGGATATGTGCAAGGCCCCACCAGCCAACCGTCGCCTCTCTGACCTCACTCCTTCCCTCATGCAGAGCGCCGGTTGACTTGCACCTCTCCCCTCCTTGCACAGGCGACACCCAAAACCGCCTTATTGCTCCCACCACCTCTATTCGCCCTTAAAGCTTGATTGCTTCCACTAAGAGCTTTGCACCAATCTCCTCTACTCCTCAAAACCACTCAATTGGATTCACGTTCACCACAGCTCCTCTTCCACCATCCCTTGAGCCCGGTAAGCCACTCAGCCAACTCTCCACCTTCGACCACCAAATCTCAATTCTTCACTACCATAACATCCCTAGAGCACCATGAGCATAAGGCAGAACTCAATGAAATGAGAGCATTTCTTCAATGCCCTAGCACCGTGAACCTCCACTAGCCAGAACACTTCTTCCATGGACGGCTCACTTGGGAGCCAACCCCTCCATCCAAACCACCACCACTACCATGAACCTCGTGCCCCATGGATGGCCAAACCACCCCAACCTCGCTGGAGAACCACCAAGGAAACCTAGCATCGTTGTGAAGCTCGAAACCATCCCTCCTACCGTCGGCCACCACCATTCACCTCTACACCTCCCAAAGTCCAAAAATGAAACCACAACCTCAAGCTGAACCTACCCATGCCGCTCACATCCGCCATTGAGCCTCATCGGACCACTTCAACTGAGGCCGCACTCTCTATTTTGCACAGGAAGAAGAAAGCTGAAGGTAGACGAAGGGTGGAGTGGCTAGATCCCAGTCGCTCGCGTGTCGGCCATCGGACGATTGTGCGCACCGCGAGTGGGCTGTTCGATTGAGTGTTTTAGGCCGAGCTAGCCGGCCTGTTAGGGCATTTTGAATTTAAAAGCCCACGTACCAGCACTGTTCCTTGTGGGCCGGCCTGTCACTGTAGCTACTGTAGCAGCTTTTGTTCACCGAGCCCTAAAATTCCAAAAATACCTCATTTCGACCGTTTCGACGCCACGAATCTATTTTTGACTTCCGTTCCACCAAACCAAGCTCCAATAAAATCAAAACAACTTTATTTGTTTTTTATTGCATTTTACTTCTTTTTAACTTATTTATTTTCCTAGCCTCATTAGCTTTAAGCACGGACCTTACGTTAGTTTATGTGTTTGCGTTAGCTCTCGAGTTCTCTGAGGTGACTGTGTAAGGACTGGAACT
This sequence comes from Dendrocalamus latiflorus, assembly GCA_017311315.1. Lineage (NCBI taxonomy): Eukaryota > Viridiplantae > Streptophyta > Magnoliopsida > Poales > Poaceae > Dendrocalamus > Dendrocalamus latiflorus. The sequence goes on from CM029630.1 coordinate 32,963,031, forward strand.
AGGCATCAAAGTATACGAGACAGTTGAGTTCATAGAGCAGTAAGGCAAGTTACAAGTTTTTGATCATATTTAATCCCATGAAATTTAAATTGTTTAATTACAGTATTTGCATTAATGTTATTTGCGCAATGTTACTTAATTAAAATGAATGTTTAAAATGACTTGTAATTAGATATGTCCTACCATTGAAAAATACCCAGTTTAATTTGAGGCCATATTCACCTTGACAACCTTAGTATTATTTAATTATTGTATAAATAATTGTAGATCGGCTCACTAAAAACTTTATACTACTAAGTGACTTGGCATTTGGCCAATATAATTATTTAAATGGTTCTAGGGTTAGGGTGACTCATGGAAAGTCACTAGATTGTTGGAGTCCACGATGTTACCCTAGGGTGAAGGCTTGTGCAGAAGGGTGATAGTGTCGTCGAGGATGGCAGCCTCAAGGTGAAAAATAAGAACTGGAACCTTATGCTAAGTAAAAGACATAGTAATCACTCAACCAAAAGCGTTGACTTGTCAACTCTGGTTGAGTAGCTGCTCAACTTGATTGAATATCTACAGAAGGGTGTGGTATGGAAATAGTAAAACCATACTTAACAACACTAGGTCCTCACAAATTGGGCAGAAGCGTTCTGTCTTGGCCAGCGGATACCCATGTTTGTATAGCAAGAACCTATCAGGTAGAGGCTATATAAAGAGATGAGCAGTGAAACAACCTTATTTTCTTAACCCCATCGCGGGTGTTAAGAAATCTTCTGGGTAAAACTGGGCAACTCTGCAGAGTGAAATAAATGATATTTGAATATGTTGTGCTTCCGGTTAATGGAGCTGTGTTTAATGGGTGATTCCAATAGTAAGGCATAAGTAGATTTCTTAATATTTTAAATTAGTGTAATCTGAGAAAGTAACTGTTGAAAAACCCTTTTAATCTTAAGGAGTTTTTGATTTGTGTTTCTCTTGTCTAAAAATATTTGCAAATAAAATTGCATCCACACTATCACTATTAAGACCCGTATATCCCGATCCTTTGGCCATCCTAGCAAATAGTTAAATTAGGATTTACTCTTGTGACTTGCTAGGTACGATTGTACTCATTACTTACTAAACAATAAATAAAAGATCATGGGACAACAATGAACAAGCTGTTGATGAAGTTTCAGAAGAACCCTCTTCATTGACGATGACTGGTTTTAGATCTTAGCCGCGCTCAAATTTTTCAGTAGATCTTTCTTTTGCAATGTAAGATAACTTGGACTTGCATATCCGCTACATCAAAACCGGGTTATCAAACCTTACTTCTGTAATAAAGTTTGGCTCTTTTGTTGTAAGCGTGTGTTATTATGATGCTCACTCATGTATGATACTCTGCAATTGAATAATACTGGGTGGTTGTGGAGATTATAAACGCCTCCCGAAATGGGGCGTTACAATTCTGTTGCATTAAGCAAAATACGCATGGGAGAAAAAACGAACGAAATGATCAATTTCACCAAAGAAAAAAAAAGCACACGCTGAATATCTATATAGTACAGGCCATACCTAACTTCTATGCTGCACTCATGCCTAATTAAAGAAATTTCAACTGGCCATATGGTCGCTTCGAAGAGATTGTGCAACCCAGTCAACGAGACAACGGCCGGCCGGCTAGCTAGGTTCCATGCACGTCAGACGAAAACCTCGTAGTACTCATCAATGACAATGACTCCGGAGTGATCAGCATGGCAAATATTTAAGCAGTAAAGTTGTTTGTACAATGCAGATGTTAGATAGGGTAGCATGCTAGAGGTTGAGCGTTAGTTCTTGAATCTTGATGACATAGCTAGGAATTAATCAGGCCACCATGTGCTTCAGGGTTAGGCGGCAACGGCTCATCGAGGAGGAACGTCGGAAAGAGGAGTTGAAGAGGAAGGAAGAAGAGGAGAAGATGCCGTGCTTCCGCCTGAGGAGGAACCTGGCAGCCTATGAGATGGAGGAGGGGATGAGGATGAGAATGGCTAACGATCAACGGGACAAGGCAGTGCGTAATGCCAAGGCGGCAGAAAAGGAGAAGGGGAAGAAGAAGAGATGGGAAGAGGAGGTGAGAAAGAGGGCAAGGGAGGAGGAGGAGAAGAGGCTCCGAGTCGAGAAGGAGAAGCTCAAGTCGGAGGCGGACAAGGAAAAGAAGAAGCTCGAGGAGGAGGCGAAGAAGAGGCGAGTAAGGGAGGCAGAACAGAAGAAGAAGGAGGAGGAGGAGAAGAAGAGGAAACACGAGCTCAAGAAAAGGAAGACCCTGAAGGGAAAATGATGCTGAAGTGCTACATCATGGTCAACAAAGCCGACCAGTCAACGGATGTATCTCTCTTATTGCAACTTTTGTTTTCTTCATGCATGCAGCCATGCAGACTGTGATTGCAAGTGTGTAATCGATGATCTCTTTTCATCATCTTCTTCTGTGTTGTTTTTGCTTCAGTTCTCTTGTGATCTTCTTTTCCAAGTGACCAAGTCGTGGTCCGAACATGGTTGAAAATTTCAATCCCGTGTACTTGTATCAATAGATGTAACTAGCTACAGATAACCGGGAGAGTCGAGCGGACTGGGATAATCGGGGGCGGAGACGGAGGACGTCAGGCCGGCCGCGGTCTGCGGATGAGGCGATAATTTTTTTTTTTACAAGGAAGGTCGGGGACGTCTCGCTCGTTTGCCCCTCGTGCCTCGACAACTAGAAGATGGCGACGAGCATGGTGACGATAAGCAAGCTCATCAGCGTGGCGGCGAGCGGGCTCATCGGCGGCAGTGAGCACGGGCCCGTGTGCATCCGCGCGTGGCAAACCGAGGGGAGCTGATCTGGTGTGACGGAGCCGCAGAGGTGGGCAAGCAGGGGCTCGACGGATCAAGAGGCGCCTCCCCCATCGGGGGCTTCCTCGTCACCTCCGGCGAGGATTTAGGTGAGTGAGATGCCGCTGCTTCAGTTGCTTTTCGATGATTTGGTCCGAATTTTCTAATCGATTTCTCCAGTTTTCTAGGTCCAATTCGATTATCGTCTGAAATTTCGATGCATAAATCAATGGTCGCTCATTTTGACGAATCGATAATGAATCCTAGTTGCTCAAATCATAGAGTTATCACTTGCTTATCTTCTTCCCCAAACATACTATGCACGGGTATTTTTTTTTCACTGGTATTTTTATGTTACAAAAAATTACAGGCGTTTTTCGTTTATAAATGAAAAAAAATCCAGAACTCCCACACAGGCCCTTAGTTCGTTTGTGGGCCTGCTGTTTTAAACGGCTTGTGTTGGCGCTACCTTTAGTTCTGTTCTTTTTGTCTTTTGAATTCGGTCTTTTGCTTTTGATTTCTCTAAAAATTAGAAAACCAAACGTCAAAATATGACAGTCTCTTGGTACAGATTCTTCAAACAACTTTACAAGCCCAAAACTATGTACATCATCTGCATCGACGTCTCCGTCGTCTGTTGTAATATCCAAAAACACATATAAAAGTCATCACCCACAATCAATCAACGACAACACAAAAAAACACCTGTATAGTTCCACGTAATTATGTAAAGAATCGAATTAATCTCCCACGCGGATTCCAGTTTCCAATCTTTGTAGATGAGAATCCTTATCGAGTCCATGTCTTCTTTTCTCTCTTGTTATGTAGCGCATTGCATTATGGATATACATATCAAGCCGTTGCCGTCGGAAAATTCCTTACAGCGGCACCACGTATCTATGCTTTCTAGCGGTGTATACGACATGCCCATTGATTTTTCAGCAAATTAGCAAAATCAACGATATGTAAATCTGAACGAAAGTCGATCCTAAACAAAACATCGATACAAAACAATAATAAATATAAATGAAATCTTAAAATAGGAGATATGTGTAACTCATAGATTGATCAACATGTCAATGTGAAGCAATATGAATCAAAGTTGAATTATGAAGATAAGACTCTACTAGTTACAGTCTACTTCTAAGGTACAAAAAACTATATGCAACAATATAGTAAAGGTTGGTATGTGCGTATTTTTTCATCACCGATACAGGGTATTTACATTCTAAAATAGTTGACTCAATCTCTGATTATGCTTCAAGTCTTCCTCTTCATGTCGGCTCAACCTTTCCTTAGATAGAGTCTTTGTCTGCATTCAAATCTTCTCGTTTCCAATATCTTATTGACGATTTTTTTCTTGCATCCATCTTTCCTTAGACGACATTATCTGGAGGCTTCTTAGTATGGCCGATGCAAGATTCTTATTTTTATCAAATTCTAATGTTTCCTTAGAATCATATCAACTAAAATACTTTTGCCAACTATTTTGCCTACCAAAATCTGGTGGCAACATGTGCCCCCATTTATGTGAAGGTGAAACCTTTACAAAAATATAAGTTCACGCCTGTGTATCAAAAGCTATATTTTTTAAACCAGCTTCTCGAGAAATGCCAGCAATGTTGTGTCAGATCTTAGCAAATATCTTGTCATGAAATATTTTATACCTTCTGCCATGAGGCCTCAAATTCTGAGCCTATGAGTCTATAGATGTTGAAACAGCCCTTTGATAGAAAACCCTCATTTTTGCCTTATTTTGTCCACGGTCTTCATGATCGGCTTCCAATAATGGATTATCACGTAACTTTATTCTCTTCATCTTTCTATCTTTTAATTAGCTTAAACTTTATTTATCTTTACCTTAGATCTTGCTCAACATCTACAGCCTAATCAAAGACCGATTTTATGAAGAAGTGGTTGTGCATAATCAAACTATCTCATCCTCTACTCTGCTCATCCAAGCTTATTTGATAAAATCATGATACCCAGACTAAGGCATCTCAAGCATGTTATTAATCCTTCAAAAGAGCATGTTATCGCGTGCCAAAAATATCATCTCCATCATTGATCATCCAATCGGATACATCATCTTCAAAAGAATAGCATCTATCAACAATGTGAAGAGAATTTCTATCAATTATGTATTGATAGCTTACCAGAAGCAATTTCATCCCTTCCTCATCTTTGGACTGAAATCAACCATCTTCAGGTTGATTTAGCTGCACTCAAGACTTCACCAGATATCATAAGTACAATCGGCTTATCTAGAATCACCCAGAAGGAAGAGCAACTCCGGTTTGCAAAAGATTCTCTCAAAGCAATGAAGCATCAGAAATTCAAATACGAACTATTTGAAGAATTCAAGAATAAGTAGAGACTATCGAACAAGATCACCCAATTGGAGGGATAATTGGAGAATCTGCTAATAGATATCTATAGTCCTCAAGTCGATGACATCATCATCAGATCAGCCATTACCGTCTTGAAGATTGCATGGCTAAGATCAAGACCACAATAAATGCTTAGTCTGAAGTTAGCAATGGCTTATAAGGCCCCATTTGGCACAGCTCAGCTTCACTAGTGAAGCTGTTTTTTTTTTGTTTCAGCTTCACGAGCAGCTTCACCGGTGAAGCTAAAACTGTTTGGCAAAACAGCTTCACCAACAGCTTCATGCATGGCTGAAAGAAGGCAATTGTCCAAGATGCCCCTATCTACCTGACTTGTTCTAACATTTGGAGTTGTATGTTTGTATATGGTCATATGAATTAAAAAATAATATATTTGAATGAGTATGAATTAAAAAATTAAAATCATTAGAGAAGTGCGAACGGGAGGAGAGGAAACAGGCGTGGGGACCCAGTGGCAAAGTGCTGTAATTTCTGTCAACTACAAGGGCAGTGGGTTCCTAGAACTGCGAGCCTGAGGGAGAGAGCTGTGAAAAACTACTATTTTCAGCTTCACCCCACCCCATTCCCTTGTGAGAGCATGATTTAAGGAGCTTCATCCATGAAGCTGTTTGCAAAAATGGTGTTTGGCAAAAAATAACTCATAATAGCTCATGAAGCTGTGCCAAACAGGGCCTAAGCCGATATTATTCTTATAATATGATACTTGCCTAATTGTGTCTTCAATTGTCTGTTTAATTCTATCAACTGTGTCATGCCCTTAGCCATAAAACGTACTATTGCCTTTCCAACTTCGGATGTGTCTCTTGAATTAACACTACGATGTCTATTCTGCTTCCGACGTGACCCTTAGTTTTTACGCGATTCCACTACTTTATAAATAACGAGAGAAGCTCCCTGATTTTTCATCCCGGCAAGCGTAAACGAATTTTTTTTGTGCGGATAATCCATTTTTTATTCGAAATTACATAAATATACCTGCAGGAAATTTTTTTACAAAAATAGGCTCTAGTCGCCTAATGGTTGGGCGACTGGAGCCTTTCGCCCAACCAGACCGCGACACAATATATCTCGCTGCACAGTAGAGCGACTGTATTAAGTCGCTCTTCCGTTTGGCGACTTAAGTGTAGTCGCCGTCCCGTTAGGCGACTAGCATGCAGTCGCCATCCCGTTAGGCGACTGCATGTAGTCCCCGTGATTGTTTTAGATTTTGTGAATTTTGTAACGTTGAACCGGTAAAAAATACGGTGAAGTTGTAATAAAAGTTTATGTTCATTGTATATTGTAGGTGTGTAAAAAGTTTTTTAAATTTTTTTTTATGAAAGATTGAGTAGAGAACGATCGATACATACACTGTTAAGTGAGATAGTTTATGTGCGGAGAGAGATAATAGACTATGTAAATTTAAATAAACTTCATAATATAACTGAGAGTAACATGCCGCATATTTTTTCATTACATGCATAACATATATAGCATCCGCAGCACGCCTCACTCGTCACCCTAGTGTGCCCCGTCACCGCGCCCGCGTCCTCCCATACGGCCTCGCTTGGCCCTCCTCCGGTGCAACGGGTTACGGGGCTCCGAAAAAGTAAAACGAGCAGGAGGGTGTCTATCCCGCCCCTGCGTTGGTGGAGTCAGCTGCACCTCTGGCTGTGTGCTCTCCGGTGCACCGGGGAGGGCACTGCCAGAGAGAACCTCCGGTGCTGCGTCGGAGAACTGCCCGGGCCACTCCGCGAAAAACTGGTCCACATCGTCCTGGCCTGGGGAGACGCCGTGCTGCTGGTAAGTACCTGCAATATTAATATCGTTAGTTCGTTGCATGTCGTCTTCGGATAAACACGATATAAGACCCTCTGCGTACCCGTAGCTGGCGCAATGGAGGAGGCGTACACCCCCTGCGTAGGAGGCGTGAAGTGAACCGGTGTAGGAGGCCCTGCCCAGGCTGAACCCCCTGGCTGCTCCGGGTGAGGCGGTGGAGGACGTGTCCACGTCGGTGCACCAGAGTAGTGCCACGCTGGTCGGGGTGGCACTGGTGGACGAGCAGTCGGAGCGGAACCATGTGCTCCACCTGAATGCAAAAAAGTTGTTATTAGTATGTAATACCACAAATAAGAGCTTCGAAGACACGATCGATTTTATATACCACGTACCCGGTACTGTCTGAGCCACCTCAGTGTCGGCCCATGGGTCTGCGCCTCTCCGAACACGTGGTGGTCAGCGGCCGGTGGAACGACACCCTGGAATCTGGCGAGCAGGTCAGCGCGCCAGTCGGCCGGGGCCTCCGGTAGGAAGGCAGCGTCTCCCGCGATCGGAAGCCCAAGGAGCAGGGACACATCCTGCAAGGTCGGCGTCATCTCCCCGAATGGGAGGTGGAAAGTGTGCGTCTCGGGCCGCCAGCGGTCCACCAAAGCCGTAAGCAGGGAACGGTCGAACGGAAAGCGTCGTGATCGCTCCCCGCCCGCCTCGTCCCCGCCAGCGGCTCCATCCTCGTCCGTGGCCTGCACCATCCGGGCAAGAGGGAGTAGCCCGGCATCCCGCAGCCTGCAAACAAAGTGAAGGTCAGCACGGAACGAACTTACGGTCGCACTAAACGCTGGAGTAGTGCAAACCTGGCAGTCCAACGAGGGTCGAGACCCTAGGCCACGCGAGGTGTGCGTGTCCGGACCACTCCCAGCTGAGGCGGCTCGTCCGTGCTCCCCGGTGGCGGGACTAGACGGGAAGCGCGATGAGAGCGGTCCACGTGCTCGTCCAACAGCGCGAACCGCCACTCCGAGTCACGTCCAGCACGAGTCATACCTGCAAAATTTGTACAATAATTTCTACATTACATTTTCTACATCTAAATTTGTACAATAATTTCAACATTATATTTTCTACGTCTAAATTTCAACACTAAATTTTCTACATCTAAATTTGTACAATAATTTCAACATTAAATTTTCTACATCTAAATTTCAACACTAAATTTTCTACATCTAAATTTGTACAATAATTGCAACATTAAATTTTCTACATGTACATTTAAATACTATATTTTGTACAATAATGCATTATAAATGGTATACAAAATTAAAAACTAAATTTCTAAACTATATTTACTAAACAAAATTTGAAAATTAAATTTTTAAATTAGATTTCTAAAATTAATTTGTAAACTAAATTTGTAAACTATATTTTCTAAACTAATTTTCTAAACTAATTTTCTACACTACATTTTCTAAACTCATTTTCTAAACTAATTTTCTACACTACATTTTCTAAACTAATTTTCTACACTACATTTTCTAAACTAATTTTCTAAACTACATTTTCTAAACTAATTTTCTACACTAACAAACAATATAATACAACAAAATTACCTGAAAATCGCGCACTCCCTCTCCTCTTCTCCTCCTCTCCCTCTCTTTCTCTCCCCCTCCTCTTCTCCTCTCCCTCCCTCTCCTTTCCCCTCTTCTCTGCGCTGGCCGAACGGAGGAATGCCAACAGTGCGGCGCGCTCGGCGCGTCGTCGAGCGCGGCTTTATATCCCACCTGCAGTCGCCGAACCGTTGGGCGATTGAATCTCAGTCGCCCAACGGTTTGGCGACTTCAAAAAAGTCGCCGAACGGTAGGGCGACTGCAATTAATCGCCAAACGGTTGGTAGACTTTTCAGCTGTCGCGGTCTGGTTGGGCGAAAGGCTCCAGTCACCCAACCATTAGGCGACTGGAGCCTATTTTTGTAAAAAAAATTTCCCGCGGGTATATTTATGTAATTTCGAATAAAAAATGGATTATCCGTACAAAAAAACTCAACGTAAACTCCACTCGAAAGAAACCACTGTTCCTTTTCCCCTTCACACTAGCAAATCCATAACAATTGTGTTCCTTCTTTCAGCAATTGATCTCCCTTTTCGTTCTTCCTTCACTCTGACCTTTTTGGCCAGAATCTCACTCAAGCGACCGATAATTTTCACTTAGAAAAACTCCTTAATTCTCATCCAACCCTTCTTCCTTAATCAGTTATTTTGGTTTCTCGTCCATTGGGTCTAATCATGCACCGACGATGAAAAATACTTTTTGCTACTGGGGAGAGAAATAGCTCTCAACATCGTCCTTCACTTCATTGCTCGTTGAGCTCAAGAAACATCTGCAATAATGGATGCTCACCTAGAAGCCTTTCTCGAGCAAGCTGAGTTAACCAATTTGGACGTAGCTCGATTTAAACAATATTTATTTGATTATTAAGAAAGTGAACGAAGAGCACAGGCGAGGAGTGTGAGCGAAGAGACTGCGATGCGAAGAGTGTGAGCGAAGAGACTGTGATGCGAGGAGTGTTAGCGAAGTGACTGCAAGAATGTGAGTGCGTGCAGCTTGAAATTTATAGCGAGAGCGATAGCGAAGCGAGTCCTAACGACGTGCCGATAATGATGGGAGTGAACTGCGCATGGGGAGACAGATGCGACGCAAGTGACACTTTCGGTGGTCGATTTCCTGCACAAGTGCTCAATTTTCATATGAGCCAAATGTCTACGACCCACTGCATTTGTTCACATACAGATTAAACAAATCAAAGAAAACCAAAATGCAGATTAAACAAGGCAAAGAAAATAAAATGATCCACATCTGTCGCACCTGCTAATCACCTGATAATTGTACGAATTTTTGAGTAACATTCACAGTGGATAAAATTGTCAAAAAATTACACAGTTAAATACATTGTCGCAAGAGGTTGCACATAAAATTTGTAATTTTTATTTCATTTGCTATATTTAAAATTTTGAACATTACCTGGAAACCGTACGAATTTTTAAGCAATGTTCATAGCTGATAACATTGCCAAAAAATTACACAGTCAAGTACATTGCGTCGAGAAGCTGCACATAAAATTTTGTAATTTTTGAGATTATTTTCTATACTTAAAAATTAAAACAAACAGTATATAAAAAATTAAGGCAGGTAATTAAGCTTGCCCATGGGGTGACAGGTCGCTACCGTTTGGTGGTGGGGCAGCAGGCTGCCTATCGTCTGGTGACGGGGTGGCAAACTGCCTGCCTCCGATGGCACATCCACGCGTTAGCTTTGCGGCGTGGCTGCCCGGCCACTAGACAGCAAAAACGTTATTTTTGCAAATACGGTACATATAATGCTATTTTTGTAATTACGGATGCAAACAATGCCATATATGCCAAAAACTCGCCGATCCGCCTTCTGCATTTATCAGACAGATGCATGACTTGAGAAAATACTTACGTAGGTCATGTATAAGTTTTATAAAGTCATTTTCCCTCATTTTAGTGGATTTCTGATCGAGTTTATTTATTCCCAATTTTCTGGTTTGCTTGACGAGGTCAACGTTTCCGTGGAGTCCCCCTTTTTCCTATTCCCTGGACGGCCTACTGCTTACTCGGCCCGCTCGGCCCGCTCACCTGGCCCATCACACACACTCCACACACACAGCCACAGCCCACGCACACAACTACCCACACGCACTCAAGTACTAACACACCACATCGCCGCTCCTCATCCCTAATCTCCTCTCTCTGTCCTCTACTACCCCTCTCATATGTGATAGGACTAGGTTGCACGATATGTATGAAGATAATGATGATGAGATCGTAGCTAACACGAGGAGTTTTTCTGTTGGATTAGGAAATTATAAATGTTTGTTTCTCTTTGGATGGGTAGATAGCTCCTAGGAGTAGGCAACTAAGTTGTTTTTTGGTACTGATAGTTTATGGAAGTTTTTTGCACTAAGTTTTGACTGACAGTTTAAGGAAGTTTTTTGGAGTAAGTTTAGATGGATAGTATATGGAAGTTTGTTGGACTAAGTTTTCGGTACTACTACAGAAAGGCTAATAGTAGACGCCAAATCACAAACGGTTTTGTGAAACCGTCTGTAATGTACACTATTACCGACGGTTTTAATTTGAAGGCCGTCTGTGGTATTTGTGGTGGGAAAAAGGAGTATCACAGATGGTTCTTACTGCTGAATCGTCTGTGATACTGGAATATCACAGACGGTTTTTATTAAAAACGGTCTGTGATAATCTGGGATTATCACAGACGGTTTTTTATTAAAAACCGTCTGTGTTGTGTCGACTATCACAGCCGGTTGTTGTTAAGAACCGTCTGGGAATGTTCACAGACGGTTTTTCACAAGAACCGACTGTGATGTCCCTTTGTCTGTCATATTCTAGATCAGAGGTTAATATATAAGTACACATTGCTTCTAATAACTTAACTACAGAACTACGGAGACAAGAGATCACAAATTAAAGGCAAATTTATTAATTTCAATTAGAGGCAAATTTATTACAAAAGTCGCACAGGTAAAGAGTTTCCCAGATTGTATTCTTTCGGGCTTCGTAAGCTTCTTCTTCAACTTGGGGACTTGGAGGATCAGCCGCTAAATTCTCGAACGCCGTTAGATTGCCCTTGTCCTCAGCACTTCCTCCTACAGCCTGGGCAAATGATCAGCAGCATCCATAATGTCGTAGAGGATAGCATGAAAAGATTCCTCAGAATCTGCCGTTTCTGCTTGATCGGCAAGGCTATCCATCAGTCTCTGCAATGCGTATAGAGCTTCTTCCGCATTGCGCACATTGTGGAGAAGAACCAGGGTGAGGGCTGTTTCCCTTTCTTGAGCGGCAGCGAGACGCCTCCGTCGACGGCGGAGGATCAGGTCAAGCTGACGGATGCAAGAAAGTCGGGGAAGGAGAGCAGGGCGGGTGCGGAGAAGCTGCTCCAGATGCAAATTGCTGGCCGTCTGTGTAAGGTTCCGGCCGAACAATTCGTGATGAACAGATGAGAGGAAGGAGATGATCACAAGAACAGTAGAAGCCATGTTGTATTGTATATTGTATTGTACGTACGTAGAAGAGACCTGGATTAGGAGCGCATATTTAACCATTAGCACAAACGGTTCGTATACCCAAACATTAATGATATAGACGCTTCGTATAACGATCGAGAGACGTTAATTAGATGATCGAAACACGAAGCGTTCTGGCATCGAAACACGCGCGAAGCGTTCTGGTATGAAGCTTATCACAGACGGTTTTTTATAAAAAACCGTCTGTGATAATGACTAAGGCATTTATTGCGCTGCTCAGACCGCATCTGTCTTCATTTCGATCCAGATCTAGCCACTGCTGCGCACTTTTTCACTCGGGAGGAAGCTAGGCGATTTCAGGCTAGTTAATTTGGTGGGAAGAGGCAGAGATTGAGCTTTGAATTAAGATTCAGACTTTCCTGGTTGCTGTAGATATGATTAGTAACGAAATTTATTTATTTTAATTGCATTACAATTTAGGTGTAAGTAATCCATGAGTGGTTATTGAAGATGGTTAATTAATTTGCAAAATTGTTGGTTATATAATAGCTATTGTGTTTGTAATATGAATTGAGCTAGGAAATTAAGTCTCAATATAATAAATGTGGCCGGTATATATGTAGTTATAATTAGTTATTCTAGATTTTAATACTAAGTTGTTATATATGTACGTAACGTACGTAGGACCGAAGCTGGATGTATGCCGCGAGCCGTGTGAGTGAAGAGTATATTAATGGCGTTTCTGCTTTTATAAGAGCCGCCGAGGAGGATATGTTGAATAAGGGGGTAGAATATATGTGCTGTCCATGCACTGACAGCGAGAATTTGAAGATGTTTAAGAACCGAGAGCAAATTGAAGCGCACTTGATTCGGAGGGGTTTCAAAAAGGATTATACGTGTTGGACCAGTCATGGCGAAGTGAATGATCATATGCCGCCGGATGACATCGCCGATGAAGTGAATGATATGCCCCCGGATGACATCACAGGTGAAGTGAATGACATGCCGCCGGCTGATGTCGATTGTGGCTCGGATTCGGATAGGTTGCACGATGATAATCTGGATCAGATGCTTCGCGATGTAGAAGAGAACTATGATGAGAGAGAGTATGTTAAAATCCGTGGCTTGATGGAGGACTTAGAGAAACCTTTGTACACGGGCTGCAAGTACACGAGGTTGTCGGCCGTGCTTGAACTGTTGAAATTGAAGGCATGCAACGGTTGGTCCGACAAGAGTTTCACGGCGCTGCTAAGTCTTTTAGCGGACATGCTTCCGGAGGGAAATGAGTTGCCTAAAACCACGTATAAAGCCAAGAAGGTTCTTTGTCCGTTGGGAATGGAAGTAGAAAGAATACATGCATGCCCGAACGACTGTATCCTCTACCGTAAAGAGTATGCAAACATGCATGTATGTCCGGTGTGCAACACATCCCGATACAAACGTAATAATCAATCAGATGATGGCGAGGGAACAGAGGCGAAGAAAGGACCTCCTGCTAAGGTGGCATGATATTTTCCTATAATTCCCCGTTTGAAAAGGTTTTATACAAATCCAAAGGAGGCAAAACTGCTGCGTTGGCACTCGGAGGAGCGCAAGAAGGATGGAATGCTAAGACACCTTACTGATTCCGCGCAGTGGAGAAACATCGATAGGAGTTTTGCAGAGTTCGGTGCAGAACCAAGGAATATAAGGTTTGGACTGAGTACAGATGGAATGAATCCATTCAGTAGCATGAGCAGCCGACATAGCACATGGCCCGTGACTCTCTGCATCTATAACCTTCCTCCTTGGTTGTGTATGAAGCGAAAGTACATTTTGCTGTCGATACTTATCCAAGGGCCAAAACAACCTGGGAATGATCTCGATGTGTTCCTAGCACCGTTGGTGGAAGATCTAAAAGTACTGTGGAAAGAAGGGGTACAGGTATGAGATGCATACAAACGAGAGAACTTCACTCCGCGTTCCTTATTGTTTTGCACCATAAATGATTATCCTGCCCTTGGTAACCTATCGGGCCATAGTATAAAAGGTGCCAAAACTTATACTCACTGTTTACATGGTACCGAGAGTGTGTGGCTGAGACACTCACGTAAAACCGTCTACATGCGTCACCGCCGGTTCCTTCGGAGGGCTCACCCATACCGCAAGATGAAGAAACAATTTGACGGAGAGAAGGAATACGGTTCAGCTCCAAGGCATTTAAGGGGACACGAGGTTTATGATATAGTTAAGGGTTTAGATGTTGTCCTCGGAAAGAGACGTAAATTGAGGGCTCATGAGAAGAACACCTGGAAGAAGAGATCAATATTTTGGGACTTACCTTATTGGGAGTACCTAGATGTTCAACACTGCATCGACGTCATGCACGTAGAAAAGAATGTGTGCGACAGCTTGATTGGTCTCTTACTGAACATCCGTGATAAAACAAAGGACGGCGTCAACGCACGGCTTGACTTGGCTGATATGGACATCAGGCCTGAGTTAGCACCGACACGCACTGATAATGGACGAACGTACCTTCCCCCTGCGTGTTACACTCTGTCCAAGGCTGAGAAAACAGAACTATGCCAGTGCTTGCATGGTGTCAAAGTTCCGTCTAGTTACTCCGGCAACGTGAAGAAACTTGTTTCGATGCAAGATTTGAAGTTAAATGGCATGAAGTCTCATGATTGTCATGTGCTGATGACACAGATGCTCCCTATTGCAATTAGAAATATTTTGCCGATCAAAGTCCAAGAGACAATCATGAGGCTATGTTATTTATTTAACACAATTGCTCAGAAGGTCATCGATCCCGAAGGACTAAATGCTCTGCAGGACGAGGTGGTGATGACTCTATGTCACCTTGAAATGTATTTCCCTCCTTCGTTTTTCGATATCATGGTCCATCTCATTGTTCACGTTGTGTGGGAGATAAAAATGTGCGGGCCCATATTCCTATGTAGCATGTACCCATTTGAGAGGTTCATGGGAATTCTCAAGTCCTACGTACGGAATCGTTCTCGGCCAGAGGGCAGCATCGTCGAAGGTTATGCAAGCGAAGAGGTCATTGAGTTTTGTGTCAATTATTTGGCTCAGATTCAACCGATAGGTGTCCCTCAATCTCGTCATGAGGGGAGGCTGAAGGGTCTCGGAACTATCGGAAGGAAAGCAATCACTTCAGATATGGACATGTATACTCAAGCCCATTTCACGATGTTGCAACACATGACTGAAGTGGCGCCTTATGTGGACCAGCACAAGGGTGTGCTTCGGCAACAGAATCCGGAGCGGCCGGATGTTTGGATCATGAGGCAACACAACCGTCGGTTCAACCAATGGTTGAAGGAGCAAATCGCTAGGAGCTCGCCGAGTGAGACGCTGACATGGTTGGCAAAAGGGCTGACATTTACAGTTGTGACATGGCAAGGATATGACATAAATGGGTACACATTCTATACGCAGTCTCAGGATGTCAAGAGCACTAACCAGAACAGCGGTGTCCGCATAGATGCATTCAGTACCGATGGGTCGAGAAACTCGTACTATGGCTTCATAGAAGAGATTTGGGAGCTCGACTATGTGGTTTTCAAGATCCCCTTATTTCACTGTCGTTGGGTGCATCTCCCACAGGTGAAGGTTGACAAGTACGGTGTCACGACCGTGGACCTCCAACGTGTCGGGTACAAAGACGAACCATTCGTACTCGCCAATCAAGTTGTTCAAGTTTTCTATGTAACCGACCCGGCAAATAAGAAACGTCATGTAGTTCTTCATGGAAAAAGGAGAATTGTCGGAGTGGAGAATGTAGTGGACGAGGAGGAATACAATCAATTTGACGAGTTACCTCCTTTTGGAAATGGCATAAGGGTCGACGATGAACAACGTGACGAAACTAGTTACGTACGCATTGATCATGATGAAGGGCTAATTTTTAAAGGAAATAAGCAAGTACAATAAGAATGTATATGTGAAAATGTGTGACAATTTTGAGATGTATATGTGAAAATGTGTGATGTAGTCAATTTTGAGATGTATATGTGAAAATATGTGATGTAGTCAATTTTAAGATGTATATGTGAAAATGTATATGTGTGATGTATTTGAGAATGACAAAATGTATTGGCATTTATGTATATGTGATGTATATGTGTGATGTATTTGAGAATGACAAAATGTATCAAGAAATACACTGTGTGAATGCAGCTGGTTGGTGTTGTATATGAATGCAGCTGTTTGGTAGTTGATATGAATGCAGATGTGTAGTTATTGGTGTTGTCTTAATTGCAACAGCCGGCAAAGGCTTATCACAGACGGTTCTAAGTTTAGAACCGTCTGTGATATGTTATTACAGACGGTTCTAAGTTTAGAACCGTCTGTGATAATCTCCCTACTTATACCCTCTCGCTAGGGTTTTCCGTGTGCGCTGCAGTTATTCGATTAGATCTAAATCCGAGCCCGTCGTCGCCGCCGCCTCCCCGAGCCCTCGCCGGCTGCCTCCCCCAGCCCTCGCCGGCCGCCTCCCCGGACGAAGACGTCGCCGCAGCCTCCTCCTCCTCCGTCGCCGCCTCCCCGAGCCCGTCGCCTCCTCCTCCTCCGTCGCCGCCTCCCCGAGCCCGTCGCCTCCTCCTCCACCATCGCCGCCTCCTCCTCCTCCTCCGTCGCCTCCCCGAGCCCGTCGCCTCCTCCTCCTCCGTCGTCGTCGCCTCCTCCTCCTCCGTCGCCGCCGCCTCCTCCTCCTGCGTCCCTAAGGTCACCAAAACCCTAAGGTCATCAAATCCCTCCCCGAGCTTCATGCTTACTGTTAGTGTTTAGGGTTGATGCTTGATGCTTCATACTGTTATGGTTAGTTGCTCAGTACATATTTAGGGTTGATGCTTCATGCTTACTGTTAGTGTTTAGGGTTGATGCTTGATGCTTGGTACATATTACATTGGTACACTATTTACTGCAGTAGCTTAATTAGTTTGCTATTTGGTACATATTACATTGGTACATTGTTTACTGCAGTAGCTTAATTAGTTTGCTATTTGGTACATACTACATTGGTACATTGTTTACTGCAGTTGCTTAGTTTACATTGGTACATATTACATTGCTTGTTGTGTTAGTATATAGTATATAGTACATAGTATATAGTATAGGCACATAACCCCTCTCTGTCCACATCACCCCCTCCCTTCTCCCCCTTCCCTCTACTCCTCTCCTCTCTTCCTAACATTGAGCATCATGTATCACTTTTCTTGCTTCCTTATCTTATCATGTGCAACCCTACAATTTGAGAGCACAAATTAACCAATCAAGGAAGAGTATATGATCAAAGGGCATGAAGCAAGTAACACATTCTAGTGATTCCGGATAAAGAAATCTTGCGATACATTGACCATTTGGGTGGAAAGAAATACATTGTGTCGTCAGGTTCATGACTGCCAATTTGAAGCATAGTATAGCATCCGAGGCACATCCAAGGCCTGCAGCTGTGTCTTGAAGAATGCCAAGAGCTGGTCTTCAGATGTGGCATTCCTCAAACTATAAATTATGAATCTTATTCTCATAACCCATCTGAATACCAGCTCTTGGCATTCCTCAAGACACAACAGCAGGCCTCGGATGTGCCTCGGATGCTATGCTATGCATCGAATTGGCAGTCATGCGCCTGACGAAACAGTTGATCTTTCCACCCAAATGCTCCATGTATCTAGACAAAAAACAGCAAATGAAGCAAGTGACATACTATAGTGTTCCCGTTCAATGAACCGGATACACTAGTTTGTGTCATTTGCTTCATAGACACTTTGTTTAGAGACCTTGTAGTAATAGTATTACAAAATTCAAGGAAATTTTAGTACAGAAGTTCAAAAAAAGAAATTCCCAGATTCTTCGGTGAGCAGCCGACATAGCCGACTTCTTCGGTGAGCGACTATCCATCTGCTTCTTCCCACTTCTCTTCATCTCTGGTCTCTGGATCACGTACGCCAGTAGCGATGATTCAGTTAGATGAATCATCGCTACTGGCGTACGTGATCCAGAGATGAATCATCGCTACTGGCATACGTGATCCAGAGACCAGAGATGAAGAGGAGTGGGAAGCAGATGGATAGTCGCTCACCGAAGAAGTCGGCTATGTCGGCTGCTCACCGAAGAATCTGGAATGTCTTTTTTTTGCACTTTTGTAATAAAATTGACTTGAATTTTGCGGAAAAAAGAAGGACTTGATACATTGGTACATTGGTAAGATACGCACATCACCCCCTCTCTATGTCCATATCACCCCCTCCCTTCTCCCCCTCCCCTCTACTCCTCTCTTGTCTTGCAATTCAATATGATTACTTTCTCATCTTATCTTAATAGACCCACAAAATGAGCAACATGTCACCCGCGCATTCTTCAACATCATCGCCGAAGGCGTCCGCTCCAACATCAAGACGCCAAGGAAGAGGGCTATCAAAGAAGCCTGAGGGCCGACAGATCATCACAGCGGTGAATGCATCTGGGGTCCCTATCCTTCCTCAAAAAGCAGTAAACGCATTCCGAACCATGGTCGGAGTAGTTGCACGAGAACGAATTGAGATCACATACAATTCGTGGAAGAACGTGCCTGACACTCGGAAACGTGAGCTGTGGACCGAAATTTTGGCATCGTTCGAGTTCCCAGAAGAACACCTGGACGCTGTGCAACAACAAACCTACAAAGCGGCGTGCAAAGCATGGAAGAACTTCAAGAGCACGCTTGTCAAGAAATATGTGGAGACGGACGAAACGCCTGTTCATAAATACTCATTCATGGAACCACAATGGGAAGAGTTCAAGGCGATGAAAACGACCGAAGATTTCAAAAGTACAAGTGTGGCGCACAAGGCCCTCCAGGCAAAAAATACACACCCTCACAGACATGGCACAGCTGGGTATGCGGGTAAAATCTCACAGTGGATGAAGGAGGATGAGCTGGCAGCTGCACAGGACATTGCCCCGCCGTTTTCCAATATCCCGGATGACCGCGCTCGAAATTGGATTAGAGCAAGGTCATCTACAACGACATCAGGGGACGTCACCTTTCGAAACCCTTCAGACCAGTAAGTGACCGAGCGCCTGGTAAGATATCGATCGAACTACGTAGCTTGTAATTACTCCACAACTTCGTACGAATTGAAATGACATGTCGTGCTCTTGCAGGAAGAGCTGAGTTTTCAATCTACCCTGGGATCATTCCAGGGAACAAGGGAAAATGATATGCTCTCCGTGGCCCTGGGAAACAAAGAGCACCCGGACCGTACGAGAGGCCTTGGGCTTTACGTTCCTTGGAAACATGGTTTCCAAGATGACTCCGACATGTATCGGCGCAGGAAGAGAAACAAAGCCGAGCGTGACGCACAGCTACGAGAAGAGATCAAGGAATCTCTTAGAGAGGAGCTATTAGCTCAGATGGCTGATGTAATCAGAGATGAGGTGCGGAAACAGACAGAAAGTCAGCAGGCCGCCACCGCCGCTCTTGTGCTAGCTAGCCCGCACAACCATCCGAGTAGCTGCGTGTCCAATCCGACGCAAACCCAGTCCAAATTTCCTGTGGACGACATCCTGGTAATAATTATTACCTCTCGAATGCTTGCTCCATTGGTAGGCCTATTCGAGTAGCTAATTTTGTATCGTTATGTAGGAGCCTACGACGTGCAGGCTCCAAGTGAGATATGGCTCCATTCCCTTGTACGCTGCTTGGGGCCAGGCATATTCGTCTGGTAGCGGGGCCATGGTGCATGGTCAAGCTTTAGCGCCAGGCTTCGCAAAAGTTAATGTGGATGGTGTGTATGCCAATTTTGAGGTGGTCCCGCTACCGAAGCCCCCCAACGACGAGATCGTGAATCTAGGACAAGCCATTGGAACATTCATCCAGTAGCCCAAAACCGACATCTCCCTGGAGGCTTCTTCACCGGTGGCAGGGCCAGAAGTGTAGTGCGAACCACAGCAACTTACACTGGTGCCATCTCCACACGGGCAGTGCGAACCACAGCTACCTGCACCGGTGCTATCTCCACGGGTGCTATTCTCGCCAGAGCAACTTGCACCGTCTATACCATTACAGTCGACTAGCATAAAGTCGACCGACAATCGAGGCAGTGGCCAGGGCAAATCAAAGACGAAGGATGATGACGATATCCCGTCCATGCCATTGGCCCGCAAATTCGTGCTAGCTCAGCCGATGGTAGTCCAGGAAGAGCTCCAAAAACTAGGACTTGGTTGCCAAAGATTCCACCTTTGGTATATGGAACAGTCCAATAAGCCAGAGGCAGAACGGCGCTCAGGTATCGCTGTCAAATTCAAGCTGGAACATTTCTTGCACGAAGCTCAGGACTGTGTCTTCGCGGTGACCTTTGACGATATATTTGAACTTTTCACGCTCAACGCTCTCGACGCCTCACTCGTTCGATGCTGGACGCTGTAAGTCTGTACAATCACAGTCTCTGTTCACATAATACCGATATATGTCACAATTTGTTGCTTTCCTATGTTATATATAGATTCATGCTGACCGAAGCTAGATCATCGAAATCACGAATTGGTTTCCTGGACCCACGCTTGGTCGCCATTGATACCATCATCGAGAATGCATCCTTCGTCGAGGACTATATTACAAAAGCACTGCTGGCTCACCAAGATAAGGAATTTGTTCTTATGCCATACAATGAGAAATTCCATTGGATTTTAATTGTAATTATATTAAAATGGAACAAGGCTATATACCTTGATTCTCTAAGTAAGAACAAATCCAAGTACACAGCTATCGCCCAAATACTCGATAGGTACGTACATTGTACATTGTACTCTTTCTTTCCTTCCGAATAACTAATCTAACTTTTTCGAATAACGAAGGTCGTTCGCCACATACGTTCAACAAACACGTGGCTCGACGACAGGGGCCAAGCCCTTGAAACATACTCGCAATTTTCGGGCATTCGCTAGCTACACATTAATTAATAATATACAACACTTAGTAGTAATGCCTCTTGATTTAACACATTATATTTTTTGCAGTGCCACCAGCAGGACCCGGGCAACACGTGTGGATATTACGTGTGCCACCATATGAGACTACTCATCGATTCCACCAAGATCACTAATTCTAAGGTTTGTCAATCTTCCCACATTTATTTCATACATGTCAAGTTTTATATATGCGCGCGTTGATATTCCTATCGACAGGCTGCGTCCATCTCTACATCTGCATTGACACAGCCGGATTTTGCAAAAATTCGAGGAGAGCTCATTTGGTTTTTGTGGACAAAAGTCGTAAGATCAGATAGAGAGTTCCACTGCCCAGAATGATTTTTTATTGTAATTCTAAGTGCAAATACAGTGTAGATCTTTTACAATTGTGTATTTGTTAATGGATATTTTATTTCAATTCAATGAATTGATTTGCGAAATGGATGCTTTATGTTTGTGAAATGAAGTGCGTTGTCAATTGGATGTTTTATGTCTGTGAAATGAATTGAGATGTGAAATGTATCTGAAATGAAATGAGATGTGTGAATTGTATATGTTTTATGTCTGTGATTATCTGCTTGTTTCAGAGGGCATGGCTAGCATTTCCTGAGGCTAGCCAATAAACAGAAATATATTTAGGGGTTGAAGGGAATATCACAGACGGTTTTGAGTTAAAAACCGTCTGTGATAGCTGATAATCACAGACGGTTGAGAGTTAAAAACCGTCTGTGATTATCAGCTATCACAGAGGGTTTTTAACTCCCAACCGTCTGTGATTATCAGCTATCACAGACGGTTTTTAACTCCCAACCGTCTGTGATAGCTGATAATCACAGACGGTTCAAAAACCGTCTGTGATGACCTTCGATTATCACTGACCCATAAATACAGACGGTTCACAAAACCGTCTGTGATGACGATTTCGAACCGTCTGTGATGACCTTTTCTGTAGTAGTCGTATCAGGTGATAATCGATAACTCAAAACATGTATGAGAAAAAAGTCTTTGTTATTTGTTACTTAACGTTGAAAGACTTATTTTAAGGAAATGATAAAATCTGATAGATGACTTGTGTGATGTATTTTTTTTACTTCATGTTCATTTTTATTGTCTTTTTACTAGAGAAAAGAATGTAGGGCAATTTGTCTATAATACCATATTTCACATAGCTCTAACTTAAAAACATACACATACTAGGAACTTGCTATGTAATCATCATCCGTAGGCTCAAATAGTCACTTCTCTCTTGAGTAGATATTGCACTGGACCACATGCAGTTGGACGCTTTCAGAGATTACTAACTCATACTACAATGCAACCTTGCATTTGTTTCACATGATCGAGCAGGAGTTTGGGTTTTCATCATTGAACATGTTGGTGAGCCGGTCATCCTGCCTGCTGACCTGGCTGGACACGTAGCCGTAGCTGGGCTCCATGCTCCTGACGTAGCCAGGTGGGGCCTTTTTGTCATAGGTTCCAGCGACGTAGGGCTGGCTCACAAGGTTGTAAGGCACGTATGGCCATATCTCAGCCTTCTTGCCTGTGGACTGTGCTTTCTTGAGCACCTTGCTGGTCTCCGCATAGCCTACCACAATCACCTTCTGCTGCTTCCTGTTTATGTCCACTGACTGAACCCCTGAACATGTTACAATGCCAATGTTTAATCCACAAATGTGCTATAGATGCCCTTCAAATTCTACTTGGATCTAGGTTTTTAATTCAGATGTGTTAGTTAATAGGAAGAGTATTAATTCTTTCCCTCCAAAAATACAGGACTACGAGTACTCTAATCAGGCTACAACATTTCGGAAACAAGTCATACAAATGGAGCTCATTTCTTGCAAGTTTTGCATGCATTACACATGCTTAAAACTATCTTGATAATTTACCTGTGTTGTAAATTCAGGTAAGGCCATGATGTTGCACTTTTTCCAGGCTAATATTAAATCCACCACGCCCATGTGGAAATTTTACTGGCCTACATTAGTCTTACACTTCGAAGGTAATTCACGCTGAAGTTCAATGCTAATCTAGTGAGGTCATAGGATGCCAGTTTGCAGAATTCAAAGTAAAGTCTTACTCCTATCCTACATTGCGCAGTTCAAGTGCTAATTCTCCTTACAGAATTTCAGTGCACATAAATATCTGTTGCTTGGAATACATGAGAGCTATACCCTGACATGATGCATCTTCAGTGACCAATTTTTGCCATGAAGAGCCTATCAAGTCAATTCGCACACTACAAATCTGTTAGAGATATATGTATAGTTGTTATTCCCCATTGTTATGAGGGGTTTCTTTGCATATTTGTCACATGTACTTTGTGTATATATACCGGCCCATTGGCCTCATATGAATACAAGCGCTATTCATAACATGGTATCAGAGCCAAAACTAGGGTTTTGGCTTACCTAGGGTTCCGCGCGCCGTCGCCGGCCTCCCCGCGCCGTCACCGGCCTCCCCGTGCCGCCGCCGGCCTCCTCCTCACCCACCCGGTCGCCAGATCCGCCGGCCTCCCGCGCCTCCACCGCCGCTGCCGTCCTCCACCGTCGCCGACTCTCCGCTGCTGCCGTCGCCGACTCCTGCTCCCTCCGCGCCGGCCGACGCCGCCGCTCCGCTCCCTCCGCCGAGTGGGCGCTCCCTTCGTCCCCGCCGCCGGCCGCTCCCGTGCCGCCGCTCCGCGCCAGACTCCGCCTCCCGCCGGCGCCCGCCCGTCCGGCCCCGGCCGCCTTCCGCCCGAGGCCGCCGTCGCCGTCGCCGACTCCCGCTGGCCGCCGCGTCTTCCTCCGCCTCCGCCGCCGCCGCTCCGCCGACTTGGCCCGAGGCCGCTGCCGCTCGGGGACGTCGCCGCCTTGGGGCTCTCCGCCCGAGGCCGCCGCCGCTGCTCCGCCGACCGCCGTCTAGCCCGTCGCCGTCGGCTCCGCCGACTCCGTCCGCTCGAGCCCCGTCGGCCCCGCCGACTCCGCCCGCTCGAGCCCCCTCGGTCGGCTTCTCTCGGTCGGGGTTAACCCAGTAACCGACCGAAAAGAAAAAAAAAGCAAAAAAAAGGCAAAAAAAAACGTCGTCCTAACCGCCGCGCCGTCCAGCGCCGCCTGTTAGACTTCGTTGCCTTGGTCGCCGCGCCGTCCAGCGCCGCCTACCAATGGGCACCGTTTCCCTCCCTCGCTGCCCGGTGATCTTTGATGGTGTTAATTACACCGACTTCGTGTCTCACATGCGCATCCACATGCGTGGTCTTCGTCTCTGGGGCGTCCTCTCTGGCGATGTCACCTGCCCGCCTTGCCCTATTCCTCTAACGGAGCCTACGCCTGTTGCATTGCCTTCGACAGCCGATAAGGCTGCTACTGAGGCCGCTCGCCTTGCTGATGATGACGCTGCCTCTACCTACCAGGAGGATCTGGAATCCTACAAGGATCGTCTGACCGTCTACACTCAGTGGTATGATGACGACGCTCGGGCTGCTGCTGTCTTCATCGCCAGTGTCCAGCCTCAGTTCTCTTCTGAGGTGGTGGGACTCCCTTCGGCTTTCCAGATGTGGACTCATCTTCGTCAGCGCTACGAGCCCTCTGGTGATGCCCTGTACCTGTCCGTGGTCCGCCTGGAGCACTCTCTTCAGCAGGGTGATGCTACTGTTGACGCCTTTTACGCTCAGAGCTCTGCTGTTTGGCGTCAGTTGGACTCTCTCCGCACTGCTGGCTGTCGTACCTGTCCGTGCTGCCTGGATGTACGTGCTGACCTGGAGTTTCAGCGGGTTTACGAGTTCCTTACTCGCCTTCGTCCTGAGTTTGAGCAAAGGCGTGCCCAGCTTCTTGCACGCCACCCTCGTGTCACTCTCCTGGAGGCTCTTACCGAGATACGCACGGAGGAGACTCGTTTGAGTGGTGCTGGTCTGATGCCACTCCCCTCTGTGCTCGCCGCTCGTCCGCCTGCTACACTGCCTCCTCCAGCGGCTACCACAGGTGGTGGTGGCCGTACTCCGTCTGGAGGTGGCCGTACTCCGTCTGGAGGTGGCCGTCCTCACTGTTCCTACTGCGACAAGGATGGCCACACTGAGTCCCAGTGCTACAAGAAGAAGCGGCATCTTTCACGCCGCTCTTCTACTGGCACTAGTGCTTCTACGACGACGTCTACCTCGACTTCTTCAGCAGCTTCTCTCACCGAGCAGGAGATAGCCAGACTTCGACGCCTACTTGCTGCTTCAGGTTCTCCCTCGACAGGTTCTGCAGGTTCTGCTACTGACTCTTCGGGCATTGAGAGACCACCTCCTACACAGTCAGGTACCTCCCCGTGGATTCTTGATTCTGGAGCATCTTTTCACATGACTCCTGATCCTTCCACTCTGTCTTGTATTACACCTCTTGATTCTCCTGTCAGTGTTCTTACTGCTGATGGTACATCTCTTTCTGTTTCTGGTCGAGGATCTCTTAGCAACTCATCTTTTCATGTCCCTTCTGTTGCTCATGTTCCTCGCCTTACCTTGCAGCTTCTTTCTGCTGGGCAGATTACTGACCTTGGTTATCGGGTCATTCTCGACTCTGACTCTTGTTGTGTTCAGGACTGCCACACGGGAGCTCTGGTTGGTTCTGGCCCTCGGCGCCGTGACTCACAGCGTCTCTGGGAGCTTGACTGGCTTCACCTTCCTTCCGCTGCCACCATCGCCGCCAGTCTCTCCGCTTCTGCCACTTCGTCTACCGGCTCTTTCCAGCAGTGGCATCACCGTCTTGGCCATCTGTGTGGATCCCGTCTGTCGTCCTTAGTTCGTCGTGGTCTTCTGGGGTCTGTCTCAGGAGACGTGTCTTTAGATTGTCAGGGCTGTAAGTTAGGTAAACAGATCCAGCTTCCTTATCCTCATAGTGAGTCTGTGTCTCAGCGTCCTTTTGATCTTGTTCATTCAGATGTTTGGGGTCCGGCTCCCTTCGTTTCGAAAGGGGGTCATCGTTATTATATCATATTTATAGATGATTTCTTTCGCCACACTTGGATATACTTCATGTCTTCTCGTAGTGAGGTCTTGTCTATCTATAAACAATTTGCCACTATGATTCACACACAGTTCTCTACTCCTATTCGTGTCTTTCGTGCTGATTCTGCTGGCGAGTACCTCTCTCGTTACCTGCGCAGCTTCCTTGCTGAGCAGGGCACTCTCGCTCAGTTCTCTTGTCCTGGTGCTCATGCTCAGAATGGTGTTGCTGAGCGCAAGCATCGTCACCTCCTTGAGACGGCTCGTGCTCTGATGATCGCCGCCTCTATTCCACCTCACTTTTGGGCCGAGGCTGTTTCCACTGCCACCTATCTCGTCAACATCCAGCCCTCTTCTGCTCTTCAGGGAACGATCCCTGTTGAGCGTCTCTGTGGTCTTCTTCCTGACTACTCTACCCTTCATATGTTTGGCTGCGTTTGCTACGTTCTCCTCGCCCCTCGAGAACGCACCAAACTGACCGCTCAGTCTGTTGAGTGTGTCTTTCTGGGATACAGTGCCGAGCACAAGGGTTATCGGTGCTGGGATCCTGTTGGTCGTCGGATGCGGGTTTCTCGGGATGTGACTTTCGACGAGTCTCGTCCATTCTACCCACGTCCTGCCTCTCCTTCGGCTTCCTCTGTGGAGTCTCTATCTTTCTTGACCTTTCCAGATACACCTATATCTGTTTTGCCCTCGTCCACCTGTCCCACTGAGTCTCCACATATTCCCCCTGTGGCCTCTCCGCCGTTGTCGCCGCCTGTGTCGTCTCCTACGACTCCGCAGGCTCCTCCCACTACAGTACCTTCTCCCCTTCTCTTCTACAGTCGTCGACCTCGTATTGAGGATCTTCCAGATGAGCCATCTTCTCCTGATGTTCCATCTTCTTCTGATGCTCCATCTTCCCCTGATGGGTCATCTTCTCCTCGCTACGCTCTCCGCGATCGTCAGTCGATTCGGCCTCCTGCCCGTTTTGCTTTTGCTGGCGCAGCTACTCGTGAGCCTGTCTCCTACCGGGATGCTGTTACTCACCCTGAGTGGCAGCTTGCCATGGCCGAGGAGATTGCTGCCCTCGAGCGCACTGGTACTTGGGATCTTGTTCCTTTTCCATCTCATTCTCGTCCCATCACATGTAAGTGGGTCTATAAGATTAAGACTCGCTCTGATGGCTCTCTTGAGCGCTATAAGGCGCGTCTTGTTGCTCGTGGTTTCCAGCAGCAGCATGGTGTTGACTACGACGAGACTTTTGCTCCTGTGGCCCACATGACCACTGTTCGCACTCTTCTTTCGGTGGCGTCTGTTCGCCACTGGTCTGTTTCTCAGCTTGATGTCAAGAATGCCTTTCTTAATGGCGAGTTGCGTGAGGAGGTCTACATGCATCCGCCACCTGGGTATTCTGTTCCTGAGGGCATGGTCTGTCGCCTTCGTCGCTCTCTCTATGGCCTTAAGCAAGCCCCTCGTGCTTGGTTTGAGCGCTTCTCCTCTGTGGTCACTGGTGCTGGTTTTTCAGCTAGTGATCATGATCCTGCGCTCTTTGTCCACACTTCGTCTCGTGGTCGGACTCTTCTTCTCCTGTATGTTGATGATATGATCATTACGGGAGATGATTCTGAGTACATTGCCTTTGTCAAGGCTCGTCTTAGTGAGCAGTTCCTTATGTCGGATCTTGGTCCTCTTCGTTACTTCCTTGGGATTGAGGTTACTTCCACTCCAGATGGTTTCTTTATGTCCCAAGAGAAATATATTCAGGATCTTCTTGATAGCGCCTCTCTCACTGATCAGCGTACTGTTGAGACTCCCATGGAGCTCAATGTTCACCTCCGACTCTCTGATGGCGAGCCTCTTTCTGATCCGACTCGCTATCGTCATCTTGTTGGGAGTCTTGTCTATCTTGTTGTTACTCGTCCGGATATCACTTATCCAGTTCATATTCTGAGTCAGTTTGTTTCAGCTCCCACTCAGGTTCACTACAGCCACCTTCTTCGAGTTCTGCGATACCTTCGTGGGACTATCTCTCGCCGTCTCTTCTTTCCACGATCCAGTTCGTTACAGCTTCAGGCCTATTCGGATGCTACTTGGGCCAGTGATCCCTCTGATCGCCGGTCTATCTCTGCTTACTGTTTTTTCTTGGTGGTTCTCTTATTGCCTGGAAGACGAAGAAACAGACTGCAGTGTCCCGTTCGAGTGCAGAGGCTGAGTTGCGAGCTATGGCTCTCTTGACAGCAGAGATTACTTGGCTACGGTGGCTACTTGAGGATTTTGGTGTTTCTGTCACTACACCGACCCCTCTCTTGTCAGACAGTACAGGTGCTATCAGTATTGCCCGTGATCCTGTGAAGCATGAGCTCACCAAGCACATTGATGTTGATGCTTCTTTCACGAGGACTTGTGTGCATGATCAGGTGATTACTCTTCAGTATGTGCCTTCGGAGCTTCAAATAGCGGATTTCTTCACGAAGGCCCAGACTCGAACACAGCATGGCTTCTACCTCTCCAAACTCAGTGTTGTTGATCCACCATGAGTTTGAGGGGGGGTGTTAGAGATATATGTATAGTTGTTATTCCCCATTGTTATGAGGAGTTTCTTTGCATATTTGTCACATGTACTTTGTGTATATATACCGGCCCATTAGCCTCATATGAATACAAGCGCTATTCATAACAAAATCTTCGACATTTCCAGGTTCTTTATATATATATTATATATATTCAGTGGATTAATAAATACTTGTCACGGTGTCACAAGTATCTCTGGAGCCAAAAAAAATTTGAGTTGCAGTGCTTGGAAGTAAAAGTTCAGTTTAAACAATCCATTTTTCTCAAAAAATATGGTTAAATAATTGATCTTTCCAAAAGACTTGTGAAGGTCAAACTCTGTAACTGTGCTTCTAGGAACATATTGCCTTCTGTGAATACATGCAGGTGTGCTGTCATCAAGATTCATAATGATACATGCATGTGACATACTTATTCTTCTAACTAGATAAGCAGATCAAAAGAGATAGAAATAGGACCTTTCAAGGAGGAGAGGGCATTCTTGACCTTGAGCTCACACCCCTCACAGTCCATCCTGACCTTCAGCTCCACTGTCTGCAGCTGCTTCCTCTTCTTGTGGCCATGGCCTCCACTCCTACCCAACAGCCCGGACAAGTACTCCAAGGTGCCCCCCATTGCAAGCTCTTAAGTATCAACAGCAACAAGAAGAAGCTTTCAAGAACTAAAGAGATCCTTGACCACAGATGATGAGAGAAAGCAAGGGCAACAAGCTGATCATTTATATGATGTGCAGGTGCAGCTGTGTTTGCTGTTCCTTGTACAGTGACAGGAAACAACAGAACCTTGGAAAAGGACTATGGGAAGCTACCGCCTCCCCCCCCCCCCCCCCCCCCCTCTCGATGTGATCAGGATAAGATGAAATCAATGATGTGAGAAGGGGCTAGTTAAAAGTGGGAAAGAAAAGGGCTGTGAGGGAAATCAATGCCTTTTGGAAGAGAGCGGGAGGGTTCTGGCTGGAAGCTACAGTGGTCTATGCCTCTATGGCCTACATGCATTATTTGCCTGTTGTTTGTCTGTCTGTCTTGCTAACCCTGTGTGCATGCACTCCCCTTTTATAGGCCTTTGCAAAAGCACATAGCCAGGGCCAAAGCTGTGAGCTGCACAAAGCTAAAAAAGTCTCAAGTCTGAAGGAAAGAACAGCTGCAGAAAAGTTTTGAGGAAAATAGAAGGAAAATAAGCAAAACCAAAAGGGGATGGCTCTGTACTTACTCAGATATTTCTTGCAAGATTGTGCTTGTATGTTTTACATTCACTCTTCAGTGAAACCGAGCAAACCAACCATTGTGAAAAGAAAGAGCAAACAATAGTACCAGCCTACATGATCATATCTGGACATGGTGTATATACGAACATGGCGTAAAATGCAGGACGGCGCCATTGTGATGTCAACAAAATTGGAAGGCATGTCTCCATCGAATTTAGCTTGTGCTGTTGTGCAGCATGTAATTAAATGGTTGGTGAGTGAGACACGGACGGTGGCGATCGCACAAGCCGATCGGTCTCTCGGCCTCGCGTCCATGTCCTGTCAGTGTGTGTCTGTCGCATTGAAGATTGCGTGCTCTTTTTCCTGGATGACGACAACCGATCGAGCACAGCGGCAGGCACCGTTGCATGCTTTGTTCTGCTCCGCCAACTCTCTGACTCTTTTTTCATGGGCTAAAACGAACAAAAAATTCAGCTTTGTCAATAGCTTTCGGTTGCCAACTAAATGCTGGATTGCTATCGTCTAGTAGTACTTTACTGTCACGATCGAATCGCCTGCAGTTAGCCAAGAAATATCAGGAATGATTGTTAGGTGGGTAATTTGGATCACCATTGAGGAGTGAAGAGCAACCTGCCAAACGAGAGATGGTGGAGCTTGTCAGATTCGTGCGCAAACTGTATTTCTGCAGCTGGGCAGGAGCCAGGATGAGTGAGGCCTCTAAATGTGGTAATGACCTGCAGTACATACACTGCTGCATCTGTCTGTTTATCATGCAAGTGTTCCTTGTCATGGTGCACATCAGCAGATGATTAGCATAGCATGGTGTTCTGAATTTTGATGGCGTTTGTTCATGGAGCATGGCTTATCTTTATCTGCTGCCTGCTGACTGTAACAGCTTTGTGGTTTTGAACGAGGAAGAAGAAATATGGTACTTGGGAGAGGTGGGACATTGATGCAAAATACAAGAGGCTTCATCATGTCGAAATCAACTTGGAATTGAGTTAAAAAGTGATGAATGATCAAATTCCAAGAAGCGGAGCGGAGCATCCGAGATAGGTAGATAGATTTCAGAATTGACTCCATACCAACCATGATGGCAACAAATGTACCAAAACCCAAGTGTAAGATAAGAACATTGCTCCCACGAAGAGATGCAGCTGGCAAGGGACCCAAAGATCACATCGCCTAGGCTACATGCATTGCAGTGAGAGGATAAACAACAGCTGGTGGCTTGAGTCTATATCAAGTCAGAAACAATGAGCTAGTCGGCTAGAGTTCAAAAGGCGCTCTTTTAGAGAGAGAGAGAGAGAGAGAGAGAGAGAGAGAGAGAGAGAGAGAGAGAGAGCATTTACAAGGACATGCAAA
Organism: Dendrocalamus latiflorus; assembly: GCA_017311315.1. Classification (NCBI taxonomy): domain Eukaryota; kingdom Viridiplantae; phylum Streptophyta; class Magnoliopsida; order Poales; family Poaceae; genus Dendrocalamus; species Dendrocalamus latiflorus. The sequence continues at coordinate 32,994,110 of CM029630.1, forward strand.
ATTCCCAGTTCCAAACGGTCAGGGAAGAGTGGTTGTTATAGTTATTTTAGGGCTTATTTGGGACACAGCCACACAGGAATTACGCCATAATTTCACACTGGACTGTATTTAGAAAAATAAAATCCTATGTTCCAAACAACCGTATTTTGCATGATGCTTTTACTACAGTAAAGTCTATTTATAGATTGTTTTCTGTGCCAGCCAGCTAGCTCATGAAGTTAGCAAAAGGATTTGATTGAGATCGAAATATCTAAGGGCTCCTGATTCCTGTGTGTGATACCATGGGCTCCACGATGTCCCAAATCGAAAGGGGATAGGATCATAGGAGACATGAAAAAAAACAATGATCATAGAAATGACAGCCTATATCAACACTATCACAGACTAGCTTATCCATATAATTAGTTTAAAAAGTAAAAAGTTGTCCTTTTGCCATCCTGGGGAAACCATCACGACTAGCTGTCACACACTGATGTTTGATAGGGGAAATTGGTGCGATAAGATCATCTTTGAAGCAACATCACAAGCAAAATCTGACTCAACGATAAGATAAATAGTAGCGTTTATACTTAATCAAGATACCACTAAACTCCCAGTCCTCAACTTCTTATACCTCGAATTCTTCTGTTTGTTTTGGTCGAGAAGTTATGGGAGTATCAAGAACATGGGCATGAAGGGCAAACAACATTGCCAAAAATATCAGATATTCATAACTGTAATCTTCAACCTCGCTCCTGAAACCACAGAACATGCTTTCAGCCAGCAAGCTAGCAGTCATCAAGCAAACAATCATTTTATGGCCACTTTGTCAACGAATACTTGCAGAAGGCGGGTGCTTTCTTCCGCAAATTATTACTTGGATAAAGCACTGCTAAGAACTTTCGGTGCGTTTCTTTTCCAATTCGGAACAAAAAGAATTGCTGTTACAATCGTTTTCAGCCAACATGTAAAAAGAACAGCTGACTTAAACGAATAGCATACACAGTAGATACATCAGTGAAAAGAAAAGGAGGGGGGAGTTACTATTCTCAGTATATAAGAAACAATTTATGGAAAATTGCTTGCCCTGGGATCACTCTTCCAAATAGCTTGTCGAGCAGGGAAAGTTGGAATGGTTAGGCTCTTCCATTCCGAATGGCAATGCACTAGTGGCAGTGACTGATCCAAATGAAGAAAGAGTGAAGAGAAAGAAGACCTACTCTATATGAGAGCTTTGATACCAACTTGTTGCATCTCACGCAACCGCCAAACTGGGTAATATGATTCTTCTGGCACCTCATCACTCTCCATAAATTGCACGGCCCATGCATAATAGACAGTTTGAATGGTATCCTAGCATAATTCAAGCAAAAAACAGAAATATTACTTTACTACTACAAATATCGACTGCACTGTTACCTGTTAATTAAGAGAAACCAATAGGAGCACATTATTATTCCTTAACATTTCGAACTATTAAAGGGGTACCTGCAATAATGTGTGCTTTGTGCTAACATATACTTTGAGCATCCAAATAAAAGAAACGAAAGCTTCAGCTATTCATATAAGCCTACCGCCTTAACATTCAACAACCTGCTTGTGCCTATAAGGCTCTAACACCAGCTTGAGAATTGAAAGAAACATCTATGCAGTACTAGTTTCAGATCCAAGTCCAACTGCTCGTTTTGGAGCCAATAAGAAATAGAAACCTTGACAACTCTAGGTTACATGATTTGCTGTGTAAGCTTGATAACAATAATTAATTACACGTACTCAGCCAGACTGTATACCCCAGGAAGATATTGCTTTCTTTATATACTTTATTGAGAAATAAGGTTACTAAATGAGCAAAATTTCATGCGCCAGTAGATTCTGTTAAGCATGGAGTCACCATGAAGGAGAGTCATGTTAAAAGACAGATTCAATCACTAAGTAAACAATGGAGCAACCATCTATCAGCCTACCACACATAACACACATAAACATAAAGAACACAGCTACACATAGCCCCAATACATAGCCTACCTGTCCTCCTTCTGTTACTTGTCCTTCTCTATCACGAACACAATAAATCTGCTGTGTTTGGAACTGAAATAGATTTTGGAAACAAGATACATTGTAAGCAGAACAAATAACAAAAATGACAACATTTAAATTCAAGATACAACTTAGGCACTTACCGCTACGATAATGACTGGTGCAGTTCCCAACATTTTTGTTTCCCTTACATCAGCATCTGAAATGTGCAGAATCTGCAAAAGAAATGGAAAACAGAAGGCTTTTATGTGGTTCTTTTATTCCAGCTTAGGAGCAACAAACTACAGTTTGCAGGAATGAACCAAAATCTACAGAACAGGACCTAAACTGACTGGGTTAGAAAGGAAAGGGAAGACACCAATATCAAATTTTTAAAAAAAAAACAGCAGGAAAGGAGAATGGTCAAGACATAAGATCAATATTGGCCTACTTTGTGATCAAAAAATATGCCCTGTGATGCGTAAGCTTGCCTCTCTCCTTTGCAGCGTTCAATCACTTCCTTGGTGCAATACCTTTTTAAAGTCTCCACATCACCCTGAAAGCATAATATGTAATTTTGAGATAACAAAACTGCTAAAAATACTAATGTGCATATGATTTTCCGTATATATTAGACAGCATATTAATTGGTCACTTGAACTTCTAGGTATAGTTTTATTTAAGACTCACTAGTTTCATAGTTGCACCAATTCTTTCATACTTCTACACATTAGATTTTTTTTTAAAAAAAAGAAACCTATACAACCAGCTCACGTCATTAGGACAATCAGCCATCATGCCAGTTCAATGATGAGAGAATTCCTTCTTAGCAAGACAAAGGTTACCTTTGAATATGCAGTAAGAACAGGCTTAATCATTTCTTGAACATCGCCAACAAAATCAGATAATGAAAAGGATCTGTGGACAAAATGGTGAAACATAATTCAGCTACATTCTAAAACTCCTCAAAGTAAAGTTACAAATCTTACGGATCTCGTCGCCGAATTTCCTTGAAAGACACTGCAGTTGCAGTTTCTTCAAAAATAGATTCATTCAAACTGCAAGGAAAGAACAAATAAATAAATAGACAGAGAATCAGAGGTAGATACATTGAATATGGCCATATAAAGAAAAGATATCAAGTGCTTTGCAACTGCAAGATTATTGCATTTGGTTTTCATCCCCATTTTTATTAATAACGATGTGGAAGCACAACTGAACATTGGCAACCAAGAATGCACTTGGCAGTTACCAAACTTGGTGCTTTCAAGATACAGAAAGCAACATGTTGTGCTGAAATAAATAGCATAGCATAATGCAGGTTGAAATCCATCAAATTTCATAGCCAAATAACACAAAGGAATAAGTCTACTTTACCTCCCGAACTATGGTGTTGGTCTAAGTTTCAATCTCTAATTACGAAACCAGGCATCCAACATCCCTCGTCTACTTTACCCCCCCCCCCCCCCCCCCCTAAACCCAAACCATGGTGATTTCATTTGACGTGGCGTCTACGTGTCAAATGGTTTTGACACGCAAACACATTTTCAATGATATGGCAGCCACTCATCAAATAAAACCAAAAAAATATTTGTGGACCCACATGTCATCCTCTTGTCTACTTTCTTCTTCATCCTCTAACGTGTTTCTTCTTCCCATCAGCAGAGCGGCGTAAAGTACAATGGACCCCACATGTCAGCCTCTAACGTGTTTCTTCTTCCCCATGTCTTCCTCTCTCCTATTCTCTCTCTTCTTCTCCCATCGAGGGAAGGAAATTACATAGGACTGTTCCTTTATGCATCAAGAAGGACCTCATCCACTGTAAATATGTGTCCTAAGCAATCTCAAAGCTGCCATCTCTTCAAACATTCCAAACGGGAAGGAATCAATCAAGAAGAGCTCATTTTAAGCTGCCATCTCTTCAAACATTCCAAACAGGAAGGAATCAATCAAGAAGAGCTCGTTTTGGTGCGGGAATTGGTGGATGTCGGCGGTGAGGTGGTTGAGGTGCACCTCCATCCTCTGTCGAGTGCCATGGTTGGAACTGGCACACCTCAGCGCACTCCGGCGAGCGCCATGGCCGGATCTAGGCCCATGCTCTGCATCTGCATCTCCTAACACTTTCAGGTTCCCAGTTCATTGCTTAAAGCAAGGGCACATACACAATAATACTAGCACTAAATGTTCATACTGTGCTCGCTACTCAACAAAAATTCCCCAATTCATGAAATTCACAACAAGGCTAATCAGATGACCTGGAACTGTAAAAAAATCCCATTTTTCCTAATCAACAACACAAATCAAACTAATTAGTGCAAAGATGCAGCTACTTCTCAGTTCCAATTGAGAAGCACACATCACGCACAAGCAAACTAAAAGCAAAGAAGAGCGCAGATACAGAACATGAACCGCCTCCGCCAATAGGTGTGAAAGGTGCTCTGTACAGGGGAATGTGCCAGGACACCCGGAAAAATTGGGGATTCGAGTTGGCTGGACATCATGGAAGCTGCAGCAAGAAGCTGAATGCATGGTGCCCAAATTCATTAGTTCGTGTCGGTGACGGCAGCCATGCTGGAGCATGCGACCAATCAGGCAGCAAGAAGATCACATCTTGGACATCTTCCACAACAAATCACACCCAAATCCCAGAATGAATTGCAATCTCTCTCCAATCAGATCTGATGGATCGCTTATCACAGTCAGCAAGTTCAGGCGGAAGGGCCTCAACATGCACCACAGCAGAGCCACCATCAGCAGCAGCCAGCAGGAACTCATCAGTGTCATCACGACGCTGGAGGAGGCCACAGGCCTGAGGAGGAGTGGCACGCGGCACGGGGAGCAAGAGGTGGTGGCTGCAGCTATCATAGCCGCCTCCATGGCTGGGTAAGAGGAGTAGGATGAGAGGTGGAGAGGAAGTTGCAGCGGTGCAGTACTGGAGGAGGCCACGGGTCTGAGGCTCTGAGCAGAAGCAGAGGCTGTCAAGATTTGGAGAAGAGGGGGGAGGGGGAGAGATTAGAGAGGGAAGAGAGAGATGAGTGAGAAGGGGATGAAGAAGAAAGTAGATGAGAGGATGACATGTGGGTCCACATTTTTTTTTATTTGCTGAGTGGCTGCCATATCATCGAAAATGTGCTTATATATCAAAACTATTTGACACATAAATGCCACATTAGATGAAACCACCATGGTTTGGGTCCAGGAGGTAAAGTAGACGGTTTTGATAGTTGAGCGATGTTGGATACCCGGTTTCGTATTTGGAGTTTGAAACTTGGGACCAACACCATAGTTCGGGGGGTAAAGTAGCCTTATGCCTAACGCAAATAATAGAGTGCAATCATACTCTTGAATTTTCTGAACTACTGGATTGTCACTCGTCTCCCATCGCTCTCGGACATCCTCAGCTACCTGCATTTGCAAATGCAAAACATACAAATCAATACTAGAAAAAACTATGTTCCACCAGTTTCATAAAACAAAACTGTACAGCATTCTGATGGTACCTCTTGTCCCATGTTTACGACAGGTTTGGTGTATTCATTCACTCTCTTATAGACTTTATGACCTCGCATCTTTTTAGAGAAAAAGGGTTTCAGATAGGAGATTCATGTGGAGAAAAAAGGAAGGAAAGTTCAGGGGTCTCCTCTTAAGATACCTTATTCTTCAATGCTTCCCATTTTTCACCCAATAATGACTTCTTTGTTGGTACAATAACTAAATCAGTTCTTGTACTCTTCTCTACTGTTGCAGCAGAAGCATGCCTAGCATGATTCTTCTTCTTTCTGCTAGAGCTAGAGCTTAGCTCATCTTTGACAATTTCATATCCCTGCTTGGCTAAAGTTGAGACTCTTGTATCCCTCAACTTTGCAAATGCACCAGATACCACTGGTGAAGCAGATGAAAGTGTTGACCTCAATTTATTGAACAATGTATGGCTACTTGTGGCATCTTGGGACTTGTCATCTGAATGTGAGGATGCCTCAGTTTTCTTATGTTTTGAAGCTTCAGGTGAACCATCTCTACAACTTGAAGTCTCTTCTTTTCCTAGCCCAAAACTCTCCTTTACCTGTAAAGAACTCCATCAAGGCAAAGAAACCCTCTTTAAGGAAAAGCATGATCCATACTGGATTGAAGTGATATTGATTTATCACTAACCTCTTCTGTAGCAGCAGACATTTTTTCTTTGACATTTGCAGTAACCTGCAAAGGAACAAAACCAAATTTCTGAGCACAAAACAAAAAAGAAATGAATAGGACATGTTTTGGTAGATCAAACAATCCTTCTTGAAGACCATTGTGGCTGACTTACCTTTTTAGATGTTGCCTCAGCTTCAGTCCAAACATCATCAACGTTCTTGTAAATTGTCTCAGCCGTTTTCTTAGTTCTGCATAACTCAATTTATAATATCTTCAAGTACACCTCCAAAATATCTGGAACTTCTTACATACAAAAACATACCTCACTGCTATATGTACAAGACTCAAAATGAAAGAAGTGCATGGTTTTTATCAATTTATACCTTACTTTGAGATCTTCCTTCACCACACCAAGTTTCTCACTGAACTCCTTCATGGATTTCTGGAATTCAGGATTACTGCAGTCGAAAATTGAAGTAAATAAAGCAAAAAAAACAGTGATGATAAGCATAATGGGCCATAAAAGATGAGAAATATTGATAGTCATGCACCCTGGTAAAATGATTTACTTTCTTTTTTGGTTTTGGTGGTGGTGGTGGTGGTGGTGGTGGGGACCTTAGAAAGTAAGGCATACCTCTTAGCCTCACCCTTCAGTTGCTTCGAGAACTCGTTGAAAACACTTAGATTCCGATTATTCAAATGCCTATATCCAGTAACGGCTTGCACATTGACATTTGTTGCCTACACCATGTTAAGGGAATATATAGCAATAAGTAAAATACATTCAGCAATGTAAAGCAAGGAATTAAGTAAGAAAATAAAACGCACAGTAAATAAAAATCCAGAAACACACCATATTCCTTAACTTTCATATTAAAGAAGAAAACAAAAGACATATAATACTCTTTTCTGGCAATTACATCAGATCAATTTCAAGTTCTTATTTATTCCTTGGTTACAGAACCATAGAAAATTTTACTGGCATGAAATCTTAATCAAATTCCACCATAAAAGAAAGCTCCTTTTTCAAATAAAATGCAAAAGCAGTAAAATGCAATTCCACATGCAGATCTTTAATTCAAAGCAGATACAACACCAATATAGCAAGCAAAAGGCTCCTCTCTCTTTTTTATGTTGAAACCATGACAAATTTTTCTCAGAAGTAATTTTATGTGCCCAACAACTTTAATCCATGGTGGTGGCTCTGTGACAGCATACAAAACAGGCACATTGGCTGTCTCAAAATAAAGCTGCGGCATTTCCCATTGTTGTCCTCTCTTAGTAATCCTCTAGACACAAACAAAACAAATAGTTGAATTCTCAAATATTACAGTCATCAGGCTCTTATGCCTTGTTCCAAACTTGCAATACTCTACCATGAATTGTAGCAAATGCGCTTCATCTAAAGCTACATGTTGTTCACCCCAATATTCTTCATTCATGATCACATAAAAATATAAACGCACACAGACCAATTAAAGGTATACATTTTGCTCCAATTCCACAACTCCTTTCTTGGCTAACACGACCAAATTAACAGAAAGCAAACAGACTACATTAGAGCTAGAATATTTTCTCACATTCCACTACCTTCTGACGCGTGCAATATTGACAGACAGATCACAACGAATCAAAACGAATACATACACTAAAAACCACAATTTTTATCTCGCAAGTCACACCAATACTCTCCCATATCTCTCCACTCTCCAGTACACATTAAGCTACAATTTTCATTCCGCCCATTTCTCCGCATGCCTCCACCATCGATGAACAACTAAGACAAGCCAAAACAAATAGGTTTCACCCAAAAAAATTCCAATATTTCTGCCATACTATACTCTCCACGCCTCCTCCGCTAACGAGCAATCAATCCCCTAAGATAATCGTACTCACCAATCGCAGCGCGGCCTCCGACGAGGGCTGCCTCAGAGCTCGGAGCAGCGCCGAGGTCGCCATCCCTAAAGGAAGCAGCAGGGCACGGCTCGGGAGCGGTAGGGTTCCGGAGGCCAAGTCGAGCTGCGGCGGCGGCGGATCGCCGGAGGTGACGGCGCACGTGCGGAGGAATGGAGGCGGGAGGAGGATAGAAGGAACCCTAGAATTGTTTTTCACGCGAGTGAAGGTTTAAGGGAACAGAAGAAGAGGAAGGGCTGAATCGTAATATTAGAAAGTTGTGTGCTTTTGTTAGCATGGTAATGTAATTGTGCGCGAATTGGGAGGGGCTAGCTGTAATAATGAAAAAAAATACGTGCCAAGTTTTTAACACTTGGAACGAAAGAAGTCTTTGTCGACTTTGCATTTGCTTAATCGCTTTGATTCCGGGTTGCTATCTGTGGCCGAACATGGCTTTCCTGGTTTTTTTTTCTGTCTCTCTTATATTTTTGTTGACGTGGTATTCATCTAGAGTCACTTATCTCTTTGTTAATGAATTCAGAGTGATCTAGATCTTCGCCACATGGACAGAAACACGAGGGGAACAGAGAAACAGGAACAGGGAAGCCGCGTTCTCTGTGGGCAACCAGAAAACAAAAGATCTTCCTGCTTTAGTAAATGCTCCTTTAAATTAAACAGTGTGTTCATCGTGATTTTTTTAGACCAAGGGCTTAATTTCAGTAACCAGCAAGAATATGATCGTGCTGTACGCAGTTGCAAGAAAGTTTGGGACATGATTTGTTCGTCTATTTGGGATGGGTGTTGACTTGCACAGTGTTTTCCTCTTTCTGTGTATGTGCTAGAAGAGACAAGGATGAACGGATGAAGATATGGCCTATGCTAGTGGGATTTGGAATTAGGATTGGTATCTGGGATTTTTGCTGTGTGGAACCTGGGGCCTCGATTGATCAAAATTGGGGAATTGGGGCGTGTGTTGTGGTAGTACCAATTAGTGCTGAGCAGGGATGCAGACGAGCAGACCATAAAGAGGGCATACAGGAGATTGATTAGCCAAGTTCTATCACCCTGATGGGTCGCTTCTTTACCTTTCTGTATTTGCCTATTCAGCAATTCTCCTTACTGCATTCCACAGATTAGTTGATTTAGGTGGTATTTTCCGGACCTACAAATACGTTCCTACGAACATGATGTTTGTTTGTCTGTCAATTCATATTTTCTTACAATTCAGAGCACAATGTAGGTTGTTTGTTTGTGAATAGGCTGTTTGTTTGTGAATGATCTGTCTGCCACAACACAATGTAAGCATCATGCATCGGTGTCAACGGTACGAACTTGTGCACCGTGTTGCTCTTCTCGGATATTACGTGGAAATAGAGGTTGCACGTTGATGACTATTACTTTACAGTATTTGATTTTTCATTTAAATTATCGAGCAGGAATGTTTAATTATTTGTTAGTACGCTGTGGATTCAGTTGTAAAGGATCAATTGCATTACGTACTGCAGGTCAATATCATCCTTCACTATGTAGGATCAAATACCGCAATCAGAGAGGATGAATGATTGCCTCTGTTTTTTTGAAATCTCTTAGTGTTCGATGATGGTTTCGACCGCTCTCGCTCGATTGCTCAACTGTCGTAAACTTTTTGCCAGTCATAAACTTTGACCACTACCGGCAATCGTAACTTTCGACCACTTATGCACACGTAAACTATGATTGATTCATACTATGATCTTCAACTGGTTAACACTCGTCTTCGATCATTTTCTACATGCTCAAACTTCAACCAATTGGTAAAGATGAAGGCTTATCGATCCTAGATGGCAAACTTCCATCTCATAGGTTTTCAATCTAAAATAAAGACCATCCATAGTTAAAGTATCTAGATCGATAGTTTAATTGATAGTTATGACAACCATCAACCACTCAAAACTTAAAGATCTCATAATTTTAGTTGTATTTTCTTCGTTAGGGGGAATAATATTAACATCACGCAAATCACTCAAGGTTTTCTCACAACGAGCAAAAACATCATCAATAGATTCACCAAGCTTCATAGTAAAATCATAATTTTATTTTTGATAAAGATTTTTATGCACTTTCTTGGTTTTAGTGGTTCCTTCATGATAATCGCAAAAAGTTTTTCGTATTAAGTGAGCAGAAATAATATGAGCTATACGATTAAATTCTTTGTGAGAAATCCATTGAAATAGCAAGCTACGAGCTTAAGCATCTAAATCAATATCTATTTTATTTAAATTAGTACTAGTAGCATAAACCTTATAAGGTGTAGAAACTTTTTTCCAAACATCACTACCTTGAGTCTCAATGTAAGCTTGCAAACAGCACTTCCGAACAGATCATGAATTCGAGTTCTAATTTGAATAGATCACGAATTCGAGTCCTAAACTAACTCCTATAGCCCAGGAAACTGTAACTCTTCCAAACACAGGTTTTCTAAAATTCTAACTTTTCAACATCTCACATGTTGAAGCCTCTAGACCGCACCTCCCGTAGCTTCTTCACGCATCATCCACCTTGTTCTCCACGTGCCCAAGCATGAGCCCGACCATCTCATGACATTCTCGACCGTCTGAACCTCGGATCTCCCATCTTAGTCCTAATATTCCTCGTCATCAACCATGATCGTCTACATGCTCAACCTGCACATGCAAAAACTAAAGAACATTTGTTCGGTTGAAAACATGTAAGAAATGTCTACATTTCTCTTAGAAGCATGTTTTACATAGCATATAGCTATTTTTCCATGCGCAAGTAATATCTTATTGCATTGGGTGTATCTTTTATCTAGATCAATGGTGATAGTGTAGTAGAGTTCCAGACCTTGTGGTGACCTAGCAATCTGATTCCTCCTATTAGACCATATGGATAGATCATAAATTTAGTGATGATGAATAATTGATATTTGGGTTGCATTAAAATTTGCATGTGAAAGTTTTGGTCGATGCTCTTTTGTAAAACTGGAATTGCATGAATATTTAGGATAAGCAATCTGACTGTCTTGTATTGGGCGGTCTGAATAGTAGGCTTCGACCATGGATGGTAGTTAGAGGCGTAGACCACGATCGATAGTCGATAGCTCGATCGGTCTTGTAATGGATGATCCAATCGGTAGGCGTCGACCATGGCAATCGACCACAGCATGTCGACCACGATAGCATGACCACGATCGATGGTCGATAGCCCGATCGGTCTTGTAAAACAACCACAAACGATCAGAGCTATAGTGAACCAGTCTGAGCTATAGTGAATTAGTCGTTGCTGCAATACCAGGTCGATAGTGGATAGCTATAGTAACCGATCAATAGGCAATAGCTATAGTAACCGATCGATACTCGAAATCTACAGTGTGTGGTCGATGATCAGTAGTTGTAGCCTAGTCTAAATAGTTTTTCTAAGTAGTCTAAGGCTGATTTTTGAAAAGCGTGGATATTGAGATCGTGGATGATCTGGTCTGTGTTTATTGATGGATAAGGGTGTGATATGCATGTGTGGACTGATGTTGGCCAAGTTAGGAAAAAAACTTGTTCTGAGAAAAAAGTTCTTTGCTGTTTGCATGTGCAGGTTGGGCACGGAGACAGTCATGGTCAGTGACGAGGAGGACCAGGACTAGCAGGGGGAAATCTAAGGTCCAAACGATCGAGGATGTCACAATGTGGTCATGCTCACACTGGAGCACGTGGAAATCAAAGGTGGATGATGTGTGGAGAAGCTACGGGAGGTGTGGTCCTAGAGGCTTTGACACATGATAAGTTGGAAGGGGTTATAGAAGGTGTCTATAAATGGAAGGTTTAGAGATTTTGGAAAAACCCGTGTTTGGAAGGATTTTGAGTCCCTTGATTTTCAGAATCGGTTAGAATTTTGTGTCCATATTGATAAGGACATAAGTTAGGGCTCTAACATATAAAAAGATGAAGATGTTAAGAGCTAACGGTGTGGCTTTGAGAGGACTCTATGACTTTTGAGAGAGAAAGCATTTATATTTTTGTGCTAGGGTTTGAGGGGTGTCATGAGGGCGTTTTGTAGCCATATAACATATTTCGGAAATAAAAGATCAGATCTATTTTGGAGAAGTTAGTCGGCACCGGCGGCATGTTTTCTGGCAAAGTAGTGCGTGGTGAGATAGCATTCCTTCGTTGACTTGATCGTGCGCCGAGTCGTCCACTCGATCACTGCTAACAGCATCAGCACGGAGAGAAGACAAAAGCACGTCTTCTCGAAGGCACTGATTTCTCGAAAGCACAGGTAATTGAAAGGTTCTGCTCCCAGTGTCAAATATTTCAAGGATGTGCAAACCAGTCGAAGATCAAAGTATGAAGCGGTCGTAGTTTATGACTGGTAAGAAGTTTTCGACAGCTAAGTAATCAAGCGAGCGATCAAACGCCGAGCAGTTAAAATCTTCATCGAGCACTAAAAGATTTAAAAAAGCGGAGGCAATCATTCACCCTTTAATTATGGTATTTGATCCTACACCTCCATTCATCGTTATCAATCTCTTAAGCTTCCCTTTAAGGCCTACTGACTGGGAAATATGCACCAACAAATTAACTCAAGAGTAACGAAACTACATCTAGCAAAGAAAAGTTGTGGTAGGCCGGTAGTTTGCCTACAATTAACAGGTGAACTGAGGAAGAAATTGGTGCCGTAGGAATATAGGAGAGACTACTTTTTGGTGGATTCATGCTATTTGGCATGCATAACCAAATTATTATTTTTTTGTCTATTTTTATGTTTATGATGGTAAGAGAACCCTTGACGAAGAAGAGACTGCTGAAGCTCGTTTCATCAAAATACAAGCAGCACATGAGCTGTTGATTGATGATGAAAGGAGAAGGGCATATGATAGAGAGCATCATGCGAATCCAATGAAGGTCTGCATTTCGGTGTTCCACTACTCCACTTAATTGTGTCGATTTGATGATATGCAGCATGCAGTTGCATGTTTGCGTTTGTTAATTATTGTTGCTGCTGTCGTAATCAAGGGCTACCAGTGTTAACCACATAAAATGAATTAGGGCAGTCCCAATGGTAGAAATCACACACGGTTTCCACAGTAGCCATGTCAGCAAGAAATCATCCATAGAAATCAGCTTTTCCAGTGCAGGTTTCTTCCCCTAATAAATGTTCATACTTTTTTCTTTCTCTCTCCTAAAGTCCATCTTCTTGCTCAGGCTTTTTGACATGAGTCTGGACATCATGCGCGCGGCGGAGCACCTGGGCGAGGAGGCCGGGGGCGCTGAGGTGCGGGAGGTGTTCCTCGGTCTGGAGGAACTCCACGGTGGTGCGGCCGCCGAGGTGGTCCTTGAGGTAGGCGGCGACGGAGGTCGGGACGGAGACGTCGCGGGTGGTCTGCACCACCACGCGGTGGGCGTCGTACGTACATGGACAGGTCGCGGAAGGGCGACAGGAGGGAGAGGATGTGCGTGAGGAGGCCCACGGCGTGGGCGAGCGGGCGAGCGCGGAGGCCGCGCGGACCGGCGCGAGCGCGGCGGCGGAGGCCGGCGTGGGCGAGCGGACCGGCCCGAGCGACGGCGGAGGACTCGACGAGTTCCCTCGGCAGAGCGGGCAGCCCGCGAGCGCACGGCCGCCGGTCGACGGCGCGCAGCGGAGAAGAACGGGGCGGACGCGGGCGACGGTACGCGAGCTCGAAGACCATCGGCGCGAGCACGCCAGCGCGGATGCGAGCACGCGAGCGCGATGGCCGCCGGCGGACGAGCGAGATGGAAACCGCTCGTTTCTTCCCAACGGGGGAATCGCGGTTTCTTCCTGCCTCGAATCGAGTGTAGACGTGGTTTCTCTAGGAAGAAACGGTTTCCTCCAATTTCTCTCTCTTTCCTCATTTATTGATCAGCCATGTCAGCATTTTTGCCTATGTGGCATCTCATTTAATACAGATAGAAACTACCATAAATTGATTCCAAAACCAAGCAAAGGGAATTAATTAAAGCTAACACAATTGCATCCTTGTGAGCTAACTTCTATACCCTTGGAGTTCATCGTGCAATGTTTATTCTCGCTGCAAAACTGGGCCAGGAATAATGGCATTCAGCAACAACTAATGGATGGTAATAAAAGCCAAATTAATTGGGCCTTGCCATTTATCTATCCAAATTAATTGGGCCTTGCCATTTATCTATCTTGAATAATTAAACATTCTATTGCCTTATGTGTAACTAGGAGCACACAAAGCAAAATTAAGAATTGTTAGATCATTATGATAATTTGGAATTGAAAGCACTGAGGTGCGCTGAAGAGCAATTTCTCTATAAAAGAGGTATTCTTGCTGTTCTGAAAACGATCTTTTCCATTGATCAGGCTTCTCAAGCATGGATGGAATGGGTGATGAAAAAGCGAAAAGCTTTTGATAAACGTGGCGACATGGCGGTAGCTGCTTGGGCTGAGCAACAGCAACGCGAAATGACGCTGCGTGCGCGCCGTCTCTCACGGTCGAAGGTAACAATAGAACATTTCTTTCTATCCTCCATGGCGTCCACATCATGCTGTTCTCATGCTTCTTATTTCTAAATCCACATGTCTTATGGTTTCCTTTGACCTACTCGATCCAGGTTGATCCTGAGGAGGAAAGGAAGTTATTTGCCAAGGAAAAGAAGGCATCCATGGAATTCTACAGCACAACTCTAAAGAGGCATACCCTTGTCCTACGAAAAAGGGACATTATGCGCAGGAAAGCAGAGGAAGACAAGAAAAATGAGATCAGTAGACTTCAGGCTGCTGAGGGGCTCGAGTTAGATGCAGACAAAGATGAGGACAAAACTTTCTTAAAGTAATTCTATTCAGTATTTACTCACCAATTTTATCCACCTCCATCCCGGAAATACCTGAAGGTTTCACTGAAGCTCCATCTAATGAATATGTAAGGGGAGAAAATTTGACCTAATGGGAAACGCGGAGTCACACACTGTCAATTGTTGGATCGGGAAGAGAATCCTCTCGATGCAAATGTAGGGTTGTCCATGGAGCACAAAGAAAAGGGGAAAAAATGAAGTGATCCATCAGTGCCGTTTGCTGCAGCCTTGTAGTATGATTGAACCAAAAATTTTATGTAGACCCTCTTGCACTACTGTCAGATAAAGTTGGATGAGATTTGCAAGAGAACAGACTGTGTATACTGCAAGAAAGACAAACTACAGCTTCAAAGCTGTCCTCTGCTGTCTCCGCCGGGACGGATCGGACAAGCAGCGGCATCGGTTTTGTTCTTTTCAACTTACAATTTATGACTTCTTCTAAAAAAATAAATCAAATGGTTGTTCCATCGTCTTTTTGAAATAGTTTATCAAGATAGCGTTTTTAAAGTGATTTATCGGCATTCGGTTCATTCACACAAGCACTAATGTTAAGATTAAAAATCATTAGCCGTAACCGAAAAGAACCCACTCATTGTCTTCCCCTCGTCCAGTGAAACGCACGGTGCTGCCTACCAACCACGACGAACATGGCCACTTGCCAAGCAACACCAGCTACGTATACGTACGTACAGATGCCACGATCCGTATATGCCAATCTGCACCAGCAGCGGCAGCACTGATTTGATACTGAACTTAATCAGCTTCAGAATCTGCACTCTGTTCTTGCAATGGATTCCTACTGGTGCTTCTACTGCGAGGCCTTGCTTGCATTGCATGACAGATTCAGTATAACAATAACAACCACTATAGTATCCAACCCAACGCGTCTGGACTATTAGCTAAACCCTGTTGCAAACTGTTGGCATTCATGGAGTTGCTGATGGATGGTACGCCATTCATTTCGTTTCACTGCGACGAGACAGGAACATTCAGAGCCTTCGCTTGCCACAAGCTGCAAATACGGCGACATGTACAGCACAAACCCCTCAAGAATCAAGTATCCATGGGCATGCTGCTTTCACATTCTCTTCCAAGAGGGGTGAGACTGAGAGGTGGTTGCGAATGTTGGGGCTTTTGCAATCAATCCAGTAACGTCCTACCACATGAACAACCTCAATACTGAAACGAACTTTTTATTTTTGGTATATATATAAAAATTCAGGCCTTGTTTGGAACGGAGAAATTGCACATGATTTTACAGAAATTTTACAGCAAACAATTTAATTCTTGCAGGAATCAAAAAAATTCTTGCGTTCCAAACGGAAACTCAATTCAATCTTTAGTTTCTGCCCCTAGATGTTAGAAGGATCCAAAAGGTTTGGTTTAACGAATTCAAAATGCTGAGATGTGAATGGTAATTATGAACAAGTGCATCTGTACATGAAAGTTGCTTCTATTCTTTCTTCAAAGTAAGTTACACAACTTTTAAAGCAGAACTGAATAGTAGATAGTGATTACTTATCTTTTTATGTGCTTTGAGATTAGTGCCACTCTTGTTAGAGCGAAAAATATAGAACCACTACTCTTTGTACATACATGGGAGGTGTGACAGGCGCGTGAATACGAAAACTGCTTCAGCAAGGACCGCAGCGCCCACGGTGAGGCAGCCACTGAAGCAGAATCATAATGGCCCCATAACCCATCTGTTCTCTGCTCCTGCAACCAAAGGACTGCTGCCCCCAAATGCTTGTCCGGTAACCAAAACCATCGCCAACCTTCTCCGGGGAGCCCCTCCGGTCCGGTCCGGCCTCGCATCGCCGTCGATTTCAGCGATGGCAGTGCCGAGCCGACTGGTGCCTTCGTGGCCGTCCATCCGGTGCATCATCGGACAGCCTGCCCATTTACGGCGAGATGAGGATTGGACCCGAGGTTGCAGAGGATTGGGAGAGCGTGGCACTGCCTGTCTCTCCACAGCAAACATTGAAGGCTGCAGCTACGGACCGGTTCAATAACGCCCCCTGTGAAAGTTTGGCTGCTACAGGGGGCACTGGATTGTCATACCCAGGCCGTACCTGCCCCAGAACTGCATGTGCATTGTGTAAAAAAGCTAGTAATAATCGGGCCAAATCGGAGTAACTTACAAGAAGCAGATCAAGCAGCAGAGTGGCAGACACTGTTGGGTAATATGGACAATGTTGTACAGTTCATAGGGTTTGTTGTGTAGAAAAACTTAATGAGTGGATAGCAAGACATTGGTCTCTAATTAACTCACGGAGAAAGATGGCAATGGTATCAATCAATCAATGGATGGATCAAATCCTCTTTACACTAAAGTTACCAATCAAACAAACCCTGGCTACAAGGCTCTGGAAAACCCACAAAAAAATCGGGACAAACGAAAAATCGGTTACATGTACACCGGAAATTAAACGAAACTCACACTGTTATGGAACACAGTTCGTCGCAGACCGCCTTCATGTTAGGCCTCTCATTTACAGGAAGAATACACCTAAGAGAGATTGCGAGCAGCTCGTCCATCACCCTCGGAGATTCTTCCAAGCCTGCGATGTCTCTATCAAAGCAATCAGTTCCCCGTCCTTCCCTGTTGCACATTTGAACCCAGTCGGTCAGATCAACTGCACCTGATTGGCCCGAAATGATGTCCCCAGCACTCTTCCGCGTCAACATCTCCATTACAATCACCCCAAATGCGAACACATCAGCCTTAAATGACGGTGTAGGCTTGGTTGTGTTTGCCAGTTCTGGGGCTCGATACCCTAGTGCTCCTAAATTCAGTATTTGCTCGGCAGTGCCACTTGGAGTCATGAACCGATGCAGACCGTAATCCACCAGCTTTGGCAACAGGTCAGGACCAGTCAAGAATATATTAGTTGGCTTTAGGTTGCCATGAGGCAGGCCCTTCTCGTGGTGTAGGAACTGTAGGCAACGTGCCAGATCGATGGCAATTTTGAGCCGTTGACAAACTGAGAGGCGGGAGTATCTTCTGGGAGTCGACTCTGCAGCACAGGCAAGGAGATCATATTTTCAGCAGTTACAGAAGTAAATGTTAAGTCCACAGAAATGAATTACTCAGCAACTACATGCAACATATTCGGTAATAATATACATAAATAGCAGCAGTAGAAACTATTTCCCAGACAATGTGAGTACAAGATATTCCATAGTAAACGAACAATGTATATCAATTTAAAGGAATAATTTCCAAATATTGCTGATTCAGAAGAACATGAGCAGGAGATTGTTACCATAAAGGTAAAGTGCCAAGCTATCGCCACTGACATAGTCAGAAATAATTAATCTTTCTTGCTCCTTAGGCCCCCAATAGAAGGCTCTCCATGAAATTATATTCAGATGCCGGATGGTGCCAATCCTCTTTATCTCCTTAGTGAACTCCTTTTTATGCTTTACAAGGCCAACACGCAGCCATTTCACTGTCAGCACATGCCCACTTTGTAGTGCAGCTTTGTATGTTGTGCCATGACTACTCCTTCCAAGAACCTCTGCTGGTGCACGGGACAGGTCTTCAGCTGTGAAAACCAAAGAGCTGTCTAGGAAAATCAATTCTCCAACCAACCTGTCTGGTGAGTACACCTCAAAAGGCACAGGTTCATCATGGAATCTAGAATCGACAAAATGTGGTGATGTTGGCAACGCAGACCGTGGAGAAGACTCCTGAACAGGGACTGCGACAGAGGTCCCAGCCACACCAGAACTTGTGGACTCAACAACTTCCTTTGGACCAGCATAGCCATATTCAATAGCAGCTGCAGCTAATAGCTCTTTCTGGGCAGACATTGATCGAGCTGCAGATGTTAAGAGATGGTCATTTGAGAAACTTGTTTTAGTTGGTATAACATTATCTTGTGGAGAATTGAACAGATTTGGACGGCTTAATCTCCCAAGTTTTAGATCTCTAATAGTAATCTGACCTCTAAATCCATTTCTTCCACAAAACTCTTGAGTCCTGACCACATAGAGTGCCAATGCTATGAAGATCACAAGCAAAAAAGCTCCAATGCAGCCAACAATAAGGGCAACTTGAACACCAGCCTTACGTCCGTGAGACGATCGACTCTGAGCAACGCCAGTATCATCATTTCCAGCAGGCAGACTATCTGGGAAAACTAACAAGTCATTTCCAGGTCTAAAGCAAGATAAGGGGAACTTTTCAACACTTTTAGGAACAGTTCCTTGTAGATCATTATATGACACATTGAATATCTTCAAACCAGTCTGAGACATATCAGGAATTCTGCCAGTAAAGTGATTGTGAGATAGATCAAGATACTGCAATCCTTGAAGTTTGCTTATTTCCCTTGGAATCTCCCCAGACAACTCATTCATCGCAAGAGTAAGGAACTCAAGTCTTTGCAAGTTAGAAATGTCTGGTGGCAAAGGACCAGATAAAGAATTACTGGACAGATCAACAATCTTGAGAGCAGGTTGAGAAGATAGCAGTATTGATTCTGTTGAATGGGTGCTCTGTAATGGAATAGTTCCAGTGAAGTTGTTTCCAGAAAGGTGTAACACTGTCAAAGTAGGGGACAGGAAGAAAATAGGCAAAACAGGTCCCCCAAGTGCATTCAGACTGAGATCAAGGAAGGATAACTTTTGATAGGTTCCCAACACCGAAGGGACGGATCCTGACAATGAATTATTCCGCAACTTCAGGGAGACTAAGTTCTGAAACTGCGAGGCATCATTTGGGTAGCTTCCCTCCAGTTTATTTGAGCTCAAGTCAATCACCTCCACTATACCATCCCAAGCGCGCAATATAGCTAGTTCCCCAGAAAGCAGGTTCCCACTCAGATCAACTGAGATACACTTGCAAACAGTGGCTGGTAATGAACCTGACAGCACATTTGAAGAGAGATTCAAGATTTTCAAAGTTGTCGAGTTCACAACTGGCATTGATCCTGCAAAATTACAAGGCACACAAGTCATTTACAGCTGTAGACAAATGTCAATGACCAGGTTATCTGTGAATAACTATAAACAATATATAAAAACACAGCAAGGTGGCATATTATTTAAAGTAGTACATACTCAAATGTCAAGAAAACTATATATATATTTGCAATAGTAGATCTCATGTCATAGCATTGAAATAGTTTGCTACAATTTTGTTCTTGATTGAAGAAATTCCCTGTGTAAAGTCATTTTAGCAAACTGGCATGGATCCTGCAATAAGTCTAACATAGAAGAAATCAAGAGTCAACATGATAGTTGGTCCAGTAAGCACAATTATTTGACTTTAAAGCTTATCAATCACCATTACGCAAAAAAATGTTGGCTAATACTTAATACTATGTTGAGTTATATAAATAATTATTGCTAATATGGCAACTTTTATGAAAGCAACACACACGAATAAAACCAAAAACACAGCTGCTAAAATCAGCTATAAGCCAGCGATGCATGCAAGTTTAAGGCTGCTGATCATCTCCATCAAAAGGCAAATGTCATAATTTCTACGTCACGACAAGCGGCATTCATGCAAGAGTCAATTGTTGCATTGCTCATCGAATCCTCCAGGAAAATGCTCATCGAAACCTTCAAGAAAATGGACATTTCCAGATTCAAGATGTAACGAACATTTTGCAATGCCATCACAAGGAATTTGGCTTCATTAGGAATATTCGCGTTGCAAATGCTGCTGATGCTCAACACCTGATTCGCTGCATGTGTTTTAAACACCACATTGTGGGAGCTCACTGGCCATCCACATTGTTAAGGCATCCAAACAACACAACAAATCAACTACTAGATCACCACCAATTCAACTTATGTTGGGATTCCTACTGGTAGATCATGACAATTTGATAAGATACGTCCATTGACTAGGAAAAGGAAGGTACCTGAGAAGCCATTCCGGCTGAGATCAATCTCGACAAGCCGCATCGAGTTCTGCAGGAGTGCCTCCGGCATCATCCCAAAAAGCCCATTACCAGCCACCCTGAAAACCGCCAGTGAGAACCACGAATCGAGCCTCGGCACCGTCCCGCCAATCCCATTGTTGCTCAAATCAAGAACCTGCAAGTTCGTGAACGCCCCCACCGTCTCATTCCGGAAGAAGCCACCATTCAGCCTGTTGTGGCTGAGGTTCAGATACTTCACCGTGTTCCCGACGCTGGTCAAGCTCTCCAACTCCAAATCGACGCCCCCGGTGAACTGGTTGTCGCTCAGATCAATGTACTCGGCGTTGCGGAG
Source organism: Dendrocalamus latiflorus (assembly GCA_017311315.1). NCBI lineage: Eukaryota > Viridiplantae > Streptophyta > Magnoliopsida > Poales > Poaceae > Dendrocalamus > Dendrocalamus latiflorus. The sequence continues at coordinate 33,015,190 of CM029630.1, forward strand.
CTCAGTGAGCAGATCGCTGGCATTGCCCCAGAAGGAGTTGCTGCGGAGGTCGATGCGGCGGAGGTTCTGGAGCTGCCGGATCCCGTCGGTGGGGAAGCCCCAGGAGAAGTTGTTGTAGGAGAGGTTGAGGTGGACGAGGCCGGAGAGGTCGGTGAGGCGGCCGGGGATGGGGCCGTAGAAGCGGTTGCCGGAGAGGTCGAGGTGGCGGAGCGAGGAAAGGTAGCCGATGGCGGGGGGCAGGCGGCCGGAGAAGGCGTTGCCAGCGAGGGAGAGGTTCTGGAGCGCGCGCATGCCGGCGAGCGTGACCAGCTTGAGCTCCCCGGCTAGGCCAAGCCCGTCAAGCGCGACGCCGACCACCGCACCGCCGTCGCACACCACGCCGCGCCACTCGGAGGGGCACGCCCCGCCGCCGTTACCCGCATCAGGCGTCGCCGGCGGCAACCAGGATCCCAGCACTGGGTCCTGGACCCGGTCCGAGATGCCTTTCTTGAACTCGAGCAGCGCGGCCACGTCGTCGCCGGCGGCGCCGCCAAAGACAAGCAGAAGTACAAGAGCGAGGAGGGCGGCCATGGATGCGGTCTTGGGAGGTGATGCGGGGCTAGGGTTAGGGTTTGGAGGAGCAGCAGGAGGTGGCGGCGGCGGCCATTGGAGGGGGCTGTGTGTGACACAGAGAGACAGAGAGAGGTGCAGACTGTGAAGAGGGGCCAATTTTTTGGAAAGGGGATTGGATCATATACCCTCCCTTTAGTTGGGAAATTGAGGATTTACCTTCCACATCTCAATGACACGTGGGGTCATCATAAGTCACTGACACGTAGACCAGAAGGATAAATTCTCAATTTCCACCTAAATGGAGGGTATATGATCAATTTTTTCTTTTGGAAATGGGAGGGGATGGATGGTCCAGTACAGACACAAGTGGTCGTGTACTTGTAGCAGCAGCAGTAGAGTACTGTAGATTTGTAGGGGTGGTGTTCAGCAAGCCGTGTGACTGCTGTGACTTGGTGTTTACTGTGCAAGTTTATTATGGATATGAATTATAGAGTGCTATATCTACTTAGCAAATTGTGAGAGAGAGAGAGTAAAAACGCTATTTTTAGTGTCCTACTACTTGCTTGTCTCTTTCATGTATCTGATCTTATTTTTGGTTTTGGTGGTATGATGTGGGGTTTTTTGTGTGCATTTGTGTTGATTGGTTTGTGCTTGTCGTATATGTTGATCAAATGTTCATTGACTTTTCAGTTTCCACACTTGAATACGAGTAGTTTGATCCGAATATGAGTGGCTTGATGGAAAAAATGATTGTTGTTGAGGAAGGGTCTCACGCGATCTCGGGTTCAGGACTATCTCGGAGCGATGATACTTGTTAAGAGATGTATCTTAACTCAAGTCCACAAACCAAACTTGGCGAGGTCCGCATGACTAATCTCGGAGGCTCAAACATGGCGAGACCCACCTGAGGCAAAGGACATAGATACCCTTAGAAGCAAACTAGGCTCCAAAGGCAAACTTATAACGTCGCTCGTCTCGCTCTCCCATTGCATAAATAGGATCTCTTCTAATAGGAAAGGGGATGATATTTTGTAACCCTAGACATTCACATTGAATACATTTGTCTTTTGTGTGCTTCTCCTTGAGTCTCTCCTCATCCTTGGTGGTTTTCGCATTTGATCGGAGGTGCCTCTATGTTTACTGTCTGATCTCGTTTCGACGACAATTACATAATATGCATTTTTTTTGTGATAACTTCTGATTGGTATTGTCGTAGCTTTCTAATTTAAATGACTGAAGTGTGTTATAGTATTGGCAGTGAAGTGCATCACATGGTGTCGAGCAAATATTAGAAATATGAAAAGTGCTTAACAACAAAATTGGTTATAAATGAATGGCAACGAATCACATGCCACAGTCATTACAAGCCAAACCTCACTTTAACAAAAAGAAAAGAAAATGAATTATTTAGCTAAATTGTTTATTGCTAGTAGTACAGTGCATATTTCATGTCTCAAGAAAGTAGAAATTCAAAACCGCACAGTAAAATTGAGGAAACTATTCTTTATTTGCACATTAATTAGCAATTACCCTATAAAACACAGCAAGTAAAACTGTGAACAATCAAGAAGGCAAATAATACTCTTCCTAATCAAGACGGCAAAAGAGAGGGAGAAGAAACGAATCTACCAAATGGTGTGTGCAGACACTGGGTACTGGTAGGAAAGTAACAGCCCCACATGCCCCAAAGGCTGTTTCAGACTTTGACCCCTTTCCTCCAGCTCAGTAGAGCTGCCTCGCTTTCTTTCCTCCCTTTCCTTACATTCCCGTTCTTTCTTCAGACCACTCAACAACACAACAGACTAGATTGAAAAGAAAAATCCTAACAAAACTCTAAAAAATCAATAGTTATGAAGTTTACAGCTTTCACATGGAAATGTACAATGAGATGACTGGCTGCTAATCTAGCTTATGCAAGGTCGATTTGCTGCGGTAGTAAATGGAGTGTGGTATTTATTTCAGTACCTGACAGAGTTTTGGAGAGACATACGGACCTTAGATTCAGGAGCATGTCCACATGTCCAATTATATATTTTCTGTACCAGATAGATCAGGGGGAAATTTTTATCTCTCCTGCAAATTTTTAGGGCTTAACATTGACTATTTACAGGACATGTTTGTACTGTTCTCCTGTCCCTGTCTATGTAAAAAGGGAGGGGTGCTATACAGTATTTGTAAATATATTCAACTGCACTTTTTTTTCTTAACTTCTAGTGTTCTAGAGCCTATTCATTTTTCTCTGTATTCTAGCAATCCTCGTATTTGATATGCAAATTTTCGAAGTTTAAGGATGACTGAAAAATAAGCTAAAACAATTATAGTACATGATAGATTTAAATGGATGATATCCTAATCCAGAATGCCTGCTGTAAGGAGGGAATAGCCTCTGAAAATGACTTTGGAGTTTGAAGTTTCTTGACATCAAGCTAAGAGTTGCCCGTGACAGAGACATCAGCGCTAAAAAAAATTATTAGCACGATGGAAAAAAACATGAAGCTTAATTAGGCTTGTAAGAGCGCTATGTCAGGACAGGGAATATATTTTTAGTTTAAAAGGGACCAGCATGATTGGAGCTGCACAAGTAAAATATTCTTCCTATTTTTTCCATCTAATTTGTATGTGCATTTTGCATGAGAGAGAGTCCTGACTGGTCCTGAGCTGGATGTAATTCCTTCATGGAATTGCCTAGTTGGCGCAAAGAACTAAGCTTTAATTGCAATCAGTATCCAACCATGTGTTGAAGCAGTTGTTTTGTGATTAGTTAAGCCCATGATCACATCATACACCATATGCGGAAACGCGAAGAATTATAAATTACTGTGATTAAACGGACTATTACAAATCCCATATACATACATACATACATACGCATGCATGCCCTTGCAATCATTGTGAAGTGCTTAGGAAGTTTCTCAGCTTGATTAGGTATGAGATTCATTGGTACTATACTCCTACCATGCCGTGTTGTGTCGTTCTGAACTGCAATTCTTGTGGCAATGCAATGGTAATCAGTTGGTTTGGATCATGCTAGTATTTTTTTTCTTATCTATGGAGGGAATCAAGTAATGTTTCACACTGAAGAATCAAATAATACCGAGTAGAATCTGGTTGAGGCTACCAAACCAAACCAAACCGAGTAAGTTGGAATACATAGCTAAGGAACCCCGAGTCAATAGCAGTACCAGGCACGCCAAACTAAACAAAGGGAAAACGGGCAAGACGGAGGAGGAGGAAGAGGAGATGAAGAGACTCTTCTGCTCGCCAGGATGTAGGCATGTCTCCTGCCCTGATTGAATGTGATCCATGTGCGATCGACCAGGATGTCATTTAAGACAGTGACTGTAGGGTAGGGCCCGCCGGCCGCTGTGGCAGGCCGGCCCCCATGCGCGCGTGTCATTAAGGAACTGCTCGCACGTATGGCCGGTAGCAACGTTTTTTTTATATATTTTTGGCCCACTATCATCTGCTCTCTTTTTTTTTTTGCAAAAATACCTTTTCTCCAAGTGCAAAAGATGCGGAAGACAATACGTGTCACCTGATATACCGTCATAGCTTGGCAAGAGGCCAGGCGCGCGGCTAGGTGAGCTGCCGCAGTAGGCGAACATCATGGCGCGGCTGGCAGGCGCTACCGAACCTTTGTAAGATCGAGGTGGCCGACTAGAGGGGGGTGAATAGGCGGTCTAAAAATTCTCTACAAATTAATATAGCAATTAAAGAGCTTTTCTATTTGCCTAAACCAAGTATACAATGCGGGAGCTAAATACAAGATGGTTTAGTACAAATAGCGCCTAAAACTAATGAGTTCGCCTAAGTGCACCAACAATTCTATCCTAGATCAAGGTTTGCAATCCTAGGTTGACAAGCAATCAAATATGTTCTAAGTATGTAAATTGCTTGAAAGTAAATAGAGTACAAGAAAGCAAACCACAATTGACACGTTCTCTTTTTACTGTGGTGTTCGGAGACTTGCCGGTCTCTCCTAGTCCACGTTGAGGTTAGCCCGAACAAATCGGACCGGCTCCACGAATTAAGCCGAAGCACCTCCAATCCACTAGTGGTAGCTCTTTCCCGCTCCGGGTAGGTGAGCTCCGACCTTCACAACTTTGCCGGGTCTTCTCACAAGCTTCTTGAGAAGATCACCGCGCACGACGCCTCCCACGCCGTCTAGGAGTCGGCAAACTCCAAGAGTAATAAGCCAAGTCCCTCACTTGACTCTCACCACGTGCAACAAATGCACAAGCTCAATCCGGACACAAAGTCCTCCTCTAGATGCAACACATGCACTCTAGATCACCTCTCCTCTCTCACAAAGTGCAACACATGCACAATTGAGTGGAGAGCCTCACTCTAGCTCAAGACAACAAAAATGGATCAAGCAACAACTTCTCCAACCGACCACAAGGGGGTATTTATACCTCACACAAGAAAACTAGCCGTTGGAGCCAAACTCCTGAAAAATCAGGAAAAACGGAACTACCGCAGTACAAATTACGGTACTTCCGTTTTCCTCACCAACGGTCAGAAAACTAGCCGTTTCTCAGCGAAATCGGAACTACCGCAGTACAAATTGCGGTACTTCCGATTTTCCCGAGGCCAAGTCATTCAAAAAGTCGCTCTCTGGAAAAAAACTTCCGCCCGGAAATCGGAAATACCGGAAAATCGGAACTACCGCAGTACAAATTGCGGTACTTCCGCAAAAATCGGAACTACCGCAGTACAAATTGCGGTACTTCCGTTTTCCAGTTTTTCAGCACAGGCGACACTCGGAAAAACGGTCATAACTTTTGACTCCGATGTCGGAATTCAGTGATCTTGGACTCTATGGAAAGCTTATTCAGAGGGCTACACAACCCATCTATTTGCATGACCTCAAACACATTAGATCAATGCAAAAATCATAAGACATCCAAAGAGTCACTACCATGGTCTAATGTCAAAGGAAATAGCAACAAACAATTTTAGACCATGCCAAGGGATAATGCATGATCTCCAACTTTTGCAAAACATATTTGCAAACTTAGATCATGCTACAAGGATTAGGTACATGGACTTCTCACATTTGCGAAACATATTCGTAAACCTAAGTCACATGCCACAAGGATTATATATGAGCTTCAACCATTTGCAAAACACATTTGCAAATATAAGCCTCATATCACAAAAAAATGAAAACATGGACTTCAAGCACTTGCAAAACACATTCGCAATACATAGTCTCATGTTGCAAAGATTCACCACATGAGCTTCAACTATTTGCAAAAAACATTCACAAATATAAGCCTCATGTCGAGATGAGCTAGAGCAAGTGAGGTTTGAGCTATCAACACATGATGAGACTCAAACTACTAGACATGACCCCTCTTAATAGTACGGCAACCTACACTAGCAATCCGGTCTTCCAACCAAACACTAAGACCGGTAAAAGACTAGGAACACATCCTTAGCCCTAACTAGTCATATCTTTGTCTTGTGTCATCGTCTTGATAGGCATCAACTCATGATGCATTCTTTTCATCAACTCCATCAATACATGATGGTATTCACTTGTCTTGATGATCAACACATGATCATCTCCATTTGAACATGCATCAACTCATGACGCATCTTCTTCTTGATGGCCTTCAAAATATGAATCCATCTTCTTCTTTGATAGCCTTCAACTCATGAAACTATCTTCTTCTCAATCTTGACTTGATGATCTTCAACACATGAAGTCATTCCAAGTCGTTCTTATTTGTGGAACCTAAACTCTGCATCCAACTTATGGAAACCGTTAGTCCAACAGAACAATTGTCATCGATTACCATATTTCACCATTTTGGTAATTCATGACAATCTCAACAAATAATGAGATATGAAAATGATTTGTGAGTATACACCTTGTACACAACAAATGTATACTATAAAATAAGCTTTAGACAAAGCTTACTCATCCGGTTGTCATTTAGGCATTCAACCATTAACACATAATGGAGAAGTTAGATGACAACCCGATTGCACATGAGTATATACGAACTACACAAGTTATATATACTCAAGAATGTATTTCAAAGTAAAGATCCCAAATATGCGTATTAAAGAAAGCATGGATCAATACTTATGAAACTCCAAAATATATAGAGAGCTCCCCCTAAATGTGTGCATACAAGTGTATATAGTGAAGACATATGCACATATTCATTTTAGACTAATTGAGGAGTTCAATCTATATTTTGGATCTAAGGAATGCATTTGTAAATGAGAAAGCGATTTCGAATCATACCTCTTTGATTTCACCTTTTCATCCAAATGAGACTAACCAAAGATAAACTCAAATAAACATATTAGTCTCATAAATTCATTTATCATTTTCACTAAAACATTATAAAGTATATGTCATTAATATCATAATGGCATAATGGCATTTGCCATTAACACCAAAACCAACTTAAATGGAGCTTTATCTTTCAACCTTCCAGCTTGCCACCACCCTGCTGAGCTGCCCTTGCTTGCGGTAGGTTGCTGCCGAGCTGCCCAGGCTCGGCAATCGAGCGTAGGGACGCGCAATGCAGTGGAATGATGAGTATCTTCAGAAAAAGATGTGCTTCATTCGCATGTGAACAACGCGTTTAATATATCATTAGTGTTTCATTACCGTAATTGTGATTTTGTAACATGAAATACGCTAGGTAGCCATGTTTAGTTGATGGCTGTGTTTCTGTAAGTAGCCATGTTTATTTATTATAAATAGCTACAAAAATACAGGCAAAACATAGCTAAAATATTTTTATATATGTCTGCACGTATATATTTATCGCTCTCATGCAATTACAGAATGGTCGTTATCTAAGGACTCTTATTTTTCTAAATTAAAAAGCAAAAGATCTATTATATCTTTAAACAGTTACTAATACCCTCCTGCTCAACTATAAATGATCGGATCAGATGACATTGGGCCATATGACTACTTCACCATGGAGAGGACGAATGAGAGTTCGCCGACATACTGCGCAAACTAATGCAGTATCTATGTTACTAGCACTGTTCCAACTTCAAGAGACAGAAGGCCTAGGAGGCATGGATGATGGAAGTCTTCCTGTATGCAAGGGAAGGCGAGTACACCCCCGCATATTTCGCACGGAGCACCTGATGAGCACTTCTATCGACACCCTTCAGGATGCCGCCCACTTGGTTTGTGCTTGCCTGTGTGAGATCTACGAGGCCACCATACTGACCTCCCCGTTTTGCTACTATCCATCCCCTGAGAAGGAACACGCTATGGCGAGACCTTCATCCCCAGCTCCGAGGACAACCCACCCCTAACCCACCATGTTCAACTCACCCGAGCTATGGGAGCCACCTACACTAAGGCTCTAAAGGAGATCTCAAACCTCTGCCAGCTCCTTACCACCAGCTATAGCCAGGCCAAGACTCTTCGCGCTCAACTCACTAAGTGCGAGAAGGTCTTGGCTGTAGTGGAGCGTGAGAGGAATGCCGCAGTCACTAAGCTCGAGCGAACTGCAGTAACAGCAGTGGACCCATCCACTCACCATAGGACAGTGCATAAGAACGTGCGGCGCCCTAGCCCACCGATTATCCTCAACATTGGAGAAACCAATCAAGACCACAGTCGTTCCCGCACTAGCTCAACCAGCTACAGTAGCTCCTGTTCTCACAACTACGAAGAGATGTTTTGCAACAATAAATGGGTGGGCAAGAAGATGGGATCATACCCCGATAATTATTGCAAGGATGCACCCGTGTCGCAGGAGTTTCCATGGCCGCTGTGCGACTACGATAATCTAGCACATATCATTCAGTCCACACATCCAGCAACCGCCAGTGGGGCGCACTACATGTGCGCCAAAATTCTTGTAAGCACTTATTTGCTATTTCATGTTGTATGTTCCATTTCACATATCTCTAACCCACTTTGTCCATGCTGGCAGAGGATGGAGCGCTGCTACTTCTTCAAATGGATAGACATTCCGAATAAGTATGATAGGGCAGTCATCGAGCAAAAATACATACTCAACTACCCAGTGGCACCTAAGAGGTTCACGCGTAGGCCTGGATATCGAGCTGGCTCGGCTCGGCTCGGTAGGATAACGAGCTGGCTCGAGCTGGCTCGTTATAACTAACGAGCTAAAAAGCTAGCTCGGCTCGGCTCGACGACAAGCTCGAGCTAGCTCGTTTGGCTCGTGAGCCAGGGCCAAAAAATGTCTCCATCATATATTCATCCATGGAAGCATGGCTCGTTTGGGTACAATAGAGTACAAATTAACACATGCATGGCTCGTTTGGGTACAATAGAGTACAAATTTATACATTAACACATGCAATAGAGTACAAATTAGGTCCATGGAAGCAGCATATGCATATCTAAATTCCTGGAAGCATGGCTCGTTTGGCTCGTGAGCGGCTCGCGAGCTGGCTCGAGTTGGCTCGTTATAGCTAACGAGCTGAAATCTTGGCTCGGCTCGGCTCGTTATCCTAACGAGCTGAGCCGAGCCGAGCCAGCCACGAGCCGAGCGAGCTAACGAGCTTCGAGTTTTTCGTCCAGGCCTATTCACGCGCTAGAAACCTTACACTCTGGATGATAGCAGAAAGGATATGGGTAAGATGTCGGTGGTCCGCAAAGCCCCCGCTGAATGCCAAGTTATCTCTAACTGGGACAAACTTGCATAAGTTATAGAAACCAAGTATTGGGCCTGGGTCGCGAGGGTGAAAGCTCGCATGGAAGAGAAGGGAAAGGTACCAATGGACCCAAATGTATACAACAACTGACCAGAACCATGGCTTCGAAAAATATGCACATGTATCTTAGCTATAATTGAGGTTGTAATTCACGCATGTTGCCACTTGTATCATATGAGTAATGAGGTGAACATACACATCTAACCAAATCTCACGTGCTATGTAATTCGCACATTCATTGCGAATTGCTTTGTCGGTCTACACAAGCCCATTACGATAATTATTTGCAATAACGTATCTTTACTATTTAACATAGAGAGTTTACGGTAGTGGTTCATCTGTCTCATCGAACCCCTTTGCACCTTTCTAAAAACTTTCTATGTGCACGCGAACAAAAGATAATAGTATTTCTTAATACATATCAAAGCAAACGTTTTCAAGTAGTTTACATAGGGAATTATTTTTGGAAGCAAACTAACAAGTAGAGTTAGAGCAAAATCCAAATTAATGAATATAATTGAAGCAATTTTGAGCTGAGTCAACAATTTTTTCCACCCTTACCATTTTTTCCACCCTTGCCTTGCGTCAGCCAAGCCACCTGCTGAGCCAACGTAGCTTGCCAGGCACCTGGCCTGTCGTGCCAACTCGTCCAGTCGTGCACCTGGCCTACTGTCGAGCTACGATGGCGCGACAGGTGACACGTGTCGGCTGCCGCGCCTTCGAGTTTAGGGAGGGGGCCATTTTTGTAAAAAGGGTGTTAGGGGGTTAAAATTTAAAAAAGGTTGCTACAAGGCTATATATATTGAAATGGGGCACTATGGTGCCTAGGTACCATGATTTCAAATGTGTGAATTCAATCTAAATTCAGATATATTTTTCGAAAATATCAACTTTAGGGTATGTACCTATTTATAACAATTCAAGTGAAAACATATACCTTCGATAAAATATAGTCGATTTTAAAGTTTTGAACAAATTAGATCAAATGCTTTGTTGATTTATATATATAATCAACACATACCTACAATTAAACTATTGTCAAAAATATAATTACAATTAAAATTTTATTTTAAATGTGGTTAAACTAATTAAACTAAACATCCAAAAAAATAAATTTTTTGCATATAATATATAAAAATATCTATTTTAGACTATGATACTCAAGACACCATGGTGTTAAACAGTTCGTGATTAAGGCTCCGCTCGGTTGGGCTAAAAAGTTGTTGCTTATAGCTAAAATTGCACTGTAGCGGCTGAAATTTTACTGTAGCCGAAGATGATTTATTTGGCGTAATTAAATTTAAAAAACTTTAAAAATAGAAAAAATATGTTAGCTCATTACGGACAACGTGAACGAATACAGGAAAAAAAGAACTGGCAAAAAAAGCTAAAAAATACCAAAAGTTCAGAAAAAACAAAATTTATGAATAATGAAAACTAAGTTAGAAGTCAAAAGTTTAAGCTGAAATGAGTGGGCGAGGTGGGAGCTTAGCGTATTCTAACTCCACACGCAGGTTGCGTGTCATGCATTCGCGGTTTCTTCTTGAAATTATCCAGCTAGCCCCGCAGCTCGCATGGTAATTCGAGGTTAGTTTCCACCTCCCTTTTGTGCTTTCCCTTCAGTAGTCTGTACCGTAACATGCATGTATGAAGGTAGTATACGATGCCGCGTGGATGCACCTGAGATGAAGTGTGTTCTACTGTATTCGTAGCAAAGCGCTTTTGAAATAAAGGCATGTTCTAAATAGCGATGGCTTCTGATTTACGAAAAGTTGTTTGAAATGAGCTGGTTTTTTAGCGTAGTTCTTTTCCTTTGCATTAGCAGTAGAGATATAATTTTATTTTTTTATTTTTTCTTTATTTTTCTTTAATTAAATATCTCAGAAAAGTTAATAGCTATTGTAGCACTATTTTAGCAAAAGACAAAATCCACACTACTTTAGAACAAAACCAAAATAAGACAAATGATATTCAGACCACGTTACTTTTTTTTGGCAAAATGATGCTCATCACAAGGGTGGGTAGGGCTAGAGAGCGAGTTGGCCTGTTAAGCCAATAAATAAACTATCTGGCTTAAGGTCGAGACACTTCAGTCTATGGCCTAATATAGGGTATTTTTTTATTGTGACTTATGATTTATGACTATAGCTTATAACTTTTAGCTCTAATGCGAATGCTCATATGAACGAACTAAAAACCAATAAGCTGTTTCTAAAAAATTATCCTAATAAACAATTTCAAAATGGTGACAAAGAAACTATCCTATTTGTTTATTCGAAGGAAATCATAAACCATAAGTTAAAAAGAATAACCCCGTAATCACGCTCCATGACATTGAGATCCGATGCCAGGAAGCATATGGGAGCAGAGATCAACAGGGCAAGGGAAAAAAGGGGGGAAACCGACAAGGATCGCCGATTAGCTGAGCCGCTCCTCAAATCCTCATACACGCGGTACAAAATACGCCCCTCTTCTGGTTCACCATGCGCTTGTTCGACGAGCCAAATCAACACCTGTGCATGATTAGGGCTCGTGAAAAAGCGACCACGTCGTGTCGGTATTAGGCTCCCATTCACTCCGACTTTTTTTAGCCGTTTCTGGTTTTCAGCTGGTAGCTTTTGGTTGATATTACACTGTAATATCTGTTAGATTTTTCTAAGCCATTCAATTAAAGAAAAAATAACGAGAAATGAGGGAAAAAGAAAAAAATACTTTATATCTTCACCGACAATACAAAGGAAAAAAATCAGAAGCCGAAATGAACGGAGCTAACTAGCATAAAGGGAAGGGAGACACAGCATGGCATGGTGAGGACTGACGAGTTGATGGACGTAGCTGCTCTATTTTCTTTCCATGTTCATCTCTCTGTTCCCTCTTAGGTGGCAATACTCTATTGGCTTCGACCTCTTGCTCATGTGCTCCATAACCTCCGAATGAGTACTCCAATAATAGTTACGAGCACGTTGCACGAGTTACGACTACGTTGCATACTCGTAACGACCACGTTTAACTTCGATTACGAATATTTATAAAGAAACAGAATTAATAGAGTGTTATAATCTAATAGGGAACAGACAGAGCACAGACCACGGAAGCCGCATCCGGAGTTGATGGAATGGGACCCGAGCACCGCTGCACTGGCACCATCATGCGTGCCTCGGTGTACGTGTACCCTCCCTCCCTTCCAAAACAAGCCCTTTTGGGCTTTGTTTTGCCCGGTGCTTCTCTCTTTTTCTCTAAGGGCATCTGTAGTGTATGAAAATAAAGGGTCTTAAGCATCCTTAAGGTCAACCTTATACATTACAGGGATGACCTTAAGCAGGCTATAAGCAAAAAAGGCTTAAGGCTGGTTCTCAAGCTAAAGACCTGACCACAAGCATTAAAATACAATTTTTCTTTATCTGCCGAATGGGACCGCTTTAAGGCCTCTTGGGTTATATACACTATGGAGTCGGCCTTAAGATTTAGATTGGACCCACCTTAAGGCCCTTTGGGTTATATACACTATGGATGCTCTAAGAACTAAACGAACATAGGAGAACCGGATGTCACGTCCCTTCCAACCCACGAAGATATCCAATTTAACAGCTTCTGTACTCTTCCAACATGAAAAGGCGAATCATCGGTTCAGCAAAGCAAGCAAGATGTTCCAGCATGCATGCCTGACCTTTAGCCACTCTCCCTCCCCTCCCTCCATTAAAAAAAAAAAGAAGAAGCATGTCCATTCAGAACATAATGAGACTTGGATCGTTCAATACACTCCCTCCATGGGGCCCGGGACGGGTGGCCCTGCCTGTGCCCTGCAGGAGGTGAGGGCTCGTGGATTTGTGTTTGTCAGGTGGAGCACATCATCATCTCCTGCCTCGCCTCAATCCCCAGCTGCATCTGTCTTCTTCCTCCTCCCATCCCTTACCCAGTTTGTCTCCCTCACGCTCACGCATGATACATGCACGCAGCTTGCCCCACCCATATGTACGGGGCCATGGGCGCAATTGGCCATACAGGTCTACCCAATGCAAGCTGCTACTCTGCTAGCTAGTCTATTGCCAAATGTACAACCACAAGGCATTGGGGCCAGGCCCTCCTTTCAAAGTCTGTGGCTGGGTGGGATCTCTGTATCCGGTAATCGGCACAGCTGTGCTGTTTGATGTTTCTCCTTGAATCGTGGAGGAAGAATTCCAGTCTCGGCTTGCTGCTGGTTTGGTTTCTCACCTTGAAATGAATTTGGCTGAGGGAAAAGACGCCATAATTGATGTTCAAATATAATAGATGAAGCTTGGCAAACCATGTAGTCATTTCATTTCCTTCACAAGAGATTACTGCGGCACAAACAACAATGTTGGATGTTACACAGTCTACAGTCACGGTACACAAGTGAGAGAGAGCTCCTAGTAAATGCAGTAATGTACAGGATTGGATTGGTCAGCCTATCTAATTCCACATGGCATGGAAGTTGTGCCTAGCCTTGTTCTTTGTACGGAGTCCAGATCAGCTTGCTAACGTCGACGTCGAGGCCTCCCCGGCCCGCGGCCTTGAGGTGGCGGTCGAGGACCTTGGGGTCAGCGCAGATGACGTGCTGCCCTTTGCGGTACTGGATCAGGTCCAGGCTCTGCAGCGTGCTCAAGATGTCGTCCGCTTTTATTGCCGTCATATCGCTAAGCTCCTGCGTGCAAGTGCGAGATCTTGTTAGAAACAGTTATGGCTGAACATAGGAACCATATGATAGAAAATGATGATTTATGGGTATGGATTCAGAAACATCAGTAGATGCAGCCATAGAGACACTGTATTTATCTTACTACATGATTTATTGTGTGAAAAATAAACTATCAAGTACAAGCCGTTCTTGTGAGTTTTCCTAAAGATCTGTTATGGCTGTCTAACAAGAAAAAATACTGTGGTACAGGTCACAGACAAGGAGGCAAGAACAATTGACGTCCAGAATCCAATTGTTCTTTTGTATCATCAAATGGTCTGCTTCGCATATATCCAAAAGTTTTAGAAGGCCGGGGCAAGATGAACAGGAAGGCACAGGCTGAGGAGCCAGAGAACACATGGATGTCCTTCCAATGGAGGAAGTTTCTGCAGATTACACTAGTAGCACGTGACTGTCTGCATATATCGAGATTCACAAAAAAAAGATATTCAGTACACCTTTTCGTCATCAAGGATATAATGCAGCTTGGAGAATCTAACGGCTGATTTACTCTTTTGTGGAATCCTTAGATCTAAAAACTTCACTATCTTGCTCAGAGAACAGCAGAGCATAGATATTTTACTAGTTATAGCTGCCTATAATACTATTATAGTGGTTACAACTTACAACTACATAAATATCTTAGTTGCGGAAAGACATCAACTACACTCTATATCCACTTGGTTTACCATTATTGTTATTTTTTTAGGAGAGGTCAAGCTGGAAAATTTAAGCCAAGTATAGGAATCTACTGCCCCACTTCACCCTACTGAATTGCATGTATCTACTGTCTCCATAAATAGCGGCACAGTACACTTGAGCTGAAGATCACAATCCCATGGACATCCAGAAACATCCAAATGTTGATATGTAGCATCAAATGGTCTGCTTCACATGCATCCAAAAGTTTTCAGGGCCCAGGTAAGACGAACAGGAAGGCATAAGGTACCGAACAATGTCTTGTGTGAAGGAACTTACTGCTGGCCCCACCTGACCATCTAGCATACATTAAGTTCCTGAATAATACTTCAGGATTTCCTTATTAGAGAATGTTTGCCTAATGCAGTATGCAGCATTGTTGTATAGAATATCTGCCTACTGGTTTAGCTTTAAGTGCAATCTTTAAACAACAGGATCACTCTTTTTGTCAGAGAACAGAAGTCAACAGATAACAAAGGTTTAGGGAATTAGACCCAAGAGAAAGTAGAATAAATGGCAATATATTAAGTTTCTGGCGTCAACATAATACAAAACCAAAAGTGCAGACAGCTCAAATAAAGAGGCCAAAAGTTGAGGGGCAGTAGTTTAGGGAATTGGACCTAAGAGGGGCAGTAGTTTAGGGAATTGGATCTAAGAGAAAGACCTTGCAAGTAAATGGCAAAATATCCCTGCTCGGTTGGGCTGAAAAGCTGTGGCTTATGGCTGAAATTGCACTGTAGCGGCTGAAATTTTGCTGTAGTTAAAGGTGGCATATTTAGCGTAATTAAATTTAAAAAAATTTAAAAATAGAAAAAAATTTGTTAGCTCATTATGGACAACGCGAACGAATACGGGGAAAAAAGAACCGGCAAAAAAGCTCAAAAAAAGACAAAAGTTCAGAAAAAGACGAAATTTATGAATAATGAAAAATAAACCAGAAGCTAGAAGCTGAACCTGAAATGAGCGGGACAAGGTCCTCTTACGACACAATATAAAACAAGTGCAAGCAAACATCTAAAATTAGTGGTTTGTTTCGAACTGAGAAGTGGATATGTGTCGTTAAAAAGGATCAATTTTCATAAAAGTGCAACTATACCCAGCAAAGGATCTATCTTCCAATAAGTCAATAATTGAAAATGATGAATGGCACTTTAGCCTAGTTTCGTTTGCTTGACACTGAAAATCAAGGAACAGTAGCACAAAGTTTGGCTGAGATAAGCAATCAGCAAGATCAAGCAGATCAAATGCATCTTCTTGACCCAATAAAAAATAAGTGTTGGCTATTGTACCACAGTTCAATCAACTGTCAAAAGGGGTAGAATAAAAAATAAAGCAAATACAGCTGGATAAAATGAAAGGAAGACGGTGCTTACCTTAATAGATATGTTGCTCTTATGTTTCTTCAAAATTTCCAGGAGCACTCTAGTCCAATAACCTCTATAACTGAGCAGACCAAGATCAGAGAGAGGACGCTCCGGTGTCCCCACTTTACCTTCCTTCTTAGAAAGCTCATAGGCTGTCATAGTAAAGACAATTCCTCTATGAACAAAATACTAGTGTGCAGAAATATGTTTGGTTCACAAGATAATCAAAATCTACCAATGAGATAATGAAATATAGCATAAGAGGTCAAGCTTACAGAAAGCAATCAGGAACTTTCCATATCCCTTTCTTTGGTATGGAGGGAGAGTGAGAATGCAAGCTAAATTATAAGATTCCTCAGAGTGCTTCTCCTGCAAAGAGATAAAAGACAATTTAACAAAATGTGGCCACTTGTTCTGTAGCATCAAATGATTCATTACTACTAATGTGAATCAGATCTTGTACACAAGTTATTGAAGCATCTTCACACAATACAATTTTCAGTTAATTCAAACTAAGAAATAATTTGCCATTGGCAGAAACAATAATCATAAGTTCATAAACTCTTAAAAAAATCACTGTGAACTTTACCTTAGAAAAATATCCCACCATATGACATCCCCGATCATCACACTCACACAGGACATAAAACAAGAACAAATCAACATCATAGTAAAGTGTCTTGTGATCAAGAAATAGCTTGGCCAGATAACAAAGGTTCTGTCCATAAACCTTGTTCTTCTTGCCATCAACCTGCCAGTGTGCACTCTTACTGTTACTATATAAAAAAAGTGAACAAAGAGAAATTATAGGAGCGCCCAAAAAAAGCAGTTCAAGACAGCATTGGTTTTTTCACAAGAAAAACTGCTAAGTGGCACCAATTGCTCCTCCTGCCACACATATAGGCATCATAAGAACTAATTGGCGGTTGTTATATCTAGTACAGCTTGCATTTTCGCTTACAACGAAATGAATGTATATCCTTTTTCGATGATGAAATGAATGTGTAAAAACAATAAAAAATTGTCAGCATAATTAAGGAAACACACACGGTTAGGTGCATTTCATTCATATTTAATATGCATTTTTAGATATTATTTTGCATAATTAAGAAAACACATGAGGTTAGTCGATTCCATTGCGAGGTCCTAGTTTGCCTGTAGGAATGGAGCAGTTCAAATGCAGAACTACTCAGCATACCATTCCATATAGAAAATAACAGCTAACTATACATTAGAAACGGATTCTAAATTTCATATGCATCATTATTCTATGTACATAAACATACAAATTGAAATTTAATTTTTGAACAGTACATGTCAATCTTTGCATTTCAAAATATTGAACCAGCTTTCCGCATACTATTATTAAAATTTTAATGGTTAGTGTTAATTGACTAAAAACAACCATTCCACCTATTCTGCTAGGATTTTTTTTTCAGAACCACCAAACTGGATGAAATTGCTGAAATAATGAACGCAGGGCCTTTTATTCTGTTTAGCTTGAAACTTTTAAGATATTCTGCCTAGAATGGGAGAACTGGCAGCTGGCTATAGCTGTTGGCCTGCTATAGTAGATTTTTGTAAGCAACTATTTGCAGATATGCAGCTATAGCAGTCTATGTAGCACTGATACGTGGGTTTGTTGTTGTATCGGTGTCCGACACGGATACGACACCGACACGCCATCAATACGTGTCGGCCACGTATCAGACAATTAAATGCAAACAAATTATTTTAATTTCCGACACGGCTTCGACAATTATGTGGCACGTATGCGACACATGTGCAACACGGCAACTAGAATGTGGGATGTGGGAGGAGTTATCTTTGAATCTCTAACTGGTGTTAGCATTCTAGAAGTTGCTAATCTTTCTCTTAACGAACCAGAGTTGGAGAGTGTGTCTTTTGAAGATGAGTCTACTGTAGTGAACCCAAAAGATGAGGATGAGCAATAAGTCTAGGAGTCTCATGTTGTCCTTTAATAAGCCTTCAATTTGAGTTTGTTATGTAACTTAAGTCGAACCCCTCCTATGTTGGGTTGTTAGCTACCATTGCTTGTACCCTGTTTTAAGTTTCTATGTTTGAAGTTTGAACTTGGCTACTTGTTATCATTTATCAATTATCTGTTGGTGTATGTTGGTTTTGAAATTGTCTACTTGTTATCGTTTATCAATTATCTGTTGGAGTATGCTGGTTATTGCTTAATTTCTTTCAGCCTTGGATGGTTCAAGAAAAAGTCTAAATGTTAAATTTACTGATCATGGTATTTCTTTTCCCAGTTTAATGAAATTTTGAATTACTGGTATTAATATGAACAATTGAATATATGATGAGTTGACTTAATGAAGATTGAAGAATGAAGAGGCGTGGATCATCTTTGAGGTACACATTTGTAGTTTACACTTCACACTTTTACATTATTTCAATTGACAAACACGTAGAAAAATAGAAAAATACATATGTTATTATTATTTAAATATATATATAGCCGTGTCGGCATTTTTGGAAAAATGGCGAATAACTGTGTCGGTGTCGTGTTGACATATCCATGTCTGTGCATGATAGATAGCAGTCTTCTCAAAAGGTTAGCTCAAAAACGGCAACAATACAAGTTTAGAACCCGATCAACATAGTATGCAAATACAGACCAACGGGGATAAACTAAAATGCCAGGATAGGAAAATGCCATTAGAGGAAGTTAAAATGAATATCAAACTTACCTCAAACATCGACAGAGTCCCACTTCTGTAGATTTCATCACCCGGTGGATGTTTAAGATCACACTTCTTCTGTAAAAGTAAAGAAAATGACATCGACAATTTGGTTATGACTTATGGTAGTTTAATGTGAAATAGAATCATAACCCACCAAAACGAAACATATGTGAAACAAACAAGATTAAAAAAATGCATTATAGATCAACTCGGGAACAGAATATGTTGCACACACCAGCAAGGTTCGTCTAAGACATAGTATTGTTACGACAGTAACCAACAGCCATGAATTCAGCTTATTAAAGGTGGCTTTGATGAGACACCAGGAAAAATAAGTGGTGGGGGTTGCCGTTGTTACTTAATTTAGTTCCTTAATGAGTGACAACAACTGCGATCAATTCAGAGATAGCAGCTGACAGAAGTGTAAAAACAACTAAGGGCCTCTTTGGAACGCAGGAAATTCACAGGAAACAGCTCAGTTCCTGTGGCAGCCTGGGAAAATTCCCGCAATCCAAACGGTGCCTAAATATAAATAAACCATGCTGGTGTCTTATGATAGATGTACTGCAAATCAACACATAAGGGCTGAGACAAACACAAAAGTTGCTCTCGCATAGCAACTTAGCAATGCCTATCTGACAGGCAGGGAATTTAAAATACAGAAACAAATAAGAGCTCACCATGTGCCTCTGAAGCTGTTCTTTGCGCTTCATGAAATTGAGGCAAAATTCACAGAAGAACAACTTTGGAGAGTCATTGTAAGCTGGTGGGAAAGGGGAGAAATACCAAGTATCTATCTCATATCTCCCAAGCTCTATCTTCGCTATATTTTTCACCTTCGTGAACTCTTCGTGTTCCCGCAAGCTAGCAGCGTCAAGCTCCTCGTGACCTTGCTACAAGGTCAATTGAAGATCAAGTAAAAGATTACTTTCAGCCCATTAATACAAAAGGAAGACAAATTCAAATACAAGATAATCACGGATCTAATTTTGAGTATGTATTCCAGGAATTTCTCAAAAAATGTTAAAATGAGGAAGAACCATTATTTGTAGGCAATGCATAGCAAAGAAATGTCTGGGGTACCACTTTCAGATAACAATTTGACTGAAAAATAATTAAATAATAATCCACAGGATTAACAATCCATTGCATACCTCCACATGTGTTTCATCAATTTTACGTTTCTGGTGCCGTGTCATCTTCAAGCTTGTTGCCTGAGTAAATGTCAAAAGAGTCATATGAGTATTCTTTTCACATAAAAGAGAGTTATACATGTTGCGTCAGGAAAATTATCTCAACCAACGCCTTAACAGTACAGCCACAGCCCACAGATCTAATGTTAAAGTGAATGGTACAGATATCATTAACATATAGAACACCGCAATTGAACAGCGTGCATTTCTCTTACCTTATCTTCTACCTTCTCATCAACATCGGTCTCGACAGTATCAAGGTCAAGTTGTTCAAGTTTAACCCACTCATCGAGCCTCCTATTGACTGCAAGTTCAAGTCATTTAGATACGATTAGGAAGCATGGGCAAGTCAATAAACCAGACTAAGCACGATAACTCTTAAGTCGATTCATTTCTATAACAACACAACTACGCAAGTCCTCAATACTGTCACTGCAATTATTGCGAGGTGCTAAGCTCCCATTCCAGCTAACATTTCGCGGTAGAAGTGTGCAACTATACTAAAACTCTTGACCACGAGAACGACCATCCCCTGTCCGCACAAAAGCAAACCTAGAGACCAATTCATCACTAGAACCCCTCGCATTCCATAGCCTACAAACCCTATTAACAACTTAAGCACCGGATTTCCCAATCCTATAGCACCCCAAACCTAACCCTAGAAACGAAGCATCCTGATGGGGGCGAGGCGGGGAGGGTGCTTACACTCGGTGTAGTGGACGTAGTACTCGTAGTCGGCGGGGGAGGGGGAGGATGAGGACTTCCGGCGCTCGATGACCTTGACGGGGTGGAGCTTCTGGTCGCGCCACCGGCACATCACGCGCGTCCCCACCTCCAGCGGCAGACGCGACGCCCACGCCGCGCACGCCGACGAGGACCTCAGCCTCCTCTCGACCCCGCCGTTCGCCGCGGTGCCCGCGCCGTTGCACGCCGTGGCGGCCGCGCCGTCCTCCGGCGCGGTCGACGCCTCCATCGAGCCCATCTCGTCGTCGGAGCGGATCGGAGTGAGCGGTTCGGGGTTGGGCACTTGGGCCTCTTGGCCGGCTTGGGCTTTGGGGTTAGATTTTTATCTTCTCGCGGCCCGGATGGGTCAGATGATTTTGTCTTTTGGTGGGACCAACATGTAAGACGTTCTCTCTGTTGCAGTTCATACTCCTAGATCCGTACCACGTGTGGGCCATCCTGTGCCAACGTCTTCGCGATCGGGCTCTTCCAGCCCAATTCGGATTTCCTCTCAAAATAGTTATTAGGCCATTACTGCTATTGGGCCTCATCAGCGAACAACGACGACCTATTTGACAGCTGATGTTCATTTCTTGGTAATAAGAAGCCTAATTCCTCTCGAAATAGTTATTGTCTGGTATTAGTTTTAATCAGCGGCGGATCCAGCGGTGGGGCGGGGGGCTCGAGCCCCCCTACCGCTACTGGACCCTTGGAGCCCCCCCTAAATTTTTAGCCATGGATGTATACTGTAGAAGGGGCTGAGGTCGAGCTGAAGGTACTTCAGACCCTCCAAAAAATTTTCCTGAATCCGCCACTAGTTTTAATACTTGTCATTCTGATTTTCTGAGGTACAATGCTTTAGCAAATGTCGGTTAGAGAAACAGATACATCTAAACGACAAAGGAGGTGCTAGCTACCGGTAATACTCACAAATTAACATTTTGAGTAAATTGCACTTTTGTACCGGGTAAGTTATCGTTTGTTTTATTTTGCACCAGAGTTAACACATGTTTTTATTTTGTATTAGTCCAATCTTATTTGACTCAAACCAGCTTTATATAATGACAAATTGGTATATATAATTTTAATTGCTTTTGTTCCTTCAATTTGATTGCCTTGTTTAGGACTGGAATTGATTGGCTAGTGAAAAGTAAAATTTAATTTAATCCACGTTGATGCAAATTAACAGTATATGTTAACCCTGGTGTAAAGTAAAACAAGCGGTAAGTTACCTGATATAAAATGCAATTTACTCTAACATTTTCCTCGAGTACATAAAATTTGCAATTAAAAAAAATACAAACTAACATTTACAAAAATTAAAGATGCGCTCTCACTCAACAAGAAAAGGGAAAATTTTCTCGCATATAGCTAAGATCCCCTTCGATGGAAACAAATTTTTCTCAGCCCAAGGGCCCCAAACTAGGCCCACTCGACTCAAATCAGGCTTAGCTCAACTCAGTGGCGGATCCAGAATTGGATCACGCCCCGGGCTAAATTTCAATAAGTAATAATCTAACTAGATAGGCTAAACCTTGAAGACTTACTTTATGGATCACATTCAAATCATGAACATAGCAATTAGATGGCATTTAACAACAGAAAATTTAAAAGGGTATAATGGCATTAATGCTATAGGACTGCATACCATTTATATGAAGGATGCAAATAACATCAAAGATAATTTTGCCATGTCACCCTCTCGCCAATCATGATTGTAAAAAATCATCATAAAGTGTCCTTAAGTGTGTTGAGAGGCAATAATTAACGCAAACAGTAGGTGCACTCAAAAGCTAGGACCAGGGAACCACTTTGCAAAAGCTTCAAAGCGTGCCACTCTAGACAATATGACAAGCCTACTGCACATTTTCTTGCCCAGGATACACTAGATAATATGACAAGCCTACTGCACATTTTCTTGCCCAGGATAATTCTCCATCATTCTTATAGGAGCTAAAAAGACAAGTGCTATTTCATAGTTAAGTTATACCTGGGATGAAGAAGTTGATCCAAGATTCCAAGTGCTGTGGTTCGACCATCTTAATTGTCGAACAACGGTCAATCAAGCCCTCATTGACCATGTCTACAGCAATCTTTACTGTGCAAGCCAAAAATATCATTGTAGTTACACCATAAACGAGAAGGTAAGTCATTTGATGGTAAGCACAGAATATTATTTTAGTAAGTTCATAAGGGAAATTAGATAATTTGATTAGTATATTGTACCATCAATTCTTGTAGTGGCTTTCCATGATTTTGCAACCAATTCTGCATAAGGCTCTGGCATGCACTCTAATTCCAGCAACCACATCCTGACCCTACAAAAGAAACTATCTGTGGTAATTGTTCTGAAGTCATTATGCATTCAAAACTAATTACTGTTCAAAGTTCAAATAAGGTAGCTTCTATTTCTGATTCAAAAGCTTTCCCTGTAGAAAAACAGGGGGAATTTGAACTTTCCATAGAAATTCCAAAGATTCCGACCTGAATTTGAAGGGTGCTCGAGGCTTTTGTTCAGCGAGGTGGGCCTGCGGGGTGGTCGGCGGCGGCGGCGACTGATGGGGGTAGCACCGCGGGCGCGGCGGAGGCTCACTTGGCGAGGGCACCCGGAGGCGCAGGTTCGCGAGGGCGGCGGCAGGCGGACCGCGGTGTCGCCGCGTCGGGAGCGAGGGGCGAGAGTGGTTGCCGACGCGCAGACGAGGGCGGCACAGCGGCGGTCGCGTCACACGGACCGGGATTTGAGGGCTGACCGGCTGAGGTCTGTTGGGATTAGGGTTTCAAGTCACCGCCTGGCTTCGATGGTGGGCTGAATTGCTGAAATACTTCGGGCTGGCTTTCACGCGACCATCTGACCAACGCGAGGAGGCGTGCGGAGTCTGCGAGGCGGAGGAGGTGGCGTCGGGAGACTGGGAGGCCCGGAGGAGAATGGGTTGGGCTGCCAACAGGAGAACGAGCTGAATTGCTACCCGGGTTTATCTGGGCTATACACTAACATTTAGGTTACGCCCCGGGCTGAAGCCCTTGTTGCCATGGGCCTAATTCCGCCCCTGGCTCAACTAAGCCTGATTTTCCTTATTGGTGTAGAACTTCAGCTCTGTGCTGATTGATGCTAGCCTGTAATGCTTATTTCCCTGTACACTGTTGACTTAAGTAATCGTGTAATGCTGTAATACCATGCCATTTTTCCTTCACGTGACAAAATGCATTCTGAAAACTGAAAAACATCTTGCTGTGAAATGCTGTCATACAATATTGGATTTTCTTGATAAGGTTCAATTTCAGTAATTTGTTTCTTCCCGTTAATTGTTTTCGATAGGATTTACTACAAGAGGGGGAAATCTATGTTCTTTTTTTCCTCTGGTGTGGCCATGCAGCTATGAAATTGTAACCAATATCTTCTATTTTCAGGTTGCCGATTTGCACCAAAGAAAGTGCAGTGTAATTTTTGATATATCATGTAGTCTTGCAAGGATTTTGGAATTCTGCACCGGAGAGATTTCCTTACGCATTCCTCATGGGATCAGATATGAACCTGCGGGTTAGAGGTGGGCCCGCCCTCCCTCTGCACCGTCCACGTGCCAGCGGCGCCATTAGAGGCTTGTCCCGTGATCCGACGCTTCGTCTCACGCGACCCGGACCGCGCGCCCGACAGGCGGGGCCCACGTGTCAACCGCCCCGGCCCCCGCAATCCTATATCGCCCTCTTTTCCTCCCCTTCCCCAGGTCCACCCCGATCCGCAATGGCTCTCGCGCAAACCCTCCCGCTCCCGCAGCTCGCCCCGGCCTCGCCCCGCCGCCGCTTTCTCCCCCCGCGGGCTTGGGAGCGTGGGCTCCCCGTGCGGACCGCCTGCCGTGCCGCGATGGCGGTGGCTCCGGTCCAGGCGGCCGCGGTGGGCGTCGGGGAGGAGCTGCCGGAGGGGTACGACCAGATGATGCCGACCGTGGAGGAGGCGCGGCGGCGGCGCGCGGGGGTGCTGCTGCACCCGACGTCGCTGCGCGGCCCGCACGGCATCGGCGACCTCGGCGCAGAGGCGGTCGCCTTCCTCCGCTGGCTCCGCGACGCCGGCTGCACGCTCTGGCAGGTGATTAGAGCTATCACATTACCCCCATGGTTACCGAATCCTGCTCCCCGAGTAGGTTGCCATTAGCGTCTTATTAGCGAGCGTAATTGCGATATTTTGCTCGACTGGGAGGGCGAATTGTTTTATGGTGTGGTTTCCATGTTTCGATTTAAATTTTTGAATTTTGAATGTGTGCAAGAGAGCGTGCGAAAGAGATATTTGCGTACTATTTTGATTAAGATAGTATCTACTATGATTAAGTTATAGGCTATTTTTAAAATATCTTATTAAAAAAACAGTAAACCGTTGCCCGGCAGTTGCGGGCCTACGAGGGCCCGGCAGTGATGTACCGTACAATCGGCCTGCTACACTGTGGGCTAGGGTGTGACGGGGAACGGGACAAAACCAGGGGCCCAGCAAGTGGGATGCTCCGACAGCTGGGCCCACTAGTTCAGTACGTGGATCAAGTATCGTCGTCCATTATTACTGAAAAAAAAAATTCTCAGCCACTCCGATAATTGTCGTGCAACAGTAGTTCCGATATATGTGATGTTGCGGCTTTGATTGTCACACCTACGGACGGGAAGAAACACTGGATTGTTAAACAATTGGAAGTTAGTAGGAAACATAGACAAGAGTGAGGAATTTCAAACCATGTGAGTGGTTACGGTGTAGCACAGTTTAACGTTGTAGCTGCACATGGTGATTGGATTTTCTCAAAATTCTTTGCACTGGATAGAACAGTGGTGGCCCACAGCCGGGTCCGGCTGTCAGCACCGTGCGCCCCTCTTCCCTCCCCGCGCGGCGCCTCTCTAGGCCGCTTGCTGCTCGTGTAGCTGGCCACTGCATCCTACTCCTCCCCTACGCCTCCGGTCTCCACCTCGCTGGATCTGGCCATCGCGAATCTGGTGGCAACTGTAGTCGGCGTCCACAACAAGGCTCGCCGCCCTGCCCCCAGTTGCCGCAACGTAGCCTCCTCGCTGGTGGCCGGCCTCTGCGCTGCTGCCGTCACCTCACCGGCGAGAGACCGGAGGAGCGACTATGAGTACACCGAAGCAGACGACCTCGCCGACGACCAGATCCGAAGACTCCGACAGCAGTCTCTGTTATGAATATTGTGCATATATTGAAGAGGCCCAATGTGCAATATATGTAGGAAGTACAAAGGGATATTACAGGAGAATATGCCGATTCCTATTCTATCTCTAATACCCTTAACACCCCCCTCAAATGCAAGGCGTATGCAATAGTATTGCATTTGAAAAAGAGTTAACACTAAAACAAGAAAAATCCGAATTCCGAGTCTTGAAAATGTCGTCGTTGTGTGCCGTTTTTAAATAAACTATCAAATCAATCCGAAGAGGAATAGATAGAAGCATAACGGCGCAGATTGAAGCCCAAGACGGCGGCGGTGCATTACACACGGTGCGGAAGATGTGCGGCAGCCTTAGAAGCTCGGGGCGGCGGCTAGAGAAGCGGCGGCATCATAACGACTTCTATGATCTGCACACGGCTCAGAGAGTAGAGCGGCGGCGGCTGCCATGCAAAAGAAAATCCTTAAACTTCTATGACTGAATAAATTTGTGGATTCGCACGGCTTGGACGAACAATTAAAAACTACGGACTTGGATGGACGCAAGAAAAGCTCACGAAAAATAACCGAAGACTGACTATGAAGTAGAAACCGACCCACTCCCCAAACCCCCCTTCTCCCCTCTCTTCACACCCCCTCCCTCACTCCCAGCGCCTCCTCGCGCCTCACACCCCCTCCCGCTTTTCTCCATCGTCTCCCTCCCTCCCGTCTCTCTCGCGAGCACGGAGAGAAGAGGAGCGGCAGCCGGATGGGACCAGGAGACAGCGGCAGCCGGATGGGACCGAAAGGGGCGGCGCAGGCATGGCGGCTGAAGGAGGCGACGGTCGGCGCGACCGGTGCAAAGGCTGGCTCGGCGAGTCGTCGAAGGGCGGCGGCGGCAAGGATCCAAGGCGGCGGCGGACGGAGGTGGCCAGAGAGCGACGGATTTGAGCCGAGCAGCGCGGCGGCGGCCGGATCTAGGCGGGGCGAGCGAGGCTAGATTCGAGCTCGACGGCGGCGAAGACGGTCGGATCCGGCCCGGAGGCGGCCGTATCCGGACTTGGCGGCGTCGGAGGTGGTGTGGTCCGGGCGTGAGCGATGGTGGATCCGCCCGGATCCAGAAGAGGCGACCGAATCGATCTCGGGGCGGGCGCAGCGGCCGGGATGATGCCGGATCTGAGCGGCGGCCGGATCGAGCTCGGGGCGACGCGGCGGCCGGACGACACCGGATCCCAGCGGGGCGCGGCCAGATCTGGACTACGTCTAGGAGGCGGCGGCCGGATCAAGCTCGGGGTGGGCGCGGCGACGGCGGGATCTAGCGCGACCGAAAAGAGGTGGCCGCCCCGGGAGTGAAGATCGCGCCTCCCAGGGCAGCAGCAGCGGAAGAGGATCGAGAGCTAGAAGGCAGCGGTGGTGGCTACAGTAAACCCTAACCCTAACCTTTGCTCGGATATCATGTTAAGAATATTGCGCATATATTGAAGAGGCCCAATGGGCAATATATATAGGGAGTACAAAGGGATATTACAGGGGAATATGCCGATTCCTATTCTATCTCTAATACCCTTAACAGTCTCGCCTAGATCTAAGGCGCGGTTTGGTGAGAGGAGGAATGGAGGGAGGAGGGAAAGGGGAGAGTAGAGGTTGGAGGCGGTGCTATGGACTATGGCAGGGGGCGGACCTCCCGTTCGTGTGAGGTATGGCGGTCGCCCGAACTCTCCTACCGACCGGAACCCAACCCCCTGATGCCTCCCAGTACCCACCAGGTGAGGTAGGAGACGACCATGACCTCCATGGGCGCCGTCGTGCCTTCTTAGAGGGCGAGGAAGACGGGAGAGGAGGATGGCAAGGTTAGAGGAAGAGGAGGATGCCCAAACTAGAGGGATAAGGGGATGCTCAGTAGATTTGATTAAGAGGTGGAAGGAGAGGCCATCTCATCGAGAGGAAGAAGGAAAAGCATCACTGCACCTAGCGGTGAAAACGGATCGAATATGAATTGAATAGCAGTGAAACCATATTCGTATTCGTGTTTTTTAAAAGAATACAAATACAAAGATGCTGTTATGAACCTTATTTCATGTGGGATAAACACCACCAAGATGTTAGGGAGAGCCATCTATATAAAGAGGCTACCGCATGCTATTGTCATTAAGCAGAGAAATATTATAGTCTTCCTCCTCTAGAGTCTCTCTCTCCCTCCCTACGCCGACGCCATTCGGCCATCTTGGTGGTGTTTATCCCGCATGAAATAAGGTTCATAACAACTTGGTATCAGAGCCGTCGATCCCTTCCCACACCTATAACATATGCTCAAATACAAATCAAATGTTATAATGAATATGAATTTGAATAGAATATCTATTCAATTCGGTTGGATCTGGATGTCCTCGTAACATATGTAACGTGAAGATGTAGTGATGTTTTTTTCCCTCATATAGTCATACTTACTCATTCTATATTTATTTCACCTAAAGGAATATGAATTCACATTGAATTAAAGAAACTCATATAACTAATTAGTCAAACTACAATTACTTATATTGCTTCATCGAATTTGAATACGAATACAGATAGCTCGAATAAAATAACATTTCGGATGGAAAACAACTATACCATATGTCATCCATATTTTTTTACGTGAATTCAAATTCAAATACGAATAGGAGAGAAAATTTTAATCGGATGGGAAAATCTATACCATATCACTATCCTATCCATACCCCTAGCTGTAGCCTGCAGCACTATCGGAAGGAAGAAGGAAAAGTAGCCCTACAATCGATGTGTGTTGTTTACTTCTTTCAAGGACAATGAGCTAAGGATCCTTTGTGCATTAAGTGATCTTTTATGCATGAGGCTCATTTGTAGTATATACATGTTCTAAGTATTTTTACTTAGTGATTTTAGGTCCTACTTGAGAATTTTTAATATTTTAATTAATAAGAATATGTAAATGATTTTTAAACATAAAACATGCAAAAAATTATTTTTACACATAAAATTTATTTATGTATAGAAGAATCCTAGTTTTCAAGTTTGTTGACATGGACACCGTGTCCGTGTCCAAGTAACACTGTATAGCAGGTTAGCAACCCAATTGGGCTTACTTTCGGCCTTTGTCCACATTCGGGAGCTGGATTTTTTCTTATCCCAAGATGTGCAAGGACATATCATTGTTGATATTTCATCAATTTTCATTTTTTTAACTTTCCATCAATCTTAGGTAACACTTGACAGGGTGTGAACTTAGGCTTTTTTAACCCCAAAATGGACGGTGGCCTTGATGTCCATGTGTTTTGTGTTCAGAATTATCTTTTAAGGTCCAAAATGGACATGAGCTACATTATGTATCCAGGGAAATAATTGGGAAAATATTATTTCTTTTTTGTTTCCACTTGAAAATTTGAAGGTATACATTTATTTTGATGTGCTTTTTTCACATTATGTATACTTGGAAAGTTCCATTATTTGTTTTTATGGTTCAGAATTTGTGGTATCATTTATTTGTAATCCATGGCAACGCAAGGGCACTCGGCTAGTGAAACTGTAGCCACGTAGTGGACTAAAATAAGCTAAAAGACATTCAATTCTAAGCTAAAAGACATTCAATTCTAAGCTAAAAGACATTCAATTCTAACTGTGCAATGCAAAAGCAATCTCGCTCGTTTGGAAGCTGGCTTGTGGCTAGATGGCTAAGTATGCGCACCCAGCCTACTAGAGTTCAAATCCTAGACTTGGCGCTAGTGTCCACCAATTTTAAGAGCACACGTGTGAGCGTTTAGTAGGAAAGTGCGTGCCCACGCTCTGTGAGACCTTTGGTGCCTCCAATAAATTCCTAGCGTGTGTAGGGGATGTGCATGCGTGTGTATGCGTGGGTGTTGTAAGTGTGGTGTGCGTTGAGTGTGTCTTGTACTCTCTCTAAAAAAAGCAATCTTACTCGTTACTTCAGTGATTTTGTCGTTTTTTGCTTAATTTCTGGATTTTTTTTATGCGCTATCAATTTGGTACTGTGGTTGTGCATTTTTTTTTAAAAAAAAACTTGTGTTGCCCATTGAATTGATTCCAAAATCTGACTGTTCGCTTTATCCATGTTTAGGTTCTTCCACTTGTTCCTCCGGGAAGGAAGTCCGGGGAGGATGGCTCTCCTTATTCAGGACAGGTGATGCTGTATGCAAATTGGAATCGCTTTTGCTAAATTTGGAGTGAACTTTCTGTCTAGCTACTTTTCCCTATTTTATGGCAGTCGAGTGGTTACGCAGAAACTTACATGGGTCAACATTTGCAGGATGCAAACTGTGGTAATACACTTTTGATTTCTCTTGAAGAGCTTGTAAAAGATGGGCTCCTGATGGAGCATGAACTTCCTGATCCCTTGTAAGTCTGAATTTCTTCACAATCTCTTGGAAAGGCATATAAGTTAGTCGTTAATCCTTTACATTTTTTGCCAGGGATATGGCATTTGTTGAATTTGACACCGTTGCTAATATGAAAGAACCTCTTATTGCAAAGGTTAGTTATTAATCCTTTTTTTTGTTAAGTATGCAGTGTTATGCATACTTATGTTTGTCTCCCTTGAATTCGCTGTTCTACTGAGTACAGTGTGTCTATGCTTGGATGTTTGATTGCATTTGTAATATTGTCGGTTGTTTCTACAATCTGAAAAAGCTCGAATAAAGTTATCTATATGATTACTTTTCCATCTGGCCTATCTAGACTACCGCTAGACATCAGCATGTACAAATGATTGCTCTTTCTCTTTTTTTGAAAGGAATGTACTAATGATTGTTATTCACTATATGTAACTGGACATTCTGTGGCTATTAAGTTTGAACATTCTTGGTTTGTTGAGAAGAGATTATAATAGAATTATTACTGCTGATTGCTGAATTGTTGAAAAATCATCTTTGGTTTGATGATTGTCTTCATTGAAAATATAGATAAATCTTTTCTTCTAGGCTGCAGAGAGGCTCCTACTGAGCCATGGAGAACTCAGAACGCAGTATGACTGCTTCAAGAAAAATCCAAATATTTCAGGCAAGAAATCTTGACTTGCTAATTTTCAAACCCTGTTTTATTAGCCTTCCATTCTCTTTATTGTAAATAGCAGATATGTCTCTATTGGAAATATAAGGTATACATTTTTTTATGAGAAAACATGAACTACACAATCAATGGGTAATACAGTAAGTACTGAATCACATCTCAGTAAAAAACTGTTCTACTGGTAGTAATACATATCCAGATGTTGGACAATCATCAAAACTATCAGATAACAGACTCAGTTCAGTGGGATTTCTTTTACAAACATATGCCATGGGTGCCTGAAGTGATATACACAGTATAGAGGCTTATCCCCCTCTTCCTGCCAGGTTGGCTCGAAGATGCTGCACTTTTTGCTGCTATTGACAAAAGCATCGATGCATTGTCCTGGTACGAGTGGCCTGAACCACTGAAAAATCGCCATCTTGGAGCCTTGGAAGATATATATCAAAAACAGAAGGACTTTGTAAGCATTTCAAACTGTATGATTTGCATTGTAATTATCCTTTACAAAAATGTTAGTATTCATATACTGCACGCGTTATGCAGATGGAGATATTTATGGCACAGCAGTTTTTATTTCAAAGGCAATGGCAACGAATTCGTAAACATGCACAGAAGCTGGGCATCAGCATAATGGGCGACATGCCTATATATGTTGGCTACCATAGTGCAGATGTTTGGGCTAACAGGAAATCATTTTTGCTGGTATACCTCAATTATTTTCCCAAATGAACATACTTCTATTGTTGAAGGCTTAAAATGTTCTATATTGTGGTTCTTGATTGTTGTCTCTGGTTGTGAAGGACAAGAATGGTTTCCCCACTTTTGTTAGTGGTGTTCCACCTGATGCATTTAGTGAAACTGGGCAGTTATGGAACAGGTAGATCCTTTTTTTGTGCATTTGTTAAACAGAGTATTTCCTTTGCTAAACTTGCTACTTTTGCAGTCCATTGTACGACTGGAAAGCTATGGAAGAAGATGGCTTTACATGGTGGGTAAAGAGGATTAAACGTGCCCTTGATTTGTATGATGAGTTCCGTATCGACCATTTCCGGGGGCTTTCAGGTTTTTGGGCAGTTCCTTCTGGTAAGCTGATCACATCATGGCACTTGCCTGTCTGCATAATAAATATTTTCATTGTAAATGAATTTGTTTTATGGGAAAATGGATTTCATTTTGCTAACCGATTACACGTGCATAATGTAGAATCAAAAGTAGCTCTGGTTGGAAGCTGGAGGGTGAGCATTGACTTTGTGAACATGATATTGCCCTTCTTTCACAAAATCTTTGTTGTTGATGTGTGCGTTCCTGTTTTCTTTGGCAGTAGGCTGGACCAAGGAATGCCTTTTTTGACGCGCTCTTCAAAGCTGTTGGTAGAATAAATATAATAGCAGAAGACCTGGTATGCATCCCAGTTTTTCCTTGTATCTACTAAAATCTGGGTTCAAATGCATGATTTTTTTTGGATTGGTATGAACATAGAAATTGAAAAGAGCCACTAATGATTTGGACAAGCTTCATTCAAGTAAAAACTAGTTTGACCAATACATAGCACTAGTTGTGGTATGACAAAATGGGATTTGAACTGAGAGTTCCTGGTAAATATTATGTTGTAATAAGATGGTTGTAGTATAATTCCAGTCAGAATGTTCGATTCTGTCGTGCTTATGGTTATCTTTTCATGCTAAAACTAATTATAGGGGGTGATAACGGAAGATGTTGTTGAGCTAAGGAAGTCTATTGGAGCTCCTGGGATGGCAGTTCTTCAGTTTGGTAATATTCCAAGAGCACTATAAGCATACTTTTCTTGTTAGAGGGCACTATGACTATGAAAATATCGATTCAAAATGGAGTGCTCCAATTTCCATTTTATGCATGGAACAGCTTTTGGCGGTGGTTGTGGCAACCCTCACTTGCCCCATAACCATGAATTGAATCAAGTTGTATACACTGGGACACATGATAACGATACAGTTAGTTCCCTAACTTACTTTGAAATTATGTTTTACATCTTTTGGAAGACTACTAATTACATATGTAAACATAGAGTCCTGACACACTTTAATCATGGCTTCCTCAGGTTCTTGGCTGGTGGCAAAGTTTACCAGAGGAAGAGAAGCAGATCGTTAGTGTTTCCAAATTTTCTGGAATTAGCATATCACGGCATGATAACTGGAACCATGTTTTCATAATCTTACGCATGTACTTTTTCAGGTGCTCAAGTATCTACCAGAGGTCAGCAAGACTGATATCTCATGGGCACTAATTACTGCTGCCCTCTCTTCTGTTGCAAGGATTTCCATGGTAACCATGCAGGACATTCTCGGCCTTGACAGTTCTGCTAGGATGAATACACCAGCTACACAGGTTATCGCCTGCACACGGCCTGCTTGTAAAAATCACAGATACTGCAAGAATAAAAACAATGCTGCAAAAGCTTATTATTCTCTTGTTTCCTTTCACATCCACAGAAAGGAAATTGGAGATGGAGGATACCAAACTCTGTCAGCTTCGACAGCCTCAGCCCTGAAGCAGCAAAACTGAAGGAATTGCTTACATTGTACAACCGGCTGTGACGTTCCCAGTTCTCCAGTATTCTCGGTCGTTTGAGGTTTGAGCTGTCAGATACTCCTATCATAAAAATAACGGCCAGTGTTGCCCCATGTTTTGATTGGTCGCAATTCGCAAACTTGCATGCTTGAGCTTGAATGTCTTGCTGGTTTACAGCTTGTTATGAATGGTTGAATGCCTATATGTGTACTTGTGTTTTTTTTTTCTGTATGACTTCCTAAAATTCTAAATAAGTGGATATGTATATCAAGTTTACCTTTACCTTTCAGAAAAATGTCTATATTAAAGGGTATGTTCTTTTAGACTATATCTTATAACTTTTGACTACGGTTTATTAATCTAATGAATAATGATTACCAAAAGAAACCAAATATGGCTGAAAAGTCCACATAGCATCGAGAAGAGAGCACATATGGATAAAGCCCTACGTGATATATAAGTAGTGTTTTCATGCTATAATAAAAATTGCATTAATATCAAAGCACACGAATAGGACAAGTAATCACTATCTATCATTCAATTATGTTTTAAAAGTTATCCAAATCACTTTGATGAAAGTATAAAAGCACCTCCCGTGGTACATTTGTTAATGGCAAGCCGATTTGTCGTTAACCACTCCCATGATTTTAGGGTTATTTTGACATCTCTAATTGCCTTGTCCTCAATATTCAAGTCCGTTAAACTGCTTGGCCTCGATCTCTACCGATGTACCCCCTGGGTCAGAAACCATCGCCGGGGTAGCCGCCGCCGATGAGTGCGCATGCTTCCGCCTCCCCCACGACCGCCGCCGGCGCCCAGAGGTGCGTGCCTCCGTCCGTTACCACGCCACTCGCCTTACTTTAGTTATACTACATTGCTACGTGCCTGAGCTACTCGTTCGATCTTGCATCTCAGATTTCTGAAGAAAACAAGATCTATAAACCGTACCGCCCACCCAACGGGTTTCGGCCGACGGCCATTTGTTCCCGATGGCCGCTCGCAGTTCAGATCTGACGAAGACATTCCCCTCCCTCTTTTTTCCTCCTCTTTTTCTTTATTTCCATGTTTCACTTAGATGCGCTTTTCAAACCCGAAGTTATAGAAGGTATTTTTCCTGGTATCATTGTTTTACCATTGGTTTATTAATATTTTGTTGATCTTGTTGAGCTAATTGTTTCAATTTGTTTCATTATTGATAGACTGTTAAAATTGTTGGAACATTAAAACCAAATACCACGTCATTTACCGAAAATTCTGATGAAGTAAATTGTTTGGATCTACTTCGAGTGGCCAGCTGCTGCTTTCGCTGTAATCGGTGGGCCATGGAATCATGATTATGCTCGGCCAGACGTGTGTTTGCCGTGACCGTGGTCTGTGGCCACGGTAACAAGGTAGCGCAGTTAGGCGATTCAGGCCTAGACCGTCATGGTAAGGTTTTTTTCTTTCTTTCTTTCTTTCTTTCTTTCTTTCTTTCTCTTCTTTCCATTTAGTTACAGTTTTTTGGTCGAATATTATAGTAGGTATTTTTCCCTCACGTTAGTTTTTTCACTATTGTTTTATTTTGTTTCAACTAATTACATTGATCAATTCCACTAATAGTTTTCATTTATTTCACTAATACTTTTAAATCGTTTTGCTAATAGGCTTGAACTTTCCCACGAGTAGGTTTGTTTTGTTCCACTAATATTTTGATTTCTTCTGAACATTATTAAACTATTGGAACATTAGAATCAAACGTATGGAATATCGTTTCATTCACTTTAGAACTTAAGAGCAACTCCAAGAGAAGAGCTAAATCATTTTCTAAAGGTAAATTTGGCTATTATTGGAGAAAAAACGTCTCTAATAGACTCTGTAAATGACTCTCCAAATTTAGTAGCTCTCCATCCCTCCTCCTTCGCTCTCTATTTTTGGATAGCCTACCTCGCTCACCATCCAGCCTCTTGGCGCGGTCGGCGTTTCTTTCCCGCACGCTGCGCCCCATTCCCACGCGTACGCGACCCACCGCGCGCCCTCTAGTTTAGATAGCCTGTTGGAGTAGTCTTGTTTTTTTTTGGTGAGATTCATTTTAGAGAGAATAGCTAAATCACTAAATTTAGATACTTCTTTTGGCTAATCTCTTGGAGTTGCTCTAATGTGTGATTGTTGATGAACTATTGAAACATTGAAACCTAACATATGAAACATTGATCCATCCCCATTATAACTTAATGAGAAACATCATCAATAAAACTGTTAGAACATCCATTGGAACATTACAAGCAATGCGTGGAATATAGTTCATACTTCCTTTATAACTTAATGCGTGAAACATAGTCGACAAACTTTTGAAACATTAAAATCAAATACGTGAAACAGTCTGTATTATCTTATGGAACACTGTCTCCTTACTATTCAATTCTCCTCACCCTATATATCTATGTACTTATGTGCTATCATCTATTCATTAATTGCATCCGGTATGTGAAGAGCATCAGCTACGCGGAATGCCCAATCTTGCCAGATTAGCTACGCAGAATGCATGGACATCGAACATGCATGCTTGCTCGCTTGATAGATTGCTTTGTTTGCCTTGTTGCTTAGAAATAGACCTTTCTTAACAGGCATGATTAAAAGCTATCTAAGGGCCTGTTTGGATGGACTAGGACTAGTTGTTAGCTAGGACTAGTTGTTAGCTGACTAGTAGTTAGCTGGCTAAAGATTAGCCCAGTCCTGTTTGGATCCAAGGACTAATAAGTGCTACTATCTCAGTGCAAAGTCTGTTATACCCCTATGCATGG
The DNA here is from genome assembly GCA_017311315.1 of Dendrocalamus latiflorus. NCBI lineage: Eukaryota > Viridiplantae > Streptophyta > Magnoliopsida > Poales > Poaceae > Dendrocalamus > Dendrocalamus latiflorus. The sequence continues at coordinate 33,051,309 of CM029630.1, forward strand.
TGGTCTGGGAGGGTTGGCGTGGGTATCAACGTCTTTTTTCCATCCGGCTGGTCCTTTAGCCCTCATTAGCTGGGTTTGATGGACTAGTTGGCTAACAACTAGTTGGGGCTTTGGCTAAACTTTAGCCCACCCATTAGCCCTCCTGTTTGGATCCTCAAGGGCTAAAGTTTAGTAACTAGTTGTTAGCCCAAGGGATCCAAACAGGGCCTAAAAAATCAGGTTTTTGCTAGCGTTTAACAGAAGAACTAAATGACAGTTCAAGCTAGATTCAATTATGGGCCGCAAGCAACAAGAAAAATCTACGAACATTATGGGCCGGACGGAAGAGACAATGCGGTCTGACGGGCTCACCCGACCTTCGTGCAGACTCTTGGGCCCATCCAAAACACCGTCCTGCAGGCCGAGCGTGCGGCCCCCAGCTATCGGTCTCATACATAGTTCACGCACCTTTTTCGCAAACTGACTTCTGATTATCTGGTAGGCACGAGGAGGTGTAAATAGAGCGGATAATTTTATCCTATTGATCAACTAAAGGTTTATAGAGTGAATATAAAAAGGGTAAATAGGTATCAGGTACTATTTGTGTTCGACTTTAACTTCGAGTAAAAAAATACGGAATAGTACGGGATGAGTTATATCCGTTTGTATCATTGTATGTATTTGTATATCAAATGATATGAGTAAGTTTGTTATGACTTCACTTATGAACAAGATAACAGATCGATGGATTGATGTATTTAAATAAGCAGGGAATACTGAGTACTCTTTCTTCGATATCTCGACGATTAGTCTCTCCGCGTTTACTTTGATTGCACAAATATTGTTTAATGTCATGTGTAGGGGTACAAAAGAAATGGACAATTTCTGTCTAATCAATCATCTGAGTGCTTGTGAAGCGAATGCAGAATAAAAAATAGTTATCCAGTATTATCTATGTCCAACTTCGATTTCAAGAAAAAAAATAGAATATAAGATAAGTGATATCTATCCATATCTACTTCTATTGCATCCATAGACACGAGATGCCACGGATCAATAGCAACTGCTCGTCATCAGTGAACGACTTCAGGTCGTTGATGTGCGACGCGTGCTCGCCGGCGGTGTTCGACGAACGGTGGCACGAGTTTCGGGCGAAGCACCGGACTGCCAAGAACCAGGGGTGGCTGGGCAGGATGTGTGCGAAGAGGGAGCTATGGGCTGCTGCTTTTGTCCACGACAAGTTCTTCCTCGGCATGGCGAATGACCAGGGACGGAGTGCCTCGGCACGAGCCTGCACACGGGCCTCGACGAGGGCATGCCGCTGCTCGACCTGGTCCGGCACGCCGACGCCTGCATCGAGCGCATGCGCGTCGACGAGGCCGAGCTCGACCGCTTGGCCGCCATGTCCCGGCTGGCGCTAACCACCAAGCACCGGCACCTCGAGGAAGCGGCCGCGCGGCGCGGTCCTTCACGAGAAACGTGCTTCAGTTCTGTTGGGTTTACGGTTGTGATCATTTGGGTTTCAGCTTCTGATTTTCGACTTATTTTTCATTATTTATAAATTTTATCTTTTTTTTAAACTTTTGGCTTTTTGTTGAGCTTTTTTGCCGGTTCTTTTTTTCCGTATGTGTTTGTATTATACGTAATGGGCTAACATATTTTTTATATTTTTTAATTTTTTTAAATTTAATTATGCTAAATAAGCCTCTGTCAGCTACAATGTTTTTTCAGTCAGCTACAATACTTTTCAGCCATAAGCCACAAAAAAAGCCTAAATGATCACCACCGAATCATTTTTCTACTGGGCTAATGATGGGTGCTACTGGCCATTATTGAGACTGCTAATACCTAATCATTTTGACGATAGAGGAACGCGAGGACAAGTTAGGAAGCGTTTTAGTTTTGCTTTTGTTATTATTGCAGATTATGCATCGATTTGCTCGTGGTGACCGCAAGCTCAAAATGCTCTCTCTGTATTATGATTGTTAATTATTTGACTCTCTTGAGTCCTATCCTAGTATAATGGAGGTGATGAGTTGCTGCTAGTATGCGACAAATTAGAACGTTGTACCGAGCATTGCCGTTCCGTTGCATGTGACAGTGCCTTGTCACGACGTGTTTGGTTAAGCTGGATGATGGGAGGAAAATTGCGAAACGAGCTGTTCAAGCATGTTCGCCATTAATGATTGGATCTCGTGTTCTTTTGCAACGATATCCGTTGCGTGTAGATCTCTGCTTGGAAGAGATATAAGGTCCTCATCGTTTCGACTTTTTCGTTGGGTTTTTTGACTTCTATTTTCTTAATTTTATCGTTTTATTATTTTAGGCTTCTCTTTTTTATATTCATTTGCATTATTCGTGATAGGCTAAACTTTTCTTAATTTTTATTTTTAAAATTTAATTACAGCAAAAAAAAAGTCACCAACAGGTACAGTGTGAAATAAGTCAGCTACAGTACTAAACAGTAAATAATAAACCATAAGCCATAAAAATCCCAAATGAGCATGCTCACCGGCACTCCATCCGGCTTTGGTTTTCTTGCTGAAATTACATTATAGTGGTTGCTAGTTTTTTAAAAAAAATAAGAAAAAATAAAAATTGAGAAACAAGTTATATCGTTATGGACAATACAAAGGAATACAAAAACCTAAGGCCCTGTTTGGAATGCGGGAATTGAACTGTTTCCTGCAAAATTCCTGCAAAATTCCTGTGAAATTCCTCTGTTCCAAACAGACCCTAAAAAGTAAAAAAAAGCTAAACTAATATAAAATTAGAAACCGATACGTTATAATGGTTTCTGATTTAAATAAGGTGAAAGCTAAAAAAATTAGCCCAAACCAGTACGTACAATCCAATGGTGTCAGACTGAGCCAGAGAAAGGTATTTTCATCTGCTATTTTCTTCTTTTTTGCCCCTCCTGTACCATCCACGTGACATTCTCGAACTGAGCTCACACTTAGGCCTGTTTAGAATATAGAATTTTTACAAATTTTTTTTGGAATTTCACTGTAAATAATTCAATTTTTATACAAATAAAAAATATGTTCAAAACAAGCCTTAAAAAGAAAGGTGGTTTTTTTATTAATTGAAATTGGATATCAAAGGTGGTTTTTTTAATTAATTGAAGTTGGATCTCTTCAAGCGCTCCCAACGGTAGCATAAGAGAAGTCACAGGATGAAATTTCAAAAAAAAATCATCAACAATCTGTCAGGACCCCAGTGTTAAAATTCGGGCAAAACAATGCAAACATCACGATCACGGACAGTAAGCAACAAATAGGCTATCGAGTTTGTGCTGACAATGCACACAGTAGAACCATCTTAAAAGAAAAATAAATTGCAAGCAGTACAAACAGTGCCCACAACTCACTTTTCTGTAGGAGAGGAGAAATTGTTACGCACTTGTGGCGTTTATATATCAGGTCAACTGCTCCTGGCTGTACATGTCGAATGGTCACATGAACGGAAACTTTCAGAGGTAACGTCCACAGTCAAGTCAGTTGGCTGATTACCTGTCAGTCACACTAAATAATAGTACGTGGTGAGTTCTTTGTCACACTAAGGTCCTGTTTGGCACAGCTTCACCAACAGCTTCATGAGCTGTTGTGAGCTGTTTTTTTATCAAACACCCTTTTTGCAAACAGCTTCATGGGTGAAGCTCCTTTTTTTCTGCTCTCACAAAAGAATGGGGAGAGGTGAAGCTGAAAAAAGTAGCTTTTCACAGCTCTCTCCCTCAGGCCCGCAATCCTAGGAACCCACTGCCCCTCTGGTTCACCAAAATTACACGCATTTGCCACTAGTCCATCCCGTTCACCTCTCTTGTTCACCAAAATTTCACTGCTCCTAATGATTTGACTATGAAACATAAACAAGGCACTAAACAAGACACTAATATTGCTTCCTAATGATTTTAATTTATTATTATTTTTTTAATTTTTTAATTCATACTCATTCAAATATATTATTTTTTAATTCATATGACCATATACAAACATACAACTCCAAATGTTAGAACAAATCAGGTAGACAGGGGCATCTTGGACAATTGCCCTCTCTCAGCCATACATGAAGCTGTTGGTGAAGCTGTTTTGCCAAACAGTTTTCCAAAACAGATTTAGCTTCATCGGTGAAGCTGCTCGTGAAGCTGAAACAAAAAAACAGCTTCACTGTGCCAAACGGGGCCTAAATGATGAGTACGTGGTGAGTTTTTGGTTACTCTCTCTTTATCTAACTTTTAACTAAAATATCTTTTTAATATAAGATCTATAAATTAATTATAGTAAACAATATTCTGACTTAATCTATATCGGTTAAAATCGTATATAAGTATCTCTCCATACTATCTCGCGCTAACCAGAATTTAAAAGTTTAAGCCAAATATTAAAGTAGGTTCTTCTAGAGTTATAACTTGGTTTTTTTTATAGTAACTAGCTTTTAAATGAAGTGTAATTGAGTTTATAAGTTAATTATAGTAGACAATGTCCCGATTTTATCTATATTAACTAAAATCACACATGAGCATATCTCTCCATATTCCCTTGCACAAATAATCAAAATTTTAAATTAAAAACCAAAAACTGTAGCCAACAGGAATCGTGCGGCTGAACGTAGACCTGCGTGTTGTGCTGACTGCTGAGGTCTCCTCCGTTTCTTACTTTCTTTAGGAAGAATTGCCCGAATTTTTTCTATTTTAGCCTTTTTTTTTAAAAAAATATTCACATTTAGACCCCTCGTAGTTTTAATTCCGTTTTTGGACCCAAGGGGTCGGAGTCGTGACCCACGGCGCCGAGGTGGCACGCCCGCACCAGCGTGGCAGCCCGCGTGGCGCCGACGTGGCAGGCACCTCGGAGCCGTGGATCACGGCGCCGAGCTGTCTGCCACGTGGCGCCTAGCTGCCTGCCACGTCTGCAGACACTCGGCTGTTTAGGGTTTGCACCGATCAGCCTTTTTTCGCAAAATGAATTACTAGTTGTATTTTTTATTTGGATTATTTAATTATAGTAATATTATGTAATATATTTATTTATTTATAGAGAGCAAAAAATACGACATATGTTTTGAAAATTCGTTATGTATTGCAGATGATACATGTTGGAAATTTTTTTGTAGATTGACATAGTTTGACAATGTCGCTTGCGCTCCTCCCCTTACTCAGCGCGCCGGCGCCTGCGCGCAGCTCCGCCACCGCTACAGCTCACCTCCTTCTCGCGACCTCTCTTCTCGGGGAGTCCACCAACCGTACCATGGGGCAGAGGGGAGATGCCAGCTCCCTCTCACAGCCTCTGCACCTCTTCAGTGCATCTCCTCTCTCCCTGCTTCGCGTGAGCCGAACGCAGCCGGGGAAATATCTCCCGAGGAACCCACCTTGCGCTGGCTATAAGAGCCTAATTCCACCTCCCAGCAACTTCTGGCATCCTCACAAATCCCCTCCTCCAGTTAATCGAGCTTCCGTCGCCCGAGTCGCCGGCAATCGCCATTCCTGCGTCGGTGAGCCCTAGAGCCATTCTCCCGATTTAATCGATTATTTTCTAATTCAATGCACTGACATAATCCTCGTTATCTCTGGAACACAATGGCGCACCCGCCGGAGCTCGAGCGTCTTCCTAGGCCCGGGGCAACGGAGGTCGCCGTCAGCCGAAGAGCCCTCACCGTGGCCAGCCTAGTCGAGCTGTCCCCGAGGTCAATCGCCTTCTCCAGTACACTCCTTAGAGTCCGTAGATGGTGAAAATGCCTTCAATTTAGCCGATGAGCCTCTAGGTGTTAATGGCGCCACCGCGAACATCACCTCCTTTCCGGCCACCGCTAGCCATGGCCATTTCTCCACTCATTTCCCAAAAAGCCAAAATGGAAACTCTACTTACAATCGCACCTTTTGGTAAAAGCTATGCCCTGTGAGCGTCCCTGTCCTCGCCGCGCCACCACCGGTGAAGAACTCTGTTCTGCCGCCACGGTCGGGGGTCGGGAGGAAGACGACGACGCTCCGCCGTCGATCTCGTTCCATCCGAGCATCGGTTCGGGATTAAATCCCGCTATAATTAAATAATATACAAAACTATGTCAATCTACAAAAAAATTCCAACATGTATCATCTGCAATACATAACGAATTTTCAAAACATATGTCGTATTTTTTGCTCTCTATAAATAAATAAATATATTTCATAATATTACTATAATTAAATAATCCAAATAAAAAATACAACTAGTAATTCATTTTGCGAAAAAAGGCTGATCGGTGCAAACCCTAAACAGCCGAATGTCTGCAGACGTGGCAGGCAGCTAGGCGCCACGTGGGCAGCTCGGAGCCGTGATCCACGGCTCCGAGGTGCCTGCCACGTCGGCGCCACGCGGGCCGCCACGCTGGTGCGGGCGTGCCACCTCGGCGCCGTGGGTCACGGCTCCGACCCCTTGGGTCCAAAAACGGAATTAAAACTACCAAGGGTTTAAATGTGAATATTTTTCAAAAAAAAGGTTAAAATAGAAAAAATTCGGAAGAATTGCACAGTTAATTATTGGTAGCAAAAATTCCCCTCCTCAATTGACAAGGAACATCCACATGCAATAATTCCTCAACTCTGGCACCTTCCAATAGCAAAAGGCAAGGGACACCAAGCGAGGAGACGAAGCCCTCAAAGGTGTCGCCTTTCCTTTTGGTTTCCTCTTGATTCCCTTCAAAAATCTTCTTCACGGTTTTCACAGCATCAAAGATTTAATCTTTCGTCGCAAACCATCATTTGATCCTCCTTCTCTTCGTATTCCCGAGCAAAAGAAGAAGTTTTCATAGAGGTGTACGTTACTCAGTTTTGGAATGTCTGTTTGCCTTTGTCCCATCAAATCCCCTTTTCCCCTAGCCGGGTGACCTCACAGAACCAAGAACACGACCGGTTCTTGTTACCTAGATCTGCGTGGAGGCGGCAAGAAACCCGAATCCGTGAGAAGGGTTTGTGGTTGATAAGCAGGAGCGCGCGGCTCCGCCGTCAAAATCCAATATTGGCGCCTGTGCGGCGTCTTCTTGTTGTTCCTGCGTGTTGTTGCGGTTGCGGGTGATAAGGAGAGGAAGGAGCCAGAGATGGTGCCGTGGGAAGGGTACGTGAGCGACGAGACGATGGGCACCTTCGCGCCCATCCTGCTCTACTGGGTCTACGCCGGCGGCTACCAGCTGATCCTGCACCGGCGGCCGCTGGAGCGGTACAGGCTCCACACGCGGGCCGAGGAGGAGGAGAAGAACCTCGTCAGCCTCCCCGCCGTCGTCCGCGGCGTGCTCCTGCAGCAGCTCGTGCAGGCCATCGTCGCGATGATCCTGTTCATGGTAAGGATACAATCAGCTCTCTTCCATTGACATACGTTCCATCAGTGATGTTGCCATGGAGATTAACAGAACAGCTAAGAATCAGTCAGTCACGATGTTGGAATGTAATTCCTCGCATTGTTTAGTTTGAGACATTCATTAAATTGGTCTTCTTACTGTTACTGTTATGAGGTAATTTTGCCTCACAAACCATTGAACCAGTAGGCTTGCCCACTTGCTACCATTACTGTATCAATACAATGGTAAATGATAGATTACTCAAATACTTCAATGGAAAACTTTCGGAATGTAGAGCCAGTTTTGTAGTATTTCTGGTGATGACTTTTTTTAGGTTGTTTATACAAGAAAAAAGAGAGTCTGCTGTGAGTTAGGAGCTTGAACATTTCGAAGAGAAGCATCCTTTTGCACAATTACTATATAGGTTAATAGGTAGTTATAGGCAGTTTTCTCTCCTTAGCATCTTTGTACATAGGTTAAAGATTCTTACTGTTGTCCTTGGTACGGTGAGTCTTTATCTTTGTACATAGCTTAGCTTAACACAAGATAACAACCTATAATTTCTCAGAACAAGATCAAGAACATTACTTAAGGTCCACACTATTCAATAAAAATCCACACTATTCATTACTTAAGGGTCAGCAGCTTGTGAACACCTAACGTGCATCAGCACATCAATGTGTTTGTGCGCAATCTTCTCAGAAAGGTTCTTTCTCCTGGGTTATTTTGCCTGCATCCAACAAAGGAATGGACCATTGCTTGATAAATATTGCAGGTTTGCAGCACAAAAACCAACTTGGTTCAAATGGTGAGTAATAAATATATGTTGAAAGACCATAGCACAAAACCGACTTAATTCATATGGCTTCGAAATTGCCCATAATAGAGCCACACCATTGATATTATATGCTAGAGATGAATTAATGTTAGAAAGGTCTCATGAATCCGCTCATTTAGGTTTTAGGTACTGCCATTAAATATTCCTTATTCTAAGAGCAGAATCTATCCTTGTCCAGCTACAGTGCAATTAAAGAAACAGCAGTCTGCCTCTTTCATGCTGCAGAACTCACAAATCTCCAACCCCTTCCAACTATGTTCATTTAGATACATTTTATGAAAATATTGTCATAATACAGCCAAGAGAAGGATATGATCTTATGACGAAGTTTCAGGGTGTCGGCTATCAACATTTTTGTAAGGGTTGACGGATGTTACTCATCTTTTGTTTCCTCCAGTTGTAATCACTTTTGAGTACATAAACCACATTATGATCATTTTTTCCATAACATGGTACATTTCCTTCCTTAGTATCTCATGCATCTTGGCCACTAGGTTATCATTAAAGTACCTTGTAAACTCCATATTCACAAACCACCTGTAATTACCTCTGCTGCTATATTTTCTGGATCATTAACAATAAGCCAGACTATACATATGCACATTTGAGGGCAGTTACCAGCTCAAGTACCCATTTAAAATCAAATGCCCTTTGTTACCTATTCCTACATTGGCTGCCCTGATTTTATAAACCCAGCTGAAATTCTGAATCTCCTTGAGTATGTGGAACCGGGAGTACATTAACATCTCTGTTTTTAAAGTATTTGGCTCTCAAAAGCTCTGCTCAGCCCATAATACTTGACAATCATTATATTGCATAGTGAAGTTCCATTTGATCTGTAAATATTCATACATATTGTTCATATCTTCAATCCCTGCCCCCAGCTCTAACCAGCACCACCAAAATGGCCAATTGTTCCTACAGGCAAAATAAGTCAATGGACTGGTTGAGCATTGGTTTCTGCATCAGGTCCTTGGCATTTTAGAGGTCCTGGGATTACCTTTAGTGGGACACAGACACACACGCACGCACGCACGTATATGTATGTACGTATGTATACGTATATATATATATATACGTGTATATATATATATATATATATATATATATATATATATATATATATATATATATATATATATATATATATATATATAACTGTTGTATGTATTGGTGCAAAAAAAACCATATGGTTATGCCCTGTACGTGTTATCATGTGCGTTACAATTTTTTGGAAAAAAAAAAGCTTCTGAGCCTACCTGCTTGTTTTTGCAAAAATTGTGCCACCTGTTATGTTTTGTTTGTAGCTGAGGATTATTAGGGTGCAATTAGGTTTAGATTATTGTTTGAAATTTCAGTTAATTGGGCAATACATATTTGGATGGTGATAGGCTTTGGGCCAGATTCTTCACTAGGTTGACAGGGTAGATGGGCACACATGTCGAAATGTCAATATTCCCCATAGGGATGTACAGTGTCCAAGCACGGTACATGATCCTTTCTTAGTGTAACTATTTCATCAGTGCATAGCTGGCCATGCATCATACGAGTGCATGAGATATCAAACAATCAGAAAGCAAGAGAATTGTTTGTTAATTTGGTTTAAAGAAAAGAATTGTTTGTTAATGCCACAACATTGTAAAGGTTGTACTAGATTGGGGGTCGCTTTCTTGCATGTATGTGGGCATGTTTATGTTGCATTTGTGCTGTTCTGTCAGGTTGATGATGAGTTTCAATATGTGAACCTGTGGTTTGTTTTAAATTTTCTTAATGGCAAACTAATTCCTCGTTAGCCTCTCTAACCCAATTCTACATGATTGTTTGCAGGTTACTTCGGATAGTTCAACGGTTGTGGTCCAGCCACCTATCGTCGTTCAAACCTTTCAGTTTTTTGTTGCAATGCTGGTCATGGATGCATGGCAATATTTTGTGCACCGCTATATGCACCAGAACAAATTCCTCTATCGGCATATCCACTCACAACATCATCGGCTGATTGTTCCTTATGCTTTTGGCGCTCTCTACAACCATCCATTGGAGGGGCTCCTTTTGGACACTGTAGGTGGTGCTATCTCCTTCTTGGTCTCTGGTATGACGCCAAGAACTGCTGTGTTCTTCTTCTGTTTTGCTGTACTCAAGACAGTCGATGATCACTGTGGACTTTGGTTACCATATAACATCTTCCAGAACTTGTTCCAAAACAATACTGCCTACCATGATATCCACCATCAGCTCCAAGGCTCAAAATACAATTACTCTCAGCCTTTCTTTTCAATCTGGGACAGAATTCTAGGAACCCACATGCCCTACAACTTAGTCATCCGGAAGGAAGGGGGATTCGAAGCAAGGCCATTGCGAGACTAGCTTGAACTCAATGGAAGTGTATAGAACTCCAGTGACTCAATGAGATACAATGCTCTGCCCTCCCTTTCACATGATTAGAAGCCCACAGGAGCCATCTAACTTGTAAGATGATGAAGCTGTTCCAGTACTCGGTTCTTTTTTCGCGTCTTGGTGGAAGCCATACGCTACTTGAGAAGGCACTGAAGCTCTCGGGTTGCTCGTTCTTTTTCCTGCAGTTAATCTAGTTAGAGCGTTCACCTCGAATATGTGTGGTACTGTATGGTTTGCCTTGATGGTTTTCTTCTTATCATGGTTCTTTTTTGTGCAGAGCTGCCATTTGTTGCTGTGCAGATAGTGTATTTGGAATCACACTTCTCTATGTACCCAATTATTTATGTAATTGAATCTCTGGGCATGATCAGTACCTTCAAACCTATACTTCGCTACTGCTGTATAGTTTCTGTTTGATCTAATCCAGTCTTTTGATGATTTGCGAAGGTTGAAGCCACTCTGGTTTGTTTATGTTTGCTGCCTGATATGGGCATTTTGAAGTGAAGCTTTTATAGCCTGCTGGAGAAACGACTCCTAATATGCACGTGACAGTAGCAAGAGGAGTGGGGTGGGTGATATATTTGTGACCTTCTGTTTTATTTTCAGAGTGAGACAGTAGCGAAAGAAATAAAAAAAGTCATTTCAAGAAGTCAGCTGATTTTTGACTTTTCTAAGCTGAATACAGAAGCAGCAGCTAATTCGAACATCGTTGTGGGACATCCAATTGGTTACATCGGCTGCCTTTTGTAGCAGCTAGTAGCTATACATCATCCTTCATCAAGTAGGCTGTAGGCCTGTAGGTGTAGTATTATTATGCTGTCGTTCCAACATACATGTTATATTGTTACGCATGTTTTGGCCTACAAAATGCCATGCTCTGCTAGCTGCATGTGGTGGCTTGCTGCTGACGAAATCAAGAACACCACCCATGTCCTGGATCGCATGTCCGTAGATCTGTGTTCGGACCTGAAGTTCCTTTCACCTCAGATTATGGTGGTGTTTCTATTGGGAGTTGGGACCCATTGCTGTCATCGTTAGTGTTAGAGTTTGTAATCTTGTTTTTTAATTTAGAAACCATAGTTGGTGGTCATGGTCGTAGTCGTGGTCGTGTTCGAGTAGTCGGAGTCGTGTACGAGTTTGGTCATGGTTGTATATGAGTCCGTATCGCAGTTGAGTTCAAGCAGATGAGCTTGCATCTTTCGTTAGATACGCTCACTTTGATCTTCGTTGCGTCGCCGCTCCTCCCTCCTCTCGCGTGCCATCTCGATGTCCCACTCGCAGTCCAAACGTTACTGGTCGTGCGGGTGGATCTCCCGATCGATCCATTTGTGATACGCGCATAGCGGATCCGGAAACCGCGGGAAGAGGAGAGAGCTTGTTAGTGCGTGCCATAGAAGTGAAATGGTAGGGGGATGTACTATAACCCGTCCTTTCCTTACCGACTGCTAGTAGCGGGTCGTGTCCCAACACCGTTCGGGATAGTCCCAGGCGTTGTTACCGCAACCCTAGTAACGTATGTGCAAGCTCAACTGCTCTTTAAATTTGAAGAACTTGCATGCGTCACTGCACCAGTAGAGGGGGCATCTTCCCCACAGGCAGGTCCTACGGAGAATGCTCGGTGGAAATGTTGAGGTATAAGTTGGGGTTGGAGGTACGGGGGGCTTTGTTTCGGGGAGGTGTCCTCCTGGCACGCTCCGCTTATTCATCCCTTGCTGCTGTAGCCCTTGCGAGTTGGGTGATCTTCTCCTATTGCTTCTCCTACTAGCGATGTAGTGTTGCAGTCATGATGCAGGAAAACTCGTTGCAGAAGAGGTAGTACTTATAGACTGAGCCGACGTTAGTGTTCTTTTCATGAAGATAAATGTGGATGACTGGATTGTGCACCAATGGATAACTGGATCGTACATGACTAAAGTGCAATTTGGTTGATGTATTTTTGCGTCTGCGAGGCAGCGGGCCTGAGGAGGTATCTTGTGGTAGTGTTCGGTCACATCTTGGGCCTGAGCTTTGCACGCACCGCCAAAAACGACTGTCATTTCATGTTGCTTGGCCAAAAACAACCGTTATTTCATGAGTGTGAATCACAGCAACAATAAAAAATAATGACGACAAACAATGATGACAACACTGCATTCCACTTTAGAAATTTGTACTCTGTGGTCATGTGTCATATTTGTTGCATGTGTGAGCACCTTTGCAGAACTTTTAAGCTACAACTCCGCAGAGCTTTTTAGGTCGATATGACCAAATAAGCACTGCATCTCTGTAGAGCTTTTGAGGTCGATGTGACCAAACAAGCACTGCACCTCTGTAGAGCTTTTCAGGTCGACGTGACTATACAAGCAGTGCACCTCTGTAGAGCTTTTCAGGTCGATGTGACCACACAAGCACTGCACCTCTGCACGAAGCATGAAAGCAAGTTTAACATATGCTAAAGGAAAATTTTCACATGTAGTTCGGCTTACTAAAATAATGATTATGGAACAAATAATTACAAGCACGAAAAAATGATTATGGAACAAATAATTACACATAAGAAATAATTAGGGAACATCTAATTACATGCATGATATATTGATTACAGAATAGATAATTATGCGTAAGAAATATTTTTTTAGGAATTTTTAAATATACCAAATAAGCTCAAAAATTCAAAAAAAAATCATGTGGGAATCAGTTGGGCGAACGCGTGTGGGCCTCCTGCCACGCCTGGCACCGGGGCTAGGTCACCTACCGCTCCCGATGTTGGGGGCAGGTTGCAAAAAAAAACGACAACAATGCGTGTGCGGTGCACGTTCGTGGAATCTTCACCCGACACCCCACAGTGAATGTGTCGATGGCACTGTAGCAGCATTGCAACACCTTTCCTGGAATATCCATTGAGGCATATTTTATGTATGAATTTTTAAATATATTAAATGAGCTCTAAAAATTAAAAAATAAATCTAGACTCCCCCACACAGTGCTCTTGCCTGTGTAATTTTTTATAATTTTATTCATTCTGAATTTTTCTCAAAAATTCATTCAAGTATACTGTTTGGACAAATTTTTTGTAAAAATTTGGAAGGGATATAATTATGGAAAAATTATATAAGCAAGTACACTGTGTGAAGAGACATCACAAAAAATTATAATTTTTAGAGCTCATTTACTGTATTTTAAAATTCTAAGATTATACTTAAATGGTTTTTTTTTCCAAAAATATGGTATTGTAGCACCTGCTCCTTGGTGCCGTGCCCGGTGGCGGGGTCAGGTGACCTACCCTATTTAGGGGCGCGGTAGGTCGTATTTAGGGGTTAGTTTTGCAATTTCTACTGCAAGGGGGCTAGTTTTGCAAAACTTAAATTTCAAGGGTCCAAAAAAAACTCATGATAATACACTCTATCCTTTCTGCAATCTTTGGTTCCGCCACGTTCTTGATGGATTTAGTTCGGAAAATGATATGAATCATTACTTTAATGAGGTTTCCTCCGAGTTATTGGTATGCATGTCTTGTCTTGATAGCCGATGATTTGCGCAATAAGATAGCCCATGAGTGACTCAATGACTTGATGGTATGCTAAACCGATTGAGAGATATATATTTGTAAGCATTGATGATAAAATCATAAAAAGTTTTCAAGGCATGAAATTTTGTAGAATGAATTTACCTCATGATTTAAGCTAGCACTTTAATGGTATGTTTTGTTTATTTGAATGTTCATGATCATTTACAATTTATTTTTTTGGATTTTGCTAATTTTGATATGTAGATAACTGATATGTACTCACTGGAAGCATGTTTATAAATTTTCAGGATACACTTTTTATTACTGAGATACTTTTGTTGGATTTATCTCTTTTTGCGCTTTGCTTTACTTCTATTCATATATAGATTTGGATTGTACAAATGTAAAATACTATCTCTGTTATATAAATTTAGTTTAGTCTTTTAAGATTTTGAGTCCACCCTTTATTTTTGTTTTGGCTTCACCACTGCTGCTACATACCCGTCGTGGCGTTACTCACTGTGACATACTCTACCGTTTTGGACGTTGGCCGTTGGGGAAATGGGGAGAGCACGCATCGTAAGCTTTTGGGTATATACAGAGTAAGCTAGCTGTAGCTGATCGACATAACTGAAAGAATGACTATCTTTCTTCTGTGGAAGTTTTCAAAGTAGTATTTTTAGTAAGGATCACGGCAATATTTGTCGGTTTGATCTCATAAGCGTGATCTACTGTGTGCATAGCAGCACACAAACAAGGATGGATGATGATAGATCTATTCTTTTTTGTTTTGGCTTATATTGCTGGCTATGCTTATGGTTTTTAGGCTGTTCGTGAGAGAAAATATGGAGTAACAGAAACCCGCATGCAGTTTTGGTCGATATAAATGAAATCGCTATAGTATACACTACAATCAACTTGTAGACCTTGCCTTGAAAAGACACTCTATTTAAAACCTAGTTACTGTAGAAAAACCAAAAAATAGCTTTTAAAAACTGAAAAGAACAGGTCCATAATAGAGGAGGATACAAAAGTAGTGCTCCAAAGGACTTATAAGACCAAACTTCTGGTTTTTTTGGTATTGTAGCGATTAAAAATACACGGTATCTGTTGTTAGATTTTTCTGTATAATTAAATTTGAAAAATTATATAATCACAAAAACAATATAAAAATAAGAGAAAATGTTAGAAAATAAAAAATTAAAAAGGCGAAATTAAGAAAGTAGCAGTAACAAGCAGAAGACCAAACTTACAAAGGGAAGAGAGGGAGGTGGGCCAGGTTAAAGTACACATGGCCCTACTTTTCCTCGGATTCCGTTAATTCGGGCTTGGCAGTTTGTAACAGGGCCGGGTCCAGTTGACACCCTCCGTAGGCTTGGGCCTGTTGGCCTACTTGATACCCTACTTTTTTGTCCCTCTTATTTTCCCCCTTTTTTCTCGAACACGCAGGAGAACTGCGTATCTTTTTAAATTAAGAAGGAAAAAGGGGGGACGAGAAACCCCAAAACAACAAGGACAACAACTAAACACCCTGACACACACAGCCACAACAAGCCACCACAAACCAACAAACAACCCTAGACACAATAAACCAACACGCACTTACAACAAGGGACGAACGACCAAGGAGCCAAGCAAGAAGAATAAAAAATTCAACTCTAAGCTTATTCCTCAGCTCTGTATCTAAACCGAGACCTCTTTAAAACTGGAGCTACCTCCATGGCCTCCTTGGGTGCCTCTCTTTCCTTTACTAGCATTTCTATTGCTTCTTTGCACAATTGTTGCACCTCCTGCAAGGCAGCTTGCAACTTTGCAATCTCTTGTGATTTAGCTTCCTCGATATCAGTTCGCAAGTGTTTCTCCAACTGTAGCCGCCATGAAGCTCTTCGACTTGCTTAACCAGTTTATTTTTGGCAGCTTGCAAAGCGCCAGAATCCCGTGCAGCCCTAAAGAACCTCACTGTTCCCCATCCGGCACAAGGGCAAGAAGGAAGGAGATGTCCTTAGCCCCGGCTAGACCCCAATCATACAACTCCTCTCTAGCGAGCATCAAAGCTCCAGCCATGCTGGGAGAGGCGCCATCAAAAACACAACGGTTGCGATGCTTCCAAATCGTCCAGGCTCCTAGATAAAGGAATTGAGCCCTTTTCTAATATGACCGTCCACCCTTTTTTCTGCCCTTGCCCACCAATCATTAAAGGAAACATCTTCTTGTTGCGGAGAAAGATCTTGCTGCCCGACCTTTTGCAAGAGATTAAACCAGAATTCTCGAGCAAAGACGCATGAAGTGAGCAAATGATTGATCGTCTCTTCTCCTTGATCACAAAGAGGGCAGTGGGCTGGGTGTGGGAGGCCACGACGCGCAAGGCGGTCCGCAGTCCAGCACCTATCATGAGCAACTAACCAAAGGAAAAACGATATTTGCCTGGAGTCCAAGATTTCCAAATTCTTTTCCAGGGTCCAAAAAGGATAGATCCTTGAAAGAGATTCAAATATGTTGTCTTGGCTGTGTATTTGCCAGCAGAAGAGAAACGCCAAATGTGCAAATCTTCAACATCTGGCTGAAGGTTGACCTCCGATAGAATGTCCCATAGCTCAAGATATTCAGCCAAAGCATCAACAGATAAGGCCCCTTGAACATTCGTAATCCACCCATGGTTAGTGAGTGCTTCCTGAACCGTTCGTTTGTTTACCCTCCTCTTGGGCACTAGCGCAAACAAGAGAGGTGCTAGATCACAAATGCGGTGCCCATGAATCCATCTGTCCATCCAAAAACGAGTGCGGGTACCATTACCAACCTCAGAAATAACTGCCATAGAGAAAAAATCACGGGCACATTTATGAACTTGAATTGGAAAGACCGACCAAGGGCGACTAGGCTCAGTTTTTTGCAGCCATAACCAATGAATCCGAAGTGCCCAACCAAGATTCTGAAGATTGGAGATGCCCAGCCCACCAAACTCCAAGGGTCGACAGGTTTTGTTCCAAGCCACAAGGCAGTGACCACCTTTTGCGTCTTTTCGCCCTCTCCAAAGAAAACCCCTTCGAATCTTATCAATAGCCTTGATGGCCCAAGGCGGGAGCTCAACAGCCATTGCCGAGTAAACCATCATTGATGTAAGAACAAACTGAACCAAAGTCCTTCTACCAGCTCGGTTCAACAGGTCCGCTTTCCAACCTGGGAGCTGATCAGCTATCTTGTCCACAATGGGCTGAATTTGGTCCTTTGTCAACTTCTTTATAGAGAGGGGAACTCCTAAATACTTGCATGGAAAGTCCAGCGGCTCACAAGGTGGCTGTTCTTGTATCAAAGAGAGATCCGTTTCAGTGCATTGAATAGGAAAAACATTACTCTTATGCACA
The DNA here is from genome assembly GCA_017311315.1 of Dendrocalamus latiflorus. Classification (NCBI taxonomy): domain Eukaryota; kingdom Viridiplantae; phylum Streptophyta; class Magnoliopsida; order Poales; family Poaceae; genus Dendrocalamus; species Dendrocalamus latiflorus. Next base: position 33,068,674 of record CM029630.1, read on the forward strand.
TTTGTCTTCAGTCCTGAGGCCTCTCCAAACACATGCAACATGTCCAAAGTTAAATCAATGTCATTTGCAGAAGGCCGGATAAAAAGGGCAACATCATCTGCATAAAGAGAGATCCGATGTGGCAAAACTCGCGAGGCTAGAGGCTGCAACAACCCTTCATCCGATGCCAAGGAGAACATATGGCTGAGGATATCCATCACTAGAATGAAAAGCATCGGCGAAAGAGGGTCACCTTGGCGTAAACCTCGCCGATGCAAGATAATATCACCGGGAACCCCGTTAAGAATCACTTGTGTTGAAGAAGAGGAAAGCAGCCCACTAATAATATCCCACCAAATTATGCAGAAACCCAGCTTTTCCATAACCTCTAGGAGGAAGGACAAAGATACCGAATCGAAAGCCTTTGTAATATCTAGCTTGAGGAGTAATCGGGCTTGTTTTTGTTGATGAAGAAACCTTGTTGTCTGTTGAACCAACATAAAATTATCCTGAATGAATCTCCCCTTTATGAAAGCACTTTGATTGATGGACACCATTTTATCCAACCGAACAGCCAAGCGATTTGCCAAGATTTTTGTGACCAATTTAGCAAAGCTATGCACAAGGCTTATTGGTCGGTAATCCTTCACATGTGCTGCCATTTCTCTTTTTGGCAACAGAGTTACATAGGCCGTGTTGAGCAGACCCAAATTTCTGAAATTTCTGCTCCAGACCGCTGAAAGTGCAGCCATAATATCTTCCTTGATAATTGACCAACACACCTGGTAAAAACGACCGGTGAAACCATCTGGTCCCGGGGCTTTGTCCGACGGTAATTGGCTGATAGTTTTCCTCACCTCTTCTTCAGAGAAAGGGGCATCAAGTTCTCCAAGATCGTGGGCCACAATGTTCAACTCATCCAGGTTGATGGTGATGTCACGGTCCACACTTGTCCCAAGCAGCTTGTTATAGAAATTGTGAATCAAAGAAGCCTTTTCCTCGTGATCAGTGGTTACCTGGTTGGCATCGTCTACCAGCTTGGCAATAAAGTTCTTCTGTTTTCTATGCCGAGCATGCAGATGAAACAAGGAAGTGTTGGCATCGCCATTACTCAGCCAATTTATCCTCGAACGACTTCTTGCTAATGTTCTTTTCAGAGATGACAGCGCAAGGATATGCTTCTTAAGATTTTTGCATAACCAAGATTCTCCAGGGGAAAGATCCCTACTATCCTGTGCAATTTCCAGATTATGCAAAATTTCTCTTGCTAGACTAAGTTGGGTATTAACATGCCCAAATGTTTTATGACTCCATCCCTGTAATCCCCTAGCTGTGGCTTTGAACTTCCTAGCCAGTGTTTCGAAAGGGCAGGAGGAACCAGGAACAACAGTCCATGCCGTCTCTACTGCCTCAAGAAAACCTTCTTGCTTTGGCCAAAAAACTTCAAAAAGAAATCTCCTCTTCCCTGGCTTGAAGCCTTGCAAACTGAGTATTAGAGGGCAGTGATCTGAGTCATCTGTGGCTGCACTTTGGAGCAAACAACTTGGGAAAAACTGCTTCCAGTCCACCGAGCAAAGAATTCTATCCAACCTTACCAGGGTGGGAGCATCTTGTAAGTTGGACCAAGTGAATTTTCGACCATGCAGCGGCACATCTTTTAAGGCCAGATCATTGATCAGTCTCCTAAATCTCCCCATCATTGCTCGGTTTAGATTGTGATTATTTTTGTCATCATCCTTGTATATGAGATTAAAGTCCCCTAACACAACCCAAGGTCCACTACAAGATGCACGCACATCCCTTATCTCTTGTAGAAAAAGACCCTTGCTTTCATTACCTTGTGGCCCATACACACAAGTGAGCCACCAAGCTTGATCTGAAGATGAGCGGAATTGAATTGAGACACTATAGGAGTCAATCCTTGTATTACAAGCTGGACCAAGACCATGCCTCCAAGCGACCAAAATACCACCACTAGCTCCTGCTGAAGGTAACTCCACAAAATTGTCAAAATCTGAACCAAGCATTCTCAGCAAGACTCCACGAGACACAGCAGCCATCTTTGTCTCTTGAAAGCACACAATGTCAGCGAAGAGTCGACCAGAGTGCGAACAGAGTCCTGCTGGGCTTTGGAGTAATAATTTTTGAAGGATTCATCGGAAACAAGTCAAGGAAAGAAAAAACGACCACAGATCCTTCACACACTAATCAAACTGGTACAACATCCCCACCCCCGGTTGTCCAGCCAAACAGAGCAGCTAGGGCCTGAATATGCAAGACAGAAAGAGGCTGGTTGAAGATCTTGGCATACTTGTCCAGGGATTGTTGATTGGCATTATTTTTCCCCTGACATAGACTCGGGTTCATGTGATAGAATACACAACTGTGTCCATATGTACCAGCTCGATCTCGAGCTATTCATTAGATGCTGTGAGCGTGCAAGTTCGTGCCACTGCAAATTGGTTATCTCATCTGATAAATTATGCGCATGTCAAGTAGTAAACTGCACTAAATCTGCTATTTGCAGGAGAGCAAGGCTGATGCTAGCCTGCTACACCTTATAATCATGTCACCTTGTCAAGCAAGCCGAGGTTCGCATGGATTTACCGGATGGGAAACAAGAACAGAATAATCTTTTCTCTGTTTTTTTAAGGAGAGACTAATCTGGTTTGAAAAGCAAAAAACCTTACCTTCAGAGATGAGCTCACCGTCTTTCTAGAATCGGGTCAGAGTGGAGAAAGCAATCAGTTAACAGAGATGCTTTGACACTGCACTCATGCTATGTTGTACCATGCAAAAAAAGATGCACATATATTGAGTGGTGCAAAAAAGATGCGCTTCTCTGGAGTGGGAAATAGAACATGGCTGTTGAAAATGGACAATAAGTTGAACATTAACAGGGTATTAAGTACCCAACCTGAGGAAGGATATACTCTTCAACCTCACACAAGTTCAGCAAAAAGAAAGCCATGACATCACACCACACACCAAGCCAATATATTTCACACTGGATAGAGGAGTTACAAGAGTTAATTACACAAAGAAAAAGTCCTTATTCTATATTTTGAATACAAGCTGTAAACTCTTTGGGACACCACCCATTTTAACTTCTGTATGCTACAACACCACCAATGCGGTATGTACAAACAACCAACAACAAACCAAACTATGAGACTTTTGAAACAACAAGTGAGATCTCACACAAACAAATGGGCTCGGATATGGGGTAGGCACACTTGATGCAAATAGGAGTATGAGGCAGAACTACTTACTACAATCTAGATAAAACAAGATGTAGGGCAGCCAAAATGTACATGCCGAGGAGCATGGCAGACTTGGATCCCATGCAAACCTATAATGCAAAAAAGGTGAGATGTATTTGCATGACAGCCAAAAACCCCTGTCAAAGGCTATTAAGAAGAGCCCTTTTGCAAGATGGCTGCTGAGAAGTATCTGGCCTCGGCCCTGGTGAGGTCAACTCAAGCACAGACAGCAGAAAATTCCTCTCCTGGAAAAGTTCAAGAAAAACAAATGTAAATAGCTTTTACCAAGGATGTGCTTCGGATCTGATATTCTTTGAAAAATATGAACCACAACCACAGGATACAGCAGTCGAAAGCTTACACTGGCAGTAATTTTTGGAGTTGGCATATCATCTGCGTACGGCTGGAATAATGGAACTGTGTGAGCAGGAGAGGTGAATTCCATGAATGGAAGCTTGCTATCATTGGCAACCTCGCTAAAGTTCTCGGATGTAGGTATTTCTGCGCCTGCTTTAGCTTGGATAACTGTATGAGCAGGGGAGGTGAATTCAATACATCGAATCCTCCTATCTTCGGCAACGTCACTAAAGTTCTCTGATGCAGGTATTTCTGCATCTGCTTTGGCTTGCAAAACTGTGTGAGCAGGAGAGGTGCATTCCATACATTGAAGCCTGCTATCTTCAGCAACGTCACTAAAGTTCTCTGATTCTGGTATTTCTGCATCTGTTTTAGCTTGTAAAACGGTGTGAACAGGAGAGGTGTATTCCATGCGTTGAAGCTCGCTAACTTCAGTAGCCTCACTCAAGTTTACAGATGCTGGTATTTCTGCACCTGTTTTAGATTCAAGAATTCAACTAATTTTCTTTGATGTGGATGAAAAAGCGTGTACTTAAGTTATGATTAAGAGCATAGGTTACCTGGGCAAGGTTCCAGACTACTAGAAAGCACGTTTCTACAAAGACTATTATCTTCTGTGCTCTTATCTACTGGGAAATCATCCATATTTTGTTCAGGAGCCATTTGTGATGTTACTTCCATGCTAGTTTGTGAAGGACCCTTAGAGTGCTTATTGTCCACATCAATCTGTCTGTTCTGCTCCCTGTTCATTAGGATGAGGGTGGATCAGAGGCAATTGATTTAACCAAAAGGATGAGAGATTATTCATTATTTACCTTGAATTCTGTTCATCTTCCTCTTCATTCTCATAGGGGTCTACAATTAAATCGTCAAGCTCCTCTAGGAGTGAAGCTATTCCAGACATGCTGCTTTCTGACATGTCATTATCATCTTTCTTAACCAAATGATGCTGTAGTTGCTGAAAATGTCATGTATAAAGCAGTTTATTTTAAATAGAGTACTATGGGCAAGTATAAAACTTCAGACCATCATGTTGGCATTGCCATACCTGCCAGGCTTCATCCATGCTTTGGCTTGTATTTTCAATATTGATTTTTGTTGCTAGGGAGCAAAGCAAGTCAGCTTGATGCAATAAAGTAGCAAATTTTGGATCGTCCTTTTTCAAAAAATTACTCTCATGCTTCACACCTGAAATTATGCACATGAAGCTGATTATCGACACAGGACATATAAATCAAATCAAATGTTCAGAATCTAGGAGAAGGCTCACAATTCTGTTCCCCACCAAATAATTGTTTTGTTGCGATTTTAGCAGCAAGATTCGGGGTTTCCACTACATTCACATTATCTTGATTGTTTGGAGAAATGGTTGCAAGAGGTTGTCGAGAATCTTGTTGTGCGCTCTTTTCTTGTCCAAATAACCTCATATTTGGTGCTATGTTCTCCTTGAAATCAGGTTTGCAAGGCCTAGTTACAGAAGAAGAAAAGGTAAAAATGCAAGTTGCTTCGCATAGTTAACTAACAACTTCCGCTGGTATTATGTATACTTCATCTGTTTGATAGGTGGTGATGAGCCAGCTGCACGAGATGTGAGGCATCCGGTTTGTGTCAGTACCCTCTTTGCATTTGCATTGGAACAAACTGCACCATTTTCCTTGAATAGCTCCTCATCCTTGGCCCGCTTTTTGCATAGAGTAGAAAACCGGTTCTTCACTGCATTATCAGTTCTGTTGTAGTAAAACCAAGACACATGTCAGATATATTGTTTCACATATCTAATATTTTATTACTCTTTTCACCTAACAATAACCAAACGCAAGACACCCACCTGCCTGAGACAACCTTCGCTATTTCAGTCCATTTGTTACCAAGAACCTTTTGAGCCTGCATGGCAATTCAAAGTGGAGAAAATATATCATTTTGTACTGTAAAAATTCTACAGCAAGAGCAAATACTTATGAAGACAACGGCAGAACAATGCACAACAGGTGGTTTCTAATTTCTGATATACAGCATGGCAAACATATCAGAGCACAAACGTTACAGCCAAATTAAAGGATTGAAAATGATACTACAAGATCTTTAGAGATGCATGATCCCTTCTATTCTAGGCTTCTCTTATCTACAATAGAACGTATCAATCCTATGTCCTATAAAGCACAAAATAATCCCATCCTTTTTCCAAAGGTACGGAATCGAGGATAAGCTCCAATCTGCATATGCGTTAAACTCTCCATGGTCACAATTATTTGTCTGTTCGGTTGTTGATGTTCACTAAGGAAGTATCCAATACATACTGTTCAACTCCAACATCTAAATTTTGACCCCAAAAAATCATAAGCATTTGATGCAGCAGTGCCTAGCTTCAAGCACATACACAGCCTGGACCTAATAACTAAATTGCTAGAACACATTGAGATCTCACCTCACACAATAATATGTCTTCTTCCCGGGACCACCCGCCTTTCTTGCACTCTGAGTTCAAATAATTGTACCATCTGCAGCAACAACCAAGCGAAAAATTGGAGTTACACAAATGACGTCAGAAAATCAAACAATTTCCAACTAAAAGTCCCTATTTTATCAATAGAGAATAGTCCTATTTTATCAATAGAGAATAGATAGAAATGCGCACCTTCTCCTGCACTGTCTGGCCGTCTTATCCTTGAATTGTGCCGCTATAATTGTCCAGCTACCGAAAGATAAGTGAAAACACGGTGATTAAATCGAGAAGGTAGTAAAAAAGGCACTTATTTGAGACTAAGAGAACAAAGAATCCATACTTATCGGTTCCATGATGCGCGATTTGAGCACGAAGCACGTCATCCTCCTACAGGAAGAAAGGTGCGAGCATCAGAAAACAATTCAACACATAGGTAGAAATGGCAGAGGCACTCCCAGGATACACTCAAAAGCATGGAAAGTTAATCAAAAAAGGCAAAATTCAAACTAATTAATCACAGTTCTCATAAGGAAATAGAAAGCTACGGTTTACACGTAACACACATACTAAGGCGAAAAAACAATCGCCTTCTGAACGCAAAATTAAGTAAGGCATCCAATATCCAAAACATAATAATCGATTTTATGAAGAATTTGTCCAAATATGCCGAACACAAAGTTAGGATTCACACTCAGGACACACACACGTACACACAAGCGCGCGCGCGCACGCACTGCTAGCAAGTCCAAAGATGCCTTCTAAACACAAAACTAGGCTGTGGCTTACACGAATCACAGATAAAATTGGATTTTATACAGATTATGTCGAAATATGCTGGAAAAAATACACCTTTTCCAAACAAAAAGGAGGGGAATAATTGCTACATGACTCGAGTCCCAGATTCTAGGCAGCGAAATCGAACAGGAAACTACAAACGCACACAAAATCCAGCAACTGCGAAACACACAGAACAACACAAACTCGCGCGCACCTCGACGCTCCAACTCACGATGTGGCGGTCCTTCTTGGCCGCCGGCGCCCCGGCGGCGGGGCCAGCGGAGGAGGAGCTCAGATCGGGGCCGGTCGCCATGGGCCGAGATCCCGCATGTTCCGCGGACGGATCCCGCCGATAAAGAGCTCGGACGGGGGCGAATCGGGGCGGCTAGGGCTTGGAATTTGGGCGCGAGAGGAGGAATTTTTGAACCGGCGGAGTCTGGAGAAGATGCCACGGAAGAGGGAAGAAACGTGATGTGTGGGCAAGGAATTTTTTCCGCAGAAGTGGAGGTGGGTTTTAAAGTTGGGCCATGGCGTGAAAGGGAAGTCATGTTTAGGACGACTCCTACGGGACGGTAGTACAGTGTGGAGTGTTAAAACTTTTCACTAAAACACGTGCAAACTTTGGCAACGCTGCAGAGACGGTAAGAAATGGCTTTTGGTGGGGTGCTTCATCCTGGCTTTTAGGCCCAAATTTTTAGCTTATTTCATATTGTAGTTTTTTTGGTACCATGTCTGTCGGTAGTATTTTAGTGTAATTAAATTTAAAATATTAAAAAATAGAAAAATGTTATATCATCATACATAATAGTCTTGGTATGAAGGTGAGATAAAACTCGGCATACATTATGCTCAGGAAGGTACAAAGGTATGAATATATTATATCTATTTTTGTCAATGTTAACTCTTAGAATAATGAATTAATATTTACTAATTAATTCATATTGGCAAATTGCTAATCATTTTCGAGAGTTTTTAAGACCCTTTTATAAAGCAACTAAGTTTATATCCAGTGTTTACTATCATATCTCTTGCTTAGTTATATTTGGCTAATTGTAGATAAGTTTGCTAAATCTAGGGGGTAACCTTTTAGGCTATGCTGTTGCAGCAATAGAAAAAATTATTAAATACTTTGGATCTATTTCAAATATATATTGCTTAGTTTTTTCATTCTTTTTCCCTTAAATTACTTAAATTACATATGGTAGAAGTGGAGCACGAAGGTGATGAAGATGGCGACAGCAGCCGTCGCCGCCACCATCATCGTCGTAGCCTTTGTCGACATCCTTGTCACCACCATCAACCCATCTTTGCCTCCAAGTTAGCAAGGCCAAGCATATGACGGCCCGGCATGGCACGGCGGTGGCCCGTCATGCCCTGGACCATGCCTAAGCCTTGCTAAAGGCAAGTCGTGCTGGCACAGTACCAACTCCGAGGTCTAATTCTCTCCCTATTTGACCGCTTTAGGATTCATGACGCTTGATCTATGGCGACACCATCAATACTGATGAGGTATTCAACACAAATTAGGCTTTCTTGGGGCACAACTGCCCCCTAACCATATATTTCGATGATGAGGTATTCAACACAAATTAGGCTTTCTTGGGGCACAACTGCCCCCTAACCATATATTTCGATGAGTGGTTAGCGGTGCCATGGCAGACAATAGATGAAGGCGGTGTGGCAAGGTAGTAGCACCGTCACCAACCATAGGATTGGAGAAGGAGGGTAGGCGATAGATGTGGGTAGTATGGTGAGTAGGCGAGGTGAATGAATTAGGGTTTGGGGCAAGCGGAAGGAGGGAAATGATGGTAGTAGCTTTGGCTATAGGGCCACCTCAAGTGGGTGTGCAGGCGCAAATAAGGGAGGTGTGGGAGGTGACGGCATATGGGGGAGGATAAGGAGGCAACGGGGGAGTCGAAATGACAGTTGATGGGGCGAAAGGGGAGGAAGGAGGCACGGGTGGTGAAGCGATGGCAGTTTGTGGTAGGGTAGGGTTATGTTTCATGTGGGAGTTAATAGGGGTTATATAGTAGTAAGGAGGGAGAATGAAATCCTTCGGGCGGTGTTTGGATAAAGGGGATTTTCTATAGAAATTTTTGGGCTTTAGTTCAAATTCAAAGGGTATGTATAGTACTCCCTCCTGTCACATATACATATCATTTTGGACATCGACACGATCCCCAAAATATAACTTGACCATTAGTTTATATTATAATATATTTACAAAACCAAACAAAATTATAATATTATGGAAGTACTTTTCGAGACAAATATATATATGATTTTCATGTATTCAATCTAAATATTTAAGAAGATATCGATAGTTAAATTTTTAAAAGTTTAACTGCACACATCCTAAAATGACATGTATTTGTAACTTGAGGGAGTAGTTAGCTTAGGAAGGGGCAATGAAATCCTTGGGGTGTTTGGATGAAGGGGATATCTTTAGGAGTTTTTAGTGTTTATTTGTAGTTAGGAGGTGGGAATGAAATTGTAGGATCATACCTAAAAATTTGGTAGAATCTTAATATTATTATGATTCTAACAAAAAATTGTAGGATCATGATCAAAATTTTTATATGATCATACCTAATTCTACCGATTTTAGTGATTTATTATAAATAATTACTTGGATATGTCCCTTCAGTTTACTTATTATTTTTCGTGTCCATTATAAGTTATATAAATAACAAATAATCTTTTCCTTGCACTACATTTCTGTGAACAAAATATCTAAAAGTATATTTTAAAAAGTAGTAATGTTAAAATATATGGTAGAGTTTAAAAATATTTCTTTAGTAGAATTAGATAGACTATTAAATTCTATATTAGTCTTACGATTTACGATTCTACTACAAAACTTCCATGTAATTTAGAATCCCGACTCTAATGAATAGTTTAGTACCCATCCCGTTAGTTTAGCCACTTAACGTGTGCTACGCTACAATTTGTTCATTATCTACTGTCAAGTCGCAGTAAACTAGGCATGTCGTAGACAAGATACTCATACCTTCTAGAAACAGTCGTATGGTACACTACATACCGTATAAAGAGTCACGTGCTACAATTTAGGACATTTTTTCATCACCGACGAGGCTACGAATGACAGCCTTTATTCATGTCCTACGAATGGCAGCCAGTTGCGCTCTTATGATATATTCGTATTGGTTTTTATTAATGATTTTTAGTTAAAAATAAATAAGTAAGTAATTGAAAAAAAGTAACTTTTAGAAGAGAAAATACGGATAGTGCAAAAAGTGATAGAAATACGTGCATATGACGGGAGTAATAGGAGTGGAATGTAGGATGCACCCGTAACCCTATGACTTATCTCTAGAGCGAGACGGTAGCAAGAGGAGTAGAGAAGCGCTTCGAGAAATTGGATGTTCATATTGGCTTTTGGTTTTTCTAAGCAGAATCCAATACGAACATAACCTTAGACTGTTCTTTTAGGCTATTATTTATGATTTTTTATTGTAGTTTATTACTTTAATAAATAATAATTATAGAGAGAAACAAAAGCTGCTAAAAAAAAGAAAAACAGAGCAGGTGGGCACACCACAACATCTACCCTTTCCATTCGTACTTCACTTTTGCTAATTAATTTGATTGTAGTGCTTCAGTTGACAGATGGCAAGATACTGATAAGTGCACTTGTACATACATACTTTCTTCTCCTCTTCTCTTCTCTCTCCTCCTTTCTTTTCTTTTTTTCGTCGCCGGTGAATTGTGTCCCTGAGTTGCATCATGCATGCTTCGTGCCATGCATACATGGGGCGGTGGTGGGCTCGCGTGACTCGGTTTATGGTGCCACGTTCCGTCTACGTTTGGCCGACGTACCGTTTGAAAAGGGGTGCTGAAAGGTTATGCGAAGCATAAGAATCTTGTGAAATTGAATCATCTTTGCGCACAAAAATCTCGAATCTGCCTTGTTTCAAATTTGAGCATGGATGGCTCTCTTTCCATTTCTTCAGCCAGCTTAATTTCACCTTGAATTTTTGGCTCTCCTTTAACCCTGCATTTAAGTTCTATGTAACTCAGGTTGCTTGCCTTTGATATGAAATTATTTCTTTGCAGTATGCTATTTAGGATTTATCAGAATGTAATGTAGTATATGAAACACTGAATATTTCAAAACTAAGCTTGTTGCATACTTAAATTAGACAGCAGATTAATTTGGCTGTTCGTGGAGTTAAGTCCTCTCAGGACTAGTTTTTTTTTTTTTTTGAAATTTGGTCAGAAACTATGACATTCACTTCAGAGGGGAGTGAGCACTCCAATGAATCCGAGGATAATTCGATCCAAGGCAAGAGAGCGGATGACGCCGACTCTTTTCCAACCAAGCTGTTGCATCCGCTTGTGCAATTCTCCGCTCCACCTAGCTTATAGGTTAAATATTTAAATTTTGATTATTCGTACGAGGTAGTACATAGAGAAAAATAGTCGTATACAATTTTGGACAGTACAGCTGAGCTCAGTACACTTTTTACTATAATTTTCGTACTAATTCTGACTTAAAAAAGCGCACCGTTTAAAAGTTAGTTACTGTAGATAATACAAACATAAGCTAATTTTAAACCTAAAAGAACCCTGCCTATATCTTAAGCTTATGGTTGTAGCTTGTGGTTTTTGACTGAAATTTTACTATAGCGGATGTTAGTTTTTTCTGAGAAAAAATAAGGAAAAATAGAAAGAATTGAGAAAAAATTTAAAAAATCATTATATTGTTACGGACAATGCAAAGAAATAAGAGAAAAAACAAAAAAAAAATTCAGAAACTGAAATTATTTGAAGCGGATCCTAAACACACTTTGTAGGCCGTGGATTGAAAAACACGGTTCAAAATTTGAATGGATATAACAGGTACTGGTAGAAAGTAATTAAGAGGATTTGAACGCAGCATTAGCTAGGGGTTCGGCAACCTACTAGCTAGTGAAAGTCGTTTGGCTCCTTTCTTTCTCACTTATAATTTGTGAATTATGATTTACACTAGAGTAACTAACTTTTAAACAATATGTTTTTTCAAGACGATATCAATAGGAAGATTATAGTAAAGCATGCACCGAGTTCAGATGTACCGGTCAAAATCATATGCGACTATTTCCCTATGCATACTGGCTTTAGCAAACAGCTAGAATTCAAAAATTTAAACCATAAGTCATAAACCAAAGCCACTAATATACCTGATTGTGACAGCTGTTGCTTCAGTTTTAAGAAACACATTCCAAAAGGTGATGCAACGGCTAATGGAGAAACTCCAAGTTGCACGAATGATTTCCTTGCTGTCCAACCATTGTTCGTTCATATTTGTTACACATCACTGTCGCTATCAGGCTTCAGTGACTCTTGATAGAGAAAGTAATAGCTAACAAAGTTCATGAGTTGTGTGCATGAATACAAGGCCTTCAAGAGTCAGCAACCAACATATATACATCCTTATCTCAGTAGCTTGCCCCCTTTTAGCTCATATCTGGTGCATAAAACATTTTTTTTCAAAAGTGAAACAAATCAAATAAAAACTTCTTTCCTTTTTTCTTCTGCAAAGGATAGCAGCCGGGGTGACGAAAGGGGTGAAAAGCCACGTGTGCGTGGGTCATTGCAATTGCAGGTAGAAACTGCGTGCGATGTGATGTGATGACCCGCTGTACTACGTTTGCCCGTTTGGGCTGGGTCTCCAGGAATCTATCTGCTTTTTGAACACACTGCTCACCTTTCCTTTTCAAAGCTGCCGTCGCTGCTGGGAGTCGGGTTAGCTTGCTCTCTTTTCTCGAGCCTTTTGGGCTTGTCGCTTGTCAGATCCTGTCAGGGCCGAAAGTGTCCAACGAACCATAGAATCCTATGCAAGCTGCAAAGACTCGGTCATCTCAGTCCAGTCGCTTTCCCGTATAGGAGTTAAATAGATTGGGCTAATCGTCCTATTGCGTAGCATGGTACTGTTGTCCTAGCTTACTTATATATGGGCTTGACGCGAGTGCTATGTTTGAGTCGCAATCTCGATTTATTGGGCCGATCCGACATAGCACATATAATATCGTGCTAGGCACGATCTAGGCATAGGTGAGCACAGCACGACCCGTTAGGTCTGGCGGTGTGAGAGTTGAACCGACGGTGGATCTGGTGAGTGACGACAACGAAAGAGCTAAGGAGGTGGCCGGCAAAGGGGGTGGGGGATAGGTGGGAGGTAGCGCACTAACAGAGGAGGGAGGGAGCGGAACATGTACTGGCGGAGTGGCCGAATGAGGTAGGGGCAGGTGGAGCCTAGTGAGGTGGGGGCGGGCCGAATAGCGGAGGAGGTGGGCTGGTGAGGGTAGGCGAAGCGGGGGCGGGCCGAGCCGAGCAAAGCGATTGGACTGCCTGAGGAAGTAGGGGTTGGGTGTCAGACCCGGAGCAACAACTCTAGAATCCCTTGTGTTAATCGCACTAGTCCAAGATCAGCTAGTGCACACAGTGGTAACAGAGATACATCAAGCACAATGATAAACTTTATTTAACTAAATATGGACCTGATAGCCGAAGTTTACATCTACGACCCATAAGCCAAATTAAATATAAACAACGGAAGATAAAATCAGAGCAGAAAAAGCCCAACAAGTCTTCTTATAGGCAAACGATAGTAAAACACGGCTTACTTGTCCTAATCCTCACCGAAGTCGAAGCATTCCTCTGGCAACAAAATTTAAGCAAGGTGAGCACATAAAATGTACTCCGCAAGTCACATGGAAAAATACAACAATAATGCAAGGCTAACAAGTGAAGGCATGTAGGGTTATTTGGGTGTAAAACAACATTTAAACAAATATATTAAATAGATTAGAAAATTGCTGAATTTAATACAGTAAATAAAAATAATATTATAATCAAAATAGATACCATCAGTGCATGTCCATCCCCCACATTAACCTATTCACGGTCACGGGCATCCCACCCGGACCATCTTTCTCCAAAAAAAAAAATCTCATATGGATTCCATCCATCCATAAGCATTTTATAAAAACCATTTTTGAAAACAAAGTCTAATCCGTGAAAAACTTTACTCAGTTTACCTATGACCGTGGGCACGACTATTCAGGATAGTTTATACACTCTGCAGAGATTATATAGATTTCCCCATAAGATATGATTATCTCATAATGTCGACCATTACACGCTTCTGTAGGCGTAAGACTGAGAAAATCACAACAATACCTTTACAATGCAAAACTTTTAACTTGGTCAAGCCAACACTAAGGTTTTACCTTAGTAAGGAATCCATCAGACCGAGACCCCCTCTTGAGTCGAGTGAGACTTCATATGGCCTACACCACGCTCACTTTCAACCTACATTGAGACTTAGGTTGGGACCCACAAATTAGTTAGCCAAAATTGTCCCATAGCAGGCTTATGGTAGTATGATAGTGCTTTGTAGCAGTAGCTCGCAGACCAGTCCTTAATTTGACTTAGACTCAAACCACATACACCTTGTGCCTGACAATCAACATTATGTCACTGAACAACAATGCATGCCAACACCCACCACCTAACCATTAGCCAGTCTAAACCAGATTTTGTATTTTTCTTTGAAACAATTCATAGCCTTTCTTGACTCACCGAAGTTAAGAGTACATTTGAAAAGTTTTCATTTTATGTGAAAGAATTTATCTCAAAACAAAATTTATGACTAAGCAAGTCTAATTAAGCATTTGATACAAAATTCTCTAGTCCATACTAGTATATTAACTAGAGTTTTATTCTAGAGTAAAAAGGTATATGGGAATCAGTATCAAAGGGGGTATTAACAAGTAGGCAATAACTAAGTTTAAAACTAAATTGAAATAAGTTGAATAAAAATATGTATACAAAATAATTTAACATAGCATAATTTTATTTGAAAACTAAGATCAACACAATCAAGGTGTTTAACTTGGCTTTCTCCACGAATTGGTGGGACTTATTGTCAAAATTGCACTCTTTCGGGACGTCGCACTCTACGCGTAAAAGTGACCAAAGCAAAATAAATTCAAATAAAATCCAAAAATTATAAAATATATACTGGGAGATGGACTATGAATTTAGATGAATTTAGTAATTTGAATCACCTGATTCGGAGTTCGGGCGGTGGAGAACGAGTCTTTGGAAGTTTGCGAGACGAGAAAAGGGTGAAATTGGAAAAGAAGGGAATATTCCATTCAATTTGGCTGAAAAAAGAAGAAAGAATTTGCTTACTTGTGGGCCACCATGTCATTGAAGTAGAGAGGGAAATGAAAGGCAAGATAGACATAGAATAGAGAAGCTCCAGAGCTTGCATAAGCGCACAAGAATGGAGTTGGCGCCAGCAAGAGGAGGCACAGGAGGCGAAGACAACCAATAAAATGTATAGATAGATTTTGTGATTTTGACATGCGTTTCACATACGCATTTATTGGTCAGTTAGGAGCTATGCATGATACTAGTATGCTTCATCATGCATTAGATATAGACAGAGATATCTTTCCACATCCTCCACAAGGTTATTTTCATTTCTCATATCATTTGCGAATTTATTTACTACTGATATCCATGCATTTGATGTTAATAGAGATAATTTGCACATTAATTTTTAAGAAAATATTATCTTGTCGATGCCGGTTATCCAAATAGGCCCGGTTATCTAGCGCCATACAAGGGGCAAAGTACCATGTTCCTGAATGGCTGAATTTCGAAGAGGTGCTGCTCTGAGTAGTGAGAAAGAAAAGTTTAACAAAGTACACTCCGGTGGTCGTAACATTGTTGAGAGGACCTTTGGTGTATGGAAGATGAAATGGAGAATTTTTGTGAGGATACCGAGTTTTAAAATCTCTAAGCAAAAGATTATTGTCACAACTACTGTGGGACTTCACATTTCATACGTGATCATGCTTCGCCAGACAAGTATTTCCATAGGTTTGAGTGGGATCTTAATTATGTGCCAATAATACCATCGAGATATGCAAAATATGTTATTTCTCAGGATGCATCAGATATATCAACATCACAATTGAGTGATAGAGCTATAGATAGATTTTGTGATGACCTTGCAAAGGTAATTGCTGAAAGTCGATGAAATCCATCACGTTAGTTTATTTTCTAGTCATGCCAATATGTCGCTTTATGCATGTTAGTTTACGACCGCCGCACCGCCCGTTGGGACAAAATTATCGTACAATGTTGGATCCGATACAGGTTAACCCACTTGAAATGCTAAAAAAATCTTTTAAGGAAAAGGTTCACAATTCACATTACATCATTACCCCACTTGAAATGCTAAAATATTCTTGAATCAATTACTTCATGATGCGCTCAGATCCAAAGCCCTTAGAGCATCTCCAAGAGATGCCTAATAAATTCACACCTTAAATCTCTTTTTACAGATCCTAACCACGATATAAGGTCCTAAAATAACCATTCCCTCCAACAGATACCCTAAACCGGAAAAGCAGTATTGGGAGCCTAGATCATCCTCTATAAGTAGAGAGCGAGAGTCCATTTTTTGGGTGTGTTCTATTTTTGGGAGTCTGTTTGAGAATCTGTTGGAGCTACTTCTTACCCTTCAACTCTAAAATTTAAATATTAAGAGTCATATAGAGTATCTCTTGGAGATGCTCTTAGTTGTCACAAAGAAGAAAGCTACGACGAGGTGCCATACAATGACGGCCAATACTTCTTAAGCATCGCCGTTCATCATCCAGGATGATATATCTAAACAAGAATACAATAGCATCAACATATTACTACATTGGGCATGATACAACAGATGTGTTTTTAGATCCAAAAAGAGAGCGAACAAGTGAATAATATGGCCGTGATTGTATCAAAATCCATGGCCTGATGCAGCAAGTTGGTCCGAATAAAAACATTGACATGTTTCAATTAGGGGTAGCATGGTCTTTTTGTCTACATCCCCACTTATGTTTCTAGAGCCAACCTACTAGTCAAACGTTTTTTAAAGGTAGCTCTAGATTTTTAAAGAAGTGGATTCTCAGAGAATCTAAAACAGAAGCTGAAAAATGAGAATGCAGAGCTCTACCAAATAGGACCAAAGAGAGTGTGAAGAAAGAACATGTGAAAGAGCGTGGAAATTAACGGGGAGCTCCGGGGCTAGGCTGTTGCTTGCTATAACCTGCCCATGTTGATTTCAAGCACACTAGCTTGTTGCGCTTGCAACTGACCTTATTTTTTTCAGCTTATGACTTATGACTTTTCTTGAACAAACAAATATAATGACTTCTCCATTATCATTTTGAAACAGCTTATCAAGATAACTTTTTAGAAACGACTTTTAGTTTATTTATACTAAAGTTAAAAGTCATAAGACAGCTAAAAAAACAGAATTGAAAACACGATGCTGGAGTCAGAATGGACAGCTCTGCTAATCAACGTGCTACAAAAAAAAACAGAATTGAAAACACGATGCCGGAGTCAGCATGGACAGCTCTGCTAATCAACGTGCATGCTCCACCAAAAGTCCCCCAAATTCGATGCTCCCGGGCACATGAGCGCCGCGGTGCATGCGTTATCCGTCGTTCGTGACAGGACGAGAACACCGCCGGCCGGTGAGAACGAAAGCAAAACTGCCACAGGCCACATGCATGCATGCATAGCCGATCGAGTTGTATGCATGCATATACACTCTGTTCGTGACAGGAATTCGTTGGTTGGCTAGCCTGGAGGATAACAGCAACAAGGACGAACTAGCACACCATGGTCGCGTGCCGCAGCTGAGCTAAGCTAACCATAAGGAAAGAGACCGGAGAGAGTGAGCCACCGACGCGGCATGGGCCAAGCCAGCCCTTGTTGAGTATCATGCTGTCATGCATATCGGCCGGAATTTCATTCATGCATGGCCCAGCTTTGGTGTGTATAAAATAGTTTTTGACTCCTAACTTTTAGTTTTTAAAAGTCAGAAATCATTTTAAAAGTGTTGACTTTTTGACATGAGTTTTTTTTTATCTTTTTTCTTTTGCATTGTTCGTAGAAATATAATATTTTTTACACTTTTTCTTTACTATTTTTCAATTAAATATTTTAGAGAAAATCTAACATTCGCTATTGTCCTACTTTGGCCTTGCTCTAATTGGCTCATGGCTTAAACTTCTGGCTGTGGCTTTTGAGTTACGGCTAAAATTGCACTGTATCAGCTATTAATTTTTTCTGAGAAAAATAAGAAAAATTGGAAAAAAAATAAAAACCCATTATACCGTCATAGACAGTGTAAAGGAATAAGAGGAAAAAGAAAAGCAAAAAACTGAAAAGACCAAAATAAGCTGTCTTATTTTAAATGGCTTTTAATTTAAATAAATCAAAAATTAAAATAAACCAGTCTAGAGGGGCGCGTTTATCCAAAAGTCCCGTTTTGTACGGGCCTTTCGCAATCTAGTTGGCTTTGAATTTTCAACCGACGCATGCACACGTCTGTCCAAGATTGCATGTCGTCACCATGTACGGCTCGTGTAGCCACAGTTTTTTGGGCTCTTTCTAGCTAGGCACGTCGTCATTTCATCAATCTGACTCAGGCTTGTACTTCACCGACTGATCAAAAGATCGGTTTATGGGCAGCTCCAACGGCCTACCGGCTTTTGGAATCTAGTTAAAATTATGTTATGATGTTAAAAGTACACTACAGTAATTTTTACTTAAGTCACTTAATTAAAAATAAGAAAAAAGAAAACACCATTATATTATCATAGATAATATAAACAAATAAGGAAAAAAGAAAAAAAACTAAAAAAACCTTTTGGTAAAAAAAGTTAAAATTTAAAGTCGATAAGTTCAAAATGACTTCTAGCTTCTATAAGTTGAAAGCTAAAAGATCAGTTGGAGCAGTACCGAAATATGTGTGTGAATGCTAGCTTCTCTAATTAATGAAGGCCCAAATGAAGAACTAGTTTGTTCTGCTGAGCGCTAGCACTAGCACGCGCCTTAGCCAATGTATTGATGAGACGTACGTATATATATACCTGGTGTACACCGTCCGATCCGCCCAAGAGGACGCCTCCGAGAACATGCAGCGTGGTGTGGTATCCATAGTAAGTTCCTCGTGAATCGAGAGATCGCGAGTCGAGTCGCGGCCAAAAGGTCCCCAACCGACCACGTGCTCGCATGATGCATGTCCACAACTTCTCCGTTCTCTCTCTCTCTAGCTAGTTCTCTACTCTGTCACATGCATACAACCGCTGTAACCCACCTTTACTATTATATAAAGAGAAGTTGATGATCGTTGGTACATTCTCTTCTCCCTTATCTACAACCATTCGATTTAATCTGAATTGTTTATCTCTCTCCTCCTCTCATGATACAACCGTCCACCCCCTCTATTTTCTCTATCTCCTCACGCATTGAGCATCATAACCACTTATTTTTATAGAGCTAGATCATAATGATATAGATTAATCATATATATATTAGAGTTGTATAGTAAATAAATTATATTTTAATTATAGACAATAGAGTTATATATCAAGATAACCGTATCATTATATCTAGTCGTATAATTGTGCGATAAATCTGCTAGCTTAAATGCAATGTCAGTACATTTTGCTTTTCTATTTTCGGCAGCGCACGTCACACCGTGGTAATGGCATGCGCGCCAAAGGTATCGCGGGAAAGGAGGTGACACAAATCGACAGTGGACACAAGTACTCAAGTCCATGAAGGATGAGCGAGAGCCCAGCCCCGGGGGAGGACGAATGGTGAAATGGCACAGTACCATTAGGTCAGTAGGACTAGGATGCCTGTTCACCTGTTATTTGGGAGCTGTAAAAGCAGCCAAGTAGACTCCAGATCCTCCCAGGACAATGCATGCGGATGATACTCTGCCATGTTCTCATAACGAAAATAATCATGCTGTAGAGTGTTGGATGAGCCTACCTACCTGAGATCAGAATATTAGATGTGGAAACGCGACGCCACACTGCGCTAGCTATCACATGGGTATACTATGCTGCACTGTAGAGGTTTATATACGAAGAACAGAAGCAAAGACCTATATGTAATTACAAAAAAGGAGGTTTTTTGGAAAACATAAGGATGTATACGCAATTACAGAAAACATGCAGAATTTTCTCTTTTTTGTTTGCAAAATTAATGAGTTGGCAGCGGCCAAGGCCACGAACTCTCCGAGCTTTAATGTAGGGAGCATATGTAGCCGTGTAAAATGTTACCGGCCAAACTACTGCCTGGACAAAGTGAATGACACGAAGCACTCAATCTCGATAGGTAAGTTGCATTTTGGTCCAATAAAACCGAATTATGGACTAACCCTTTTTGCCATGGTTACGACCTCTCTTCCGGTTCGCCGATCGATCGATTCCATCCATACAAAGAGTCGAAGGTGCTAGTTTAATTGCGGAGTACACGCATGCACATGCCAACCACTCGACCCGGCCGGCGGAAGAGTACGCACGCACGCTACGGAAATTTTCACGGAATGACTTTACGTTAGCGCGTACGCCTTGCTGCTTTTGGGAGCCGAAAAAGCGCGACGCCGCCGCGGGGCGAGCAGTGATTCATGCTTTTCACGTAGAAGGTACTTTAATATTTATACAGTTTTACATAGTTGGGTTTTTTTAACTATAACTTATGACTTTTGATAGAAATTTTTTAATTCTGGATTGTCCATGAGAGCACTACTGTAGAAAAAGTTATCATAAACGGTTCAAAAATATCATCACAGATGGTTTCATGAGCCGTCTTAGTTTATGAGTCAGTAATGACATGAGGTCATCACCGACGGTTTTCAAACCGTTTGTGATATGTACTATCATAGACGGTTATTCTCATAGCCAGCATCGAATGAGCGAGACGTCAAGGGCATCGAGTTTGAATAGAAAGAATAAGTCCTTGAAAGTGACCGTG
The DNA here is from genome assembly GCA_017311315.1 of Dendrocalamus latiflorus. NCBI lineage: Eukaryota > Viridiplantae > Streptophyta > Magnoliopsida > Poales > Poaceae > Dendrocalamus > Dendrocalamus latiflorus. The sequence continues at coordinate 33,089,341 of CM029630.1, forward strand.
AAGATACGGTCATGAACATCATGCTGAAGATGATGCAGCCTGAACTTGATGTTGACACCTGAACGTCGGTCCCTTTAGCTTGTTGGCCTGTTCCATGTACCATGCACGCAATCTCTGACAAGCTAGTCCTTGGGTTTGAAAGTGCTCTATCGGGACGACCAATGGCTCGCCTTGCACGAATTTCTGGACCAAGACAACTAGGGGATATCATCGACTTTTTTGGTTTGCCTTTGTCGCCTCAGTTGTTAGAGGTTGACTTCACGGAAGTCGACCGTTCAGGAGATGTAGATGCATGTGATCTACCTCGCCCTTGTAGTATTTTTAGATCTTCCACCAACAGTGCTAGGTGCACATCAATATCCATTCCAGGCTACTTCGGCCATGAATAAGTATCAACAACAAAATATACTTCCGCTTCATACACAACCAAGGAGGAAGATTGTAGATGCAAAGAGTCATGGGCCAAGTGCTATATTGGCTACTCATATTACCGAAAGGATTCATTCTATCTGTACTCAATCCAATCCTTATATTTCTCGGTTCTGCATTGAAGTCTGCAAACCTCCTATCGATGTTTCTTCACAGGGCAGAATAAGCAAGGTGTCTTAACATTCCATCCTTCTTACGCTCCTCTGAGTGCCAACAAAGTAGTTTTCCCTCTTTTGGGTTCGCAAAAACTGCTTCAAATAGAAAATTACAGGAAGATACCATTCCACCTAAGCAGGAGCTCCTTTCTTTATCTCTATTCCCTCACCGTCATTTGATTGATTCTTACACCTGTATCGGGACGCGTTGCACACCGGACATACATGCATGTTTGCATACCCTTTATGGTAGAGGATACATTCGTTCGAACATACATGTATTTTTTCTACTTCCCTTTCCAATGGACAAAGAACATTCTTGACTTTGTAAGTGGTTTTGGTCAACTTGATTCCCTCCGAAAGCATGCCTGCTAAAAGACCTAATAATGCCATGAAACTCTTGTTGGACCAACCGTTGCTTCCCTTCAATTTCAGTAGTTCAAGCACGGCTGACAACATCGTGTACTTTGATTTGGAGCACGTGGACAAAGATTTCTCAGAGTCCTCCATCAAGCCTCGAAATTTAACATACTCGCTCTCATCACAGTTCCCTTGTACATCGTGAAGCATCTGATCCAGATTGTCATCACACAGCCTATCCGAATTAGAACCACAATTGACATCATCCGGTGGCATATCGTTGACTTTGTCGGCAATATCAATATTACTACCTTCATGTGTAATTGCTCTTCACCATGACTGGTCCAACGTGTATACCCTTTTTGATACCCTTTCGAATCAAGTGCGCTTCAATCTGAGCTCGATTCTTAAACATCATCAGATTCTTGCAGTCAATGCGTGGACGTACATATATTCCACCCCCTTATTCAACATATCCTACTTAACAACTCTTGTAAAAGTAGACACACCATTATTGTAATATTCACTCATATGGTTCCCAGCGTACATTCAGCTTCGGTCCTACGTTACGCATATAACAATTTAGTATTAAATATTAAATTGATTAATTAGTATACTAGATATATATGATCTAAAAGAGCTATATGTAGCAAGAATAGTTAATTAAATTGAATTAAATAGAAATAGACTATCATGAATTGACTGAACCCTAAACCATAGTAGATGTAAATAATCTTCTCTCTACATCAAGCTAGATCTAAACCATCTACAATTCTGTTTTCACCAAAAGTTAGATCCAAAATATAATGCAATTAGGAATAAATTACTAACCACAAATAGTCAAGAACTTAATGGATCTACAATCACTTTTGACAAATATGCAGTCTCTTTTCACCAAATGGCCTTAAAGCCCAGACTACCTCCTCAAAGCAGCAGCTTGTGAGAACAAATATGGAATTTAAGACAATTTTGTGAGGATCGACGAGTCTACAATTAATATAGTGAAATTATTACAGATGATACCATCTGTGATGACTTAATTATTACAAACCGTCTGTGAAATATCACAAACTGTTTAAATAAAAAAACGTCTGTGATATTTGGTAATATCACAGACGATTCTTGTTAATAATCATATGTAATACTTTATAGACGGTGTTCACTATGAACCGTCTATGATATTAACTTTTCACAGACGGCTTTTAGCGCAGACAGTAAAATAGACGGTCTCTAAACCAAAACCGTATGTGATTATATTTAATACTGATGGTTTTGGTTAACCGTCTATGATGAGACGTCTAGTATTAATCTTTTTATTGTAGTGGAGGCAGTGTACAAAGAAAAATAGTCGCATACGATTTTGGCCTATATAGCTAAATTTGTTACACTTTATACTATAATTTATCTATAGACTCTATCATAAAAACATATTATTTAAAAATTAGTTACTATAACAAATGAAAATCCAGACCTAAGCTAAGGCCCTGTTTGTTTCCACTTAAGATTATTGTAATCTAGCTTATAGGTGGGGATTATATAAGCTAGCTTATAATAAGCTGGTGGGAAATAAGCTGTCAGGTGTTTGGCAGCCTGGATTATCAGAGTTATGGATTGTTGTATTCGAATGTTTAAAGACTACAATGCCCTTGACCTTTTTTGGTGACTTATTTATTTTTTTATGACATGTTTTTTATTAGTTTGGACTTGCAAAACATTAGTAAAATACGAATTTGAATATATAAGTGGTAGAAAAGCTTAATTATTCGAATATCCATGATCATTTGTTCATACAAATATGCTCTTACAAACAAATTACTCGCTTCTAGCAAATAAAGCATTAGCAATATTATCACGGAAGACATTCATGCCCCCCTCTTCATCTCCCAATTGACTTGCACCCACATGAGAGGAAGGCATCGGCATATAGTTTTCATCTCGATCACACCGGTCAAACTCTTCATCACTCAAAGCACTATCCCGAATGAAGTTATGGAGTGTCATGCATGCATGTATTATTTTGGTTTGTTTGAGCATTGGATAACTTGGTAAGTCCAACAAAATTCTCCACTTCATCTTTAACACACCAAAAGATCGCCCAATCACATTACGAAGTGATGAATGCAAGTGGTTGAATACCTCCTTCTTGCCACTAGGGCGTGGTCCATTTCGAAACGCTGGTAAATGGTACTTGGTCTCTTTGTATGGAGCTAGAAAACCCGGTTGATTTGGATAGCCTGAGTCGACAAGGTAAAATTTTTCTACAAAATGTAAACATACACAATGAGATATAGCTACAGTATGCAACCTTTTGAGATAACTAGTTAAAATGTTACTATACCATTTGGAGGATGTGGGAACTGCGTGGCATATTTACGTAAAGCATCATTGAACACCCTCATGTCATGTACTGATCCAGGCCATCCCGCAACAACAAAAGTGAACCTCATGTCGAAGTCACATATCACCAACACATTTTGAGTGGAATAACCATACCGACCAACATGTTGAACCACCTTTGCCGAAGGCACTACAACCGGTATGTGAGTGCCATCTATTGCACCTATACAGTTATTAAAATGAGGATAAAATCGGGAACCTAGCAGTCTTGAGTGTATCTTTGTGAAGTTTGGATCTCTAAGTTTGACAATATCTGCTGATAGGAGGTAAACACTTTCCAACACTTCATTGAATTTTCTACTAATTGTTTCTTTTGACCTCGCAAATCTGTTTTTCACTTGAGTAAATGACTGAGGAGCCCCAATAGTCCATATAAACATACCCAAAGCTTCAATAGAAGACATCTTGTTGCTTGACTTAAAACCATAAGACGTCACCAACAAGTCATGCAATCTATCAAATAGTGGCCTACTCATCCTAAACATATCATAGCAATCTTTTGGAACTCTAAGAGTTTTCATAACCCAATCATGACCAGACTCATCTGGTTCAATTCTCTCTGATTTGTTCAAATAAGTTTCAGTATAGTACATACCAAATGCACAAGTTACTGCTCCATATTGTTTCATCATGTCAAGTTGATTCCGTGCAACCACAAATGTTTCATCCTCATCACTCTCATACAAGTCAATCTACATACATTGGAACAAATATTATCAAACAAAGGTCCAACCAAATATTTCATAACCAACTCAAAGTAGATAAGTTTATAGAAACCATATGTTGTCAAACAAAGGTTCAACCAAATATTACATAACCAACTCAAAGTAGATAAGTTCATGCAAATAAATAAATTGACATTTGGATTGACTACTACATCAAGCCTTCCTTCACACACCACCTCTTCAACCAATCAAGCCTTCCTTCCTTGGTGGTAAATGTTTTGAACATATCACGGTGTTCTGCTTTCACAAATAGTTGGGTAGCCATAAAATGTTCTGCAGTTCCCTCTGCTGCCCCGCACTCCACAGCCAAGTCCATCACTTCTTTAATGGAATTGTACCTCAATTCACCTTGCATCACCTTGTTGGCAATAGCACAATTGTTCTCCAAAGTGTTATGAATACCCTTCATTATCTTAACCATGGGGTTCTTTCCTATCTTTTGTGGGCTAGTAGCAGTGCTACTTGAAACTCTCTTTAATGGATTGGTACCCTTTGATTTGCTCCCCAATGATCCATGTCCTACATGTGTTTCTCCAACCCCTTCTCCATGAGCCCCTCCACCTCCTCCAATAGCCTCTGCACCTCCTCCTCAAATAAACTCACCAGGTATACAGGAAGATGAACCATCAACTGCAACCATGCCAAACATTTCCTTCAACAATTCTTCACACTCCGGTGGACCATGCTGCAGCTTCTTCCACTCTGAATGTCCCTGAAAAGATGGTAAAAAATATTTGTAAGCACACTTCTTTTTTCCAATTGTACATAAAACGTGTATAGTTAGCTAATTGTTACCTTGGTGACTTTTTTCCAGTTATTATCAGTAGCATCCACTGTACCTTTAGTATCATCCCAACCAAACCCTGTATCCTTGAGAAGGCTTAGCCAAAAGCTATACAAGCCTTTAAGCAAATCCCATCGGTTCTTAAACTGTGTTCTAGAGTGACGCAAGCCTGTCCTTTGCATGTACTTAACAGCAATATTCTTGTAGCCTCTATTATTTTTAACCCCATTAGGCCTATTACCAGCACATATTTCTTCGATGCAAATTTCACAAAAATTACTGGCAGCAGCGCCCGCGCCCAGGCTGCCTCCCCCGAGGCCAGCGCTGGCAGCCGCGCCCGTGCCCAGCCCGCCGCCCCTGAGGCCGGCGCTGGTAGCGTCCGTGCCCAGCCCGCCGCCGCTGGCAGTCACTCCCGTGCCTAGCCCGCCGCCCTTGAGGCCGGCGCTGGCAGCACCCGTGCCCAGCCCGCCACCCCTGAGGCCACCGCTGGTCGCTCCCGTGCCTAGCCTGCCGCCGCTGGCAGTCGCTCCCGTGCCCAGCTCGCCGCCCTTGAGGCCGCCGCTGGCAGCGCCCGTGCCCAGCCCGCCGCCGCTGGCAGTCGCTCCCGTGCCCAGCCCGCCGCCCCCGAGGCCGATGCCCACACCAAGGCCGCCGCCCAAGCCTAGGTCGTCGCCCATGCCCAGGCCGCCGCCCCCGAGGCCTTCGACGCCGGCGCCCAGGCCGGCGCCCGCGCCTAGGCCGCTGACCACGACGCCTCGGCCTGCCGCGACTCCGCGGCCTCTCCCGGCACCACGTCCCCTCCCGACGCCGCCCCGGCCGGCACCGCCTCGGCCAGCGCCGCCCCTCCCAGCGACTTCCTCGACGACCACGGGGCTTCGCGCAAGGGAATCCCGGTAGGTAAGCGCACGGGCAAGGCCGGCCTCTGCATCATCACCATCTTGGGGATCCATTTTGGCCGGAACACACCGAAAATTTGGCCAGATTTAGGCTAGGTTGCTAGGGTTGGAGGAGAATGGAAGAGGAGAGGAAGGAGGCGCACGGGAGAGACGCTCCTGGGAGAGGGAGGCACAAGAGTTGGGGGTTGGATGAATGGCAAAGGTGGGTAATATTCCTAAAGTTTTATGGTCATTAAGATAAAAGGTGGATCTATTAGCTGAAATAAGCTCCTTTTTTGAGCTTATTAGATTACAATAATCTGGGCTATTAGATTATAATAAGTTACCTTATAATCTGGACTGTTTGTTTCCACTTATAATTTATAAGTTAGATTATAATAATCTTAAGTGAAAACAAACAGGGCCTAAGTCCTCTCGAACCTATAATCATCCTGGGTAGTGTAACAACCAGTGGCCATTTGAAATTGTACCGTGCATGTGTGGCTAGGCGTTGTCCACAGAGCAACTCGATCGCACAGGGATCCGATCAAATGAACTTGAAACCGGTTAATTAACCAACTAGCTAGCTATATATAATATCTTTTGTTTATACTTTTTAGATGATATTGTATGGTAGAAATATCGATACAGATGATATATATAATTTTAAACTCAAGAAACCGTTTAAAAAAGTCGCTCAGTTTATTTACATCTTCGAAAAAAACTAAAGCTAAAAACCGAAAAAACCTTTTAACGCTAAAGCTAAAAGGCCATAAAAAAACCTTTTAACGCAGCGATAAGAAATCGCTTTAGCGATGCACACAGTGTACCTTAAGACGCTTGCGCCCGACACCTGCAACTATCGCGAACCTACATACACATGCATGGCCACCGACCAAGCAGAGGGGAGGTGGATAGATAGACATCGGAAGTACCCCGGCATGCATGCATGCATGTGGTTGTGTGGGCATGCGGGCTCGCACCGCCATGGGCTGGCGGGACATGTAGGCCCACGTGTTAACCACACACACCGTCTGTGTCCGGGCCCACAAGCTGCCCCTTCAAATATACCGGCCGGTGCATGACCGGCCTACAGCAAAGCTGTCATCTATTCATCTCAGCTTCCATGCTTGACAAGTAGGCTTCTTCTTCGCTGCGTATTGTCCATCCGTCCACGCGTACGTACATCGCCTCGCCTGGAAGGAATCGAAGAAGCTGACAAGAGGTGCTGATTGATCAGAGGCCGGAGAGCTGCTGTGCCTGCCTGCGAGCGCGGATGTCGAGGCGGCGGGGGCAGATCACCGACGAGGAGATCGCGGAGCTCGTGTCGCGGCTGCAGTCCGCGCTGCCGGAGTCTCGCCGGAGAAACGCCAGCAGGGTAAGTACGGACGTAGCGTAGGTGGTCGATCGATCACGTGCATTTCTACTTCTTCTTCTTCTTCTCAGGTAACGATTACTAGCTACTGTTTCGAGCATGCGTATGAATATATATACATGCAGGCCTCGGCGGCGCAGCTTCTGAAGGAGACGTGCAGCTACATCAGGAGCCTGCACCGGGAGGTGCACGACCTGAGCGACCGCCTCGCGCACCTCATGGCGTCCGTCGACGGCGACAGCCCGCAGGCAGACATCATCAGGAGCCTGCTCAGCAGCTCGGGTCCTCCTAGCTAGCTAATATATATAAGCTACCTATAACTATAAGCTTAATTTAGTCAGTTCGAAGCACTAGATTTTCGAAGAATTAAGGAACTTGATATTGTACGTGCTACTGTCTATACATGCATGATACATGTATTATCGGTACCACGCGTGTGTGTTTCGCTAGCTACTAGCTCCTAGTGGCCTCTGTTTTGTTTTGGCTGTAATTTCTTTTCTTGTTGCTATCCAGAGAGCCGGACTTAAAGAGAGGTGGATTACTTTGTGGTTTCGGTTCAAGAATGAATATGTTTAATCCAACGGCGACTAATTAGATGGTTTAGTTAGGGAAATTGACCCCTCGGAATTGGAAAATAACAACGGCCTCAGCAGACCAGCTTCTATCAGATTAAGTATTAATTGTGCGTGATTGAGCGACTTCATCTTGGCTGGATCGTTCTCACAGTGTTTGGTTGAATTATAGACCGCACGGCAAATATAGAAAAACTGTAGGACAGAATAGGCAACAGAGGGGGGTGAATGGTACCTTCAAATTCTCTTTAAGTATTTACTTAATCCTTTTCTTCGATAGCTACTGAGCTATGAAAATTAGGGTTAAAAATACACTTGAAAAACCAGAGCAATAGAGAGAGCACAGCAGAAAACTGACTACGGTCGGAAGCCAGCAACGTGGTTGAAATACGACAACGTAGTCTAACTCTGACGACGTGGTCGTAAATTCAACAATGTGATTGAAAGCAGACAACGTGGTCGTAAACTCGACTATGTGGTCGAAAGCTAACAACGTGGTCGGAAATTGTTGTAGTCGATAACCACCGAGGCTAGAACCAACATGATCAAAAATGGTTGCAGTCGAAACTGACATCATAATCAACGTGATCGAATGCCAACAAGTGGTCGAACAATCAACGCTGTCATAACTAGTCGACAACGTGGTCATCACTAACGTGGTCGTAAACTAACGAGTGGTCGAACAACCAACGTAGTTGGAACCAGTCTGCAACCAAAATGATCAACGTGGTCGTAAGCCAACAGGTGGTCGAACAACCAACAAGGTCAAAGGCCAACGAATGATCTGCGACCAGCGAGATCGATTTAGCTCAAAAACCAACCAGAGAGAATGAGGATCCGTGTGTGACCGAAAATCCCATGTAGTAAGTGAAAATGAAGCGGTCGGAGAAGTGAATGTGATTGAAACCGGTACATGCAGTCTGAAACTTGACCGTGGTTGAAACTAACATAGTCGTAAAGCTGATCGACGTTCCAGATAGAGACTGCACCGACTACTGACTGCTTTAGTTCAGATTCAACAGAAGAATGCGAAGAAACCAAATATCTGAATGTGGTCGAGTGACAACACGGTGCGAAGCGACCGAAAGACTGAATGAAGTCAAAAGCAACGCGCTTTAGTCTGGAACTCGACCATGGTTGAAACTAACATGATTGTAAAACCGATCGTGTTCCAGACAATGAACAACGCTGTCGACTGAATCAGTTCAGAAATGAAACGAAAAATCGAGGGATCTTTTCATCCATAAATCCAAATGAAGTGAAACTTTGCATAGATCCTCTTTAGGGTATTGCGAACCTATTCTAACAAACGGTCATTACAATCATGGTCAAAGATGAGACCTTTTTCAGTTTGATGAAAGATCATGTCAAAACATAGTCAAAAACAAAATCGGTGAATCAAGCTAGCTCATGTGTGGATGATGACCAAGATGAGTTTAGAAGTATTCTCATATGTCACAGCAAGCTAGAAACAACAAAGAAATTGATTAAAAAAAACCATGGATCAAGAAATCAAAGTTTAAGGCCAAAGCAAGAACACATCAAGAACACGACAATCAAATCAAGAAAGATACGTAGAGATAGCAAAGATTGATGAAATTCTCACTTGATAAACTTGAGTCTATAACCACTCCACCTTGGAGGACTAAGAACACACATGTGCTCCACTCTCAAACCCTAACTCTAATCGGAAAGCACGCACATCAGAGAGTCTCAAGGGATGGTTAGCCCTCCATCCCCCTTTTATAGGCTCACCAAGCCGGGGAAACTTGTTAACCCCCACCTAACACCGGGTTTTCTTATGCACGCTTCTCAAAGCGGCTTACATCCATCGACCCATTAGTGAATCATTACTTGGTCCACTTCACAATTTCGGCACATAAAAGACCTAAATCACTTAGGTCAACATCGTGGTTTCACACACCGCTACTTTTCTTAGTATTAGAGCAATTTTGGTCTGGTACGACTTATGAGTACTCGGATGCTCAAGAAAAGAAGTTGTAGCCCATGAGATCCTACCAGCATCCTACGACCACACAGCAGGCTGCTACAACCATCAACACATCGGCTATGACTATCGATAACAACCAGTAGATGCTACGACTGCTTATGACTACCATAACCGATCGCTATAATCATCGCTCACATAGGCTACGACTACTGATCACGACCAGGTAGAGCTACGACCATTGATCATAGGCTATGACTATCGATCACACAAAGTTGTTCAGCACTGAAGCTTTCGACCAGTGCATGATCATTCTGCTGATTGGACTGTCCGACCACACAGTCGTAAACAGCGAACACAGCCGATTGAACCGATCGACCACAAAGACAGATAGACCAAGAAGCGATCTTTTGCAAAACTCCTCAAAAAGCAAACCCAACCGTCACACATACTCTAATCTAAAAGTCAATTACTCATTACAACTATAGGATAACCTTCACATGGTCTCATAAAAACAACGAAGAATAATCAGATTACTAAGAGATTTAACGTAGAAAATTCTTGTGGGATAAAACCACGGACGTATAATTGTTAAAATCACTATACGGAGAAGTTACATAACGTTTTTTGGTGTGCTATATATGTAGATAACCTGTGTTGTGTGTGCTTTTCTCTCCTAAGTTTTACTGAAGAATAAATAGCCTTGAAAATAAGAGTCCCACATAAGAAATAAATAAATTTCTAGTTAGCAATAAAAAGAAGCAATAAAAAGAGTTCATGACCGACTTACATCGTTGAAACCTTTGATCCTAATGTTTGTACAATGAAGAAAAACAATGCATTACCAACAAGTGATTCTTCATGACTTCTGATTGCCAAAGTCTCTAGAGTCCTACACACCCTATCTTCCCGATTTTGTTCCCCACGTAATCTTCTTTTCTCTACAACCGGCGACAAGCCAATGGCAGTTCGTCTTGGACTCCTGTCTTTTGGGTTTCGTTCCTAAGTGATTCTATAATAGATCATTTTCATAACTTAAGAAGTCGAAAGCAACTATAAAATTTAATTTGCTTCACTTTATTTGATTATTCTATAATTCTTTTACTTGAAATTTTATCCACTTTTTATTTTTATTATCTATTTTGAAGGTAAAGGGGTTAGATGTTTTTTTTACCGATGCTAACCATCTTTTGTTCTCATGTTCACCTTAGATCCTTCACTAATATTGGGTTTATTAATTTTGATAAATTGTTTGACAAATAGTTATGGTTATAGACTATTGAACTTTTGTCATAAAGTTTTGTTGTTATAAAATTTGAACACATTCCTATTTATTACATTATTGATGTGTGCTTTAATAAGTATATGTATAAGACATGAGACTGTTATTTTTGTTCTGGATCCGCCGCTGCTGTTTATCGGTCGCCAGAGACCAGATTGCTGCGTTCTGACTCGTCGGGGCACAGCCGCAGCCCGCAGCGCGGCGTAGCGATCGTCCGCAGCGTCCATGCGGCCACGCCTACGCGCGACCGAACGCGACTCAGCGCAGCAGCCAACCGCGGCGTGCGGCGCGTGAAGCTGTACTGCTGCTGCGGGGACATGAGACATGCGCGGAGGACGTTCGACGAAATGCCGCACAGGGACGCCGTGTGGTGGAACACAGTGATCGGGGCGTATGTCAGGGCGGGGGAGGTGACTACAGCGGTGGAGATGTTTAGTGCGATGAGGTGCTGTGGCGTGGTTGCCAATGCGACGGTGGTGGTCTCCCTGGTTGGGTGCGGGTGGCGAGGGGAGTTGGTGCACGGGTTCTGCGTTAAGGCAGGGTTGTGAAGGTGGCTGCAGCAATGGTGGGGATGTACGCCAGGGAGGGGGGGTGTTAAGAGTGTGGAAGGAAAGATGAGACAGCGAGGAAGGACTTGGTGCTTTATAATTGTATGGTGGATGGCTACGCAGAAATGGGGCATGTCAAGGAGCAACGGATTTAGTGGAGAAGACGAGGCAGACTGGGACTTGTTAGAATGATCTCAGGGGCATTTGGCCCAACAGCCAAATGCCCCCCTCTCAACTTGACCGCGCCCTGATCGGGGGCGCCCAGCCCAATAGGCTGGTGGGCCCCTGTCGCCAGCGCCATATAAAACAGAGGTGGGGCCGGGGCGGCACGTACGACGAGGTTCACCGTGCCGCCGCCAGACCCACCGACAAACCCTAGACCGATCTAAGAGGGGGCGCTCTAGCGACGGGAAGCACCACCGGCTCCTCTGCTTCTTCTCCAGACCGCCATCCACCGCCAGGAGCCGCCGCCGCCAAGGAGCCCCGCACCTCTTCCCCGACCGTCGCTGCCCGTGCGCAGACGTCACCGAGCGTACCCGTGATGGCCACCTCTTCTTCCTCTACCTCGAACGGTTAGTACTCCTCTCCCTCTCGGTATCTCTCAAGAACCCGAAACCCCTAAGAGAAGAACCCCGCTAGATCTAACCTAGGAGATCCTAAGAATTAAACCTAACAGGACTCTCGTGGGCGTGTTGTCCGTGTGCGCGTCATCTGGAGCATTGCTTTGTTGGTCGACGAGTGCACGAGCTTGCGCTGGAGGCAGGCCTTGAGCTTGACGCTGCACTTGGGACGGCGCTGTTGTAAGGGTCTTACGACCTCCCAGGACCTTTTACGACCGGTTAGAGTCGTTTACGACCGGATAGAAATTGAATACGACCAATCCTGGATGCTTACGACCAGTTCCGATCGCTTCAAACTCTATCGATTGATTTTCCTCCGTAGTCGTAAAAATACTGTAGCAATTACGACCACTCCTCCTTATCGTGCGTTGTCTTCCTCCAACCGCTCTCGAAGAATACCGTGATCGTAATTCTTTACGATCACGCAGTGATGCTGGTGATCACCGTTCACCGTAGTCGAAACACCCTTTCGACTACGTTCACTTCCTTCGAACGTGATCGGAGTTGCTTCCGATCACATACAAACCTTCTCGGCGTAGTCGCTGCTCCTTACGACCACCTTCACCGTGGTCGTAGCCTTCTCAACGTAGTCGGAACAACACTGTTCCTTGCCGTGATCGTAGCACCCGTCGATCACGCCTGCTGGAAACTTTTCCGTGGTCGTGACTCCTCCCGATCACGCTTGCGGTGATCGTGAGTCCTTCCGACCACGTATTGCACAAACACACGACAACACAAAACTTTGTGTCTTTCCCTCTTTTTGTATTTTCTCAATTGCTTGGTACATCGAATACATGGCTCTAAGCCTCTTTTTATACCCGGCTGTCCTACTTCAACACGGGTTCTCAAACCTACTCCGACTCCGAGTCTTATACGACTTCGACTCGGTTTCCAACTACGACTTTGAATTGCGGCTGCAATTCAACTCCGATTACACCCAAATTTTTGCACATGACTCTAAAACAAGATTATTTACAATATTCTCTCCCTAATTTTGTTTTTCGACTTCGATCATGCCAATTTTCTTCCTCATCTCTGAAAACTTTATCCGTCCCAGCGACTTTGTCAATATGTCTGCTTTCTGTTCTTCGGTTCTGATGTAGTCGATTTCAATCTTCCCTTCTTCGACACAATCTCTGATATAATGATATCTTGTGTCTATGTGTTTGCTTCTATCATGTAGAACCGGATTCTTGCTCAGCGATATTGCAGATTTGTTATCAACCCTGAGCGTCACCTTCTGAATTTCTTCATCTGACAATTCACTCAACAGTCGAGCGAGCCAGACTCCCTGGCAAGATGCTGCGCTCGCTGCGATGTACTCGGCTTCACATGAAGATAATGCAACCACCTTTTGCTTCTAAGATTGCCAGCTGATCGGACTCTCCCCAAACACAAACATTATGCCTGTTGTGCTCTTTCGATCGTCGACATCTCCCGCCATGTCGCTATCACTGTAGCCCGTCAGTTGCAACGACTTTCCACCTCCTCTCTTGTACTGAATCCCGAGATTCAAAGTACCTTTGATGTATCTCAGGATGTGCTTCACGGCATTCATATGCTCCTGAGTCGGTTTCTCCATGAAACGACTTACGTATCCGACCGCAAACGAGATGTCTGGTCGGGTGTGCACCAGATACCGTAGACTTCCGACAATGCTCCTATAAGTCATGGCATCAACTGGTGATCCTGGGCCTGTCTTGCTCAACTTCAGATGATTCTCCATTGGGGTTTGACATGGATTGCACTCTTCCATACCCGACTTCTTCAGAATCTTTCGAGCATATCCCGACTGACAAAGTGTTATGCCGTTGTCGGTTTGATTTACTTCAATGCCGAGGTAGTAGCACAGAAGTCCCAAATCGGTCATTTTAAACAGCCTCTTCATCTCTTCTTTAAACCTCATAATCTCCTTCGAACTCGATCCCGTAATGATCAAGTCGTCCACGTAAACGCCCACGATCAGTCTGTTCTTCGCATCTCCCCTCGTGTACACAGCATGTTCAGAGTTGCTTCTTCTGAACCCGAGTGCCGTTAGACTTTTGTCAAGCTTCAAATTCCATGCTCGTGGTGCTTGCTTAAGTCCGTAGAGAGCTTTGTTCAGCTTCAAGACTTTCTCGGCTTGCTCCTTGGATTGAAAACCCGGTGGTTGAGAGACATAAACCTCCTCCTTAATGTCTCCGTTCAAGAACGCCGTTTTCACATCCATGTGGTGAATCTCCCATCCACCGTTTGCTGCCAATGCAAGAAGTAGTCGTATAGTCTCCATACGAGCTACTGGGGCAAAGACTTCTTCGTAGTCGATGCCTTGTTTTTGAACATACCCTTTCGCCACAAGTCGTGCTTTGTGTTTTACGACTTCTCCCTTGGAATCCTTCTTTACCTTGAAGATCCACTTTAAACCGATTGCTCGATGACCCTTTGGCAAATCGGTGAGTTCCCATGTGTCATTCTCTTCAATCGACTTCAGCTCTTCCTGCATAGCTGCTCTCCAGTATGCATCTCCCTTTGCTTCTTCATAGCTTCCAGGTTCTTCTGCAGTCGTGTAAAGCAGTAGCTCTTCAGACTGCACTGGTTCAGTTTGTGCATAAATCTCACTTATGCTTCTCATCTTCGGTATTCTATCGCTCGAATCTTCTTCATCAGACTCTTCTTCATTTTGTGAGACTTCCTGATCATCAGCACCGGTCGAATTTTGGCTTTGAGATGTGGTCGTAGCTTCTTCCGTATTGTCAGCATCGACTTCTTCGACTTCGAAGGTTACCCACTTCGAAATGTCTTTCTCAATGTCCTCGTGTTCTTTCCACTCCCAATGTTTGTTCTCTTCGAAGACCACGTCTCTGCTCACATGAATCTTCTTTTCGACCGGATCATAGCACCTGTACGCCTTGGTGCCTGGTTCCGAGCCAAGATAAATCATCCGTCTGCTCCGGTCGTCTAACTTCTTGAGATAAGTGGATGGCTTCACATGGGCTAAGCATCCGAAGACCCTTAGACGCTCGACATTGGGTTTTCTTCCCGACCACTGTTCATATGGAGTGACTCCATCCAGTGATCGCGTGGTCGCACGATTTAGCAGATAGACAGCATGTCGTACTGCTTCTGCCCAAAACCTCCCGGGCAGGAATCGGCTCTTCAGCAGACTTCGTGCCGTTTCGACCACGGTCCGGTTTCTTCTTTCTACGACTCCGTTTTGTTGAGGTGAATACGGAGCCGTGAAGAATCTTGCAATACCCTTCTCTTCACAAATCGAGTCGAACTCTTTTGCGAGGAATTCTCCTCCTTGGTCTGATCTGACCGACTTCACCTTCTTATCGACTTCGTTTTCGACAAGAGTTATGAACTTCTGAAAGTTCGACTTTGCCTCGTCCTTGCTCTTCTGCATGTACACCCACATGGCTCTGGAGTAGTCGTCTACGATCAACATGAAGTATTGATTTCCGGCATCTGTGCGAGGTGTGATTGGTCCGCACAGATCTACGTGAACTAATTCGAGTGGTTGCGAAGCTCTGAAACTCGTCTGCTGTGGAAAACCGCTACGAGTTTGTTTTGCCACCAGACAGCCTTTGCAGACTTGCTCCGGGTGGTCGATTGTCGGTAATCCGACCACCATCTCCTTTTCGGCCATCGTGTTGAGACTCTGGAAGTTCAGATGTCCGAATCTTGCGTGCCATAGCCAGGCCGCGTCATCGGTTGTAGTCTTCATACACTTCGGCTTGCAAGCTTCAATTTGAATTTTGTACAGACGGTTTACCGTTCTCTGTACTTTCATCAGCAGTCGCTCAGTGTGGTCGTACATCTTCAGATAGGTGTCTTTGAGTTCAATCCGACAACCTTCTTCAGTCAATTGTCCAAGGCTTATAATGTTGCTTCGTAGACTTGGAATGTAGTATACATTCGACAATCTCCTCTGGCTTCCATCCTTGCACTGCATCAGGATCGTGCCTCTCCCTTTTATCTGAATGGTCGAGCCGTCTCCGAACTGTACTCTTCCAAGCACATTCTTATTTAATTCGTAAAACATCGAGTACGTACCCGTCATGTGGTTGCTGGCTCCGTTGTCGAGATACCAGTCTGCCGTCCGCTCTTGAGTCTGCTCTGCTTTCTCCAACAGACTCGGAAACACTTTTCTCCTCGTTTAATAGAACCATTGTCGGTTCGTCTGCAGTGCAGAGCGACAACAGCAATGTCGGCTCTTTGTGCTCATCCGTTTGAGCCAGGTTTGCTTCCTCTACTTTCTTCTTACTCCGGCAATTCGCAGCATAGTGACCATACATCTTGCAGTTATGGCACTGGATGTGGCTCCGACATTCGGCAGCGTAATGTCCGAATTTCTCGCATGTGTAGCACTGGATGTCAGATTTGTCCGTCTGATGATTTCCATCTCCACGACCACCACGACCTCCTCGATCACCTCTTCCACGGCCACTCTGGCCATAGCCTCGTCCTTGTCCTCGCCCATGAGACGTGCCGCGGCCACGACCACGTCCACGACCGCCCCTTGATGACGATTCTCCTCGGTTCCTCGTGTCATCCTTTACAAACAACGCTTGTTGGTTGTAAGGCCCTTTTCCTTCATTGTCGGTTTGGTAACTCTTCAGAAGCTGCTCGTGTGCTCTGAGCGCCCCAGTTACCTCCTCGACCTTCATCTTCGAGAGGTCTTGTGAGTACGTGATCGTAGTTACGACCGGGAGAAACTTCTCCGGCAGTACTCGTAGATACTTCTTTACCGCCACCTCATCTTTCAAGTCGTCGCCGAGAGATTTGATCTCGTTTACGACTTCATTAAACTTCCCAGAGAATTCTTCCACAGTCTGGTCTCTTCCCATCTTCAAAGATTCAAACTCACCGCGTAAAGTTTGAAGTCGAACTTCCTTCACTCGATCTACTCCTTGGTGCATTATCTGCAGAGTAGTCCAGACGTCTCTCGCCGTCTCCTTACCGATCAGCTGCCGCATCATCGAGTCGGGCACGGCCTGATAGATCGCCGCCATCGCCATCTTGTCGAGTCGTTCATCAACGACTTTGTCTTTCTCCTTTGGTTCAACTGGACGCCAGACTCCCTGTGCGATCATGTTGACCTTCATCTTCATCGCCCAGATCGGGTAATTGTCCGAACTGAGGATCGGGTACTGCAGCGACACGCTTTCCTTCACCTTTGAAACCTCCGCCATGGTTCACCAGGCTCTGATACCAACTGTTGTAAGGGTCTTACGACCTCCCAGGACCTTTTACGACCGGTTAGAGTCGTTTACGACCGGATAGAAATTGAATACGACCAGTCCTGGATGCTTACGACCAGTTCCGATCGCTTCAAACTCTATCGATTGATTTTCCTCCGTAGTCGTAAAAATACTGTAGCAATTACGACCACTCCTCCTTATCGTGCGTTGTCTTCCTCCAACCGCTCTCGAAGAATACCGTGATCGTAATTCTTTACGATCACGCAGTGATGCTGGCGATCACCGTTCACCGTAGTCGAAACACCCTTTCGACTACGTTCACTTCCTTCGAACGTGATCGGAGTTGCTTCCGATCACATACAAACCTTCTCGGCGTAGTCGCTGCTCCTTACGACCACCTTCACCGTGGTCGTAGCCTTCTCAACGTAGTCGGAACAACACTGTTCCTTGCCGTGATCGTAGCACCCGTCGATCACGCCTGCTGGAAACTTTTCCGTGGTCGTGACTCCTCCCGATCACGCTTGCGGTGATCGTGAGTCCTTCCGACCACGTATTGCACAAACACACGACAACACAAAACTTTGTGTCTTTCCCTCTTTTTGTATTTTCTCAATTGCTTGGTACATCGAATACATGGCTCTAAGCCTCTTTTTATACCCGGCTGTCCTACTTCAACACGGGTTCTCAAACCTACTCCGACTCCGAGTCTTATACGACTTCGACTCGGTTTCCAACAACGACTTTGAATTGCGGCTGCAATTCAACTCCGATTACACCCAAATTTTTGCACATGACTCTAAAACAAGATTATTTACAACAGGCGCTAATGGACATGGACCTCAAGTGTGGGTGCTCCAATGTGGCAATTGCAGTTTTTTGATGCAATGCAAGATAGGGATGTGAAGGCATTGACTGCAGTGATCATGGGTTTCGGCGTTAACAGACAGACAGACAGATTCTGCGATATCCCTATTTCGGGCAGTGGAAGAAGACGGTGTAGATCCTAACGTGGTTACCTTCCTTGCGGTGCTGTAGCCACGGCGGGTTGGTTGGTGCTGGAAGGGATGAGGTTCCTCGAGAGCATGGTCCGGCAATATGGCCTGTCTCCTAACCCTGAGCACTACGGTTGCATCATCTATCTCCTGGGAAGGGTGGGGCTGTTGGATGAAGCTTATGAGCTCATAAGCAGCCTAT
Organism: Dendrocalamus latiflorus; assembly: GCA_017311315.1. NCBI lineage: Eukaryota > Viridiplantae > Streptophyta > Magnoliopsida > Poales > Poaceae > Dendrocalamus > Dendrocalamus latiflorus. The sequence goes on from CM029630.1 coordinate 33,107,788, forward strand.
CGTCACCACGAATGCATACGCATTGGAAGGCCGATGGGACGAGATAGAACAGGTCAGGGATTCAGAAGAGCAGACAATGGACATGGACAAGAAAGAAGCAGGCTGCAGCTCCATAGAAGTGTCGTGCTAAGATATCTAGCGGTCTAGCTACTGATCTCAAGTTGGAATCGTCCATGAGAAAATATACTTCTGTATAGGTAACTAACAGCGGTATCATCATGTGGACTAATTTTGTTGAGAGCAATCCATTCATATACATATATCATACAGAAGATTCAGCTTAATTGTATGACACATTTTATATCGTCACCTATTTAACCAGTTAAGACTAAGATTCAGACATACAGATTGGAGTGGTATTTACATGCACAGCCGCACAGGTTTCTGTTGCACAATCGCTACACTCCAAAAGTTAAAACCTGAAACTACTATATTTTTCAAATCATGCAGCAGATTTCTCATTATGTACTTAAGCCCTGCCTAGGCCATCTTCCTCGCTAGTGCCAGTAGTGCCACTGCTACATTGTTGCTCGTCTCCCATTCTTGGAAGAATTGGGAATCGGTTTACAGGCAACGTCGCCATTGGTGTTGGGTACCTTGCCTCAGGACGTGTCACATTATTGGGAATTTCCTGGTCTTGTGACAGTTCACTGTCTTCAGTGGATGCAGCTTCTGGGAAGAGCTGTAGCACTCGAGGTGGGGCAGCATAGCATTGCTCAATGACTACTGGTTGTTGCGGAGGAAGTAACGTCGTAGTGATGACTGGTAAAACAAAGGTAGAATAAAATAAATTTTGTAGTATTGGAATTCTTTGAAAACATATCCCTAAATGTCCCTTTGGAATAAAGGAAGGAGTCCTAAGAATTCACGTGAAATTACTATGGAATAGCTCAATCCATAGAAATTTTGTGTTTTTCCGTGAAGCATTCAGACATTTCAGTTGAGCAATTTTTGTGTTTTAGAATTTAAGATTCAAGCATACATGCCGTGAGTAGGTCATTGCATGCATGCATTTGCCCCACCGAGGTCGATGTAGGTACACCACTGAGCAGTACTAAACGGGATTTGGTGCCCTGATCAATATGACTTCAGCTTCTGGCTTCAGCTTATTTTTGCACTATTCATAAATTTCGTCTTTTTCTGAACTTTTAGCTTTTTTTGAGTTTTTTTACCGGTTCTTTTTTCCTCGTATTTGTTTACATTATAAGTGATGGGCTAATATGTTTTTTCTATTTTTAAATTTTTTTAAATTTAATTATGGTAAATAAGTCTCTGTCAGCTACAGTGCTTTTTTCAGCCAGCTACAGTGTTTTCAGCCATAAACCACGAGCTTTTCAGCCAAACCGATCACCACCTAAATGTGCTCCAATTATGGACGCAAACCACGTCAAGATTTGCCGGTCGCCTGCTGCGACGGACGGACGGGTGCGTACCGGCCATATATCCGGAGATCCGCGGAGGATTTGACAGGGAAGACGTGTGTCACCGGATCGTCGGGCGCAATTATCCTGCAGGCGCGTACGTACGGAGATATCATAAGCCACACGATCGACAGGCTAGCCGGATGGAGGACGAGATCGATCATCGCGGCCGGACCGCAAGATCAATACAATAACCCAGCCCATGGCTAACCAATATAGGCCGAGACAGTGGACCAGATTACACGTTTGTTTGGTAGAGTTTTATATTCTGATATTTTTATCTTCTATTTTTAGTTATCTAGTAACCTACTCTTTTGAGAATCTAGAGCTGATTGAGAAAAACGTTTGGTAGAAGATTAGCTTCCAAAACCCTAAAAAAAAAGATTATTAGTGGCAAAAGACCATGCTGCCCTTGGTTTTACACTTCAAATCTATAAGTTTTTTACTCATTTCTACTTGTACACAAATTCTGTACAGTTCATCTTAAAAAAGTTCTGTACAAGTTTTTCGGTACTTGCCGATGGTATATTTGGATGTTGATACCATACGAATGCATTTCATATCGAATGTACATCCTATGGACGCCATTTGATTTTTTTTAATTAAACTCTCATCAAATCATGTACAAGCAATCACAAGTCATCATTCATTCATGGGATCGTCGATTCATACACTGATCAACATTCAGACATGCAGATCGATTCATACATTGATCAACATTCAGACATACATATAAGCTTGCTGCTGCAGAACCACACTGGTGCAGCCAAACCAATTTGGATAAGGATAGGTGAACATGTCAAGAAGGTAATAAACCATAGAGGAATTACAGAGGAACATAAGGCACATGACAACTCAAGTAATGACTCTTGATACCCTCTCTGTATAAGTTTATAAGGCGTATTTTTTATATAGTCTTATCCATAAATATAGAGTATATTTCATGTTCTAATATAAAATTAGTTTGATATTTCTTTTATACCTTTAATAAATATGTAGCTTTATTTGCTATTTTTCACATGCATACATTGAATATAGTACTTAGAGATAATAATTAGAGATAATCTAGTTATTTTTACTATTTACTTGATCTATATACCCAGAGTAAATACGCCTTATACACTTAGACGGAGTGAGTACAATCATAGCAACTCACTATTGCAACTGGTTGGGAACATGACTTGAAAAGAGTTACACCTGCACATATTCAGGTTTGATTCAATGTAAACATCAATATGTTATATTTAGGATGCTAGTAAAGCTAGTTTATTGCAAGCAGTTGGTAATAAGCTCATTGTTCACTGTTTTTTGATATGTTGTTCATGTAGGAAATCATTGATAATCTCATCAGTCATGTAGGCAATCAGTTCATTGTTCATGTAGACACACAGAGAGAGCTATGCATTCATTGTTATAGAGAGAGCTAGGAACTGGTTCATTATTCTTGTAGGCAATCAATGGGAATCTCATTGGTCAAATTCGTGGACAAGCAATGAAAAATTTTGTTTATGAACCATCTACCATGAATCATAATAGCACCGATCCCTATACATATTCATGGCATGAAGTTAAAAAAATTACAGATCTATGCAACTCCAAAATAGGACCGAATCCTACAAATCACAACCAAAGTACTTCGTAATATCCAAAATAGGATCCAATCCTACAAAGCATTTTTCATCAGTTCATAGAAAAAAGAGGGGCTTGAGCAATTGAGGAGGGAGGCCACAGGGGAAGGCCGTCAGCGGGCTCAACCTTCACAGTCGCGGATGAGGTCGCTAGTAGTCAGGCATCCAGGTCATCGGGTGCTGCAAGACAGGCGGCGATGACGACAAGATCTGAGTCTAGTGGTAGCGACTGGACCAAGGGCGGTGACTAGGGGCTCCGCACCGACAGTGGGGACAGGATCTAGGGATGGTGAGGACTGTCTCCTAGCTGTCGGGGAGGGAATCTAGGCGCAACAATGCTAGAGCCCTAGCTTCGCTCACCTATGGTCAACTCGACGCGAGAGGAACAGGAGCGAAAGGGTACGACGGGTGGGTGGGCAAAGGAGTGAAGGGTATATGAATGTCATTTTACGGGTAATTTACCCCAACTTTGAGGGCAATTTTGTAACTAGGTGGTGGATTTTTGTGATGAGTTGGCCCAAGATCGCTCCGCATTTTCAACTATGATGCCGCTCCGATTCTTGGCCGATCCTGATTCTAAAAAGGAGGAGTAGATGCATTTGACTAGGCTCCTTCTGCTCTGGTTGAGAATCCGAAAGTACGAGCCCTACCAAATAGACCCTACATCTTCAAACGACAAGAATGATGCAATCCATCCATCTAATGTACACAAATTGGAGTAGTAGCATGCATCCCTATTTGATGGGGCATTGCAATGAACGGTTTAGCACGGGCGGGGGCACGTATGTCATTGTCGTCAATGATGCTTGATTGGCGGCCTCAATATACCTAATGCGATCCAATCACAATTCCTCCATCTCCTTTGCGGTAGCTTAGCTAATTTGTAAGTGACAACGGCTTCCCCCTTCACATGAATCTTGGTGAGACGACTGAGACTGATAAACACGGACATTTGCCAGCTGTGCGCGCCAGACTTAAAGAGTCAGAGACTATGTGAAGGTCTGGAATATGTTTATGATGAATATTTGACACTTTGGTTGAGTTAGATTTGAATTTTACAAAAATTTCAGAAAATTTAAATTTCAGATTGTGCTGTCAGGGCTCATGTGGCTTGACCATCATAAGGTCGGTGATCAAACCGGCCCATTTATGGCAGTTTGACCGACCTTGCACCGAAGGGTGTTGATTTTGTTGACTTAGATCTCTAGCCTTATTTGGATAAAAGATAACTGGTGTAATTTAAACTAGATAACTCTCATAATCATTTAAGTAAAGATTTTAAATACCATTAGAGAAAATGAAAAGTCCTCAAAAATTTCAAACCCAAAATTTTCTTTGCTTTTTGCTGGTTTTTGAGTGAATTTTGGGAACTTTCCCTTTTTGGAAATTCCCCGCTCTCCGCTTTCCCTTTCGGGCATGGCCGCCTCCCCCTTCTCCTTGGCGCCCCGCTCCCCTCCCCGCCTTCTCCTCGCGCTCGCGCTGGCGCCCGCGCCCGCTCCCGCACCGCCTTTGCACTCCCTCCGCGCCCGCGGTTTTCCCTGCGCCCACGCCGTCCCGACAGCCCCGGTTTTGGACCGCGCCACAACGACGTCAGCCGGTCCGAAGCCGGCAGAGCTCCTGCGCCACGCGTCGCCTCTCCCTCCCCTGGGTCCCACTTGCCAGCGGCCGTCTCCTCCCTCTCCCGCGCGCGGACGCACTCCCCCGCCCATGCCGCAGCCACCGGCTCCCCCGTCCCATCGCCTCCCCATTACGGCTGCCCAGCGTCCGGTCACCGCCTCATTACGCGGAGGAGATGCCTCAACTGCTCCGTCCATCCCTGTTGACCCCCGGCGCCACCCGTTGCATTCTCCCCCGCTCGGGTATAAAACCCCACTCCCGGCTCCCTCCTTCTCCTTTGCTTCCCGAGCGTCTCCATCACTCCCATTAGCCTCCCGCCACTCCAAAGAACACCCCAGAGCGGCCGATTGAAGTCCCATTGCCCGGAGCTCCGCCGTCGCTCTCCCCTGCGTCGGCGACACCCGTGAGCGGATCTCCCCCATTTTTCCCCATTTCCCAATTGCATTCGCCAGAAGTTTCACCCTTCTCCCCTGATCTCTTTGGTGCATGTCCCTGGCCAGGTGGACGCCCGTGGAACTCCAACCCCGTTGCTCACCGCCGGCAGAGACACCCCTCCCGTGGCTAGCCCTGCAGGAGACTCCCCAGCTCACCCCACCACCACTAATGTGAGCACCGCCCCTCCTAGACCGTGAAATTACCACCATTTGGGTCTCTTCGCCGCCGGTGACCTCTCTCGCCGCCAAATAACCGAACCACCCCCTTCTCCCTCCTGCCGTCCCCTCTGATCCCCTCGCCTTCCAACTGCCCAAAATGGGTTCCCCGTGTTCCGCTCCATCCACTGGTGTCCTCGGTTGCCGCCGACGAGCCCCCTGGCGCCCAGGCCACCGTCGCCACCGTAACCCCGCCCTGGGAGCACTGTAGCTGCTGGAGGAGGAAGAAGACCCCTCCCCGCGACGTGGCCCCTCCTCCACCGCCCATCGCTTTCGTTGGCATATAACTGCAGCCGTTCGATCGCACCATACCGTTTCGCCCGCTTTCCTTCTGTCCCAGCCGTCCGATCACCACCGCACAGATCCAGGCCGCGCATTTCCCCCGCATCTCCACCATTCACCCGAGCCACGCGTCGCTCATCCGAGCCGCGCGGGCGCGCGTTGGCGTGGGCCAAGACGGCCTGCCCCGTCGCCCAAGCGCGCGCGCTCGCGGGCCGTGCGGAAAGCTCTGCCATGGGCCGCGCTGGCCGTTGGCTGCGCGGGCCGTTTCACCGGCCGGGCCGCACTGTAGCTCGGGCCGGCTCGTTACTGTTCACACCAATTTTCCAGATGATTTTCCAATTTCCAAAATTCCAGAAAATCCAAATAAACCCTAGAAAATCACAGAAATTCTCAAAAATTCCCAAATTTCTCCACTTGACTCAGAAAAATGTCCCGAACCCATTTTTGACCTCAATTCCACCAGATTCATTCCAGATAAATTTCTAAAATTCCCATTTGAAGATTTATGCATTTTACTCCTTTTTAATTAGTTTATTTTTTTCCTCGCTTGATTATTTGCAAGCCGGACTTACTTATTTTATGTGTTTGCGCTAGTGTCGGAGATCCCGAAAGCCTAGGTGCAGTCTCAGGACCCCGGTGTTTCTTCGTTCGAGCTAGCTGAGATCATCCGGATTGACGGCAAGTCGCAAAACCTTTGATCATATTGTAACCCATGCTGTTTAATTATGCTATTATATTATTTGCATTATGCTAGTTGTGAAATGTTAGTTCAAAGTAAAATAAAATATTTAGAATGACTTGTTATGTAGTTAGACCCACCACCGACAAATGCCATGTTAAACTTGTAGCTATGCCTTTGTAACCCTAGAAATAATTATCCGTTAATCTAGACAACTGTAGGTTATTATTATCATGCAAAGTCTTACACTAATAAGGTCGTGGTTGTGGGCCAATAGAATTTGTAAAACCCGACTCTAGGGTAGGGTGGTATGGGACACCGTACCCTAGGGCGGAGATTGTCGAAGCCGGGGTTGCGGACTCCGGAGGGAAAAACATAAGGACCAAACCCTTACGTTGAGCAAATGACATGGTGACCACTCAACCACAGGAGTTGACTTGTCAACATTGGTTTAGTAGCTGCTCAACTCGATTGAAACTCTACATGTGTTGAGAAGTTAGGGGGTTGAGAATTTAGGTTAGGTATGCCGTGCTGCGGGTACCTAACAACGGTAGGGTTCACTCGAAGCGGACGGGAGTTCTCATGTGTCAGACCCGAGTGAATTCTACCGGGTAGAGGCTATATAAAGAATTGAGCAGTGAAACGACTTGGCTTTCTTAACTCTGTCGCGGGAGTTAAGGGATCGTGTGGGTAAAGCTGAGCAAACTCTGCAGAGTCAAAATAAATGGTATTCGAATACGCCGTGCTCCCGGTTAATGGAGCTGTGTCACTTGGGTGATTCTAGCAGCAAAGCTTAAGTAGTTTTGTAAATGCTTTAACTTGATAAATTGGTTAATTAACTCTTCATGAAAACCCCTAATGGTTAAGGAATAGTTTTCTTCTGGAGAATTTCCAAAATGTTTGCAAACAAAACTGCATCCACTCAAAGTTAATAAACCAAATATACTCCCTTCCTTTGTTGATCCGTGCATATAGTAAGATAGGGTCCTTTGTGGCTTGCTGAGCTGGTTGGTAGCTCATGGTTTGTTAATTCCCCTCTTTAGAGGATCAAGACGTTGGTGAAGGTCTCCCCGTCGAGGACGTCCCTGAGGATCTCTTCTTTGACGAGGACCCGTGGCTTTAGATTTTTGCCGCGCTCAAGCGGATTCTGGAAGCTTTTGTGATGTAAATATACTTTGGGTTTGCGCGCCCCGCTGTTGAAAACTGGATGTTAATCCTTATGTGAAATATATGCTGGATTTTTGTTGTAAGCATACAATAGTACACTCTTGCGCGACACTCTATAGCTATTCATGCGTGAATAGTTGCGGAATGCCGTGTCTGTACGCGCCCTGGAAACGGGGGCGTTACAGAAAAAGTTTGAATCGTGTTCACCTCCTGATTGCCGACGTGGGGGTTCCTACAAAGAGCTTGAACGGGACATCCGCCGATTTCGTTCGAGCGCTGGAGCCCCGCGCCCGCCGCGCGGTCGATCGATTGCATTGCGGTGCGCAGAGGCCTATGAGATGACGGACTGACGGTGCCAACAGGCCGCGCGCGCGCGGTAGCGTTGCTCGCCGGTGCACGTCAAGTTCCGGACGTGTCATGCGATCATATGCATGCACTGCAAGACATGATCTACTCATGGAGGAAGTAACTTCCATACTGTCACGTCGCGAGAGCGTGCAGATTAATACCGCAATTAAACCGATTCCCTCGACTAACTGTTCGATGCGTGTCATTAGGACACTTCGTACCATAAATTTCGTCGGCCTGATTCACATTACAGCATGATTGTTTCTGGACGATTTATGGTGAGGAAAGATGCACGCGTTCGAGCTGACTCTCCATCTCCAGAGAAATCCCTGAGCGCTGTTACACTAAGCTATCACACACGTAATAGACAAAATAATGTACTGGCGCTGATGTGCCGATGGTCTTAGCTTAAGCTCAAACGAAGGCGTACACGTGTACTCCATGGAAAATTGAACAGTCATAAATTCAATACAGTCATAGATCGTGATGTTGGAGTACTACTACTGGTACTAGTTGTGAAATTTACAGATTCAATAGTGTCATAAATCCTGATGTTGGCGTCCTGCGGAGCACTTAATGAAGAAACATGACATGTCGGCCAGCCTGGGCGAGCCAATCTGCCATGGCCCACGAGAGACTAGGATAAACGTACTGCTGCCTTTTTTTTTCGCCCTTTTCCTTCTCTTCTCCTTTTTCGCTCTTTTCTACGTTTGTCCACAGGATGCGACCGTGTGATGCGATCGGTTTGGTTAATTTTGTGCAATCACAGCTCAAAAAGTAAAAAAGAAAGAAACTTTTGCAATCACGTGCAATAAGCTAGTGCGATGTGGTCACAAATACAAAGTGCAATTCCAAGTTTTTTTTTGGCGAGGGTAGTTCCAAGCTGTCACCAAAATAGTTTATGAATGCATGGGCCATAGTTATATTTGATAGAGTTAATCTAGTTGTATTTAGTTCTGGTCGAATCTACCACGTTCTATAACCATGACAGTCTACGATTATATTCGAGTACTATAGCGCTCATAAGTCATGAAGGTACTGTAGCGATCGTAAGTCGTAAAGGTACTGTAGCGGTCGTAAAAATACTGTAGCAGTCGTAGCCGTAAGAGGTCAGGAGTCAAAGTTTGTTTATGATTCAGAGTAGTCGTAAACGGAAAGTCGGGATGTTTCCGTGTCAGATTCTCAGTGTGGTATACCGTGTTGGTTTCAAAGTCTTGTATGTTGCTTCTCTATATAAGAAATAAGAAAAGGACGTAGACGCATCGCACTGCATTGTGTTGCAAAAAAATGAAATCAATATGAGTTTACTCGTGTTCGCGTGTGTGATCTTGAAGATTGTTGTTCATTACTCGTCTAGGTCCTGGGCGATTTCCCCAACAATCGGTATCAGAGCCTAAGGGGACGAAGCGATGGCCGGCAATGCTGGTGATCCATCGAAGTTAGGAGAGCTTATTAAGACCACAAGCAATGAACTCGATCCATCGAAGATAGGCGTGCTCGTCAAGCCGAAGACAAGAAGCACCATGATCCCGATTCAATACCCGATGTTGAGCGAAACGAATTACGACATATGAGTTGTCAAGATGAAGTTAATCTTGCGTTCGCTAGGGGTTTGGTCAGCAATCGAAGTTGGAGATGACGATGGCGACGGCGACAAGGATTAAGGCGCAATGGTGGCCATCTCGCAGGCGGTGCCAGACGACGTGATGATGTCGATCGCCGAGAAGCAGATGGCGAAAGAAGCCTAGGTCGCACTCAGGGAGATGTGGGTAGGCGAAGATCGCATCAAGAAGGCACGCGCTCAAGTGCTCAAACGGCAACTGAGCAAATTGCATATGGGATACTGGAGATGATCACCAAGTACTCCATAAAACTCACCACTCTGGTGTGTGAGATCCGCTCGCTCAGCATGAAGCTGGAAGAAAGCGACATTGTTGAAAAGTTGTTTAGTTCGGTTCCTAATAGATTCCTCCAAAATATCGGAACGATCGAGCAGTTTGGTGATGTCAAAACAATGTCGAGGAAGGACTCAAGGGTCGACAGTACTCGAAGGACAAAGAAGATCATAAGCTACTCTTTACCGAAGGTAAGTGGGAAGAGAGGAGCTTGAATACTAAGAAGTACGAGGGCTTGAGCAACGCTTAGAGAGGAGGTCGAAACGGAAGAGGTCAGGGACGCGCCCGTGGACAAGGCGGTGGCTGGGGAGAAGGCAAATGCATTGTCGATGAACGATTACCGGTAGACTTTGACAAGACCAAGGTCAAGTGTTTTAACTACAACGAGTATGGGTTCAGAGTAGTCGTAAACGGAAAGTCGAGATGTTTCCGTGTCGGATTCTCAGCGGGTATGCCGCGTTAGTTTCAAAGTCTTGCATGTTGCTTCTCTATATAAGAAAGAAAAAAGGACGCAGACGTATCGCACTGCATCGCATCGCAAAGAAATGAAATCAATCTAAGTTTACTCGTGTTCGCGTGTGATCTCGAAGATTGTCGTTCATCGCTCATCTAGATCCTAGGAAAGAAAAAATGATCGGAGTCTATTGTTTTACTATATATATATATATATATATATATATATATATATATATATATATATATATATATATATATATATATATAGATAGATAGATAGATAGTAAAACAATAGACTCCGATCATTTTTTCTAGACTCCGATCATTTTTTCTAGATCCGCCTCGAGTAAAGCAATAGGACAACAACCTGCACCTACACCTGCACATATATAATATTTAAAAATATTATGCTAAATAGTAATGTACCGGCAATTTTTAACATCAATAATTCAATATAACCGACGACATTGTATGATGATAAAGATAGTGATCGAAACACTTACAAAAATGAAGAAGCTCGATAATAATATTGGTTAGTTGCAGTAAACTGAAAGAACTAAGGGTGAAATCATAGACAAAAGTTAATCGGCATTGGTAAAATACATCATCCGATCCTAATGGTTTGTTAAAAGAAAGAAAAAATTACTTAAAAGTTTCAAGTAAAAAAATAGTATTTATGCTCTTTCAAGTATATAAAACAACAAACCAAACTATCATTGGTAATTTTTGTCAATTTTTGTTTCTTCGCAAAGCAAATAAGTATATTATTTATGAAATCATCACCAATTAATTTAAAAAGTCAATTAGATATTTATATGGTCAACAATTCAAGAACAATGTAATAGAAAATACGTCCAGTGGCTTATTTACTAGACATTGTGGTCAAATACTACAATTTACCTCTAATTTACAATGAGCTAAGCTAGTATTTCAAAAATCAAAATTAAAGCACTAAGTGTTAACCTTACAATTCAACAAAAATCAATCAACAATCATCATATTGAAACCCTAACTCACAAATTTAGCCCCTTGTTCTTGAAATAAATTGAAAGAATTAAGAGAAATTTAGAGCAAAATACATATTGATCGGGTAGATCTAAGCTTCCTTTGGCCGATGAGGGCACAAGGCAATAGGGACCAGGCGGCACCATGACGAGATGGCAGGTAAGAGCAGTCGGTGGCACTGATTTCTATTCTTCTCCGGCGATCAATCATTGCCTAGCTGAGTGCGGCTGTGTGGCTGACGTGGTGCGTATCTACTGGCCGACCATGCGAGATGAATAGACGTCGAGAGCTACTGCTAGGTGATATGCTTTGGAATCAATCAAATAGACTCAGTGGCCTATTGCGGTCCCCCTCTTAGGCTAGCTCTGTCTGTTATAGTTGCCTCATAGGCTCTGAGGGAAGCGAAGGTTCCTCATGGACTGCTACTAGCTAATAAGAATTTAGGCCGTTGGTGCTTCCTTCGTTAGATTTCAAGAAAACAATCAGGTGCACTGAGTTTAGACTAAGGATTCGTATATAGATCAAAGGTACTGATTCCTCCTAATTTTTTAAACCCGGTGTTCTGTATCACTAGAAGCAATTACATGGTTCCGCCGATGCTTTCTGCCCTCTTCTTTTTCCTCAGTCCTCCCCTCGAACAGATTTGCGAACATGGGAAACGTCATCGGAGATGGCATGGTCAATTGGTCATCCTCTTCCTGATTAGCATAGCCAGCGCCGTGATGTCCTTTGTGCTTGGGGTCCTCGTTGCGTGTTCTGTTGGCGGCTATTTCAAGAAGAAGGCGGAGGAGGCCGGCGCGCTGCGGAGGCGGAGGAGCAGGAGCTCCACGCCGTCGCAGAGGCCGGCTAGCTCGTCCGGGTGATTCTGTTAGCAAATAATCTAGACTCAGTCTTTTTTTAGTATATTTGCATTTGTGTATGGTGCAACAGGTGGTGTGTCTGAAATTGTACCAGTGTAGTATTGCACAGAGTTATGCTTGGTGCAGGAGAACCGGAGAGTCCAGAGTAGCGGTGAGCCACTTGAACCTACGGATCGATCCAAGATAACAGGTGCGAGCTATAGGAAATATTTGCCCATGGCGAGTAGCCGGGATGGCCGGGTCATCAGTTATATGTTGCATGTAATTAGGAATTAATGTATGCAAGTAGTGGCCATAGTGCTTGGCTCCCATTATGTGTGCATGCACGGGAGTTATGTCTTGAGTGTGCATGCATGAGTTAATGCATGCAAATAGTGGCCATAATACTTGGCTCCTATTATGTGTGCATGCACGGGAGTTATGTTTTGGGTATATGCATGGGTTGCTAGCAGGCCTATGGCCCTGTTTGTTTCCACTTAAGATTATTATAATTTAGCTTATAGGTGGGGATTATATAAGCTATCTTATAATAAGCTGGTGGAAAATAAGCTGTCAGGTGTTTGGCAGTCTGGATTATCAGAGTTATGGATTGTTGTATTCGAATGTTTAAATACTACAATGCCCTGGGAGAGAGAGGCACGGGAGTTGGGGGTTGGATGAATGGCAAAGGTGGGTAATATTCCTAAAGTTTTATGGTCATTAAGATAAAAGGTGGATCTATAAGCTGAAATAAGCTCCTTTTTTGAGCTTATTAGATTACAATAATCTGGGCTATTAGATTATAATAAGTTACCTTATAATCTGGGTTGTTTGTTTCCACTTATGATTTATAAGCTAGATTATAGTAATCTTAAGTGAAAACAAACAGGGCCTAATCATGTACTTAGCATTTTGAGAAGGGGTGTGAAAAAAAAGAAAAGCTACGGTTGTGTAGCACCAAAAATACTTTGTATCTTTCTCTCTCTGCCGTGCGTGTGTGTTCACCACCAGAAGTGTGTGCGTGTTGCTCCTCTGATTTCCAACAGATTCAGTGTTTGTTGGAGGCCCATGAATTCAGTAAGTTTAGGGGTTTGTTTCAGTTTAGTAGTCTCCTGTTTAGGTTTGCTCTGAACATGCATGATGCAAGCAGGCCTATGAATTAAATAAAAAGATTTAGTACTCTCTTGGTTTGGTCTATTTCGCCCTTGCACTTTGGTTTGGTCCTTCTAACTCATCATCGGTCAGGCAAAGGTGTCTCACTGAGCCACTGTAAGTAAGCATGTAAATCATGAACAGTAATCTATTATGATGCCCACTTCTCTAAATAAGAAGCCAAGTATTAGATCATCCATTGACTGTGCTATCCAAACTAGGACTGGCACAGATATCCAGCCGTGGGCACATGCTTCTGAATAATTGGTGGGCTTTACACTCATCTGAACCAATAACGGCTTCAATGGTAATCCCTCCGTTCTTTTTTACTGACATACTAGAATACATGCCTTCAAACTTTCTATTTAGAATGGTTATATGAAAGCCATATAATAATATTTGCAGTTAAAAAATACTTTTATAATATTATAATTTTATTAGTATATATTAATATAAATTTATAAAAAGTAATGGTAAAACCCACCTCTCAAAGATCGTAAACAATAAAAAAAGGTTAAGTCAAAAAGAACGGATGGAAGCTTCCAATTTCATTGTGCAAGCAATTGTTAGGGTAGATCTGGAATGAAGTCTGATTCCACGTACAAATATTCTTGCGTCTCAAATGTCAATGGTTTACGTACACTGGTGACAGGCTTACAGCTCATGGCTCTTCCATAAAAAACGATCGCAGGTTCGCAGCTAAGGTAAAGCTCCATGTCTCAAAGAGGCACAAAAGAAACACAAAGAGCACCTTTTCTAAATTCATCCCAGCCGAACAATTGACACGACAAGAATAGGAAAAATACATATATACATATATATACACATATATTTCATACTCCAGTCGATCGACTCCAAAGAACAAGCAGTATGTTTGGCTGGCTTCTTATGGGTTTCATTTTTTTTTGTTTTTATTACAGTAACTAACTTTTTAAACAATATGTCTTTTTAAAACAGGGTCTACAGATCGATTATAATTGACACTATACCGACTTCAGCTATACCGGCCAAAATTGCATGCAACTGTCTCTCTTCATGCTTTCTTTCACGAATAACCTGAATTCAAAAACTATAAATCACAACCTAAAAGAACTCACTCATTATGTACAGATGGACCCCATGACACATTGGCTGTCCTCTTCCCCTTTTCCTACTTCTTCTCTGTTTTTTCGTTCGTTTCCACGTTTGTCCACGGATGTGATGCGCTCGGTTTGGCTAACTTTGTGCAATCACGAGCAGTAAGCTAGTGCGATGTAAGACAGTGCCTTACTAGCTTTCAATAAAAGCCGGTTAATTCTGTGTTAAAAAAAGCTAGTGCCATGTGGTCACAAACACGGAGTGCAATTCCAAGTTGTAACTAAGGTATATAGTTTATGCATGCATGAGCCATATATAGTTATATTGAATTAATGTAACATAATATGCATCCTCTTTGTAATTAAAATGGTACGCCAACGCCATATACAGATTACTTGCTAGTAGCTAATTAACGTCGATATTTTAGCATCACCGTAGCAACCCGAGTGCCTAGCTTGTCAATTAGCGACTTGCACTTATGCTAACTTACAAATCAAAAGTACCCAAATGGTACAGGAATAAGATGTACAGAAGACCTAGTAACAGTGCCTAAAACAAGATAGGACAACAAGGAGATCAGCATAATGCATGCTATTTACACGGCTTAACATATCCTGTAAAACGCGTTTGTACGACATTGCTATAGTGACATAGCACTATTAAGTGCATTTTGTCTTCATCTAATCGAGCTGCTGGCTACCATCAGTTGCAATTGTGGAACTCTTGAATGCAAAAACTGAAATAAATTACAAGCATGGGACCTCATGATGTACTGCATGCGATGTCCCCCTCCATCAAATGTAAACAAGGGCAAGCATGGGCCATTAATTGTGTCATTATCAAAAGCAAGAATAACCACATGCATGTCCATATGTCAATCTCGAAACAATAAAAATCTCTTTTAGACTCTAAATATGAGCATATGGACCCAGATTAAAAAAAGATGTCAAATGGTCTAAAAATTCGTCTAGTTTTTTCTTACACAGACTGCATAGTTGCAGTACTTTTAATATCAACTCAAAAGGTAATGGGGTCATACGGATTGAACACATAATGCATATACTTTTAGAGCATTCAAGGCCTTAGATGCAAAGTTTTCTTGGTGGCTCAGAGGCCCTTCAAGTTAATTCAACAAGAACTAAAAGAGCTAGGGCCATGCGTGCACGGCATGAAACATGGCCATTTGGCAGTTGGGGCTTGCAGGGTGTCCATGAATGACAGCCTCTTTTAGGCCTTTTCACCATTTTTACAGCTTGGAAATTAACGGAGTGCAGTGCAAGCATGATTGGTCGATGCATGGGTTGTGGCTAAAGGTTGGCGTAAGACGTTTTTTTTTTGGTCAGGAATGTCTATACAACATTCGACTATTTTTTAGGATAAAAACAGTCAGATTGATCTGGGGCGTTAGATCTCTATCCAACGGATCCACTCATACAAGCCCCCCTCCAAAAAAATGACCCCCTCCAAAAAAAGTGATCTAGGGCATTGGATCTCCATCTAACGGCTCAAAATCTGACTGTTTTTGTCCTAAAAAATAGTTGAATATTGTATAAACACTCCCTTTTTTGTCTGTGGGAGTCAAGCCCCTCACATGTCGTGTATTTAGGGACTGGGGCAAGCTTTGATACTAGCACTAATCGATGTGTACTTCTTGTAGTGCACTGTTCAAGTTTGGAAAGAAATTGTGCGTCCAGTATATTATAGCAAGTTATAATTGAGAGTCACAATCATCAGGCAATGAACTCCAAATGATACGTCTCATATGTTTGAGGTACCAGATGACAAAGCATTAGGTTTTTCCGGCAAAGCATGAGGTGTGTACTCGGTTGTGCCGTGGCACAACGAACATGGAAATTTGGTATGCCTAGCTTTTTCTTGATAGACCTGGCTCGTACCGACGAACAAATTTAACATCAGTGATCTATCCGTCAACGTGTTAATACATATATGATGATTTATTGAAATATTCATCGAAAAATAAAATGCTAAAAGTAATCCACATTAGCATGGTGGTGAAGAACTTTGCAGCCAATATGTATATGTAGGACTACCCACCACAAAACATGTGATGGTTTGATAGAACTATAATTAGGAATATTCTATACGCATCTATACGTATGCATTCAGATATTTCTGATGCATCAAGCCGGCGAATCCACTGAACATATATAGCTGCTAAAAGATGGCAAACCTAACATGTATATTTTCCATGCATGCATGTGCATTCCACAGATGTTTTTAATATACATGTACATACCTTGAGTAGATCTATCACGAGCTGTATATATCTTAATTAATGTTAACTTCCCCAGGCATTTTTATTGCTAGATGTGTGATGTATATTTTCTCTGACGATGAATTTTTGACAGGAAGATTAAGCTATAGTTTTTTCTAAGATAAATTGATTGCACGAAGTGTTGACACATTTGGCACTGCCACTTTTTTTTTTTTAAAAAAAATTGATCTTCGATGTTTATTTTTACAAATTTAACTCTTCTTGAGCTTAACAGGTACTTGGCAAACTCCCTTAGCTCGGCAAGACGTCGGCTGGCCGCACAGTGAATTAATTAATGCTAATCATGAATATAATACTTAATTAGTGCTAATCATGATTAAACTAATCACCTGCTGATTTGCTGTTGCTCACTCTGGTGGCTCGGCAGGACTTGCCGAGATGCTATAGTGCGGCAGACGACACGTGTTGCCTGCCACGGTTGCCGAGTTCAGAGAGATGACTAGATTTACAAAAACTGTCATTTGATTTGAAAGAAAAAAGTGGCTACAGTGCCAGATGTATCAAAAGTTCTTGATTGCACTACCAACGATCTGACTAAGAACGGGAAATGATATATATTTAATAAAGTCCACTGATTAATCTACGGACTTAGGTTAGTGACACAATATATGACAAGTTTGTGACACTGACGTTATTCTTCCACACTTCGCAGCTTGCAAACGCGGATCTAATCAAAAGATGTTACTACGAAGAGTCTAAGACTAAAACAAAAACCCAAGAGCATATTAAGTTACAATAACGCCAATTAATAATAGAGGAGTGCCTTTGTGCCCATTTTTTTCTAAATGAAAACTACGCAGATCCCAAGTAAACAAGAAATTGAGGGGCTAATTTGCTATGAACAATTAGCCACCAAGATACTATAGGATCTATGTAGTTTTCTTTAGGCGGGATGTGAATAGGCTCCTCGCATTAGTAACTTAAGCTTAACATACTAGAAAGCGTAATCCATGGCTACGTCGAGCAAGCTGCCGCCCTGGACATGGTGGTCATTGCTGTCGTCAGCAAACAGCCACGACTCGATCGCAGAGAGCTGCGTCTGCTCCGGCGCCACCACTGCCGGCTTCGTCTCGTACTCGAACGCGGATCCGCCCGCCCGCGCGGCCGCGCCACCGTATGACATGTCCGACGCCTCCGACGACCCGGACGCGCTCTCCGCCGCGCCGGGCGTCGTCGGCCCACTGCCGATGCCTCCGCCGCCGGCACGACCCTTCCTTGCCCACCCGTCAAGCATTCGCGAGATGTTCTCCGTGGTCAGGACGTACCCCGCCGCCGAGGGCGAGCTCTGCGACGCGCCCGACGAGCTGGACGCCGGGCTGTCGGCAGCCCCGGCGTCGGGCTGCGGCTTGATGTCCTCGAGCGACGTCAGTGCCTCGCGCAGCGCGCGCCGCGCCATGTTGATGTCCGTCTGCAGCTGCCTCTCCCACTGCCCCTTGGACGACGACGCCGGCCTCTGCGCGGCCGGCTTGGAAGCCGCGGCGTCGCCGTCGCCGCCGCTCTGCAGCTTCCGTTTGAGGTGCGTGTTCCAATAGTTCTTGATGTCGTTGTCCGTCCGCTCCGGCAGGTACGACGCTATCGCGGCCCACCTGCACACCACACGCATCATGTGTTCGACCCATTAGTCTCCTTGCTCACACCGTACTGCAACAGATAGCTAGTCCAAGAACGGCATCGATCTAGCTAGTTGTGTATGTCCGTGCTTAATTACCTGTTGCCGAGGAGGGCCTGAAGGTGCACGATGAGCTTCTCCTCCTGGTCGGTGAAGTTGCCGCGCTTGATCCCCGGCCGGAGGTAGTTGGTCCACCGGAGCCGGCAGCTCTTGCTGCACCGCATCAGACCTGCAAAATCCACGCATACAGAGCCAAGAATTAGGTCACATCGATCATATCGTGTCTGCAATTGCACGGTATCTAGACTAGGAGCTCCGAAGCATGCATACCGGTCCTGGTTGGGACGGCGCGCCAGTTGCCGGGGCCGTGCTCCTGGATGTAGGAGACGAGGACGAGGTCCTCCTCCGGCGTCCACGGGCCCTTCTTGACGCCCTCCTTGTCGCAGCACGGCGGCCTCACCATGGTCGCTTCTCGCGCTTGCTTGCTCACCGAAAGATGCCTCTCTCTCACACACACAGTCGGCAAACAAAAGAGAGCTTGTGCTGTGTGTGAGAGAGAGAACTGCACGGCGACGATGCCGGAACAAGACAAGAAGCCACCCACCGGCGCCGTATAACAACACGACGTATGATGCGCGTGCACACACTACTACAAGAGCCCGAAGCGGCTGAGGTAGAGAGCTCTCTCTGATCTGTGTCTTGTTGCGAGACGACGAGAGGAGCGTGCGTCTGCGTTGTTGGTGGCTCGAGCTTTGAGGACGAGGGTCCAAGCAGGGGGTGAGGTGTAGGTGCGTATTTATACACCGGAGAGAAGAGAGGCCGCCGCAACGCTGAAATTATGTGGGCTTCCCCGGCCAGGGTACTTGAGACAGCCAGCTAGCTGCGACTGCAAGCCGCCTACAACCAAGCAAACCAAAGATAGCTACAACTCCTTTTGAATAAAGAAATAAAATGATTTCTTTATTGTTATTTTAAAGTAATTTATCGATACAATTTTACCTAAACGATTTATCAATTTATAGATATTTAGTTTATTCATATAAAAGAGATAAAAAATTGTTATTACCATAAAGTTGCATATCCATAGCTTTCTTAAGAGTCAAGTGCAGAGAGAGAGAGAAGGGTGAGATTAGCTAGCGAGTGTGCATTTACTCTGGTCTCGTGGCAAAGTCAGCCTGGTGGTGGGGCGGTACATCGCTGCTGCTACTCTGTGTGCCGCTCGGCCCGCCCTTCCCCGGCTGCCGCGCCTTTGCGATGCCGCGTGCATTTATCGCGCCCGGTGCGTGGCCGCATATGGCATGTTGCGACGCACTTGGTTTCTATCCATTGGCCC
The DNA here is from genome assembly GCA_017311315.1 of Dendrocalamus latiflorus. Lineage (NCBI taxonomy): Eukaryota > Viridiplantae > Streptophyta > Magnoliopsida > Poales > Poaceae > Dendrocalamus > Dendrocalamus latiflorus. The sequence goes on from CM029630.1 coordinate 33,127,242, forward strand.
GGTGTGTATGCCATGTGATGTCCCTGGCTTTGCCTTTCCCTTCCATCCCGGCCGGCCTACTCCTCCGATCATTCAATGCTCTATGTATCTCATGTGCGCTTCAATTCCTCCGTCAAAGAACCATAGGAGAAGGTGAAGGAGCATATGAAAAGATCTAGAATCTTATTAGAATAAATCATTACTATTTTAAAAGGGCAGAAATTTAAACTTCGTAAATTTATAGTTTTTCTGATCAGGTTGTAGACCTAGCGGTTTAACCGGCCAGAGGTGACAGTCAGACCAACCGGCGCCCACGGTCTGACCAGCAGCCGGCAGCGGTTTGACTGGATGGGGTTGGCGGTCTAACCGGTAGGCAGGAAACTTTGGTTGAAAATGGGAGTTTTGGTTATTTTGGTCGTGGGTTGATTTGGTTTGACCTATGTTAGTGCATATGTGTTGCATGATGCATGTATCAACTAACACTACTAAAAAAGGGTCATCATAGACGGTTCCTTGAACTATCTGACTTCATGGGTTTGTAATAATAGGGGTTATTACAGACGGTTATTGAACTGTTTGTAAAAACTGTATCATAGACAATTCAGAACTAGAACCGCATGTGATTGTCCGTTATCACAGACGGTTCTAACCACAAACTGTTTGTGATTAGAACATATCACAGACGGATTAGAATAAGAACCGTCTGTGATAGTCCTTTCTATGCCTAAAAAACTAGCTAGCATACCTAAAAATTTTATCGTTTTTCGGCTAGTCTTAGGAAATGCTAGCCATGTCCTCTGAAAGCGAAACGATATATTTGAATTTGAATTCCAGATCTGAATTACATATAACACTACATACACAAGTGGACACTTACAATTTTACAAATATAAGCTTCACGGTTACAAATTCAGAAAGATGTACAAGAAACTTCAGGCTAATACAAGCTAGACTTACACATTCTTCATTAAACTACAATCTAAAACAAGTGGAGTGGGAAAATTTTCAAATAGCATAAACAAAAAGGCAACGAACTCCATTTTTAACTCCTATGCTAAAATCAATAGAATGCCACTCTTTTAGGATGTAATAAGTAGAAGCCCCCTGCTGATGTTGGTGACTTAGAATAGTGCAGATCTGTCATTGCCTTCTTCCTTTCCATCTTGCTTTCCCTTGTTGAATCCCTTCCCACCCTTGCCATGCACAAACAAGTTGGAGTAGTACTGGTGGTGTTGGTTCTTGGAGTAGAGAGAGGAGGATTAATAAGGGGCAAGAGGTGAGGAGGAGACCAGTGCCTACCATCAAGGTTGTCAGAATCGTGATTCTGAAACCGATCGGAGACACTATGATAGGATCACATTCTAGGATCGAATAATAGAATCTAATATCCTACCCGATTCTACCAAAAACATATCTATTCTAATTTATTGTGCATTCCAAGAGTGATATGAGTGTTTATTTGATCATTTAGCATCTAATTTGATTAATAAATATATCTTATTTCATTACTAGAATCATGGTTTAAATTCTATGTCACTGAGAGCTACGACTAGAAGAGTGATGTTATCAATATTGCCATAATATGACCATTTTACATTAAAATATAAAATAAATAGATAAATTAATTAATTTTTATTATTTCAAACCACCAAATCTTGATGTCTAAGCGATTAACTACTTAGTATTTAGCATACAACTTGAATTGAGGGATAGGACACAACCAAACACCTAAATCTTTCATAATCTTGGATGATACGTGATTGTACACGATTCTACTGCGATTCTACACGATTCTAGAATCGTGATTCTACCAGGTGCGACTCAAGATGCGATTTGAGTTGGATTGGTTTCGTGCCATCGTAAAATCATACGATTCTACAACTAGAATCGCGATTTTAACAACCTTGCCTGCCATTTAATGCGGAGAGAATGAATGGGTGAGATGGGAACCTGGGGGAGATGCTGTGGATTAGTGACATGGCGGAGCGAGACTGAAATTTCATATATAATTATCACAGATGGTTCGAATAACAAACTGTCAGCGATAGAGACATCATAGACTATTCTTAACAAAAACTTCTTATTAAAAATCGTTGATAATAATGGCCAGATGGTAGGTCACAAAGATAATATATCGATGCAATGTAAACAGCTAGTCTCAAAAGATAAAATAGCAAAGTTTTATATGGCTTGTATATGCTCGTTCGAAAGATTTAGATGAGATCTACAACTTTACAGTTAAGGCAAACCCCAAATTCCGAAGGGAAGATACATTTTTTTTGGCAAAAACAGAAACTGGAAACTTGCAATGTAAATTCAGGGCTAAAGATGACCAATTTTGAGGGTCTTAGAGGGTGATGAGCGCAAGCTGGTCATTTTTTGGATCAGCTTGTTGTTAGCTTTCCAACGAGTATAACAACACCGAAAATAGACACCGTATGCAAAAGTTATGCCCGTTTTACTAAAGGTGTCTCGTAACGGAATCTTACTCGGACGTGAATGCAATCCCGTAGTCCAAACTTGCTGATTTCTTTTGTAAAACTTTGTGGCTATATATAGAACAACTCCACCAATTTTCACTGGATTTGTGAAAGTGGATTTGGATGTTCAAATGGTTGTTAATTGCAGCATCACAGACGGTTTTTAATCCGAACTATCTGTGATAATTGTGGACATCACAGACGGTTTTAATCCGAACTGTCTATGAAAATTGTAGAATCACATATGGTTCTTATTAAGAACCGTCTGTGAATTATCACAGACTGTTCTTGTTGAAAATCATATGTGATAATTACAGACATCATAAACAATTTTTAATCCAAACCATCTATAATAATTCACAGACAATTCTTGATAAGAATCGTCTGTAATAATTATGTATTACAGATGGTTCTTGCCATCGCTAGTAATATAGAAAGTCACGCTTGTAAAACCATCTGTGATAATTACAATACAGATGGTTCCAGAGAATTGTCTGTGATGAGGCGTCTAGTATGGCGTTTTTTTTGTAGTACTGTAATGTAGGTCAAGTTGTAAAGAACTTTTGCCCAGGAAAGATTTTTTTCTTTGAATGTGCAAGGAGGCTTGGAGTTAATCATGATCAACGGCGAGGATCGGAGCTACGCTCATGGATGAGCTAACGGTTAGAATGATCAGGAATGCCAAATGAGATAGCTGAGATCAAGCATGGCACAAGGAAGTGGGAAATGTTGAAAGGAAGTTCGAGCGACGGGTTACACCATGTGGCTTAGTCGATCCAAGTGGTGTGGTCCGGTGAAATCGAACATAAGAGACTTACCGATGCATGACAAGCCAGTGGTGCATATATACGTGGTAAACATGACGATTGTTTGCAATCAAATATGAAGACTGGGTTAAGAAATGGTATTTTGGTAAGTTGACTAAAATATCGAAAACTATATTAAATCAAAACCGTGGCGCTTGCGCAATGCTTGAGAAAGCAATTTATGTTAAGGAGAAGCTGAAAAGATCAAATTGGATAAAAGGCTAAGGACTTAGTGGATTCAAACTCATGTGCCTTGAAAAGCATGTATAAATGTAGTGAGTAAAATCTATGTTATGTGGGCTTAACAGTTTTTCCCATATGTACTAGTGGATAGTATGCATTAGGAGTAGATAGGTGCTGATTGTCTATCTATTTAACAGGTTAGAATAGAGACTTACTAGTTAACCATTCAACCAACATAGTTTTCCTCATTGAAATCAAGTGTTCTAGGGCTAGAGTTTTAGAAGTGTGGATGTTATGGTGTGCTTTCTTGTTCTCCAAGCGAAGTGGCTATAAAATCTTCATCCTCAAGTATCAATACATTAATTTTGTTCATCTCTCATGGATCCCTCTTATTTTTATTGATTTGCTCTTGATCTTATTGGTTTTGATTTTCTTTCTCTTCTTGATCTTGCTGGATACCAAAGACGTATCAGTATTGGAGATGATTTATAGAGATCAATTCACATCCATTTAGGCATTAAGTTTGGTAAATCTTTGAAGTTGCTCGGTTTTACTTGGATTTGACCTCAACTTAAGATTTCGTGTTCCAAAGGTTTTTATCTCAATCTTTGGGAGTTTTTTTTGCTATAGCATATGAAAATACATCTAGAGTCATCTTGGCTATCCTCCACCCACGGGCAAGTTATATTCCCCGTTTTTGGTTTTTGCCTGATATTGGTGCAATATTGCTTGATTTTGAGAAAGTTTTTGAAAGAAGCTATCGTTTGTTAGACACCAGTTCAACCCTTTTAGGAGTACAATAGTTTATCTCTTAAGGTTGGTTTTAAGGCTTTCATCTGACTTAAAGATAGCACTAGAGACAACATCTTTAATAGTAAATCATTTCTCTAACTATTTTATACTTTTCACCATAACTTTTTGCTTCACACCTTCTCACTATTTGCGTTGATTTGCGGGTTTAAATCGTCTCTTGCATAAGAGACAACACATTATCTCTTCTCACCTCCTCTCTCCTCTATATAAGATTTTACTCGTTTAATATAGCTAAGAGATAGTTAAGATGGCACTAAGGGCATGCACAATAGTTTGTCTCTTAAGCTTGTCTCTAAGACTTCCACCTCACCTAAAGACAGCGCTGGAGATAACCTCTTCAACAGTAAATTATTACTCTAACTATTTTATACTATTTGCACCACAACTTTCTTCTTCACACTTTCTTACTATTTGCGTAAGTTTGCAGGCTCAATTTATCTCTTGCATAAGTGACAACATATTATCTCTCCTTACCTCCTCTCTTCTTTACATAGAATTTTACTCATTTAATATGGCTAAGAGATAATTAAGATAATACTATTGGCGATACCCTTAGAGCATCTTTAATGTATTGGACCGATGTGGATTCAAAGTCATGCTACTTAAATATTCTAGGAAGTAGGAACTAAGCTTATTTTTCTGCAATGTACTGAACCGATTCCTACTAATAACTGGGACTCATGTTACATTAAAAAAACCACAAAATAATAATATCTGCTCTTAACCGTACTCTCTGCTATATAGTTGTTCAATGTTCATATGAATTGTTTAATGATTTGAATCGACTCCTAAGTAGAGTTCGATTCTATGTTTTTTTTGGTTGAAATCGACCTCTACATTGTATTTGCAGGATCGTCGATGGAATTCAGAGGGGATGAATAATTGCAGTGCACACGAAATTTTTTTCTTTGGAATCTGCCAACTTCTGATTTTCCAACCTGCCAATGCACCAAGAAAACAAAGGCAAAAACAACAAAAGACATGGAAAGTAAAAATAGCACTTCATAAGCAGATCACATTTTTCTTTACTTGTAGACCTAGCCCGAAGATTATATGGTTTGGTTTTGGTTGTACTCACGGACGCAAATTAGAGAAGACCTGTGGCTGAAAAACAAGAACCAGAACAGACGCTGCACTCACGAGAGAAATCTTTAGCATGCAATTTACACCTCTCAATTTCACAGCTAAATTAGCCACTCGAAGTCTAATTAGGACACCTAATTACTCCCTCTAATTATCTCCCTCCGGTCGACCGCTAATCACTTGTAAGCCCCCAATGCAAACACGAGAACACAAAAATCACCATAGCATACACATCGAGAACGGCCACGACTTGAGCACAGCGATCGGATTCGGCGACGCACGCGCACGTTGAGTTCACGCACGCACACCGAGGCATAAGAAGATGTCGATCATAGCCTCAGACGTGCCTACTGAATTGAGATGCCGGCGAATGATCCAAAGAGAAAAACATCGCCGAAACTTTTCTTCACTAGATCTATGATTTTATTTCTCAATCATGGTGGCTACAAGAGCCTTTCTGACACCCCTAAATCCTAGCACAAAATAATATCTCCAAAGCCACTAGGTTAGCCTCCAACCCTATCTCTATTTATAGTCTATGATCCAAAATTTGGGCTATCTTAAGCCCACGAGTTCTAATTCAATTCCAACAAATAAGGGATCCGAAATCCTTCCTAACATGGGTTTTTCCAAAATTTCAATTTTTCCAACTCATCACGTGTCAAAACTTCCAGGACCGCACCTCCCACAGCTTCTCCATGTATCATCCACCTTTGATCTCCATATGCTCCAGCGTGAACTTGACCACATCGTGACATCCTCGACCTCCTGGACCTCAGATTTCCCCCTCCTAGTTCTGGTCTTTCTCGTCACCGATCATGAACATCTCCACCCAACCTGCACATGCAAAAACTAAAGAACGTTTTTCCGGCACAAGTTCTCTCCAACTTGACCAATATCAGTCCACGCACACACACAACACACCACAAGAAATATCACATCCAATGTTGTTAATTATTCATCATCTATATTGTCAATTATTTATCACTAAAAATCCTAGACCTAACCATATGATTTAACAGTATTTAATCGATTCAATGTCTTCTCTCTTATTTAAATCGGGTAAAACATATCATTAGAAATAGTCTTAGTCGACTTCTCAGTCTTACAATGTGCTCAGTTGGGTTTATTTCCTGTGGCTTATGGTTGAAATTACACTGTAACTGATGATAACTTATTTGACATAATTAAATTTAAAAAAATTTAAAATTAGAAAAAATGGGTTAGTCCAGCACATATAATGCAAACGAATACGGGAAAAGAACCGGTAAAAAAGCTCAAAAAATCTAAAAAAATAAAAAAAATAAAAAATAAATTGAAAACCAGAAGTCTAAGGCCCTGTTTGGTACAGCTTCATCAACAGCTTCATGAGCTGTTTTTTGCCAAACACCCTTTTTGCAAACAGCTTCATGGATGAAGCTCCTTAAATCATGCTCTCACAAGGGAATGGGGTGGGGTGAAGCTGAAAATAGTAGCTTTTCACAGTTCTCTCCCTCAGGCTCGCAATTCTAGGAACCCACTGCCCTTGTAGTTGACAGAAATTAAAGCACTTTGCCACTGGGTCCCCACGCCTGTTTCCTCTCCTCCCGTTCGCACTTCTCTAATGATTTTAATTTTTTTATTTTTATTTTTTAATTCATACTCATTCAAATATATTATTTTTTAATTCATATGACCATATACAAACATACAAATATACAAACATATGACTATATACAGACAGGGGCATCTTGGACAATTGCCCTCTTTCAGCCATGCATGAAGTTGTTGGTGAAGCTGTTTTGCCAAACAGTTTTCCAAAATAGTTTTAGCTTCACCGGTGAAGCTGCTCGTGAAGCTGAAATAAAAAAATCAGCTGTGCCAAACGGGGCCTAAATCTAAATGAGCGGTACCTTGTGTTTGGTTCAGAGTCATGGTGGGACGGGATGGATCCAACCCATTTTTTAGGAACGGGACGGGACGGTCCCTGTTTTCTGTTTGGTTTAGGGACAAAAGGTTTAGGATGACAATCTGACATGCGGGGTCTATCTGTCAGCCACTCGTCCCACTTCATCCCTCACCATCCCCTCATTTTTGGGGGATAGGAGCATCCCCAATTTGAGAGCATATCCACAGAATATTCCCTAGAGGGATATCCTCCATCACACCTGACTCTGAATCAAACAGCTCTGGAATGAGGACCGCCCCATCCCATCCCCCATGGTCCCATGAACCAAACACATACTAAGTAACAGGGATCGAAGCAGAGCAGGAGACATGAATAAAGTAGAGAAGCAGTAGCCGTACAGTAATGGCCGGCTTTGCATTGGTACTCTAAGCGCCATAGATATCTCTATTCCGACTATGATCTCTCTCTACACATGCACTTCAATGCATGAGTACCCCAAACGCGCTCTACTGTAACGCAGGAGTCGGACCTTAGCGAGATGTATGCAGCTTGTAGTACTAGCAGCGGCACATGCGTGGGCTAGCTGCATAGTCTCGAAAGTCAACATGCAGGAGTAAAGTGAATATGACCCAAGTCAACACGATGTCCACGGGACAGGAGTACAGGGCGCAGCTTGATTGCTCGTTGTTGGGATTGTCTCCAATTGAACTCTTCATTTTTTTTAAATTCGTATACAACTACATAATTATTATAGAAGAAAGTTCATATAACACCCCAAACTATATCAAAAAGTTTGTCTAACACTCCAAACTATGAAATCAGATATTTGACCATTCGAACTTTGCAAATCAGTTCAAATAACATCTTGATCTGGTTTCACATAGTGGTATTGCTTGTATGGCGTGATAAATGAACGGTTTTACTACGTAAGATGACATGCTAACCAAGTTTATGTAAATGACCAGTAAGGCTCATAGTAGCTTCTTCCCTACTAAGCTCCTACGTGCTTCCATAGTTGTCACCCCTTGTAGCTCCCTTTCTCTCCATTTCGATCAAGAGAGAAGACCCTATTGGTCCTACCTACCATTCACCTAAATGTTTTCGGCGTGTTATCCTACATTGTAAAACCATCTTCTTTTGCACATGGGTAATACTACCATGCGAAATCAGGTCAGAGTGTTATTTAAACTGGATAACAAAGTTCGGGGTATCAAATGTCTAATTTCATTAGTTCAGAGTGCTGGATGAACTTTCCAAGCAAAGTTTAGAGTGTTACGTGGACTTCTTCTATTACTTATTTATTGTCTCTTTGATTCACGGATTCTAAAAATGCATTAATAAAAAACACAGAAATAGAATAAAAATGCATGTGCAACACAAAGAATTGGCAAACAAAGGATTGAAAAAATAAGGTTGGAATGTGTGTTTTGATTCCTTTGAACTACTTGTGATTTCACAGAAATGGTATAATAACCTAAGGAATTTGATTCCTTTGAATCAAACACATCCATAGCGCAAAATCCTATAAGAGCAAGCGTTCTGTGTTTTTCCTTGAAATTCGTTTGAACCAAAGATGCCCTTAAATCATATCCAACCGTAAAATTTACGTGCATGGCAAGTGTACTAAAGAATGAAAGCCTATCTAGCCAAGATTTAGGGGTCGCTCCAACTGGCTTCTAGCTGCAGATTCCGGTTACGTTTTTTGGCTATTGGCTAAAATTCCATTGCAATGGTTGTTAGTTTTTTTGAGTCATTTAATTAAAGGAAAAGAAGAAAAATGATAAAAATGAAAACATGCTATATCTCCATGTACAATGCAAAGAAAAAAAGGGAAAAAGCTAAAGCAAAAAAGCTAAAAACAGCCAAAAACATGATATATGCTCCACTTGTTAGCTACAAGATCTAATAATAAAATTGGATATTCAAGCTTGAGCTCTAAATTGTTACTATTATTATGATTGCCAATCTTGTGGTCTGTCTCAATAGTTGACTAATTTATTTTGTGATCTTCAGTAGTTGGCTAATTTGTTTTATGACCTTTAGTACTTCATAATATATGCTTCACTTGTTAGCTATAAGATCTAATACTAAAATTAGATATTCAAGCTTGAGCTCTAAATTGTTACTATTATTGTCATTTGTCAATCTTGTGGTCTGTCTCAATAGTTGGCTAATTTATTTTGTGATCTTCAGTAGTTAGCTAATTTGTTTATGATCTTTAGTACTTCATGATATATGCTTCACTTGTTAGCTACAAAATCTATTTGGAATGGTATGTCACTGTTTCAAAGGAACCTTGTAGCAATAATATATGCCACGTAGACCTTCAAAGGGTATGAAGCAAGTTACACACTCCAGTGTGTCAGGTTCAATGAACTTGAGACACTGGTATGTGTAATTTGATTCATAGAACTTTGTTTTATGATATTTAGTGTTTCATGATATATACTTCACTTTTTAGTTACAAGATCTATTTGGAATAACATGTTACTGTTCCAAAGGGATCTTGTAGCAATAATATATACCACATAAACCTTCAAAAGGCATAAAGCAAGTTACACACTCCAGTGTGTTAGGTTCAATGAACTTGAGATACTGGTGTATGTAATTTGATTCATAAAACTTTGTTTTATGATCTTTAGTACTTCATAATATATACTTCACTTGTTAGCTACAATATCCATTTAGAATGACATGTTACTGTTCCTAAGGGACCATGAGACACTGGTGTGTGTAATTCGATTCATAGAACTTAATTTGTTTATGCACATAGCTCACTGCAGTTAGCTTTTTTTCTTATAAGAGAGATGACGTCCATACAGTCATTGATGTGCTAGTGTTGTCCCGATCTTTCGATGAAAAGGATAATTTCGATTGAACGATGATCAACCCTCACAATCCAGGCTATGAACGCATCACGTACGAACGAAGCAGTCGTTGAACTAATCACCAAGTCGTTATCAACCGTGCCAAGAACGCGGTTGACCTGATCACGAAGGTCTATTCCTGCATGCAGCCGAAGAACTCGCAAGAACAAGATCACAAGCAATCTGAAATTGCAAATATATAAATTGAGTTCAAAAGATGGGATTCTGTAGAGGTTCTTTACGGTTGGTCTAGTCGATACAACCGAAGAACAAAAGTTTTCACAATGGAAAAACTAAGCAAATGAAATCCAATAAACTAAAAGGGTGCGGCATACTTAAATAGGAGAGGGAAAGCCATGCAAAACTAAGAAATAAAGGATGATACTATTCATGGTACTACTCACATGAATAGTATAGCCATGAACAGTACAAGCCTAGAGAGGGGGCGTCTTCCCCTTGGGCCCAAGCATTACAAGGCCCAATTTAGCCCAAACATCTTCTTTTAGTGATTGCGGCATGCACAGAACGAATTTGGAGACAAAGCTATATCCATTAGAAAGAGGACAAGAAAAGATTTTCATCGAGTACTCATGGACCTCAAACAGACTCCGTATGTGAAAGTTATGCACATTTGAAGTTGGTGCTGTCTTCGGAGGCTGAATTGAATCGCACATGTTTGTCTTCATGATTAGCTCCTAAGTTTCTAAGTAAAAGAACATCACATGCATTAGGTAGTAGCATATTCTCATGAGAAACAAAATGCACTTCTAGAAACAATGTTACCTGAAAGTACAATTGTTGTGCACGAGCTCTTGTGATTGGACCTTACAAGTGTATAGGTTCAGATCCATTGGTTGTATGCATGGAAGTGATATCCTCATCAGCCATCGTCATCATCATATGGGTCTCATGCTCTGAAGATTGGGATAATTAAGCGTGGCTGAGGAGTATCGAAAAGACTAGAGGGCCGAATGACCATCATGGTGGTCTCTCCGGATGGGATCCCTCTGCAACCAAAGAAAGCAGCGGTAGCATTTCAGACTTCCTGTGGGATAATTGGAAGGCAACAGGTTCCCATCACCATAGCAAGCTGAAAAGATTTGGCAAAGGATTAGAAAAATCAGCTTGGGCGGAAATAACAAATTCGTTCAGGATCCCAGCAGAAGTACAAGGACTCGTACAATGGCAGGCGCTCCTCGTGATGGGAAAAGCATGGAAGAACTTCAATAGCACTCTTGTCATACAGTACGTGGCCAAGAATCTCATGCCCATCACGAGGTATCCTTTCGTATTGCCGAAATCATAGAAGGCCTTTGTGCAGATGAGGACAACGATCGAATTTGAACAACAAAGTACGGCGCACATAGCTCTCCAGTCACAAAAACACTCATCCTCATAGATTTGGCACCACTGGGTACGTGGGTAAAATGTCGCAGTGGAGGATGCAAGATGAGGTCGCAATCTGATCGGAGGCCTCCCCGCCATTTACCAGGATCTCAAACGAGCGTGCCCGAAACTGGTTAAGAGCTAGGTTATCAACCACATCTTCGGGTGTCTCCTCTTTCAAAAACCCCATAGACGAGGAAGCGTCCCAACACTTGGTAAGATATGTTAAACTACATAGTTATTAATATCTCTTGAACTTCATGTGTTTGAAAATAACATGATTGCTTCTTGCAGTAATCATTGACTATCGAATCTTCCCAAGGCTCCTTTGAAGAATACAGGGAGAGAGATATACTATTATAGGCCCTGGGAAAGAAGGAGCACCCAGATTGCACGCGAGGCCTAGGAGTTTACGTTTCTTGGAGGCACGGATTCCCAAATGACTCCGAGACATATAGGAGTAGGAAGAGATCCAATGCCTATCGCAACGAACAAATAAAACATGAGCTTCGTGCACAACTTGAGGAACAGCTATCTATCTCACTCCAAGAAAAGACTACCTCGCTTCGAGGAAAGATAGATTTATTGGGGGAAGAACTGAGACAAGTCTGCAACCAATCGCAACTCGCCCTCGTTAATGCGGTACCCAGCTCCCCTCAACATCGGAGTAGCTACGTGTCCATACCAATTACTGAACATAGCGACACCCACTTACCTATCGACGATATCCAGGTATTGTACCTCTTTAGAATGCTATATAGATAGATCTACCTGGTGGATGCCTCAGCTCATCGTGTATCGTTATATAGGAGCTCACGTCTTGCATCCTCAGAGTTAGGCTTGTTGGCTTCATTCCTATTGACGTTGGGTGGGGGATGGCGTATCCATAGCTGTCAGGGATGCTAGTGCATAGTGCCCAACTAGAGATCGATTTCGTGAAGGTCCAATTGGACATGATTAATAATGTTTTTAGGACCGTTCCTCTTGAGAAGCCCCCAACGAAGAGGTTATGACATAAGGGGATGCCGTCCACACATTCATCCAGTGGCCCAAGAGGGACATCGCCCTCAACTCGTCCATGCCGCGATCTCCACATCAAGTGGTCCAAGTGGGACATCGTTCTAGACCTGTCACATCGGCTCTCATGGCTCCACCTCCAGCTCTGATTCTGAAGCCTGTTGCATCGGCTCCCGTGGAGACGCCGCCGAAAATGTATCGTAAGCGAGGCGCTAAGACCCAATTGAAGAAGATTAAGGCACCTCCTGGGCATTGAAAGTTCATTCTCGGAGTATTGTTGGTCCCCAAGTCACAATTACCCAGGCTTTGACTGGTTTGCAATACATTTTATACCTGGTACATGTAGAGGTCCAACATGAAGCCAAACCGGCACAGTGGATTCACTATGAGATACACAAAGGTGCTTTTCCTCCACGATTCGGGCTACTTCATCATGACCATCGAAGACATTCTTATTATTCAATCTCGACGAACTCGATGCCTCGCTTCTACGATGCTGGACACTGTAAGTGTACTGTACAATGAAGTTCTACATTCACGTCATACCAATAAATGTCATTACTCTTTGCTTATGTATAGATACACGATCTAACAAGACCGGCGACGGCGATAATCGATGGGTTTCCTCGACCCACACTTGGTCTCTGAGCAATCCATCAACGATAATGCATCATTCGTCTGAGATTACATAACAAGCAGATTGATTGCTCACAGTGACAAGGAGTACATCATGGTACCCTTCAACCAAGGGTAAGTGCTTCACTAGTTGCCATATAAGTTTCATTTGTACTTTAGACATAACATGAACTTATGATTAATTACTGTGGCGACGCACATGACTAGGTCTCACTGGATTCGGATTGTGATTGTACCAAAGTGGAGCAAGGTAATATACATTAGTTCTTTACTTAGGAGCAACTACAACTTCACTTGTGTGCAATATGCAATTGACAGGTAAACTCATTTCCTCCATATATAACTTTATTTTAATCTTTCTGTCGTTTGCAATGGCTGAGGCTAACTTTTTTGGAATCACGTAGGTCGTTTACCGCTTATGTTGCAAAGGGAGGGAGACACAAGGAATCCAGCGACACAAGACGTGATTTTCGATACGTGCTACAACACAATAATTCTATATCACACTTCGTTATAATGCCTCTAGAATTGACAATGCCTATGTATGTAATTCTATTTTTGCAGTGCCACTAGCAGCTACAGGGCAACGTATGTAAATTCTACATTTGCCGCTGTATGAAGGAAATTATGGATGCTAAGACGAATGATCCAAATGTTTGTCAACCTTTCAATAATTATTATTTTCTAATTATATATACACACACATGCTAATTAATAACTTAACATTGCTCCTAACGACAATGTGTGGACTTCGACGAAAGTACATTTGATCTTCACGAACTCGTCAAAATTCGAGGAAACTTCTCCCAATTCTTGCTAGCAGATGTTATAAACAAGACTGGAGAGTTCCACCCCAGCAATGGTGATTAGATGTTGAAACATTGGATTTAGTTGTAAGCACTCAATTGTGCTTAATCAAACAATTCATTCAATTTAATTCATTTGTGAGATCTGTGTAACGATCGCTTATGTTGTTTCATTCATCTATGAGATTTGTGTAATGATTGTTTTGTGCTATATATACGTAATCTTGCTTATTTTCAGAGGGCATAGCTAACATATCCCGAGGCTAGCCCAAAAAGAGCAATCAACATCGCTGTTGAAATAGCTATCACAGACGGTTCGGTGTGGGAGCCGTTTGTGATAACCAGCTATTATCACTGACATATCAACGCAGACGATTCAGAAACCGTCTGTGATAATGGTTTTGAACCGTCTGTGATAACACCGTCTGTAGTAGTGAATTAAAAGGTGACACGTTTGCTGAAGCCATTTGGAGCAGAGCCTTAGTTGGATGGAGAACAATTTTTTTTCTTCGTATTTCGTGCTACTCGTGCCCTTATTTCTTGGAAAATAGTCCAAATGGTCATGATATAGTGAAGAATCATGCAAAGTTTCAAAAAGAAACACAATGTATATTAAGAGAAACAGACGAGGACAAATTTTAGTGAATAGTATCTTCATATTTTTTTTCCCTTTTTTGTTTGAGCAGAATTTATCTTTTTTATTTTTCGATGTGTAGATCGAATTTATATATGACATTTTGTGATGATAGGTTACGTGTCAGTATTGACAAATTTATTCAGATTTTTCATAACCATTCGAACCATTTTTTGAACAGTGGAAGCATAGATAGCACGAAATAGGTTGGAGCGCAGATTATATTCTGGAGCCGAATGTTGCACCAACCTATTACCTAAGCGCGAACAATAAGTCGGCGGTGCTTGGTCCAGTTGCTAGTTATTTTTTTTTCAAATACATCTGTTTTTATAAATATAAGCCTTGTTCTTTTCAGCTTCTAAAAGCTACTTTTCGGCTTTTCTACAGTAACTAGTTTTTAAACGGAGTATTTTTTTAAGATAGGCCTACTAGTTAATTGTAGTACATACTTTACTGACTTCATTTATATTGGCAAAAACCGCACGTGAGTTTCTGTTACTCTGTAATGTCTCGTACAAATAGCCCAAAAGTCATAAGCCACAGTCAAAAGTCACAAGCCGCAACAAAAAAGAATAGGCCCATACATTCCTTTTAGTACCTGTCGAACTTGCCAGTTACTGGCGACCGCTTGTGAATTAGTGTGTATATTTTAATTAGTACTAATTATATTTAATTAATACTAATTATATTTAATTAGTGCTAATTAATGAGCCGTTACTGGCTGCTGTAGTGGGGGAGCTCGGTGGAGGTAGCTCGGCTGCAAAGCAATTGTAGCTCGGTAGATGCTGCCAAGCTCCAGTGGCTCGATAACATATGTTGAGCTATTGTAATGTGATAGATAACACATGTCATCTAGTTTAGAGAGGAGACTAGATTTATAAAAACAGATAAAAAGCTAAATTTAAAAAGAATGGCTAATTACTGTTTATATGAGCAGTCCATGTGAACGGCCCCGACTGTCAGCGCTGGTGATGTGATGCGAGGCGTAATCACAATTAATAAAAGAGAACATCAATGGGCAATGGCGCATGAACGAAACGCGAAGAGAACATTTGAGAAATCCAAGCTCTCAATCTCACGCTAGGTTGAAGTTGTCCTAGATCAATAGACTACTGTATTAATTATACGACTCTCTTCCTCTCTTGCGATAGAATTATACGATTCGCAGAATAGGTTAACGCTACTACATGATACCAAGTATTCATATGAGTTAAAAGATCTTTTTAAGGCGAGTACAATAAAGATGTACTCATATATGTACGCGCATACATACTACACAATGTTTATATACCCACATAGGTACGTCTAATACATATGTTTTCTCTCACACACCTACATGGGTATATCTAATGCATACGTTTTCTGAGATAAGATAGAGACCAGAAGGTCTCACGGAGCGTGGATACACATCTAAACCACTAAACACACCAATGTATGTATGTAATTAAAATAGTACTATTGAAATAAATAGTACCCAGTTAACTGGGCACTGTTTATATAAATAGTATCACGTGAGCGCACGCTGGGCCGAGCTCGAATGCCGGCGGGCAACAGCGGCCCCGCGCTCTTGCCAACTGAGCTAGGCGCCTAGGCTCAGCTCTCCATGATTTAAAAAGATTTTGCCCATGATAGTACGCAAGCTCATATGTTTCTTTGTTTTATCATCTTCTACTGCACGATCCACATGGTTTAAATACAAGGAGGAAGCGAGCAAGACACTGCTGACTGGCATGCTAGGGCAGGCCCGTTGATGAGGGAGTGCAAGCTGAGCGATTGCACAGGGCCCCCAAATTTGTGGGGCCCCCAAAGTCCCAAACCAATATACGTATACGTATTATGTTCCTTGTACAGCCGTCAGCGCCCAGCCGGTCCTGGTCCTAACTCCTGCCGTCCTGCGGCTCCTGCCGATGTGCTGCGCTGCTAGGGTTTCTTCAGACTTCAATTCTGCGGCCGCTGGTTCATACGACGCCTTCGTCGCCGCGGCCGGCGCGTTCCCATCCTTCGGCAGTTCGGCAACACGGGCGACGCAAGTGAGCGCAAGTCCTGGCCGCGCAGACTTCCCAGGAGAGTAGGAGACCTCCGGTACGTAGTTACTCGAGAGATTGTATTAGGATAATAGGATGATGAATTTTTGAAGAGATTCAATGATAAGTCTGCGCTTGAGGCGTGAAAATTCCTAGTGATCTCTCAGTCTCAGTGAGTTTTTGCTCTTCTTTTTCTAAGATTAGATTGATTTGTTTGTACTTTTCTTGTCATTCGCTTGATAGTTACGACTAGATTTATCTACTCGGTAGATCAGCTTCCTTTTATTGTTTACTCGATAGACCACTGTATCAATATCAGTTATCCATATCATATACTATTACCATTACCCATTATTATAGCATCAACCAAGTTACCATGTAAATAGATAAACATATATAATCATCTCAAATGTTTAGGCAAAGAGCGCATCAAATTAAACTCAAGTTGCATATAGAATTTTGTTAACCATTCCTGTGACTGTTGCATTCTACTATGACACAAGAAAGACTCAATGGGTTAGCGATAATAGCGCTTGAAAATGATGTCTTGGAGAAGATTAATTATGAAGATATAATTGGAGATTTCATTTCAAGAAATACAAGACGTATGATGCTTTTTAGTAGAACATGAGGTCAGTACTATATTTTTTGGTCTTAATATTTGATATATTTTCAAATCTTGTATGGAGTAATACATATTGAAGTTACATCTTATATGATTATGTAATAGTATGCAATATTTTTTAAAAATTGAGGGTCTCATTTGGCAATTCGCCCTGGGGCCCTAAATTTCTGGAGACGGCCCTTCAGCTAGGCAGGCATGGCCAGCTGAAGACTCGGTCTCCCCATCCACGGAATTAATGTGGCGTACGTGCCGATTAACTGGCAGCTAAAAGACGCCTGCACATTCCGCGAAATTGCGATCATCTAACAGGATGTCGTACGTACGTGGTTGTACAGAGCATTTACGCATGTGTCTGTATAATTTTCGCCGGATCTCTCCGTAAGTTGGCGTAGTACTACCGAATTAGTTTCGTCAGACAACAGGGTGGTTCGTATGTCAGTTCTCGGTTCGTTAATTTCAGAAACGATCCGACGTTTACGGGAACGTGTTTCTTTTTGCCTTAACTCTCACCGTACTCGTACCATCACATGTATATATGTACGTACGTGCTACTAACACACATTTAAGAATTTTTTTTGTAAAAACATCAAAATCTTACAAAAACATAAACATACGTTTTTCACTAAACACATATACATATATGCTATATTCTAATTATTTAGATGAGACGCACCAGATTTAATATTAATACCAACAATCAAAACTGGATGAGCTACATTTGCTGTGACAGCACCAGCCACTCGGGCTAAGCTCGGTTCTTGGGAACATGTTTGTTGTGTGATCGTTTCGCTACGTTACCTGCGTAGCTAGCTATAGGCTGAAGGCGGTTCTTTTCCTCCGAAGCTGTCGACTTTTAACTTTTGCTACAGTATCTAACTTTCAAACGAATTATTTTCTCAAGACGGGGTCTACAAGTTAAACGACGTACACGTTAAAAACCCAACATCTGTACCATCCAAAATCACAAGTAAGTATCTATCTCTCTGTAATCTGTACCGTAAACAGCCAAAATTCAAAAATTTCAGCCATAAGCCACAGCCGTTGACAAACAGGCCCTGATACGGTGATATGTACTAGCAAGCTTGATCTTGTTAAGCATTGGCCAGGATAACGTTTAAAACGGTTAAAGAACACGGTTTAGAATAAAGGTAAAAATAGATCGAATACAAATTAAACAGTATTTTTATCATATTCATATTCGTATTTTATAAATGAGTACGAATATGAATCCAAATATTTTCAAATACAAATATGAATCGAATATGTAATAAATACGAATTCGAATAGAATATCTACTCAATTTGGTTAGATCTAGATATCCTTATAACTTATGTAGAATAAAGACATTATTGACATTTTATCCTTGTACAATCACGTTTAATTATTCTAATTCATTTACTTCACCTAAAGAAACATGAATTCAAATTCAATTAAAAAAACTTGTCAAACTAATTAGTCGTATTGTAACAAATTATGCATATTGCTTCGTCAAATAGAAATACGGATTTTCCATGTAAAATAATATTTTGGATGTAAAAGTTTATACCATATTCGCACCCATATTTTTTATGCGAATACAAATATAATAGAAATTATTAATCGGATAGAAAAATCTATACCATATTACGTATTACCAAATACAGCAATCGAATATTACAAATAATTTGTATTCACTTTTTATCCCTAGCCAAGAGACGACCTGACCTTTCCTTTCGAACTCAGGTGTCAACTCCTAGTTAGAGCGTGTCAGTACCCCATGAAGGCTTGAAAACGAACACTCGTACTCGCTTTCCAGCTGAGCTGCACCCTTTGTACCGACGGGCGCCTAGGAAGAACTTTATGTGCGGTTTTGGATCACTACCGGAGCTATTCTGTTTTTTTCTGAACTTTTGACTTTTTTTTAGTTTTTTTACCGGTTCTTTTTTCCTCGTATTTGTTTACATTATACGTGATGGGCTAATATGTTTTTTTATTTTTAAATTTAATTATGGTAAATAAGCCTCTGTCAGCTACAGTGTTTTTTTCAGCCAGCTACAGTATTTTCAGCCAAAAGCCATGAGGCTTTCAGCCGAACCGATCACCACCTTAGAATACGAGTTTTTTTTATTTATATAAAAATTAAAGTATTTCTAGTGAAACTTGTACGTTCCAAACAGACGATCAATTCCTATAAGAGCCTCGGAGATCTTCGTGTCCCAGACAGGGATTAAACTTCTTTTACCATTACCTGTGTTATTTTACTTGGCGTCCCATAATACATGCGACCAACCTCTAAAGTTTTGACTACTAACATACATAAAAGTATATGATACCTATTTATAAGGCAACTTATGTTTTTTAATTCATATTTTTTTTAACCAAGATCAAAATCAAGAACACACATACAAACACACACATATGTGTGTGCACGCGTGCACGTATGTATGTATGTATGTATGTATGTATGTATGTATGTATGTATGTATGTATGTATGTATGTATGTATGTATGTATGTATGTATGTATGTATGAGCTAGCCCATAGGCTGGGAAAATCGACTTAGAGTTAACAAAAAAACAAACAACTTACAAAAGAGTAAAACCATAAAAGTATTTAAATTTGTCATACATGGGAATGATATTAATAGATTTCATAGAAAATATGTCTGCACCCTTATTTTTTAAATAATTTTGTTAACATGTAATTAGAAAAAGCATAAAAAAGGTGTGTGTATGTCCAAAACAAGAAATAAATTAGAACGAAAGAACCGTATGTAACTTTATAAGGAGGCTGTCTATATTTCGTTGAGAGTGTTTTAAGTGAGCTAGTTAGTGTATAGAGCTCAACTCCCCAAAACTCTATTTTCTTGCGGAGCGCGAACTACCCATAGCCCACATATTGCTTACCCTAACTGACCACTGAAATATCATACTATACCCACGGTTGAAGAGAAAAATATCTGCAGCTTCATTGAAAAAAACCAAGGGTAATTGCACTCCTTTCATGCTTGTTTGGATAGATGGGTTTTAGGTCCAATCTCTTTGGATTGGGAGGGTATTTGAACTGAAGTCTCTGCTAATCCAAAGAGATAGGATCCGATAGGGCCCTACTCGGTTGGACTGAAAAGCTGTGGTTTATGACTGAAATTGCACTGTAGCGGCTAAAATTTCACTGTAGCTGAAGATTTGGCGTAATTAATTTAAAAAAAATTAAAAATAGAAAAAATATGCTAGCTTATCACGGACAACGCAAACGAATACGGGGAAAAAGAACCTGCAAAAAAGCTCAAAAAAGATAAATTTTTAGAAAAAAAATGAAATTTATGAATAGTAAAAAATAAACCAAAAGCTAAAGCCGAAACGAACCGAAGTATGCAGCAACCACGCATATGCCGCACACATTCATAACTGGAGAGAGAGAGAGAGGGGGGGAGAAAGTAAAGCCGAAAACATGGAAAACAGATGAGCTAGGGTTCTCACACGGCCATACACACGTACTGTGTCAACAGAGACTCAAGTCAATCTTTAATATGGCTTCCCTTAGTAGTACTAGGGCTGGACGAAAAACTCGAAGCTCGTTAGCTCGCTCGGCTCGTGGCTGGTTCGGCTCGGCTCGGCTCGTTAGGATAACGAGCCGAGCCAAGATTTTAGCTCGTTAGCTATAACGAGCCAACTCGAGCCAGCTCGCGAGCCGCTCACGAGCCAAACGATCCATGCTTCCAGGAATTTAGATATGCATATGCTGCTTCCATGGACCTAATTTGTACTCTATTGCATGTGTTAATGTGTAAATTTGTACTCTATTGTACCCAAACGAGCCATGCATGTGTTAATTTGTACTCTATTGTACCCAAACGAGCCAAACGAGCCTAACGAGCCAAACGAGCCAAACTTCCATGGATGAATATATGATGGAGATATTTTTTGGCCCTGGCTCACGAGCCAAACGAGCTAACTCGAGCTTTTTATCGAGCCGAGCCGAGCTGGCTTTTTAGCTCGTTAGTTATAACGAGCCAGCTCGTTATCCTACCGAGCCAGACTGAGCCAAGCCGAGCCGAGCCGAGCCAGCTCGATATCCAGCCCTACTTAGTACTAACGGCCGGGTTACTTATTGGATGTGTGCTTTTTGATATGTGCCTTTCACTAATCCATGTGAAGCAACAATAGCCTGTTCTTTTGAGTTATAATTTATAACTTTTAACAACGACTTATTAGTGTAATAAACAATTATTGTTAAAAAACCTGGAACCAAAAGCTAATTAAAAAATCTAAAAGAACGGAACTAATAGCTAGTTACTAGCTAGATTTCTGCTTATCTGCTGGAAGCATGCTAGTATTAATTACTAGTACTCAGCAGACTGTAGTTCAGCATCACGGAATTCAGCTTGATCATGATGGCTCGAGGCATCGACTTCGCATTTTCGCAAAGTCTCCTCGAAGTTAATACTTGCAGAACATCAACTCATCGAGCAGCCATGATTAATTCAAAGCTAGCCGTCCAAACTGGTGGCAAGCATGGGGTGCGTTTTTCTAACTTATAACTTATAATTTATATTATATTTTTTTAAAACAAACAAATAAAATAGTTTTTTGCCATCTTTTCGAAATAACTTATCAGGATAATTTTTTTAAAGCGGCTTATCGGCATTAGGTTTATTTGCATAACCACTTACACTAGAATCAAAAGCTAACAGCCATATCCGAAAAAACACCTATGATTGGTCGATTTGGAGTGAAAAATGGGGCGGCCAAAATGAGTCAGCGTCGATTAGTCCTATCTAGGGGTCTGTTCTTTTCAGTTTCTAAAGGCTACTTTTCGGCTTTTCTACAATAACTAGTTTTTAAACGGAGTACCTTTTTAAGATATGGTCTACTAGTTAATTGTACTACATACTGTACCGACTTCATTTATATCGGTAAAAACCGCACGTGAGTTTCTGTTACTATGTAATCTCTCGCACAAACAACTCAAAAGCCACAAGTCATAGCCAAAAATCATACGTTTCAGCCGAAAAGAATAACAGGCCCTAGGCTCGTTCTCGATTGTCGGAGGCGATCCCTCTGGTACGATCGCGTCCGTTCGCTACCGATTCTACGGGTGAGATTAGAATTGAATCTCATCCGTGTGGATCTTTTTGAGAAGAACTCTCAGAAAGGCTATACATGTCGATGCATGATTGGATCTGAAATGAACGACTGGGATAGAACTACACCTGATGCAATGGATCCAGTCATCCAGACCGGCCGATCGGAATAAAGGCAGTGACTGAAAGAACAGAAGAAGGTTCGAGAGCTCGACCCATAACAAAATCGGGGGAAAAAAACAAGAACAGCAAGATGGCCAGAGAGCCACGAGTCCATGCATGACTCAGGCAGTGATGTTCGTGCGTAACTGCTCATAAGCCTCCTACGACAGCTACGCCTATGCACATACCACGATAGTGCATGTCTCCACAACGTCACTCCCTTAAATTGCAAAACTTGAAGTAGCATTTCGCCGTGCTGCGTTCTGGGTACGTATTTTGCGCTGTAAAACGCTGGTGGCGATGAGGTCCCGATAAGCTTGTTACGCTTCATTTTATATAGAGATGGGAGCTTGTCACAGCAGCAGCGTCACTCATATTGTACCGACTCGCCGGCTACTTGATGAAGCGGTGACTCGCTCACGTCAGACCTATCTCCTCTCCATGTCCCAATTTTCTGGACGTCTCGAGCATCCGCGTGTAGCTTGTCATGCACGCACAAGTGGCGCGACGACGGTACATACGTACGCATGCCGAGGACGCCAAGCAAAGCATGCCACGGCACGCGCCTCTCAGAAAAATTCACACTTGGCCAGGGATATAGCCACATCTCAAATAGAATAGGCTTCAGTCTAGAGTATGAAAAAATATTT
The DNA here is from genome assembly GCA_017311315.1 of Dendrocalamus latiflorus. Lineage (NCBI taxonomy): Eukaryota > Viridiplantae > Streptophyta > Magnoliopsida > Poales > Poaceae > Dendrocalamus > Dendrocalamus latiflorus. The sequence goes on from CM029630.1 coordinate 33,150,343, forward strand.
AGTATACAGTCTAAGTAAATTTAATTTAATCTAAGTAAGATTTTTATGGTTCAGTTAAGATAGTTTAGATCATTCCACCACTAAATTCAGAGTGTAACTAAATTCTGACTCCGCCACTGAACTTGGCAGGGTGCCAACCAAACACGCGTGCCCGGAGTCGGCGAAGCCAAATCCCGAGACGCCGACTGCGCGTGAGGCCGTGCGCGCGCTACACCCCGTTCGTTCCGAGGTCGAGAGGCGCGCGTCGCGGTCGGCCGCGGCGGCCATGGCCATGGCGTCCGATCGATTCGCTTGCCATTCCCGGCGCGTGGGGCCGTGGGCGCGACCCATCTCCCGAGCCGGTCGAGCTCAAGTCCTCCGGTCCATAGCGGCTCCCATGATTGGGATGGGCCAGCCGGTCGGTCAGTGTCCGATCTACCTATACGCCGTCGCCGATGACATCTGGGCCCACGTAGTAATTACCTCTAGTCGATGCCACTTGCCAGTCAAGTGAACGGGCTCCCGCCCATTCCAAAGGAGCATGGCCACCATAATAAATCTAAAGGCGTGCTTACGTTTAAAGGAGTCAAACAAAGCAATGTTAAGATTAGGTTTCATAGTCATAGATGCTTCCAGATAGCGTCTCCCGTGCACAATACGTATCTCTCTCACAGATACATAGTATTATCCAGCCGTATTGATGCCGTGCTCACACCATCTGAATGCGCACTACGACAATGTCGTAGTCTACAGTAATACTTATATCAAAGGGGGGAAAAAGCACAGTAAAACAATACTGAAACTTTGATGTGTATGGTACCGTGTTTGCCCTTTCTCTGTGGAACATTCAGACTGCTTTCTTGCGTTCGCCATTGGTGTATGAATCCAAGAAATGAAGTGTACTCCGATTGTTTTCTTCACTTCGTAGTTCATACTTAAACATTCGATTATACTTTAGGGATGATTAGATGACAGGAGATGAGAAGTGTTGCCGCCAGATTTCGTAGGAAAAATTGTCGGCAAAAATACTTTTAGTAGTTGATATAATTTTAAGGAAAAATTACTATGCTAAGAAGCCTTCAGAAGATGCTGACTAAGGAGAGGTAGACGTAAGAAAGAAAATCGTCAGTAGGAGATTTGAAATAGAATATTTGAAGACAGACAATGATTTTATCCAAAGAAAGGTTGAGCTAACACAAGGGAGACTTGAAACATAATTCAAGATTGAGTCGGTTGTTTTAGGATATAAATATCCCGTACGGATTGACGAAAAAACAAGCATATGCCAAACTTTACAACCTTTTTGCATCTACTTTTTCTGTATCTTCGGAATAGGCCGTAGCTAGTAGAATCTTACCTCATAATTCAACTTTGATCAATATTGCTTCGCATCGATATATTGATCAATCTATGAGTTATACCTATCCCCTGTTTTGAGATTTTGTTCCTATTCGTTATTGCTTCACATTGACGTTTTGTCCAGGATCAATTTTTATTCAGGTTTACCTATCATCAACTTTGTCAATTTGCTAGAAAATTAGCTGGCACATCATATACACTACTAGAGAGCACCCTTTATAGGGATGCGGTGTTGCTGTTGTAAGGAATTTTACAACGGCAACACACTCTTAGCACGCCTAGTGGGAACCAAATTGTCTAATCAAGATTAAGATGTCACCAAAGCTTAATGAAGATTCATCTGTTCCTAGAAAGTTGTTGGGTAATTTCAATGTCACTGAAGAAAATTTAATTCTTCTGAAGAATGGAGAACCCACCGCTTCACAAGCTATTAAAGGTTGATGTCATGACAAAGAGGGAGGACCCAGACAAATCCAACAAGAGGACATCCGACAAACCCGAGGGAGAATAGAAGTAGAGCAAGACATTTCGCATTCTCTCTCGATTGTGATTAGTTTATTGAGCAATAGCCACACAGGAGTAGAGTTATTATTCTTTCAGGAGAAGGCTCAAACCTATATAAAAATCTCTATGTCTTTTCATTGTGTCATCGTAGCCATGTCGTAGCAAGAGATCTCTCGAATACAAGAAATCATACGTAAGGTCGATACCAAAATATTGATAATAATCTTTTGCAAGCCAGAGTTGCTCTTCCTTATAAATGGTTCTCGATAAGCCGATTATGCTTACGATATCTTGTGAAGTCTTAAGAGCAGCTAAATCAACCTGAAGACGGTTGATTTTAGTTCGAAGATGAGAGAGGGATGAAGTTGCTTATGATAAGCCATCAACACGACTGGTAGAAATTCTCTTCACGTTGTTGATAGATATTATTATTTTGAAGATGATATATCATATTAGATCGTCGATGATGGAGACTATACTCTTGGCACAAGATAACATACTTTTCTGAAGGATCAATAATAAGCTTGAGATGCCTAAGTATGGGTATCATGCCTTAATAAAAGAAGCTTGAATCAACAAAGCAAAGGGATGAGACAATTTGATTATCCATAACCACTTCTTCATAAGATCTGTCTTTGATCAGGATGTAGATGTTGAGCAAGATCTAAGATGTAGATAAACAAAGTTTATGCTAATTAAGAGCAGGAAAGATGAAGAGAAGAAAGTTACATGATAATCCATTGTCAGAAGTCAATCACGTAGACCGAGGACCAAGTAAGGTAAAAACAAGGGTTGTCTATCAAAGGGCTGGTTCGACATTTATGGACTAGCTGGCTTCTAAATCGAGGTCTCACGGTAGAAGGTATAAAATATTGCCTAACAAGATATTTGCTGAGACCTAACTTAACATTGCTGGCATTCCTCAAGAAGCTGGTTTTTAAAAAAAATGGATTTTGATGCATAGGTTGACACCTGACATTTTTGTAAAGGTTTCACCTTCACAAAAATAGGAGGGCATGTGTTGCTGCCAGATTTTGGCAGAAAATAGTTAGAAAAAAATATTTCTAGTAGTTGATATGATTTTGAGGAAAGATCAAAATTTGCAAAAAAAAATCATAATCAAGTATCAGCCATGCTAAGAAGCTGCTAGAAAATGCCGACTATGGAAAGGTAGATGCAAAAAAGAAAATAGTCAATAGGAGATTGGAAACGAGAAGATTTGAAGATGGCAGTAGACTTTATCCAAGGAAAAGTTGAGCCAACACGAATAGGGAGACTTCCAAGATTAAGTCGTCTGTTTTAGATATATACCCTGTACCGGTTGACGGAAAAACGGTCACACGCCAACCTTTATTACTTTTTGCATCTACTCTTGTACCTTAAGAGTTGACCGTAGCTAGTAGAATCTTACCTTCTTAATTTGACTTAGATCAATATTGCTTCACATTGACGTGTTGTTTAATCTGTGACTTACACACATTCTCTGTTTTGAGATTTTGTTTCTATTTATTATTATTTTGCATCGACGTTTTATTCAGGATCATCGACATTTTATTCAAGATCAACTTTTGTTTAGATTTACTTAGCATCGATTTTGTTGATTTACTGAAAAATTAACTGACACATCGTATGCGCGGTTAGAGAAAAATTTCCGACGGCAACAAGAAAGAGAACGAGCGGTGCCTCCTCAACAACAGGAACGAACAGTGCAGCCGATCCCGCAGGAGGCCACAAAACTTAAAACACTAGGTACGCAAGAGCTTAAATGCTCTGAAAGAAGGGGTCAAGATGAGAGTATGTATACCGCCCGACAAGTCTATTGATATGGCGAGTTATGGGCTCATGACAAATCAGGCCCAACCGACTAGACTGAACCAAGATTTGACAGATCACTTATCTAGTTTGGTCATATGAATCTCTTAATTTGCACCGACTAAAAAAATTGATCAAATTGGCTGATGCAACCGCTTCGATGATTGGAATGAGCTGCGCATGTTTCAGATTCAGAAAAAAGGGGAAAAGATTGCGTCGAGCTGTTTACATTTTGACCCAACTCCTGCTGATCAAAATATTTGGCATTGCATAGGTGATACCCAGGATCGCCTCTCCCTATTAGAGATGATCCCACTTTCTTTGTACATAAACTTTTAGTTCGGTGAACTAGTCAAAAATTTGCATGCACCAGTTGGTCTCTTGTATATGGAATCACGGAGTAGGCAGTTGTAGTATTCAATAATGTCGAGTTAGCGAAACGGAAAACCAAACTCTTCACAAAGTCGCCTACAAGTGTCAACTTTATTTATGAATGTATGATCGATAGTACTACATTTTACTGCTACTTCATTATTCCCTTAATCACCATAAATGGCAGTATTAATGGACGGGTCCAATTCTAGAAGTTTACTGGTGGATAGGGCCAGAAGAAGGCAACTCCAAACACTTCTCCGAGGAAAAACCAGTAGTGATTTCATCAAACCAACAGGTCTGAAATTAGTTTCAGAAATGTAAGCACAGCTAATGGCAGGAGTTTTATTGGGTTAGCAACTTGATACGGCTCCAAGAATTGACAGGCAAACTGATCAATTGATGAACACCGTTACACCGGCAAGTACCCTTTTTTTACTTAAAATCCTAGAATCTATGCTGTAAAACTTTGTAAAGTTTGATATCAATTAATTTAAAACTATTTAGATTGTTTATATATTATATCATTAGATTATTGTTAAAAATACTTTCATAATATTATAGTTTATTATACTTATATAAAATTATAAAAAAATAACGTTTTATATCTCGGAGATCTAAAAAATTAAGAAGTCACGTGAAAATAGAGAGTACTTCTCTGGTACTCCACCAAACAAGTGAACAAGTCGTCAGAATCTTGCTTTAATTGGCACAACAAAACTGAGCAGGACAAGCGACAGTAGTGCTACTTGAGGAGGTCAAACAAAGAGTGCACTAACAAGAACATGAATGGTGAGAGAGAACAAGCACAGTTGTGCCATCATAAATCTATTAAGACCGGAATATTGGCGAGTGCTCTCGCCATCATGTCGTTCATCGCTTCTTAGCCCGTCCACGTCCCCTATTTTGCACAGATCTATTCAATCGTCCCACCGACAGTATCTGCTTGTCTACTGTGTAGCCTCGAAGTCTCGTGAAGCTGCCTCCATGCACGAGTAAGCCTCTACCACATCCCCCACCCTACTCCAGATTCCCCCAGAACGCCCCCATGCAGCCACGCCCCCCCCCCCCCCCAAAACCCGCACAAACCCTTGCCGCCAGTTCCCACGTCGTCTCCTCGCCCTCCTCCTCCGTCCTCATCTCCTCCCGCGTCGGCGCTGCCGCTCCCTCCTCTCGCCTCGCCAATCCTCCTTCCCATCTTCTCCAACGCTGTCTAGAATCGTTTGCTGCCATCTTGAGTTGCCTTTTTTTTTTGCCTTTGGGAGTTCCTTCATGCTCGCTCGTGTCTCGATGGCTTCATGTTCGATCACAGCCGGTACTTTGACCATGCCACTTTGTCCATGGCGGCTTTTCGACTATGGCCCTCCTTTGACCACGCTTTGACCACCCTTCGACCATGGCTGGCACTTCGACCACGATCAGCCCTTCAACCATGGTACTTTGACCATGACCCTCCTTCGACCACAGCTCTCCTTCAATCACGACCAGCACTTCGACCATAACCCTCCTTCAACCATGCTTCGACCATGGTAAGCCCTTCGACCACGGCCCTCCTTTGACCATGCTTTGACCACGGCCGGCACTTCGACCATGCACAGCGCCTCGACCATGGCACCGAACACGGCGCCGACCCACAGCGCTGACCACGGCACCTTGACACCTTCGACTTCGACCACAACTTCGACCACGCCTTCGACTTCGACCATGCCACTTCGACCACAGTCGGCCCTTCGATCGCGGTCCTCCTTCGACTACGGCCAACCCTTCGACAACGGTTGGCACTTTGACCACAGTCCTCCTTCGACCACGCTTGGACCACGGCCGGCCCTTCGACCACGGCCCTCCTTCGACCACGCTTGGACCAAGGCCCTCCTTTGACTATGCCTAGCACTTAGACCATGACATGCCCTTCAACCACGCTTCGACCACCGCCGGCACTTCGACCATGACACTTCGACAACGGCTGGCACTTCGATCATGGCCAGCCCTTCGACCACGGCCCTCCTTCAACCACAGTCGGCCCTTTGACCACAGCCAGCACTTCGACCACGGCCGGCACTTCGACCACACTTCGACCATGGCTGGCCCTTCGACCATGGCACTTCGACCATGCCCGGCCCTTCGACCACCGCCGGCCCTTCGACCACAATTAGCACTTTGACCACGGCCGGCACTTCAACCATGGCTCTTTGACCACGCATCGACCACTGTCGGCACTTCGACCACGGCGCTACAACTATATTATTATGTAGCCTATATCTGCAATATAAAAGTGTTTATATCTATATATACATTTGAATACCTCTTCGTGTAGATATATGTATTGATAAAAAAAATTACACCTATTTTCTGTATATGCATGCTATAGCACTGCGTTCTATTGAATTCTCTAAATAGCTGTTGTGCTGTGAATTACATAGACTAATATTTCTCATTTAATCGAATATATTAAACTACTTATTTTTATTCGGCGCAATGTAGTGCACTACCGTATCTAGTTTCTATTACAGACACGGAAATATAGCACAGGTTTACCGTTTACCAGCCCAGTTAGAACGTTTGGCTGCTTGCGCAAATCAAAGTCAAAACATCACTTCGTTCACATCACACAAAACTGATTACTTGCACAAGTCGTGCTACTCCATCTATTCGAGCCGAAATTTAGGCTCTGTCAGACTGTCATTTCGAGGCCAAGCCAAACTTCAGTCAGGAATGAGGAAGTGAGAAGTGAACTTACCGGAAGGAATGAGCAATCAGCCAAGCACAATTTGATTCAACTCATCTCCAAGAACTTGGTCCGCATTTGATAAGGACGCCGCTAATGTGGAACTATGTAGTAGTACCTAGGAACAACGGGTTTAGGATGGTAGGAACGAGAACCGGAGCTGAAGAAAATGTGGCAGCATGCCATAAATTAGCATGATGGTAAGTTCAGCATTACTGTTGCTGGATCATTTAAGAGAACAGGCCTAATTACTCCGAAAGCGATGAGTATGTGGTACTAAGATCCTTTGTGGACCTTCGTCATACTCTGAAAATGGCAGGAAATTGCCATTTGAACAGTAAATTGTAGTACCCCTTCGTGTTCACACAAAGAGCATCTGAAGCTTGCTCTTACGTATGCCTTTAAGCTAGGGTACTCAATTCAGTCGCACAGATTGGCAGCTGTGATGCTGTGATAAACTCTGATGTCGATGGACCAAGCTCCTCAAAGCGGCTTCTTCACTCTTCTCGCTTCGGAGATAAGATGGAGTCACAGGCACATCGCGTACCCCACTTCTCTCGCTCCCATCTCGCGTGCTGATCTCTCCTTCATTTTACCTACCGCTTGTACCCCTATTTTTAGAGTCACTTCTTTCATCTACTGCTATTCATTTTAAGTTAAAAGCTATCAGTCATAGCCAAAAACTATCGGTTGTAGCTAATATGAACATCCCTATGTTAAGAGTACTAAAAAGGGGGGCAAATTTATTTAAAAAAACTTTTTTGTTACTTTTAGTATAAAATAAATTTAAAATTAAAATTATATATATACACACACACGGAGTAAACCGTTAAGTACATATACATTTTTTCATAAGTATTTGCGATGATATTTAGTTAAATTGCACCATAATTAAAAAAAACCTTGATTGCATACTCCCTCGCTCGCAGGTTACCACCTCAACTCCTCCCATGTTAGCGTTTCTTGACAGCCACGTTACTATTTCTTCACGAACTTTGAGAAACAGATAGGGTTTTTAACAAACTCTCTCACTTGCAGATAGATTTTTAATGAACTTATGCAGGTGAGTTTTAAACACACTCCTACATTGACAGTGGGCTTTCGCAAAAAAAAAAAAGCTCTTTTTTAGAGGGCATTTCACTTCTTTCTCGGCCACTGGGAAACAAGCTGCCGATACCACGATTCGATTCCCTTCGGCCCATAGGCTTTATAGGGGCTTCCTCGGGTGCGATGCTCCAGGCCCACAACACTTTAGTTCCACAGCCGGAATGGACCGCACAGGCCGCCTCACGCGCACCGCAAGCCGAGCGCGCGGCCCGGCCGCCCGTGAGATCGTCTTCAACCTCCAGCCGCCCGGCAGAGCATCCACCCCTGGTTTAGCACGGCTTGTATTGCCACTGAGCATGTCCGCTAACTTCTTATTTATAATTTGTCTGCCCAGAACGAGCTCCTTCCATACGTACACATTCAATATGCTTCGCCACTGCTCCGCGTCCCCCTTCTCTGCCCGTACTAGTATCAGCAGCGGGTCGCCCGCAGATGGCATTTGTGTCAAAACAACTCGTTTCTGTGTTGCATATACCAACTCTAATGGCCAAGCTACAACCGCTTTATAGATGTTTAGGCTTAAAATTTAACTTATAAGGGGTCAACACCCTCATCATTTGGGGTGTCTGGATGTTATGGAAGCAGCGAAATGCGTGTGTTTTTGAGGGAGATTCTCCAAGTGTCTCTAATACTCTAAGAAACCTGAAATTAGAAGCTCATCTCTAGTCTCTCGCTGGGGCTTCCAAACTTCAGGGTCTTGGGCTAAACCGGTTAGATCTCTAGGCTAGCCTTGTGGTTCAGTTGGGTCGTTTCTAAGTTTTGCTGTATCCCACCCCCCCTCTTACCTTGGTCCTAGTAAGAGGGGTGCTTGTTTGGACCTTTTTCTTTCCCTATAATGCAAAGATATGTAGCTCTTCTACGTGTTCGAGAAAAAAAATTTAACTTATATTTAGAAAAATCGATAAAATCCATAGGAACGCTTGATACGGTCATAACCTTAACACGTTAGCTGATGCATCCTTTCTTCTTCTGGTATCTGTTCCGGTGAAAATAAGCAAGATTAAGTACACTAAGTACTCAGCAATCTACATAGAAAAGCTATTTAACTATCATGCAAGGTGTTCAATTGGATAGAGTCACGGGGTTCATTGATCGGGAGCACATTGTATTTGAATATCATTTATTATACTCTACATAGTTGACCAACTTTATCCATAAGATATCTCGGATTCAAAATATCAATCTATATATACGTAACATGACAGCGTGCGACTGAGCTGAGGTAACAAGGTCATTTCATTGCTTATTTCATTTTAGTTTCTATCCGGTAGGCTTGGAATCATTCATTTGCAGAAATCGGGGTCTGACATTGAGTGGACCTACCGTTGTATAGATTGGCAAGTGGTATAAAAGCCCAACTTCCATCTCACCCATTTTCTCACAGGCTATCCAGATGACACTAGGATAACCATCACCTTGTAGATATTCAATCGAATCGAGTAGTGTAATAGACCAGGTTGACAAGTCAAGTTTGTGGTTGAGTGAGTTCTATGTTATTTACTTGGCACAAGGATCTAGTCCTTATGAGGCTATCATTCACATACCATGTGTACACCGGTACCACACCACCATATCCAAACCATAGCTTCAATATTTGGGTGAGGTCATGGGCTTCATCCATTTAGTGGCTGCCCACTAAGAATCCTCATTATTCAACTTTGTTCAAAAATCTGTCGACACTGGATCGGATAATCCATAATAGTATTTGTAAAGCATTTATAATTTTCTAATCTATCTACTATTTACCAATAGGGTGATTTCATATTATAACAATATTTATGGTTGTCAAGGCGAATATGACTTACAAGAGTATGAGAGGCTTTTCAGTGGTTAGACCTAACTATTTATCATATTATTATAAATTATTATTTTATGTAAGTAACATTGCTCAAATAACATAAATAAAAGTAGCATAAATAAAAGTATTAATAATTAAATAATATAGGCTTAACATGATCAAAGACATGTGACTTGCCTCCTTCTCCAGAGACTTTGATTACTTCTTTATAGGCTTCAAGTTTACCACCATATACCTTAGTTACTCAGTAGCTTCTTCGTTGGCCAATTAGTCGCATCCGGATACTAGAGCAAAAGAATGAATACAAATAAGTTTCTACTTTGTAGAATGCAAGTTAGGAATAAAATACAATAAAATATCCAAAAATAATATAAAAAGTGTGTTTGAGAGGACAGGGTTTAAACTAAACTTGGATTGAACAAGTTGAAAATGGGCTAAACGGGTTCGAAACAGTCGAATGAGTATAAACAAATTTATAAGATTTTAGATAAATAGTAACGGGTCAGGTGAATAGTACTAGGTTGGCATTATTCATAGCAAATCGGGTTAGTGAAAAGTAATGAGTTTGGGCTGAAATAAATGGTTGTACAATACTAGGCTGATGATGAATAATTTGGTTGTGTTATGAATATTGCTGGCTTGCATAGTATGGGCTGACTCAGTTGCCGATTGAGCTCTGGCTTGGGCTGGCTTTTGCTAGCCCATCTTGATGGCCCAGAGAGCTAATGGACCAACTCAGGAGTGAGTGAGCTGGAGCTCGAATTCATGGCAATCGAGACAAGGGAAACGATGGCGACGGTGATTTTGAGGGTGGCAACGGGGGACGGCGGTGAGCGGTGGTGCGATGAGTAACTACGGGACATGAGCAACCCATATTGGGCACATGCGCAGGCGGTGGCGGCTTATAGATGACTGGCGATGGCAGCATCTGCCCGAAATAGGAGCATGACACGACGGGGTTGTGGCAAAGTTTCAGCTGAATTGGCGGTGGTTCGAGCATCTAGGAGGTAAGGGGAGCTTGGTGATGCTGATAGCTTTATCTCGAGGAGCTCTATGGGAGGCTGGCGACGATGGCCGTGGTTGGCAGAGCGGTAGTGCACGACAATGATGATCTTGGGATGGTGAGGCTAGGTGGGAAGCTAAGGGATTGCTTCGTGGTGGTAAGGAGATGCTACGAGAATGACTAATTTGGTTGGAGCGAGGACGGAAGCGAGAAAGTTTGAAGGTGGCTGAGGCTCACCGGATTTGAGGATGACAATGATGGCACATCTTCATGTGGCCGAAGAAGAAGGTGGTGGCTCTAGCATGAGGGTGCACGAAGGGGAGGCGAAGGTAGCCACTAGCCTTGGCTTTATAGCCGGAGCAAGGCGATAGCACCAGTAGCCACGTGAGGCGAGCTTGCTGCCTGGGCAGCGGCATGGATAGCTACGCGGATTTGGCATTAGGACGATGACGCGGTGATAGCGTAGGAGTAGTCATTCCTCCCTAGAGTGGGCATGCGAGGTGTCAGTGAAGAATAGTGGAGGCACGGTGTGGACTATTGCATGGTCTTTGTGGGTGAGGGAGCAGTGTGGGCACAAAAGTGACGGTAGCCTCTACCTCCACCCCGCCTGTTGTGTCCATTTGTGCATCCATAAAGCGATTGCAAATAGTTCAAATGTCATGGAGCCTGTTCAGAGCGGTCATTGGGGACGAGACAATCAGTGCCTGCCCGATTATACCGAACTTGGTAAAGGAGGTTGCCAGGAAGTGTGGTGGGTTGCCGCTTGCGCTCACCGCTGTCGGCGGCACCATGAGGTTCAGGAAGCAGCCACAAGAGTGGGTGAGCATGGTGAATCTGCTTAGGAACTTAGAGTTTGACAAGATCCTAGGGGTGGAGACCAACCACTCTACCATGCCGCGAGTGTTGCACAAGAGCTACGACAACCTATGTCACCTTGTGCTCCAGGAATGCTTCCTCATGGCGTCTCTGTGACCTGAGAACCGTGCCATTGACAAGAACGAGCTCGTCGAGTGCTGGATCGGCGACGTGTATCATATCTTCTAAGATAACTCACTATAGCCACAATAGTTTTTTTCTATCTCTCACTGGCGGTGCGACAAGCTTCCACGGACCGACAACTCGGTATTCGATAAACTAATGAGCAAGTCCGATTAGCCTCTCCTAAATTTTGATATTAGGTCCGCCAATTTTTCAGGCCAACGCTGTTGCCACCGGATGCTGATGCGCATACGCGACACCCTTGTCGATGCTCGCCTTCAGCTGCGGCTTCAGGGCTTCCAGCGCGCGCGCCTCGTAATCCGTGAGGCCCTTGAGCTCCGAGCCTACCACCTCTTCCACGCCTTCCTTCCCGAGCTTTACTCTCGACGCGAAGAACGGCAGCTCAGTCACTTGGGATTGCACGTACGCGCACTCGTACACGTCGCCGTTGCCCTCGAGGGCGCGCAGGGACGCCTCGACGAATCTTGCCGCGGCATACGCCATGGACAATGTGGCAGAGCCGTCGCCGGCCTTGGCCTCCACCACCTCGGTGCCGGCGTTCTGGATCCTTGCGGTGAGCTCCTCGACCTCCTCGTCGGTGAACGATGTTTTCGGTCTTGCCTTTGACAGAAGCGGCAGGATCGTGATCCCGGCGTGTCCCCCGACGACCGGCACGTCGACATCGGCGAGGGGGAGCTTCTTCTTCTCCGCCACGAACGTGTTGGCCCTGACGACGTCGATCGTCGTGAGGCCGAAGAGCTTCCTCGGATCGTACACGCCCTTCTGCTTGAGCACCTCGGCGGCGATCGGGACGGTGGAATTCACCGGGTTGGTGATGATATGGATGAGAGCCCCGGGCGCGTTGTCTGCCACGGCCTCGACGAGCTCCTTGACGACGCCGGCGTTGATGCTGAAGAGGTCGTCCCGCGTCATGCCGGGCTTCCTGGAAACCCCGACGGGGATGACAATGACGTCCACGCCGGCCAAGCTGCCGGCGAGCTCCTCCTGTCCGGTGAAGCCGATGACCTGCGTTGGGGTATTGCAGTAGCTGAGATCGGCAGAGAGTCTCTTGACGTTCTCAATATCGTACAGGTGCAACGCCGAGACGAGCGAAGACATCTTGATCAGGAGCGAAAGAGGCTGCCCGATCCCTCCCGCCGCGCCAAGGATTGCCAACTTGTAGCCGCCGGCCTGCGCGACGACCCGGTTTCCGCCGCGCAGCCTTGGCCCTCTTGATCTCAGCTTGCCTGAATGCCAATGTGAGTTGCTACTTGCTTGGCCAAGAAAGCAGCTCATTGATGGAGCTGATCTTAGAGAGTTGAAACCACTAAACTGCTCTGCAGCGAGGGTACTGGCTCCAAGTCGGGGCTGCTTGTTCAGGGGAGTTGAACCGAGTGACAGAGAGGAAATTGCAGCAGCAGCCATCTCCTAGGATCTGTAATAATAATGAAGAAAGATTCAGATATTATTAAGAGTCAGAAAGATTCAGATATTAAGAGTCAGGAACTAACCAGTACTACAGTAAAGCTGTTGGCAGGAAAGCTGAACCTGAAAGAGCAGAGCACAGAACATATTTCGATACCATATATAGCACAATGCTTAGGCACAGTAAACCTAGGCAATCAGTGCTTTACCATGAAAATTTCAATACAATCTTGTGATGCATTTCAGTATACATTAACACTCCTATACAGAAATGGCAAATACAGAGAAGTGTATGCGTAAATCCATGGTCATGGCCTCATGGGTATGCTTTGAATGCAATTACACCGCAAAAGCAGACTTCTAAATTCCCAAACATTTCGACTTGCCAACTGTCTAACAGACAACGTTGAATTGTTGGTAAATGATATAGCCTTCATTGCATCAGCAGCTAGTACTGTTGTGTCCATGTTAGCCCCCTCCCTCCAAATATGTATCTACTAATTCCACATCAATCAAGAAAAATGACCACATCCACAAGCATTTTGATTCAAAAATTAGGATCTATGCATTCAGATTTCAGGCACACGCACAGAAACTTGCGTTCTTGGAGAAGTTAGGACTTAGGAGAGCAGAAGCAGCCAAGAATCTTGCTTAGAAGTCAGAACCAACAGAGACACTAATCTATCATTGCATAAAGAAGCCATCATGAATGAGAGGAACAAACAGGTAGACATACAAGAATTAAATGGAGAGGAGAGGAGCACCTGAGGAGAGAGCACAGAGGTTGGTGCCCGTGGTGCGAGGGGGACAAGGCCACAGCCGAGCGCTGCAGCGATGTCTTGACTTTTTGGCGTGTGATTTCTTCGAGATCCCACCAGAGCCACAAATTTTCAGGGGGAGAAAAGGATGCCTGTGGCTGTGCAGGTGGCAGCTTACCAGCAAAAAAATATCATTTTCCCCTAAAAACAAAATTATTTATTTAGTAATTCCCCGCTAAAAGCCTATTTTATTTGGAGAATCACTATGGTTTAGACGTCTGATGCATCAGACGTCCACTTCAACCACTCAAAACACTTCAGCCTATTAAAACCTCATATACTGTTCTATGCTCACGTGATAACCTCTCCACCTTTTTTACTCCTACTCCTTCGGCCTCTTCTCCAACTAGCAAGCCATAACATTAGACTAAAGTTTCTGTCTTCCCTGCCCCTCTCTCCTATTTCTATCGCCATGGCCATGGTTGGCAAAAGCTTGCATGCTCTTCCTCCCTCCCTCCCTCTCGGGCCACTCGCAGTTGGAGCCCTGTGTGGATGCTCTCTCCTTTTCGAGGTTACTATCACTTGTGCTCATGAGCGCCATCTAAGGCAGTCATGCTCTATCGTAGGTGGGCTTGAAGTAGTACTCCATAAGTGTCATAGCTGTGGTTGATGAAGAATAAAAGCTCACCCTCTACAAAGATGTGGAATGTTATAATATGTTGTTTGAACTGTTGCAATAAGAATTTTGAGATGTTTCATCTATTTGTTTTTTATTGTTGCAAAAAAATTTGAAATTTGGGTTTGGGACTTCAAGATATTGCACCATCTTATTAGAAATGTTAAAATATCGTAAGGTCATAAATTTGTTGTTTGGACTTTCTAGTCTTGTTTTAGCACTTGGCTAAGTTACATATTCATGACTCATTCAATTCTTTTCTGTTGAAAAGGTAATATTTTTTTAATTTCTTCTCAACATACTACTGTTATTATGCAATTGCATACATTGATTATGAATATTGCAAAGTTTGTTAACCGATGTTGCTCCGAAACGTCCAATAGAAAGCCTTTCATTGATGTACGGAGGTCCCACTTACGGTGTAATAGCAGACATCTGAATCCAAATTCTAAACATTTCAAATCAACGAATATACATTACATCTAAACGCACCAAAAGTCCAAAAATGGATTGGACGTGAATATCAGTATGCCAAACCCTCGTGTTTTACCATCTGATTGAAAATTTTAGGTTTTCGTTTGGAACATAGTAATTCTTCCAAAATTCTCAAGGATTTAAATGTTTTATATGAAATTCCTACAAAATTTCTGCATCCCAAACGAGACTAAGACGAACGTTAATTACCTATTGTTCTCCATCTCAACTGATATTTTTAATCCAATGGTTGAGAGAGATTAGTAAGGTGTGTCTGTTAGGATGATCTCAGGGCTTTGGCCCAACGGCCAAAGCCCACCCCTTGACCGCGCCCTGATCGGGGGCGCCCAGCCCGTTTGGCTGGTGGGCCCCTGTCGCCAGCGCTATAAATACAGAGGTGGGGGCCGGGCGGCACGCATCACGAGGTTGACCGCGCCGCCGTTCACCCCACCGACAAACCCTAGCCGATCTAGAGGGAGGCGCTGTAGCCACGGGAAGCTCCACCGGATCCTCTGCGTCTTCTCCGGACCGCGCCGCCGCCCCGCCGTCGCCGTCTTCGCTCTTCTCCGACCACCGCCGAGATGGCCACCTCTTCCTCTACGCCTGAAGGTTGGTACCCCACTCCCTCTCGGTATACCTCAAGAACATGAACCTAGAGAAAGGATAGACCCCGGCTAGATCTACCCTAGAGATCCTAAAAGAAACCCTAGAACCAACAATGGTATCAGAGCAAGAGTAGGCTTAGATCTAGATGCGGGAAAAAGGAAAGAAAAGAACCCTAGCCCAACGGATCGGAAAAGAAAAGAATGAAAAGAGAAAAGGGGGAGGGTTTTTGGGACTCACGGGAGGGTCGCCGCCGTGCGCTGCGTCGGACGCCGCCGGGCTGGCGCCTCGGGCCGCCGTCGCGTGCTCCGGGTGGCCGCGCCGTCGCGCGCTCCGCGCCGCCGCTGACGGCTCGGGGTTGCCCCTCCGTGCGCCCCGCCTCCCATGGGGGCCGTCGCGCTCCGTGTCGGGGGCTGCCGCTATCGGCCCGTCCCGATGGCGCCGCCGCTCCGTGGGAGCAAGCCGCCGACGCCGCTTCTCTCCGCGCCGGGGCCGCTGCCGCCCCGTCGCTCCGCGCGGGCGCGCCGCCATCGCCCGGGCGTGTTTTTCGGGAGGAGCCGGTGGATTGGTTTAGGGTTAGGGTTTGCAAGGGGGCGCCGGATTTTGATCCGGCGAAAGAATCTCCCGACCGTCCGATTGGGATGAACGGCCGTGAAGGCTGCGCGCGCGCGGTGGCCACCTGGGCCGGCGGGAGGCAGGCCGGGGCGGGGGCGCTAGGCGCAGCGCGCGTGCTCGCCTGGGCCGTGGCGCGCGTGGGCGAGTGGGCTGCGGCCGCGCGGGGCAGGCCGGTAGGCCGTGGGCCAAGGGAGCGCGCGTGAGCGCTGGGCTGAGCGGCCGCCGTGGGCCGCTGCTGCGCAGGCCGTGGCCGGGCCGAAAGTTTGGGCCAAAAGGCCGTTTTTGAACAGTAAAGTCCCCAAAATGGATTTAATGTTTTTCAGAAGCATAATTTTGATGAATTTGATTGAAATTTGATTTAAAATCTCTGTAATTTTTGCACCAACGTGTTAATTTTTTCAGAGATTAAATGTTTACAGTTTAATGCTTCTGAATAATGTATTATTTTTAGAATAATTACAGTTTCCGCTGCAAAAGTTAATATTGATTGTTTTTCATTATTAAATTCGAACCAACGGGAGAATTTAATTTTGGAAAAATAGATTAAAATTCCCAGAGATTTATGATACTGTTATTTTCTGACCAACGTTGTTAATATCAGTATTATAAATTTTAATGTTGATTTCATGCATTATTTCTATCTCTGCCCAACGGTGATGTAGATTTAATGTATGATAAAATTGATTTAAATTGTATGTCGTATTTTTGACCAACGTTGGAAATAAGGCATATGATTTTGATGTTACGTTCTCACTGTATTTGAAATATTTTTCAGGAGGATACAACTTGATGAGTTGTATTAGAGAAATCCCCACTCTCAAAGGTGATAATTATGGAGAGTGGAAGAAAAAGCTAGACTTAGCTTTTATCTTGGCTGAGGTGGACTGGGTCCTCACTACAGCACGTCCCACTGAGCCTTTGGCGCCAGTGAGGGAACAGAATGAGGATGACACTGCATGGCAGAAAAGACAGAGGGATCATGCTCCCTTACAGATGTCTTATGACCTTGATCATAAGAAATGGACCACAGCCAACAAGAAATGTATGGCTGTGATAAAGAACACAATTGAGCCTGCTATTCTGGGCTCAATTGCAGAGTGTGACACTGTCACTGAATACCTTGATAAAATAAAGAGTCAGTTCACTGGCTCTTCAAAGACTTATGCTACACAGCTGATTAAGCAGCTGGTAACAGAGAGGTATTCTGGCGGTGGCAATGGCATAAGAGAGCACATTCTAAGAATGAGCAACTTGGCATCTAAACTGAAACCGATGGATTTGGCTCTCAAGGATGAGTTCCTTATTCATTTGGTTTTTGCTTCTTTGCCAAAAGAGTTTGACACTTTTGTTGTCAACTATAATATGCAGCCCGAGAAATGGGACATGGAAAAGTGCATAGCTATGTGCGTGCAAGAGGAGGAAAGAATCAAATCCTCACATGGTGGTGCTATCAACTTTGTGAGGGAAAACAAGAAAAAGAATTACAACAGTAACCCCTTCTCAAAGAACAAGGGCAAAACCCATGTACATCAGCCTCAACAGAACAAATTTGCTGTAGACAAAGACCAGTGCCTTCACTGCAAGAAGACGGGACACTACAAGAAGGATTGTCCTGACTACTTAAAGATGATAATGGCTAAGAAAGGTGAGAACATTATTACCTTTATTAATGAATGCCTGTATGTGAAATATTCGAAATCCACTTGGTGGATTGACTCAGGAGCAACTGTTCATGTTGCTAATTCATTACAGGGATTCCGTTCGACGAGGACTACGCAAAGAAAAGAAAGATGCGTTAAAGTCGCAAATGGAGTCGAAGCTGAAGTTGAAGCCGTTGGCGATCTTTCATTAGAATTAGCTAATGGCTCCACTCTTTTACTTAGAGATGTCCTTTTTGTACCCTCTTTACAGAGGAATTTGATTAGTGTGTCAAATTTGGACAAAGATGGTTATGATTGCAATTTTGGAAATGGCAAGTGCGAAATAATGTTTAATAAAGAATGTGTTGGTATTGCCATATTACAGAATGAGCTTTATTTGTTATCATTATGTGATGATGTGAATGTCGTATGCGATAATGAGAACGTTGCGTGCGAGAAAGAAATTGAATCCTCGTCTACGAATGTAAACAGAAAACGAAAGAGAACTCTAGATGAGTCGTCGAAATTATGGCACTGTCGTTTAGGCCATATTTCGAGGGGGAGAATAGAAAGACTAGTAAAGAATGATATTCTTCCTGCATTAGAGTTCTCAGATTTAGAACAATGCAGAGAATGCATTAAAGGAAAATATGTAAAGAAAATTAAAAAAGACGCTAAAAGAAGCACAGGAGTTCTACAAATTATTCACACAGATATTTGTGGTCCTTTTCCTGTGAAAAGTGTGGATGGATATGACTCGTTCATAACATTCACAGATGATTACTCCCGTTATGGATATATTTATCCAATTAAAGAAAGAAATGAAGCCTTGGATAAATTCAAGATATTTAAGGCTGAAATTGAAAACCAACACGATTTAAAGATTAAGATAGTCCGATCAGATCGTGGGGGGGAGTACTACGGTCGACATACCCCATATGGACAAGTTCCTGGACCTTTTGCGAGGTTTTTACAGGAAAATGGAATAGTGGCCCAGTATTCTATGCCGGGCGAACCTCAGCAAAATGGAGTAGCTGAAAGACGCAACCGTACCCTGATGGATATGGTGCGAAGTATGATGAGCTACTCCACACTCCCATTGAGTTTATGGATGGAGGCGTTGAAAACCGCCATTCATATTCTCAACAGAGTGCCTAGTAAGTCGGTGCCCAAAACACCGTACGAGTTGTGGACAGGAAGAGTTCCCTCACTAAACCACTTACGTGTGTGGGGGAGTCCTGCTGAGGCTAAAGTATTTAACCCAAACCTTGGGAAACTTGATCCCAAAACAGTAAGTTGTCATTTCATTGGCTACCCTGAAAAGTCAAAAGGTTATCGTTTCTACTGTCCAGACAGATATACAAAGTTTGTAGAAACGAGACACGCTGTCTTCTTAGAGGATGAAATGATGAGGGGGAGCATGGTAGCTCGAGAGATTGACCTTGAAGAGAAGCGGGTGTTTGCGCCCACTCCGATGATTCAAGAGCCATTCTTCACACTACCTGCTCTCGCTGCACCGACGGTGCAAGACACTGTGGTGCCAGCAACTGTTATTGTTCCTCCCGTGGCAACAATGAATGAGAATGAAGAACCTGTTCTTCAGGATCATATAGAACCTATTGCCACAGATGAGGGGGAGCAACAGCAGCCTCAAACAGTAGATGTACCAAATGAGGAGGCTCCGAGGAGGTCTCAAAGAGTAAGAAGATCAGCCATTTCTGATGATTATCAGATTTATCATACAGAGGAATTTCAAATGGAGGATGATCCCACCTCATTTGAAGAAGCCATGAGAAGCGAAAATTCCTCAAAATGGCTTGAGGCCATGGAAGAGGAGATGAGGTCCATGAAGACTAATAAAGTCTGGGACTTGGAAATTATTCCTAAAGGAGCCAAAACAGTAGGCTGTAAATGGGTCTACAAGACTAAGCTTGACTCCCAAGGGAATATAGAAAGATACAAAGCGCGACTTGTGGCAAAAGGATTTACGCAAAGAGAAGGGATTGATTACAATGAGACATTTTCTCCAGTCTCATGTAAAGATTCCTTCAGAATCATAATGGCATTAGTAGCACATTATGATTTAGAGTTACATCAGATGGATGTAAAGACGGCATTTCTTAATGGGGATTTGGAGGAAAATGTTTACATGGCACAACCGAAAGGTTTTGTCGTGGAAGGAAATGAAAGAATGGGATGCCGCCTAAAGAAATCAATTTATGGGTTAAAGCAAGCTTCAAGACAATGGTACTTGAAGTTTGACAGTACAATAAGAAAATTTGGGTTTAAAGAGAATGTAGAGGACAACTGTGTTTATGCAAAGTTTAAAGATGGGAAGTTTATCTTCCTAATCCTGTATGTGGATGATATCCTACTAGCTAGTAGTGATGTTAGCCTACTACTGGAAACAAAGAAGTTTTTGTCCTCAAACTTCGATATGAAAGATCTTGGTGAAGCTTCATTCGTTCTAGGGATCGAAATTCACCGAGATAGAAACAAAGGGGTATTGGGACTGTCACAAAAGGCATACATAGAGAAAGTCTTAAAGAAATTTGGTATGCATAAAAGTAGTCCATCACCTGCACCTATAGTCAAGGGCGACAGATATGGGGATTTTCAATGCCCCAGGAACCAGTATGAGATCGATCAAATGAAAGCGGTTCCATATGCTTCAGCTGTCGGAAGCTTACAGTATGCTCAAGTATGCACACGCCCTGACTTAGCATTTGTTACCGGGTTACTTGGCAGATTCCAGAGCAATCCTGGAATAGAACATTGGAAATTGATAAAGAAAGTCTTGCGTTATTTGCAAGGAACAAAAGGCCTCATGATGACATACAGAAGATCAGATTCACTCCATATAGTGGGGTATACGGATTCTGATTTTGCGGGAGATGATAGAAAGTCTACATCCGGATATGTGTTCACTCTCGCTAAAGGAGCTATATCGTGGAAAAGCTCAAAACAAACCGTCACTACATCGTCCACAATGTATGCCGAGTTTGTAGCATGTTATGAGGCTACGGGGCAGGTGAACTGGCTAAAGAAGTTCATACCCGGTTTAAAAGTGGTTGACGACATCAATAGACCACTTAAGTTGTACTGCGATAATGAACCCGCAGTAACGTATGCCCACAACAATAAGTCAAGTGGTGCTGCCAAACACATTGACATAAAGTACTATGTTGTGAAAGATAAAGTTCGGGATCAAATTATAAGTCTTGAGCACATAAGTACCGCAAAGATGCTAGCGGATCCGCTTACAAAAGGCTTACCACCCAACGTGTTCAGAGAACATGTAGCCGGCATGGGTTTAAGGGAAAGCCTATGATTCCTGGACTAAAAGATGGCCCAAAGATTAAAGTAACTGTTTCAGAACAGAGAGGTGTATTGTAACTGTTGAATCTATCGGCGATTGACCGTGACGATGAGACATGTTCTATGCACTAATCTGTGATGGAATGTGTAAAGTCAAAAGTAATTAAAGATAAAGTATAGATTGAGATCAAGGGGGAGAATGTTAGGATGATCTCAGGGCTTTGGCCCAACGGCCAAAGCCCACCCCTTGACCGCGCCCTGATCGGGGGCGCCCAGCCCGTTTGGCTGGTGGGCCCCTGTCGCCAGCGCTATAAATACAGAGGTGGGGGCCGGGCGGCACGCATCACGAGGTTGACCGCGCCGCCGTTCACCCCACCGACAAACCCTAGCCGATCTAGAGGGAGGCGCTGTAGCCACGGGAAGCTCCACCGGATCCTCTGCGTCTTCTCCGGACCGCGCCGCCGCCCCGCCGTCGCCGTCTTCGCTCTTCTCCGACCACCGCCGAGATGGCCACCTCTTCCTCTACGCCTGAAGGTTGGTACCCCACTCCCTCTCGGTATACCTCAAGAACATGAACCTAGAGAAAGGATAGACCCCGGCTAGATCTACCCTAGAGATCCTAAAAGAAACCCTAGAACCAACAGTGTCGACTCATGGTGCAAAGTAGGTATGCAAATCCAAATTCTGAACACGTATACACTACATCGAAACACGACCCAACAAAAGAGGAAGGAAAAAAAAGAAGTCTAGAAGATAGGAAAAGCCCCATTGGCCTCGTCCAGTCGCCCTCTCCCACCTCACCTCTCCTCCCCTCCTCCGCCACTGCAGCCATGGAGGCTGGAGAAATCGGTGGCGCTCTCCTGTTCGTCCTTCCTTCACCGATTATCTGATTAATTTTTCTTGTTCTTGTCATGTGAGATTAAATAGGTTGATATTTTTTTTCATTTTTGTGATTGGGCTGTGTAGGTGTTCAAGCTGTCGATCGGGGCGGCATGTGAACTCAAGTGGCCAAAGGACAAGATTATAGTCCAAGTGCTGGACGATTCCACCGATCCGTTTATCAAGGTAAACTTTCTAGTTTCCTTGTTGCATGGCTGGGGATTTTCCTCCCACTGAACCTCTTATTTTTGGAGACGTGGAGAACCTGTGCACTTATCTACTTTTATGTTCTACCTCAAACAAGTGAGACATGATTGGTGTTAGGAACATTTAGATTAGACCTCTTGTGCAATAGCAAGATGTTAACACTTTTTACAGAAGACTGCCATAGGAGCATGCAACTTGTTTCGAGCTGGTTGAGTGGGTGCATACTGCAGAGAGAGCTCTTTTTTTTTCAAGTGTTGGGTAGGTAAAAGGGTGGGCTTTTATGAGATTAGTTGAATGAAAACTACTTCACATTTGGCATTGAGGGAACTAAGACTAGTATTGTCACTGGGTAAAACATTTACTATCATAACTTCATATCTACGAGGCATTTATTTGTTTTTAAAAATCAAAACTCTGCAGTACTCCTTGTAGTTTGCTCTTCTTTTTAACAGTCTATTGTTGCATTTATAGGACTAAAAAAGTTCGTGTGCTATTTCATGAAGGTTCATTTCCAGAAAGTGAAGCTAAATTCAGTGAAAATTTATGGAATAGAGCATGCGTAAACGAAACAATAGATGTCCCCGTCTCTCTTCAGTATGCATAAACGAAACACTAGATTCCAGTCGACATGCTAGAGTAGTTATGTATCTGTTTGGTCACTTTGGTCAGTTGAACTGGTTACGTGGATGGGTTAGCTTAGTGGGCTGGGGCAGAAGTACTAGTTGGCTAGCACTAGTTACCTTTAGATAAAGCAGGGCAATGTCTGTTAGTGTAGTATAGTAAGCAGGTAGACCTCACTTGACCATCACCCATCAGATATGTATCTACTCCATTGGATTTATCTATGTCATCCAATGACAACTCACTGTTTCCAAATAGAGTGCCAACACTGCTGCATCCATTTGCGCAGACACAGCAACAAAACTAAACCTTGCCTGAGGTCATTATTTCAATTGCAAACGAACCTTCAGGACCACATGCTACCAAGTGATTGAAATTTTAGTTCACCCATTTCTCGCTCATATAGGACTTCTGAGTTGCCAATCTCTAGCCTCAGACGGTCAGATTTCAGAGGGACAACAAGAGTATCGTGCATTCATGCTAAGATATGCTACTAGATCACAAGATATCAACCACCTCACATTCATTAATGGATGTAGATATGTAATATAAAGCATCTATGTTGATTGGATTACTTCGTGCTGCAGAATTTGGTGGAGCTTGAATGTGAGAGGTGGGCGAGCAAGGATGTGAACGTCAAGTATGCCACAGAAGCAGCCTCAAGGGGTTTAAAGCAGGAGCCCTGAAAAAAGGAATGGAATGGGACTATGCCAAGCAATGTGAATATGTTGCCATATTTGATGCTGATTTCCAGCCTGAACCAGACTTCTTGCTCAGAACAGTGCCATTCCTCATGCACAATCCGGAAGTTGCTCTTGTTCAAGCTCGGTGGACCTTCAGTAAGTACTCCATTTCCTCTGAGCTCTGGAGCATTACTCTTTCCTGCTACCAGTCTACCACAAATGAACAGTTTTGATTAGGCCATGGAATTAAAACTAAATTACAGAAGTATATTGAGTCCTCCATGTTAAACTTGTCATATATGCTTCGGTGCTTCCACATTTCAGTAAATCACCACAGAGGAATGCTTTCTCCATCCCATATCCCATTCTTCGGAAAATTTCCAGAAAGGCTGCTTCCAAAACTAACATGTGGAACTTGGATAAGAAACCTCACTGTTGTGGCTGTACAAAACAAATATCTCCTTGCACTTTCATGAACATCTAAAATATATTTTGACTGATCCCATGTAATGTACTCCTATCAATCATGACAATGCCAGAAACAAGGTATAAAAACAGTTCCGAGAAAATTTGACATGGAAAATACTGCTAGCGTATTAACATCGCAAGCATTTATTTACTCTGATTGATCCAATTCTTAATTGAAAGAATTTTCCAGTGAATTACACTACAAGCCTGTTGACAAGGGTACAAAAGATGTTTTTCGATTACCACTTCAAAGTTGAGCAGGAAGCAGGATCGGCAACCTTTGCCTTCTTCAGCTTCAATGGTACACATCTTTACAACTTAAGGATTCTAAAGATCATGAAGTAAACAAAATGACTCCAGAACTTAGATTATAAAACCAAACAATCTTCTAAAGACATGTCTATTCTAAGGAACCGCTGGAGTGTGGCGTACAACAGCCATCAATGAGGCAGGAGGTTGGAAGGACCGCACTACAGTTGAAGGGATGGACTTGGCAGTTCGAGCAACCCTGATGGGTTGGAAATTTATAAATGTTGGGGACATCAGAATAAGTAGTCCTCATCCTGTACTAATGTTGTCAAAAGTAAAATAGTTCTATGTAATCATTTGACTGGGCAAACACGTTGTAGGTTAAGAGTGAACTGCCATCCACTTACAAGGCCTACTGTCGACAGCAATTCCGGTGGGCCTGTGGTGGTGCAACTGCAAACTTATTCCGAGAGATAGCAAAGGAAATTTTGTGTGCTAAGGTAGGTTTCGTTTCTCCCTCATTGACAAATGAAAAAACAAAAACTCATCCCATTGTTGTTCCGTTAGGATGTATCACTCCTCAAGAAGTTCCATATGCTCTATATAGCTTCTTCTTGGTTTGGAGAGTTGTGGTCCCTACAGTCGCCTGCATTCTCTACAATGTCATAGTCCCCATATCAGTCATGATCCCGGAGCTATTCCTGCCAATCTGGGGTGTCGCCTATATTCCTATGGCACTTACCGTGGTCACAGCCATAAGAAATCCAAAGTTAGTTTGTCAAGAACTGTGCTTTAAGTTCCAATACAATTGCTCATCTCTGCTTCCGCACAAACTAAAATTTAATGTCCTTGAATCTGTCTCTGCAGAAATATACACATAGTGCCATTTTGGATTTTGTTTGAGAGCGTGATGACAATGCATCGTCTGAGGGCTGTACTGACTGGTCTACTGGATTATCAGAGTTTAACCAGTGGATTGTGACAAAGAAAGTAGGGAACAATTTTAAGGAGGACAATGGAGTTCCCTTGCTTCAGAAAACCAGGAAAAGGTTGAGACAGGTAAAACCTCTTAGTCAATGTTATGCGCATCTTAAACTATCAGATATCATATGCTATATTGTAATTGACATTATCTTTTTCTTGCAGAATCAACTTTCCTGATATTGGATTTTTGGTGTTTCTTTTCTTCTCTGCATCATACAACCTTGTCTTCCATGGGAAGACTAGCTACTATTTTAACCTCTATCTCCCAGCATTAGCATTTGCACTTCTAGGGCTAAACTTCACTGGCACTTGTGCTTGGTGTCAATGACAAGGATAATACCTAAACTGTACGAATTGCTGTTTTGTGATTATTTTCTGGGTCTTCAGACAACCTTAGATGCATTTGATGGCGTCGATCTGTGCACTGACAACAGTTTCAGTCTATCATAGTTCTGGGCGATGCTTTTTTCAGAACACTAATGTACCGTTTGGTGGGGGCAGTAGATTAATCCAATACCAGACCATCTGTCCCTGTTTATTTGTGAGCGATGCTTTTTCATAATATCATCTTGTAATTCAATACCATCGGTCATGCACTCAACAGAAAACGCAATGTGTGTTGAACTGTTGATTTTTGTGGACTGCTAACTTGTTCTAGCATGTGCCCCTGTTTTCAATGCATGCATGATTAAATGGAAGACGTACACCATGCAAAATTTTACAAGCAGAGTTTCACCCAAAATAAAAACAGGAACAGTGTTTGCTAGGTGAAATTCTGGCTGCAAGCAAATTTTGGCATAAAGGCAAACTTGGCCTGAACCAAACATACCTTGCCCCTAGGGACCCTCGAGCCTACAGGCAGGCAGAAAACAATGCGTACAATGAAGACGCTAGTGCCAGTAAATAGCAGTAGAATGTGGAGTATGCATCCACATTCACAGTTTAACCTAGGTTTCTTTGATGAGCAGACATGTGTCCATTGCTGGTGCCAATATCTTCTTCACTAGATGACTATTGACTTTCTTGAGGCACACTTTCATTGTTATCAAGAAGTAGGAACAGATATTAGAGATGTACATATCTAGCCGGCATTGATGTTTAGTGTGTACTGGTGTTAGTGTTAAGGGTGCAAACTCAAGCGATAAAAACTCTCCTGTGCTATAATTTGGCATTTTCCTCATTCCTAGTCGCACTTGCTAGTATCTTAATACAAGGTGCTCGATACTAAATAACCAAGAAATAAGAACAACACAAACATCTTCAATAATAGCGGGAGAACTCAGTTGCATCTCAAAATACATAACAAATAATAAACACAAATGTCTTTAATAACAGCGGGAGAACTCAGTTGCATATACCCAATCTCAAAAATAGAAAAAAAAATACATGACAGCATCATTCGTGGAATCCGTGTTAGTAGTTTGGCATGTGCTCAATCCACGTGAGAGCAAGTCTTTCGGTTTTGTTAGCATCGTATGCGACATATCCTGGTCGTGAAATCGTGTAGGTGGTGTAGAATAAGGGTGGTTTAAACATCACGTTTAAGCTAGGATTTCATTTAAATAGCTGATTAATACAAAAAAAGCTACTCAGTTTGCTAGCAGCACAAAAACTCTTATGTTCTTACCCTGTTTTTCTAACTTCGTGTATATTCGAGTGTGAGATCAGATGTGTTATTGCTCTGTTCTCCTGTATGGAAGCAGCCTGTGGATTCATTTGAGCCATCCAGATTTGTACGCACGTTTGGGATTAGTTAACAGGCAATTTTCTTACCTTGATGTGTCTCACAATGGGCTGTGCTGAGTGTTTAAGAAAGATCTTTCGGCTTCATCTTTTGCTTTGCTTTTGTAATGGGCCTATGGGGAGAAGTCCGTTACTAGGCTCACTTTGGGCCCAAATAGTTCTCTCTCGATACCTTCTCTTATACGGATGGGCCTAAATTTGCACATCCAAACATAGCCCAATACCAACAATGATTTGGTGAGATTTGTTTATAGTTTTTTCAAATAAATAAATAGAGCAGCTTCCTTCTTATTTTAAAATAATTTATCAGATAATTTTTTAGAAATAGTATGTCTATTTTTTATTCATTCAATCTAACGCCCCGCTCATTTCGGCTTGAGCTTCTAGCTTATTTTTCACTATTCATAAATTTCATCTTTTTCTGAACATTTGGCTTTTTTTAAAGCTTTTTGGCCGGTTCTTTTTTCCCGTGTTTGTTTACATTATACGTGGCGGGCTAACATGTTTTTTCTATTTTTAATTTTAATTATGCTAAATAAGCTGTCATCAGATATAGTATAAAATAAGTTAGTTACAGTAAAAATTTAACTATAAACCAGATTTATTCAATCTAAATGAGCACAGACTCAGACCAAAAGACATAAAAGAAAAAGAACACATCTGGATAGTACGTGTGGGACCTGCACGTCGGCCGTCGGTACCCGCTCCGTTCTTCTACAAACTTCCGGAGTCACGTGGAACAGCGCAGCCTCCACGGGGACCCCACAAGTCAGCGCGACCCATCGCACCAACGGAAAATATCTTAATTCTGGAATGTTCGGGAAACCTCGCGCCGTTCCCAATTCCAACTCAACCACGGCAACGTCTCCAACCGCCAAACGGACCACACGCGATTAGGGCCCACAGCGCAGAGACAGAAGGCGCCAACCCATAATCTTCCAGAACCTTCGCCGCTCTCCGGTTTCCCCCCATCTTATATACCCGCCTCCTCCAAAAAAACCAAAATATCGCACACAAAACAGCAGGAAAAAGAAAACCAAAACTCTCTCTCTCTTTCCTCTCCTCTCCCGAGCTCGGCTCCCATGGCCTCGGCGACCGACGGCGACCGCGCGGCGGCGGGCATCCTGCGGCTGCTCCTGGGGATGTCCATGGGGCCGTCGGCGCCAATGCCACAAGGCGGGCTGGTGATGGTGCAGCACTTCATCGTCGACGGCGACGGCGATCTGTTCTCCAGCGGGGTCGGCGGCGGCGTTCCGCCGGCGTCGAAGGCGGCGATCGCCGCGCTGAAGGAGGTGCAGGCCGGGGAAGGAGGGGGCTCGCTGGGCGACTGCGCGATATGCCTGGACGGGTTCGAGGCCGGGAAGGAGATGCCGTGCGGGCACCGGTTCCACGGGGAGTGCCTGGAGCGGTGGCTTGGCGTGCACGGGAGCTGCCCCGTCTGCCGCCGTGAGCTGCCGCCGGCAGAAGCGACGGAGGAGCAGAACGACGGCGCGGCGGCGGGCGGCGAGAGGCGGAGGCCGAGGGGAGCCGTGGTGGTGACCTACCTGGTGCTGGGGGACGGCGGCGGCGAGGAGAGGCGGCGACA
This sequence comes from Dendrocalamus latiflorus, assembly GCA_017311315.1. Taxonomy (NCBI): domain Eukaryota; kingdom Viridiplantae; phylum Streptophyta; class Magnoliopsida; order Poales; family Poaceae; genus Dendrocalamus; species Dendrocalamus latiflorus. The sequence continues at coordinate 33,178,908 of CM029630.1, forward strand.
GGACCAGCAGGAGAGAGAGGAGCCATGGACCATTAGGATAGAGGACGTGGATTAGGATAGGATTAGGCTTCAAATTGGTTTCGATTGGTTTAAGGTGGTGATTGATTGGTTCTTCTACATTCTGTACATATATACCAGCTATGAGAGGAGGAAAAATTGGGGGGTAAATGTGAATATTTTGATATTTGGAAGATGATGTACCAACCTCCTTGTGTCGATGAAATGCGTTTTCACAAAGAGAAGACGTTTTTCCTGCAATGCACTTGTGTTGTGCAATTCCTTCGAATTGGGACGTGATCTTTTATGGTGTTTCTATTTGGAAGGTGGAGAGAATTTCCCGTTGCTTCAAGATGAACAGTGCATGCGTTTTAGTTTATTGGGGCCTGCTTAAACTGCTTGCTTGTGTTGTAGCAGGAAGTTTACATGCAATCTGGAGACAAAGGCACGAAGCTACATAAAGCAATAGTTATGTTTTTTTTTAGTAGCAGCTTAATAGCTTTTATCTATATTTTTTGAGATGACTACAAACGATGAAGATGTCAACATGAATAATGCACATAATTCTAAGTTTAAAAATTATTTTCGATTTTCAGATGAGCTAAAAGTTAAAATGTCCAAGGAACAAGAGCAATAAGTACGCTGTATCAAAACTGAAGGCCCCTCTGCATTGAGCGGAAGAAATTTTGATGGACGGTGACTAGTAGCAGTGAAAATGACAAGTAATTTTGTCTCGAGAGCTGAAGATTTAGTAATTCTTGTCATATACTTCTCCTGGGGCTTTATGTTCATGTATGTCCAAAGATTCTGCCCTACTATTTTAGTTGCTCAAAGTACATTCAACAGGCACTTTTCTTAATAGAAAATGGTACTGGACTATTCTATACCAGTAACCAAGATATTACACCCTTCGTGGATCAACGGGCTTGCATGTTAACTATCTTCAGACACTCGGAAAAGAGAGCCTTGTATCCTCTGGTTATGTAAGAACTCAGACAGAACCTCCACAGGTACACGAATTTACACTTGAACGTTACTATTTTTCTAGGTGCTAAACTGCTAACTGATCGATGAGCTAATAATCTCTGTATCATCACGATTCAGCGAGCTGGTGGTTTGACCTGACTTCAGATCATGTCCCGGGTGCCTTGGGAGTGTGACGATCGTTAGGGCCAGAACCAGGGTAGTCAGTCGTCTGCAGAACCATCCTTCCAAACATCTCCTCTACGATGGCATCGCTTCTGCTCAGATCATCCTACAACATTTTGCGGACAGGTTAATAAGATCAGATCCGGAGGAACTATATGGAATTTGGAACATGCTGTCTAAACTTAAGCAGGAACAGCTATTTGAGGTATGGTTTGGTTCTGACTCCTCAGCGTGCTATTTGTCACTGTTTGACCTGACTGTTATGTTTTGAAATACTCTAGTTTAACTTTTAATTTTTACTCAAATATCAAAGCACAAGACCTCATGGCCAAGAAGGACACTATCAGATAACTTAAAATGAACAGTTGCACTTGCACCTGGCTTTGCTTTGACTTCTAATTCTGAAACGAGGGCCTTAATTTTCGATTTTCAGGTCGACATGAGGTGCGAACTAGAACTGTGTGTAGGTGTCGAGCTTAGCCGACATCCAGACTCAACGCAACTATTCAATCCGACTGCAAACAACAAATGCAGGCAAAATCAAAATCAGGAGAAGTGTTTCTATGTTTACCTCTCTAATAAGAGTAACATTAATCTCAAAACATATAAAGAGGTAAGTAATATATATCCTATTAGAATTAATCTTATTTTTTATTTAGTGTTATCCGAGTCTGTAATAGCATTTGAGTTGAGTCCGTGTATGAGTCCGTAGTAGAAGTCGAGTCGTGTTGTTGAGTCCATTTATGAGTCCTGTAACTAGTCTTTATAAGGCACAGTCTAGTTGTGTAATCAGAGACAAGCGAAGGAGAAGCAATCGGTTGTGATCGAGGGTGATCAGAAGCTGAGAGGGAGAGAAATAAAGAGAAAAGCAGAGTGCTTTGCTCCCAAGAAAAGCAATTGTGTTCACGTATTGTGTTTCGAGTTGTTGCTATCATACTCAAAGATGCCACGACCAAAGGAGACTCGAGTACTCGAAGAGGCAGCATATTGGTCATGGTCGTAAGTTGGAGTTGAGTGTGGTCAAAGGCACTACGTGGCTGAAGGCGTTGCGTGGTCGATGTGAAGAACGGAAATAGATGAAGCGTTCTCACCTCGTCACGAGGCCGCGTGAGTTCATTTAAAGGCTGGACAAATCGCCAGGGGCTTACAGGATGTTATCTCATGTGTATATCTCTAACTGCCAAAGAAAGAGGATTCTAATTACAACAGATTGATTCGTATCGGAAGCTATACAAATATAGGACTCCTATGGCAGTTAGGATATACATGAAGATAGCATAGACGTATACAATTTATCTTCTAAACTTTCCTTGTTTACAGCCTCCCTCAATCACAACTTTCTCAAGTTGAGATTGTGTTTGAATTCTTCGAGTTTTTGTACTGAAAGAGGTTTGGTAAAACCATCTACAACTTGATCACCAGTAGGTACAAATTTGACATCCAATAACTTTTGATTGACTCTTTCTCTGACAAAGTGATAATCTATCTCAATATGCTTAGTTCGTGCATGAAAGACTGGATTGGCTGAAAGATATGTGGCACCAATATTATCACACCATAACTTAGCTGCTGGAGGACTTTCAATACTTAATTCATTCAATAAGGTTTGTACCCACATTACTTCAGCAGTAGCATTAGCTAAAGATTTATATTCAGCCTCAGTACTAGATCGTGACACTGTCGCTTGCTTTCGTGCACTCCAAGATATGAGATTTCTTCCTAAGAATATTGCAAAACCACCTGTTGATCTTCTATCATCAGGACATCCTGCCCAATCTGCATCGGAAAAAGCACTGACAAGTGTGGATTTTGACTTACTGATGTGAAGTCCAACACCCAGTGTATGCTTTAGATATCTCAAAATTCTTTTGACGGCGGTCCAATGCAATGTAGTTGGAGAATGCAAATATTGACAAACTTTATTTACAGGGAAAGATATATCAGGTCTGGTCAATGTCAAATATTGTAAGGCACCAACAATACTTCTGTACCTTGTGGAATCTTCAGGTCCAAGCTGATCTCCTTGAGCAGTTAATTTTTCAGAAATTGACATAGGTGTACTTACTGGTTTGCAGTTTAGCATGTTCACTCTCTTAAGCACATCTGAAGCATATTTTTCCTGAGTCAGAAGTATACCTTCTTGAGTTCTTTTTACTTCAATGCCTAGGAAGTAGTGAAGTTCTCCGAGATCCTTGAGAGCAAATTCTGTCTTGAGATCTCTAAGAAGTGCCATTGTTGCATCTGTGGAAGAGCTAGCAACAATTATATCATCAACATAAATAAGCATAAAGATAGTAATATTTCCTTTGTTATAATAAAACAAAGATGTATCTGTCTTGGATGGCTGAAAACCAAGGTTCTGTAATTTTTCACTAAGTCTCGAGTACCATGCCCTTGGAGCTTGTTTTAGGCCATATAGCGATTTATCCAACTTGCAAACATGATCCATCATTGCTTTATTCTCATAACCTGGAGGTTGCCTCATAAACACATCTTCCTCTAGAACACCATGCAAAAACGCGTTCTGTACATCTAATTGGCGAAGACTCCATCCTCGAGAAACAGCAACAGATAAAACAAGTCTAATAGTAGCTGCCTTGACTACAGGACTAAAGGTGTCTTCATAGTCAATGCCATACCTTTGCTTGAAGCCCTTGGCAACCAATCTAGCTTTGTATCTATCTATTGATCCATCTGCCTTTTTTTTGATTTTGTAGACCCATTTGCAGTCAATTAAATTCATATCCTTCCTTGGCGGTACTAAATGCCAAGTCTTGTTCTTCATTAAAGCTGTATATTCAATATCCATTGCATCCTTCCAATGTTTATTTTCCAATGCCTCCTGTAAATTTTCAGGTTCACCAGTAGAAGCAAGAAACCCATACCTTCTTCCATCTGTGTATCTGATTCTGCCGTCAGTAACAACTTTCGGCTTCACAATACCGTGCTGCAGTCTGGTGATAGGCCGACGCTGTTCGCCCGGAGTGCGCAATATTGAATCGTCAGGTCCGGATGAATTGTCTTCGGAAGCAGCTGCTGTCACTTGTACGGGCGAGGCAGAAACTGAACTCGGCGCCGTTTCCTCAGTGGATTGAGCGGGAAAGGTCATCTCGTTGGCTGCACTGTCTGTGACTGCATCATGCATGCCGAGAGCGGGAAAATTCATCTCGATGGCTGCACCGTCCGGGATTGCATCATGCATGCCGCTAGCAATTGCATTGTTCTCTGTATTCTGCATGTTGCCGCTGTCTCCCTGAATGTTATTGGCGCCTGTATCACCTGTAACTTCTTCCTGCAGCACAGCATCTTCTGCAAAATTGTCTTGAGAATTATTATTAGCAGGGTCATTGAATACTTGGTCATCTATTTGTTCTCCCCCGTGACCAAAAGGATTTAATAAGGAGGATGGAAGAAGAAGGATCTCTGATTTTAGTCTAGCACCGGCATTTTGATGAAGATTTGAGAAGGGAAAAACTTCCTCATCAAATACAACATCCCGGGAGATATAGATTCTACCAGTTGAGATGTCTAGACACTTAAAACCTTTATGCATGTTGCTGTATCCAAGGAAGGCACACTGTTTGGAACGAAATTGAAGTTTTCGACTATTGTAGGGACGAAGATTTGGCCAACATGCACACCCAAAAGTGCGAAGAGACAGATAATTTGGCTTGACTTTAAAAAGACACTCCAAAGGAGTCATAGATTGAATTACTTTGCTAGGAGTTCGGCTAATTAAATATGTGGCTGCAAGAAACGCTTCGTCCCAAAATTCCAATGGCATTACTGCATGAGCAAGGAGGGATAGGCCAACTTCTACTATATGCCGATGTTTTCTCTCAGCTGATCCATTCTGTTGATGTGTATGAGGGCATGAAACTTGATGAGATATTCCTATTTTTCTAAAGAAGGAATTCAGCTTCTCATATTCTCCTCCCCAATCACTTTGTATGGAGATAATTTTCCTATCAAATAATCGCTCCACAAGATTTTGGAATTCATGAAATCTTTGGAACACCTCAGACTTGTGTTTAAGCAAATAGATCCAAGTGAATTTACTATAATCATCGATAAAACTGACATAATATTTATTCTTTCCAACAGATTCAGGAGCAGGCCCCCATACATCAGAAAAGACTAATTCTAAAGGAAAATGCGACACACTGATAGACTTTGAATAAGGTAACTGATGACTTTTCGCCTGTTGACAAGCATCACAGACTGAATTTTTATTGGAATCTAAAGAACATGGAAGATTATTTAGGTTCACCACTTGTTGAACGACTGGAACGGCAGGATGTCCTAGACGATTGTGCCACCTTAAAAGGGATGGTTTGATGGCGCTGTATGCCTGTTTACGTGCCATGACTGGAGTGGATGGAAGAGGATATAATCCTCCTTTACATTTTCCTTGAAGTAGAACCCTCTTCGTTGCCTGATCCTTGATCAAAAAATAATTTGGGTGAAACTCAAGAAAGACTTGATTGTCAGTGACTAGGCGATGAACCGAGACAAGATTTTTCTTGGCTTTTGGAACGTGAAGCACATTATTAAGAAAGAAATTACGTTGAGGGGTATGAACTATAGTACGACCAATGTGTTCAATGCCCATACCTGCGCCACTTGCCGTGTGAATTTGTTCCACGCCATGATACTTGTCACGAACTGAAAGTTTGTCAAGCTCACTGGTGATGTGATCGGTTGCACCCGTGTCGGTGTACCAGTTTGTATCAACACCATACGATGTCACAACATTAGCAGCTGTCTTCTTCTCAGACACATACTCCTCATCAAACCGGTACCAACAGTCAAGAGCCGTGTGATTCGGCTTGTCACAAACCTGGCAGCGAATGCGGTTATCTGTATTGCTATTAGAACCGCTTCGGCCGCCATAAGACTTCTGGTTGCCGCGCCCGCCGCGACCGCCGCGACCATTGCCTCGGCTACCTCGACCGCGCTGTGAGCCGCTGCGTCCGCGTAGAGCGGCATTAACTGAACTTTGGGATCCCACTGTACCCTGCAGCATATTCATCCGATTTTCAAAGCCAATGAGTTGAGAGTATACTTCGCTCACCGAGATGGGATCAGATCGGCCCAGTATGGTTGTCACAATCGGATTGTAATCAACGTCAAGACCATTGAGGATATAGGATATGAATTCTTCATCGTCGAGAGACTTGCCGGCGGCTGCCATCTCATCAGCATATCCTTTCATCTTCTCGAAATACTCCGGCATCGTCATGGAGTTCTTCTGAGTACTCGCCAGCAGCATGCGGGTATTAACCACACGCGCTCGAGTTTGAGAGGAGTACATGTCTTCTATTGCTTTCCACACCTGAGCCGCGCTGGTCATGGAGGCGACATGAGTGAGGATCTCTCTTGACAGAGAGGAGAGAAGATGACCCAGAACCTGCTGATCCGAGGCTACCCATTTGGCATACTCAGGATTTGGTTCTTCAGCGTCTTTATCTTCGGATTTGACGATGAGTGTCTTCGGCGGCGCCACCGCAGTTCCGTCGAGGAACCCGGTGAGTTGCGCACCACGTATCGCCGGCAAGACCTGCGCCTTCCACAGCATGTGGTTGCTCTTGTTTAACTTCTCCGTTACTGGATAAGCCAGCGATGCGCCGAACACTGGTGACGGAGAGGAGACGTTCGCCATGGATGAGATCTTCAGAGGTTGGCTCTGATACCATGTGAAGTACGGAAATAGATGAAGCGTTCTCACCTCGTCACGAGGCCGCGTGAGTTCATTTAAAGGCTGGACAAATCGCCAGGGGCTTACAGGATGTTATCTCATGTGTATATCTCTAACTGCCAAAGAAAGAGGATTCTAATTACAACAGATTGATTCGTATCGGAAGCTATACAAATATAGGACTCCTATGGCAGTTAGGATATACATGAAGATAGCATAGACGTATACAATTTATCTTCTAAACTTTCCTTGTTTACAGTCGAAATATCAGAGTGCTATCGATCGAAAGCTTCGGCGGTGGAGTGGTCAAAGACTTCCGAGTGTAGAGCAGTCGAAGACTCTAAGAGCAAAGCAGTTGAACAGTCAGAGCAAAGAAGTTGAAGCGTTCGAGGGCTAATCAGTTGAAGCTACGAGCACGTATTAAAGTGATCGTATCCATTAGACATTGAGAAGTCTTAACTTCTCATTGCATGAACCCGTATGTAGTAGAGAAGGCGTGGTCGTTACGAGAACATACTGGTCGTTACGAGGCTACGAGTATGAGCTGATCGGGAAAATGCAGTGTTAAGCCAGAGTGGTCATTACTCGGTTACAAGTACGTGCACAATAGCAAAGAGTGGTCGTAACTAGCTGAGTGGTCGTAAACCACAACGTGGTCGTAAACAACTTGGAGTGGTCATTTTCCAATAGTTGAGTAGTTGTTTTCCAATAGTGGTATCAGAGCTTTAGAACACCTAAGACCTTATGGTTCCCAACGATGGCGTTTTTCAGACAGCAAGCGGCAAGGAATGGCGGCGGGGAGCCACAACAATTCCTGATGTTGGCGGCGACGAATTATACCCTATGGGCCATCAAGATGGAGGCGATTATGGATGCACAAGGAGTCTGGGAGGCAGTAGAACCTACGGTCGTAGACGAGAAGAAGAATAAAGCGGCACATGCGTTCATCTTCCAAGCCGTCCTGGAAGACGTCCTTCTGCAGATCGCAAAGAAGAAATCGGTAAAGGAGGTGTGGGATGGACTAAAGACTCAATATCTAGGTGTTGACCGTGTGAAGAAGGCCCGGCTGCAAGCAATGCAATTTGAGGAAGCAATAGGATGGCTAAAAGCATATGAAGAATGACTCAATCAGCGAACTAATAAGAATGCAGATGGACAACTCATGTTCTCCCAAACCGAATGGGAAGCAAGGAACTCAAAGATAGAGAGAGGAGGGCATCACAAGCAATGGCGCGGGTGAGGCAGCCAGAGTGGTCGAGGCGGCAGAGGTGGTCGTGGAGACAAGGTTAGGCAAGGTGGTGATGAAAGATCACGTGACACATCACATGTTGAGTGCTTTGAATGCAGTGAATACGTGCATTATGCGTCGAGTGTTGCAGCCACATAAAGTGTTTCAACTGCTTCATATTTCCCAAGCAAGAAGGATGAGGAGGTGAACCTCACGTCCTCACCTGTGCTGAGGAGAATGTTGAGCCGGTATTACTTCTTTCCTTATGTGTTGAAGAGACGCCAGGCATGGTGATGTTGAACGAGAAGAACGTAGTTCCTAAACTATGCATGGAGGAAGCAGCGTCGATCGCACTGATTGGTGGTACTTGGATAATGGAGCCTGCAATCACATGATGGGAGATCGCTCCATGTTTTATGAGCTCGACGAGAAGATTTCGGGCAAAGTTAAGTTTCACGATGGCTCCACAGTCGAGATAAAAGGCAAAGGATCGATGTTGTTGCAATGCAAAACTGGTGATCAGAAGTTGATATCTGAGATTAATTTTATACCAAGTCTGTATAGTAACATACTCAATCTTGGACAGATAACAGAAAAAGGGTGTAGGGTGGTGTTTGTAACATCCTGAAAAATCTAAATTTGAAAATATGAATTTCTTGAATTATGTTTGCAAAATATTTTATTGGAATTTGGATTTTGTCGTGATTTTCTAAATTTGGTTGAGATTCCAAAACTTTAATAAATTCATAAAAGACAAAGACAAGCATTAGTAATGCCGAAAAGGGACTATGCAAATAAAAGCAAACTAAAATTTTAAATAAGAATCTGAAAAGATGATCCAGTATAAGGAGAAAGAAACTTGAGTTAAAATATAAAATCTCATTTTGGAAATAATGACATAAATATCAGTAAAAAGTAAATGATTAAAATACAAACACATATGCATATATGTATGTATGTGTGTGTATATATATACGTGCATATACAAATTATACAAGGAAGAGCTTAACAATATAGGAAATAATATACATATATATATTTGAAGCTTAAGTTCCGAAGGTCATACAAAAATCAGTAAACGTAAATATTAAACAAAAACTTAAGTTAGAAAATAGAAAATCCAAATTCAAGGACCAAAATTTCAGCAACTGCAAAAAGCTTCCCATTATTCCCTTCTTTATTTTCTCTCATTTACAGGTGGGGCCCTTTCCTTTCCCCGTTTCTCTCTCTCCCTCCTGTCTTCGCCCTATGGCCACTGGGCCCGTCCACCCGCGCCTTCCTCCTTCTTTCTCCTCCTTCTTCCTTCCTCCTCCGGTGGAAGTTGCTCCACGTCTCCCTTCACTGTGCGACCGCTGCGCCCGCGTCAGCAGAGCCTGCCGCCGCGCCCGCGTCAGCAGAGCCTGCCGCCGCGCCTGCCTTCCTCTGCGTCAACCCGCCTCCGCCCGCGCGCGGCTCCTCCCCTTTCCACCTCCCTGTGCGCCGGACCCCCTCGCTCCTCCACTCTACTTCGGCAAAGCCGTGCGGCGCGGCCGCGCGTGCTCCCTTTTCCTGTATCTTCGCAGCGCCGTCATCACACGTGCGCCTGCGCCAGTGCGAATCACGGTCGCTCCCACAGCCTGCACCGCTGTTGCTCCCGCCGCCTGTCGACGCGACCGCACGGGCGAGTTTCTGATGTCGGCCCTCCTCGCGCGTCTATAAAAGCCACCAAGGTCTTCCCCGGGCTTCCCATACCCCACCCTTTCTCTCGTCAAAGCCGATTGAACCGAGAGTCCCTACAACGCCGGCAATCCCGTCTCCTTCCCCAACTCCGGCCGTCGTGCACCCCGCCGAATCTTTCCACTAAAACCCAATTCCTTCCTCCAGAGGCATCACCAGAACGTCGTGAGCTTGCCCCCTGCCTTTTCCAAGCTCCTCGTCGGCCGTACCTCACCGGCACCGGAGTCCTCCCCGAGCTCGCCGCAGCCACTCGCCGCCGGCCCGCCTCGACGGTCCCCGAGCTCCGCCGACTCTCCCACTAGCTTCACCAACCTGAGGGCAACCCGTTTTAGTAGTCACCCGACCCGCTCTGGCCGCTCCTCGCCGCCGACACCGCCGTCCGTACCTACCTCCTACCTCCTCTGTTTTGGGTTACAAAACCGCCCCTTACAAAGCAGGTAACATCGGCTAGCTGAGTGGCTAGCAGCGCTCACTCTCAATGCACTGACCCCGGTTCGTATCCCTTTGGCCGCAGTATATAGTTAGGATTTTTACCCTTTTTGCCGAGAGCAGCAGTGAAGGAGAAATTAAGGAGAAAATCCAAAAACAATTAATAAAGGGGTGCAATAAATAAATAAAAGGATGCAGAAATTAACTAAGGTATAAATGAGCTTCTTAACTATTTTTAGCATGAGTAACTATCATAAGCTAGTAAATAATATGCCTGGACTATCTATTTTAACTCTAAATTATTAAATAAAGGTTTAGGAGGAACATTGCTTAGGATATGCTTCCATGAAATGAGGGTTTAAACCTTAACCATTATTTCTATACCCTAAGCAATCAAGAGAACCATTTTTTTTTACTATTAAATGATTTGGGAATAAAGCCACTAATATTTGGACTAGTTATCACCTCTGAATAGTTAATATGGTTTGCATAAATGAATTAAAAGACTAAATAATAATTAAAGGCAATAATAAAGAAAATTTCTTTTGGTTAAAAGTTTAAATTTAATAAAGGTTACCATTAATTATAGTTAGAATCTATGCCCAGTATTCCACCTACCTCCATTAGATAAATTTTAGCGGTAGATTTTGCGAAATAGCAAATATCGAAATATGACCTTATACGCCAAGCTTCGCTTAGATAACTAAGTTTAAGCTTAGAATAAAAAATGAAGCTAAGCCTAATTATAATCAAGGTATAGACAAAATGATAGTGAGCCCTAAATTAAATCTTAACATTAGATTTAGTGAATAATAATAACCAGTCAAGGAACATGAATTAAGCAAAATATTCAAAGTATATAAAATAGGATGTCCATTAAAGTTAGAGACATTTATAAGCAAATGTATATAGATAAATAGTTAGAAAAATGTTGATGACATATACGCGCCATTAGTAAATATGTTAGTTCAAATTTTAAGCACCTTAGACCTTATTGAAAATATAAACATTCCAAAGTAAACACTTAATTAAAACAAACACGAGTAAATAAGGTTGCATAAAATGCCACATATCACATTCAGTGATATGAAGATACATAAAATAGGATAATGGGATTATTAAAGACTTAAATTCTAAATTAATTACCTTATAAAAATAAATAATGAGCATTTGCTAGTTATCTTAATCTAGTTAATAAGTAATGGCATATATAGGTAATTAATCAAAAACTTAATAAAGGTATCCAAGTGTTATTATACTTTTGACTAAAAGGTTTATAGAATAAGTACAGATCTCATCTATCAGTCCAGTTTGCTTTTATCATAACCTAAGTTGCAAGGAATACTTACCCTGAAGATAAAATTTGTACACTAAACTCCTACACCAGTCTATATGCCTAACCCGACTCATGGAACTTCCTTGATAAATATAAAAATAATAAAAGAAACTGTTAATAAAAGATCGAGTCGTCATTTTCACCACCGGCCTTGCCTTAAATCACCAAATCACCCGTTAACTCATAATAAAACTAAATTGAGTTTATTCGGATTTATTTGAATCTTTTAAGTTATTTGCCTTTATTTGGATTCAGTCGTTTGTCGCGTAATTAGAAATTGGGAGTCGTGAAGATTCAGTGGATCCAGCGAGATTAAGCTTGAAGTGAAGATAGAGACCAGAAGCTCAAGAGCAAGCATTGTGTGAGCTCAAGACCGCGGTAAACCGCGCCAGGCGAGTCAATACTTTGATCATGTTGAACCTACATTTCTGCAAATTATTTTGGTTTTAAATTATCAAATGGCATGCGGTATGTTATATGCAAATCCATGTTAATTTAAGATTCTAGTTACATGCCTATTGTTTACCTTGAATAATATTACACCCCCTTTGAAATATTTGAATATGTGAACATTGTCGCCCTAGCAAAACTATAATATTAACCTTTGAAAATAAGTCCCTAATTATATGCCATGCTTAGTATTGCATAGATACTCAAGGGCGCGAGAGCGCCCAAGCATCACTTGTAAACCTGAGAAAAATTGGTTGGGCAGTCATGGTGGGAATGACTGGTATATTTGACATGACTATTTTATACCCTCAAAATCCCCAACTTGCTTAAATATCTGGGCGGATTGGTTGGATGGTGTGAGTGTGGTGCAGTGGATGCACAAAATGGGTTAGTGATAGACCGCCCAGATACCACTAAGGACTGAATCTTGTCATGACCTCCCGGGTAAAACAGTACAACCACAAGTCTGTAAATTACAACTTGGCTAAGTACATTTATCGAATCCTCGGACTCATTTCACGGGTTGGGGTTCGAAGGGGTTATGCTATGGCAAGGGGGCCTGAAGGGACACCAGTGGGGGGTGAAGTTTCCCAGCTGTCCTACGTTGCGGAAAGAGAGAAGGTCCGGCTGCGTAGTGGCTGTGGGAAACATCCCGCGCACAGATGGGACCCACCGCAAGTGGGCAGTCTCCCATAAAAGTGAAATGAGAAAAGGGACTCGATAATTTGAAAAGTCACTGTGATGGTCTGCTCAACCACACGTCTAGGGAATCGTGTGGGGCAACGAGTTGATTGTCTCTTGTGGTGAAAGTGTACAAACTCTGTAGAGTCTAAAACTATTCGAATAGCCGTGCCCACGGTCAAGGGCGGACATGGGAACTTAACCAGATATAGTTCTATTTTAAAATGATTTATGAATGGGAATGGAAAAGTGGAGGGCAGTGTAAGGCCCTGGTTTGGAATTGTCCTGGGTGTCGTCCCAGTGGTAAGTTAAGCGGCTATAACGCTGAAGAATTGCTATATGGTGCAGATGCCATGTAATGGTGGATGGAATCTGAATCACTATTATTACTGCATTCAACATATACGTGTGTTCAAAATGCTAGGTCTTAAGGAATTTTTATATAATTGTATTCAAAAGCACTCTTCGCAAAAGAAAATAAACTTAAGCCATCCTTGATTAGCCATACATGTTATATATACTGCATTCTGTGTGTTGATTCGCTGAGCACGGGGTCGGAGTGCTCACGCTCGCTTTTGCGGCAAAATTCAGAATCAGGAGTCAAATCACCTCGCCTCAGCAACAAGAGTGGACAAGCTGGCAGATAAGATGAAGATGAAGATGTCAAGGGCTAGGTCGCGAACCTCCAGTTGGCTGCCTGTGGGCATGTCCTGAAGGTCCCACCCGTGTGCTTCGTTCTTCCGCTGCTGCAATTTAGTAATTTCGGCCTAATCGGCCCAGGTGTAAGTTTATTATTTTAATTACGTTTCCGCATGATATGTACTTTGATATTCAGAACTGTAACTGTGTGCACTATCTACTGATCCAGGGAATAGTGCAGTAATCACAGAGGAATCCGGATGGTAATATCTGGGTCCCTACAGGCATGGTATCAGAGCATATCGACTGCAGGTCGTGGCCTAGTTAGCCTGGCCGTTAGTTTTATGACTAGAATTATTTCTTAAAAATTTTAATTTCCAAAATTATAAGTAGTATTGCTCAATCTCATCTCTGTTAGATGATTCCCTCTTACTATATGCTGCCCTGGCCATTTTTAAATCCGAGGCTCTCTTATCCCGAATTCAAAATAATCAAAATCTGGCACTTACTTTGTACACTCTCTTTGAAAACTTTCCTTGGGCCAAAGTCACAACTCTTAAATTAGAAACTCATTTAAAGAAATATTTTATATTTGGGAGGATCATTATCAAAATTGAATAAAAAAAATCAGTTTTCAAACTCATTCATTTGGCAAACCTGACCCTCCAAGGAAATTTTTGTAAGTTCAACTACTGGCCAAAAAAAATGTTCCAAAAATTCACTTTGGATTCCCAAATAGTTAAAATAAAGTTATTTGTCGAAAAACTTTTCCGTAAAAAGGATCTTGTGTTTCAAAAATAAAAGCCTAAGGGTAAACCTTGAGGTATGGCTTCTTAAAAGAGTTATTTTAGTAAAAGCCTATTTCCCATATTAGGTTTTATTACCCATTGTTAGAAAAAAAGGGGGCTTCTTATCCAAAATAATAATAATATATAGATACATATCCATTTCTGCCACACAGTTTCAAAAAAAATGATGATAATACAAGAATGAGCACTGATATCAAGCAAACCACCTCCAAATACTTCCTCTCCGTTTTATTAATTTCAAAAGGAAAATTTTGTTTCCCTTCTCATACCCTACTCTGAAATTTAAGGTTAAGAACGTTGAAGATGGTCATGAAGATAAGGTAGTCTCGTTCTAAACGGACTATGCAGATAAACCCTGTGCCCCCATATGTGTGTTTCCCCGAATAGACGTTGTCTTGTCGCGAGCTTTCACTTTGGCCCTGTGCACTGCCTTCTTGCCCTCGGGCGTTATATTTCGCAGTCACAGGAAAAGATTGTTTTAAAGAGCTTGCAAGATTTGTGTGCCACCCCAGCTTCCTGGGGTATACTCCTTTAAAGTTAGAATGGGTAGGGATTACCTTATCCCCACGATTCTATCCTTACCTCATGCTATTCCCTCTCACCTCCTGCTGAAAACCTCGTCGGATCCAAAGGAACGAAATAACAAGAAACCCAAAACCAGGGCAATCAAGAAGAAGCGAAGACTTTTTCAACCTCCCAGCATTTAAGGAAAACAACATCACTATGAAGAAGGCCACACGCTAGGAGAGAGCCACAAAGCAGGGTCACCTGTTTCTGCGAAGGACAAGACTCTTGCCCCATGAATTGCTCCTCAAATCTATTGTTGATCGAGATAGCTAAGAATACAATAGATGAGTAATGACAATTGTCATTTATTTAAGGGGGGTAGCATTAAGAGACAAGAATGTCGAAGCACTACCACGATGTAAGTTTCGGAGGAGCAACAACCTGGACTCAGAGCTAATCGAACCAGTATATGAAGATTTGCATAACCGGAAGTCTTAAAGTGATAAGGACAAAAGACCACCATATAGATATGTCCATTGGCACCTCTTACATTCATAAGGCCCTCTACCCCCTAAGGGACAGACCATTGCTACCCACCTATCAGTGTGAATTCTATGACCACCATATGTCCAATAGACGATGCAACTATCCCATTTTCCCAGGATGTGAAGACAACGATGTCAAAGAGCAAGCATCTGGAAGGCTACGACCTATCCAGGAAGACAAGGTTTTTCTCTTCCCTTTTTACTTCTTCAAGTTCTAACCGCTATTGTGCAGATTTTCATCTCTCTGTGAGGCTAACAAACTATAAGTCGAGCAACACCCCGAAACTCATTGCTAGCCAACATAACTCACCTCCATTCTTTCTGCTCTACCGGAATCTCGGGGTCGAGATTCTTTTTAAGGGGGGTAGATTTGTAACATCCTGAAAAATCTAAATTTGAAAATATGAATTTCTTGAATTATGTTTGCAAAATATTTTATTGGAATTTGGATTTTGTCGTGATTTTCTAAATTTGGTTGAGATTCCAAAACTTTAATAAATTCATAAAAGACAAAGACAAGCATTAGTAATGCCGAAAAGGGACTATGCAAATAAAAGCAAACTAAAATTTTAAATAAGAATCTGAAAAGATGATCCAGTATAAGGAGAAAGAAACTTGAGTTAAAATATAAAATCTCATTTTGGAAATAATGACATAAATATCAGTAAAAAGTAAATGATTAAAATACAAACACATATGCATATATGTATGTATGTGTGTATATATATACGTGTATATACAAATTATACAAGGAAGAGCTTAACAATATAGGAAATAATATACATATATATATTTGAAGCTTAAGTTCCGAAGGTCATACAAAAATCAGTAAACGTAAATATTAAACAAAAACTTAAGTTAGAAAATAGAAAATCCAAATTCAAGGACCAAAATTTCAGCAACTGCAAAAAGCTTCCCATTATTCCCTTCTTTATTTTCTCTCATTTACAGGTGGGGCCCTTTCCTTTCCCCGTTTCTCTCTCTCCCTCCTGTCTTCGCCCTATGGCCACTGGGCCCGTCCACCCGCGCCTTCCTCCTTCTTTCTCCTCCTTCTTCCTTCCTCCTCCGGTGGAAGTTGCTCCACGTCTCCCTTCACTGTGCGACCGCTGCGCCCGCGTCAGCAGAGCCTGCCGCCGCGCCTGCCTTCCTCTGCGTCAACCCGCCTCCGCCCGCGCGCGGCTCCTCCCCTTTCCACCTCCCTGTGCGCCGGACCCCCTCGCTCCTCCACTCTACTTCGGCAAAGCCGTGCGGCGCGGCCGCGCGTGCTCCCTTTTCCTGTATCTTCGCAGCGCCGTCATCACACGTGCGCCTGCGCCAGTGCGAATCACGGTCGCTCCCACAGCCTGCACCGCTGTTGCTCCCGCCGCCTGTCGACGCGACCGCACGGGCGAGTTTCCGATGTCGGCCCTCCTCGCGCGTCTATAAAAGCCACCAAGGTCTTCCCCGGGCTTCCCATACCCCACCCTTTCTCTCGTCAAAGCCGATTGAACCGAGAGTCCCTACAACGCCGGCAATCCCGTCTCCTTCCCCAACTCCGGCCGTCGTGCACCCCGCCGAATCTTTCCACTAAAACCCAATTCCTTCCTCCAGAGGCATCACCAGAACGTCGTGAGCTTGCCCCCTGCCTTTTCCAAGCTCCTCGTCGGCCGTACCTCACCGGCACCGGAGTCCTCCCCGAGCTCGCCGCAGCCACTCGCCGCCGGCCCGCCTCGACGGTCCCCGAGCTCCGCCGACTCTCCCACTAGCTTCACCAACCTGAGGGCAACCCGTTTTAGTAGTCACCTGACCCGCTCTGGCCGCTCCTCGCCGCCGACACCGCCGTCCGTACCTGCCTCCTACCTCCTCTGTTTTGGGTTACAACACCACCCCTTACAAAGCAGGTAACATCGGCTAGCTGAGTGGCTAGCAGCGCTCACTCTCAATGCACTGACCCCGGTTCGTATCCCTTTGGCCGCAGTATATAGTTAGGATTTTTACCCTTTTTGCCGAGAGCAGCAGTGAATGAGAAATTAAGGAGAAAATCCAAAAACAATTAATAAAGGGGTGCAATAAATAAATAAAAGGATGCAGAAATTAACTAAGGTATAAATGAGCTTCTTAACTATTTTTAGCATGAGTAACTATCATAAGCTAGTAAATAATATGCCTGGACTATCTATTTTAACTCTAAATTATTAAATAAAGGTTTAGGAGGAACATTGCTTAGGATATGCTTCCATGAAATGAGGGTTTAAACCTTAATCATTATTTCTATACCCTAAGCAATCAAGAGAACCATTTTTTTTTACTATTAAATGATTTGGGAATAAAGCCACTAATATTTGGACTAGTTATCACCTCTGAATAGTTAATATGGTTTGCATAAATGAATTAAAAGACTAAATAATAATTAAAGGCAATAATAAAGAAAATTTCTTTTGGTTAAAAGTTTAAATTTAATAAAGGTTACCATTAATTATAGTTAGAATCTATGCCCAGTATTCCACCTACCTCCATTAGATAAATTTTAGCGGTAGATTTTGCGAAATAGCAAATATCGAAATATGACCTTATACGCCAAGCTTCGCTTAGATAACTAAGTTTAAGCTTAGAATAAAAAATGAAGCTAAGCCTAATTATAATCAAGGTATAGACAAAATGATAGTGAGCCCTAAATTAAATCTTAACATTAGATTTAGTGAATAATAATAACCAGTCAAGGAACATGAATTAAGCAAAATATTCAAAGTATATAAAATAGGATGTCCATTAAAGTTAGAGACATTTATAAGCAAATGTATATAGATAAATAGTTAGAAAAATGTTGATGACATATACGCGCCATTAGTAAATATGTTAGTTCAAATTTTAAGCACCTTAGACCTTATTGAAAATATAAACATTCCAAAGTAAACACTTAATTAAAAAAACACGAGTAAATAAGGTTGCATAAAATGCCACATATCACATTCAGTGATATGAAGATACATAAAATAGGATAATGAGATTATTAAAGACTTAAATTCTAAATTAATTACCTTATAAAAATAAATAATGAGCATTTGCTAGTTATCTTAATCTAGTTAATAAGTAATGGCATATATAGGTAATTAATCAAAAACTTAATAAAGGTATCCAAGTGTTATTATACTTTTGACTAAAAGGTTTATAGAATAAGTACAGATCTCATCTATCAGTCCAGTTTGCTTTTATCATAACCTAAGTTGCAAGGAATACTTACCCTGAAGATAAAATTTGTACACTAAACTCCTACACCAGTCTATATGCCTAACCCGACTCATGGAACTTCCTTGATAAATATAAAAATAATAAAAGAAACTGTTAATAAAAGATCGAGTCGTCATTTTCACCACCGGCCTTGCCTTAAATCACCAAATCACCCGTTAACTCATAATAAAACTAAATTGAGTTTATTCGGATTTATTTGAATCTTTTAAGTTATTTGCCTTTATTTGGATTCAGTCGTTTGTCGCGTAATTAGAAATTGGGAGTCGTGAAGATTCAGTGGATCCAGCGAGATTAAGCTTGAAGTGAAGATAGAGACCAGAAGCTCAAGAGCAAGCATTGTGTGAGCTCAAGACCGCGGTAAACTGTAACATCCTGAAAATTTGAATTTAAGAATTTAAAGCTTTTGAATTATTATTGCAATGTATTTCATTTGAATTTGGAGTTTGTGGGATTTTCTGAAAAATTTGGTGAAGGTTCCGACAATTAAAAGGAACGAGAAGAAGACGAACATGTCAACGGTTAAATTAAGATTAGTTAATGCAAGTCAAACTGACATGTGGACCCGGCCTTTAATTAAACAGAAGCTGGACCCCACCTGTCATAGGCACAGATAAAAGAGGATAAAAATAAAGAAAAGATTTTAAAACTGGAAGTGGGACCCACCTGTCAGAGATTTATTATTTTCCAGATTTATTTGAACTGAAAACATTAAATGGGTATAACTTATTCGTTTTAGATCCAAATTGAATGAAACAAATTTCTAAATTTATCTAAATTCAAGATCTATCCAAGAGAACTGAAACCATAAATTTTAGAGCTCAATTGAATTTTTGGTGATATTTAATGTGGTTTGCATAAATAAGTTGAAAAGACTAAATATTAGTTAAGGGCATGGCTAGAGAAAAATACTTTGGTTAAATGTTCATTCATGGATTAATCAATAAAAGTTAAACGACTAATGTGCCTTCAATCTTTATTTTAAAAGCATAGTGAGGGATTTAGCCATAACCTTGTTTAGGTTATACTCACATGAAATGACGACTTAACAAACGAAGATGGTCTAGAGAAATAAATCCTAAATCGTGGCATACTAGTAAATGTTATAGAATTAACCATGGCATGGTTTAAAACATGACCATCATCTCTATGTCCCAAACAATTAGAAGAACCCTTTTTGACTATTAGATAATATGGATATTAAGCCACTAATATTTGGAATAAATCATGTATGCATGATTAATATGGTTTGAGCAATTGTCTAAAAGGCTAGTTATTAAATTCAAAGCAATAATAAATAAATATGGCTTTGGTTAAATACAAAAATAATAACAGTAACTAAAATGTACATAAGATGTTTGTGATACCTAACCCAAAGGGCATCTTTAGCCAAATTCATGTTGGCAAGTCTATTAAAATCCCTAGGTCATTTGTAATTAAAATAAGCTCACCATCCGGCATATTAAAGAACAAGGTAATGTTAGCACAATCTAAACTCATACATCTCGAATTGCTAAAAGTATAAACTATAAGATTAATTTGAATATAAACAAGCTCATTAGTTCAGACAAAGGATTAATTAATGGTTAATGATTTCATAAGTACTGAAATTGGATTACTAATTAGAAGGCCCTAATAAAACCCTCGCTATCCGCACGTCGCCAATAAATAAATCTATGTTATAATAAAGCTAATCCTAACAATAACCGAAGCATAGACAAAACGATAATGTGTCGTTAAATCTTAGCCTTAGGATTAGTTGGGCATGATTTAATGTAGCAAGTCAGGACCCATATGAGCGGATCCTCATTCAACTTAAATTTAGCCTAGCTATGAACGAAGGTACATAAAATATGATAATGGGGCTATTAGAGATTTAAATTCTAATTAGTTACCATATAAAGAATAAATATTGAGCCCTTGCTATTTATCTTAACCTAATTAATAAGTAAAAGCCTATATCAGAGACTACTCTAAAAACTTAATAAAGATATCCAAGTGTGATAATACCTTTGACTAAAAGATTTATAGAATAAGTACAGATCTCATCCATCAGTCCAGTTTGCCTTTACCATAACATAAGTTACAAGAAATACATACCCAGTCAGACTCGTACATCGATACATAGGTCTAACCTAGCTCATGGAACTTCCTTGATAAATACGGAAATAATAAAAGAAGTTAGTAATAAAAAGATCACACCTCGCCTTTCTCCAATCGGCTATATTTGGCCATTTCTTTTCCAAAGCCAATAATTCCTGTAGGTACATCTTCACTTTTGATCCCTCGTAATTCTAAAATTTTCCCTCACGGTAAAGCTATTCAAATAGCTCGTTCTCTTGCTCAAATCCAGCTACCCCTGTGTTGGCAACACCTTAAACCGAATCATCCTTCTATTCTCAAGTCGTAATCAATGTATAAGCTAAATCAGCCATTTGAGTTATTCGGATTTATTTGGATCTTTTGAGTTATTTGCTTTTATTTGGATTCAGTTGTTTAGCGCGTAATTAGATATGGGAATCCTGAAGAATTAAAGGATCAGGCGTGATCAAGAGCAAATCGAAGATAAAGACCAGAAGCCCAAGAGAAAGCATTAAGTGAACTCAAGATCGCGGTAAACCGCGCTAGGCGAGTCAATACTTTGATCATGATTGAACCTACGTTTTCTGCAAATTACGTTTGTTTAAATTATCAAATTGCATGCTGTTATGTTATATGCAAATACATGTTAATTTAAGATTCTAGTTATATTCCATTGTGTACTTGGTTAATATTACCCCTCCTTTGAAATATTTGAACATGTGAACATTGTCGCCCTAGCACAAATTATAATAGTAACCTTTCAAAAATAAGTCTGTAATTATATGCCATGCGTAGTATTGTTTGGATACTCATGGGCGCGAGAGCGCCCAAGCATCACTTTTAATCCTGAGAAAAATTGGTTGGGCAGTCATGGTGGTAATGACTGGTGTATGTTGGACATGGTTATTTTATGCTCCCAAAACTCTCAATTTGCTTTAATATCTGAGCGGATGGTTTGGGGGCTGGTATGTGGTGCGAAGGAATGCACAAAATTGTGGAGTGTGGTAGAACCGCTCAGATAATACTAAGGACTGAATCTTGTCATGTCAGCCCGTGTAAAACAGTACAACCACAAGTCTGTAAAATACAACTTGGCTAAGTAGACTTATCGAAATCCCGGACTCATCTCACTGGTAGTGGATTGATGGGGTTATGCTATGGCAAGGGGGCCTGAAGGGACACCAGTGAGGGGTGAAGTTTCTCAGTCGTGCTAGCGCAGAGGGGAGGGAAGCCCGTACGCTAGTAGTAGTGAGAAACATCCCGTGCAAACAGATGGGGCCCATCGCAAATGGGAGGTTACCCATAAGGTGAGATGGGAGAAAGGACTAGATACTTTGAAAAGTCACTGTGATGGTCTGCTCGACCACACGTCTAAGGAATCGTGTGGAGCAACGAGTTGATTGTCTCTTGTGGTGAAAGTGTACAAACTCTGCAGAGTCAAAACTATTCGAATAGCCGTGCCCACGGTCATGGGCAGACATGGGAACTTAACTGGATATAGTTCTGTTTCAAAAACATTGGAAACTGGGAATGGAAACTTGAAGGGCGAAGGACTGCCCTGGTTTGGAATTGTCCTGGGTGTCGTCCCAGTGGTAAGTTAAGCGGCTATAACGCTGAAGAAATTGCTATATGGTGCAGATGCCATGTAACGGTGGATGGAATCTGAATCGATATTAATAATGCATTTCCTTGTACATTATGATTTGGTTCAAATTGCTAGGTCTTAGGGATTTTTAAGTAATTGTATTCAAAAGCACTCTACGCAAAATAAAATAACCCGAGCCTTCCTTTGATAAGCCATGCATACTACTTAATTGCATTCTGTGTATTGGCTCGCGGAGCACGGGGTCGGAGTGCTCATGCTCGCTTTTGCGACAAAATTCAGAATCAAGAAATCAAATCACCTCGCCTCAACAACAAGATTGGACAAGCTGGCCGAGAAGATGAAGATGTCAAGGGCTAGGTCGCGAACCTCCAGTTGGCTGCCTGTGGGCATGTCCTGAAGGTCCCACCTGTGTGCTTCGTTCTTCCGCTGCTGCAATTTAATGATTTCGGCCTAATCGGCCCATGAGTAAGTCTACTAATATATTTACGCTTCCGCATGATATGTATTTTGATATTCATTTCTGTAACTGTGAGCACTATCTACTGATCCAGGGAATAGTGCAAGTAAATCACAGAGGAATCCGGATGTTAATATCTGGGCTCTTACAGCTTTGGTATCAGAGCATATCGACTGCAGGTCGTGACCTAGTTAGCATGGTCGTTAGTTTCATGACTAGGAATATGTCTTTAAAATACTGTTTGCAAAAATATAAGTTATACTGCTCTTTCTCATCTCTCTTAGATGATTCCCCTTATCTATACGCTGTCCTAGTCATTTTACTTCTGAAGCTCTCTTACCCAAATTCAAAGTGATGAAAATACAGTACTTCTCTTGTAACCACTCTATGAAAACATGCCTTAGGCCAAGAATTATGAAGCTTACCCTTGAGACCTAATTGTTTTATTCTGGGGTGAAATAATAGTGCGAATTTTGGGTAAATGTATCGTGGAGTTTAATTGAATAGGTTGACCAGACAGATAAATTAAGTAATTCTGGGAGAAATAGAAAGTGTGAAACTGACTAAAGGATTGCACACTGATAAATTGTATCATTCCTGGAGGATGCTTACAATAATGAATAAATTTGAAGGTTGATAATAAAGATTTAGGATGGTTACTAAATGAGTAATTATGATTTTTAAATACAATCTCGGATTATTAGGAAGTCCTGATACACATGACACTGGTGGATTTAAAAGTAATAATGATGGATAATTGAGGAGTAGATATACAATAAAGATTCAGGTTGATCATTGGAGAAGCAAACTATGGAATTGGATCAATGACACCAGACTGGATTATTAGGAGGTCATGATATGAAAAACATCAGTGGATCTAAATAAAGAAAGTTAGATCTTCATAGGATTGGAAAGCTGATAAAACTGGCAATTGACGAACCTGAGATTGGATTTATAAAGATGTGATGGAAATTCAGGCACATCAGAAATTGGTAACTTCGATTCGATTAATAAAATTTTAAATGGAAGAATTATATTGGTGGATTTATAGTAAAGGTATTGGATTTTCATTGGATTGTAGAGCTAATAAGTTGACCAATAGTGGATCCGAGATTTTGATTATACAATCATAGTGAAAATATGATATTTAATCCACAAATATATGATTGGAGGTCAAAGATTTATGCGGGACTTAGATAATCATGACTAGATTAATGAAATGATGGATGATACAATAAGACGAGTGTGATTGGTGGATCAAATAAAATAAATAATCTCCTTCGTTGTTTGGAGTCTTAGATGGCAGTAATGCCATGAACAATTAATGAAGAAAGATAGCCTAAGTACAGATTGCAAAAGTGGAAGTTAAATTATAAAGGCCATTGGATTCTAAGCCTTATGTGCAAAAAAAAATCATATGGGAGTAAATTGATTCGGTGATGGATAGTTGAACGTTGGAAGAGATTAGGAAAAAAAAATCTATTTAGCCACAAGGCTCAAAAAAAAAGTGAGTGCTAAAACCAGTGAAACTACCCCAAATACCTTCCACTTCTTTCTATTAATTACAAAAGGAAAATTTTGATCCTTTTCTCATACCCCTACTCCAAATATTAAGGTTAGGAACGTCGAAGATAATCATGAAGATAAGATGGTCTCGTTTTAGACGGACTGTGCATATGAACCCTGCACCCTCCTATGTGTGCTCCCCGAGTAGACGTTGTATTGTTGCAAGGTTCTATTTGGCCCTGTGCACTGCCTCTTGCCCTCGGGCGTCCTATTTCGCAGTCACAGGAAAAGCTTGCCTTTAAAAATTTGTGTGGTTCTGTATCACCCCAGCTTCCGGGGTATCTTCCTTTAAAATTAAATGGGTTAGAACACCTTATCTCCGCGATTTAATCCTCATCCCATGCTATTCCCTCTCACCTTTTCTGAAAACCCCATCGGATCCAAAGGAACGAAATAACAAGTAACCCAAAACTAGTGCAATCAAGAAGATGTGAAGACTCTGCAACCTTCCAATATTTGAGGAGAACAACATCACTGTGAAGAAGACCACCCGCCAATCTCGTGACGACCAAGACAGCTAGAGTACAATGGATCATTAATGACAATCGTCATTTGTTTAAGGGGGGTAGCACTACGAGATATAATGTCGGTAAAATCAAAGAGCAAGCACCCTGAAGACGACGACCTCTCCAAAAGAATACAGATCCCCTCCTTCCCTTTTGCCTCCTTTAAGTGCAGGTCCTCTCCCCTTCTGTTTACCCCTACAGCACGGACCATTGCTATCCACCTATTAGTCAGGAAATTCTACAAACATATGTCCAATAGACAACGCAACTACTCCATTCCACGACGACATGAAGACAACAACGCCAAAGAGCAAGTATTTGGAAGTCTACGACTTATCCAAAAGAACAAGGTTTCTCTCTTCCCTTTTGACTTCTCCACGTGTTGACCCCTGTTGTGCAAATTCTCATCTCTCTGTGAAGCTGAAGAAATCTACGTCAAGCAACACCCAGAAACCCATTGCTAGCCAATATAACCCGACCTCCGTTCTCTCTGCTCTATCGGAATCTCGGGGTCGAGATTCATTTAAGGGGGGTAGATTTGTAACATCCTGAAAATTTGAATTTAAGAATTTAAAGCTTTTGAATTATTATTGCAATGTATTTCATTTGAATTTGGAGTTTGTGGGATTTTCTGAAAAATTTGGTGAAGGTTCCGACAATTAAAAGGAACGAGAAGAAGACGAACATGTTTAAACAACAGAGAATTAAAATTTAAAATACTAATCTGAAAAGATGATCCAGTATAAGAAGAGGGAAACCTGAGTAAAAATATAAATTCTCATTTTGGAAATAATAATAATAACCCACATTTAAATGTTGAAAACTTAAAGCTTGAATTTTAAATGCCACTCAAAAATCAGTGATCATAAATAGTAAACAAAAATTTAAATTGGAAATTGAAATTCCAAAGCTAAGGTCACACATTTCATCCTTTCCCAAACCATGTCACTTCCATGTGGGCCCCTTTCTTTTTCTCTCACTCCCTCTCTCTTTCCTCCTTTTCTCTCCTGCCCGTGGGCCCGCTCCCACTCACGCACTCCTCTCCGCCGACGCTGGGCGCAGCCTCCCCTTTCTCTCTCTTTTCTCCTCCCTCCCCACGCTTTCTTCTTCTCTCCTTCCCCCTTTTCTTTTCTTCTCCCGTGAGCGGCGGAGCTCGCTCCACGTCCCCTGCGCCGAACTGCCCCCGTCGCGTCGCCTCGCCACCCCCTCCGCTCAGCTCTCGGCCTCCGCGTGGCAGCCATGCACCAGCCTCGCCCACCGATTTCCCCGTCGCTGCCCTTGCCGAAGACCGGAGCTGCGCCCCCTTACGTCGGCCACAAGCTGCCGAACCATGCCCTGCCCCGTCGCCATCATCACCACATGCGCAGCGCCAGTGTCCCGTCCCCTCACCCGGGTCGCGCCCGTGAGCCGCTGCAACGCCCATGCCCTGCCGCCACGACCGGCCACCTGCTCCGCGCGTCGCCAGCTAGCCCAGCCGTCTATAAAAAGCCGCACGACCCCCCATTCGCATCGCCACACCTTCCTCAGCTTCCCACACTCCCAAATCGAGCTCCCGTGCACCAAATCTCGCCGGCGAGCCCTTTCTTCCCCAAAGCCGGCCGAAGCAATCGCTGTCGATTGGAGCCACCTCAGACCAATTCCACCGAGCCGGAGCGTCCTTAGGACATCGCAAAGTCAACCCCACCATCGGACAAGCCCCTCCCCAGCTTCTCTTCACCGGCGCCGTGCACCCTCTCCGATCGCCGCCCTCGCACGCCGCTAGGCCGCCACAGCCATCCTCAAGCTCTACTGACCCCCGAGGTAGCTTCCTGACCATATCAAGATGCTCCCTAGCAAGTTAATCGGATTCTTATGCCCTGTGTCGCCATATCCCCTCCTTCCCTGTTCCGCCGCCGCCTCAAGCCGTCGCCGACCACCCCGCCGGCCAAATGGGCCGACGAGACCTTGTCCAGAGGTAGGGGCGGGCGCGAGCAACCCATTTCGGGGATGCCCACGCACTGCCGCCGCTCCCTCCGTCGGCGGCGAGCTCGCTGTTCCACGGTCGGAGGAAGACGACGCTGTAGCAATCGGTTAGGACATCATTAGTGCTAAACATAATTAGGATACCTAATTAACAGTTAACGGTTAAATTAAGATTAGTTAATGCAAGTCAAACTGACATGTGGACCCGGCCTTTAATTAAACAGAAGCTGGACCCCACCTGTCATAGGCACAGATAAAAGAGGATAAAAATAAAGAAAAGATTTTAAAACTGGAAGTGGGACCCACCTGTCAGAGATTTATTATTTTCCAGATTTATTTGAACTGAAAACATTAAATGGGTATAACTTATTCGTTTTAGATCCAAATTGAATGAAACAAATTTCTAAATTTATCTAAATTCAAGATCTATCCAAGAGAACTGAAACCATAAATTTTAGAGCTCAATTGAATTTTTGGTGATATTTAATGTGGTTTGCATAAATAAGTTGAAAAGACTAAATATTAGTTAAGGGCATGGCTAGAGAAAAATACTTTGGTTAAATGTTCATTCATGGATTAATCAATAAAAGTTAAACGACTAATGTGCCTTCAATCTTTATTTTAAAAGCATAGTGAGGGATTTAGCCATAACCTTGTTTAGGTTATACTCACATGAAATGACGACTTAACAAACGAAGATGGTCTAGAGAAATAAATCCTAAATCGTGGCATACTAGTAAATGTTATAGAATTAACCATGGCATGGTTTAAAACATGACCATCATCTCTATGTCCCAAACAATTAGAAGAACCCTTTTTGACTATTAGATAATATGGATATTAAGCCACTAATATTTGGAATAAATCATGTATGCATGATTAATATGGTTTGAGCAATTGTCTAAAAGGCTAGTTATTAAATTCAAAGCAATAATAAATAAATATGGCTTTGGTTAAATACAAAAATAATAACAGTAACTAAAATGTACATAAGATGTTTGTGATACCTAACCCAAAGGGCATCTTTAGCCAAATTCATGTTGGCAAGTCTATTAAAATCCCTAGGTCATTTGTAATTAAAATAAGCTCACCATCCGGCATATTAAAGAACAAGGTAATGTTAGCACAATCTAAACTCATACATCTCGAATTGCTAAAAGTATAAACTATAAGATTAATTTGAATATAAACAAGCTCATTAGTTCAGACAAAGGATTAATTAATGGTTAATGATTTCATAAGTACTGAAATTGGATTACTAATTAGAAGGCCCTAATAAAACCCTCGCTATCCGCACGTCGCCAATAAATAAATCTATGTTATAATAAAGCTAATCCTAACAATAACCGAAGCATAGACAAAACGATAATGTGTCGTTAAATCTTAGCCTTAGGATTAGTTGGGCATGATTTAATGTAGCAAGTCAGGACCCATATGAGCGGATCCTCATTCAACTTAAATTTAGCCTAGCTATGAACGAAGGTACATAAAATATGATAATGGGGCTATTAGAGATTTAAATTCTAATTAGTTACCATATAAAGAATAAATATTGAGCCCTTGCTATTTATCTTAACCTAATTAATAAGTAAAAGCCTATATCAGAGACTACTCTAAAAACTTAATAAAGATATCCAAGTGTGATAATACCTTTGACTAAAAGATTTATAGAATAAGTACAGATCTCATCCATCAGTCCAGTTTGCCTTTACCATAACATAAGTTACAAGAAATACATACCCAGTCAGACTCGTACATCGATACATAGGTCTAACCTAGCTCATGGAACTTCCTTGATAAATACGGAAATAATAAAAGAAGTTAGTAATAAAAAGATCACACCTCGCCTTTCTCCAATCGGCTATATTTGGCCATTTCTTTTCCAAAGCCAATAATTCCTGTAGGTACATCTTCACTTTTGATCCCTCGTAATTCTAAAATTTTCCCTCACGGTAAAGCTATTCAAATAGCTCGTTCTCTTGCTCAAATCCAGCTACCCCTGTGTTGGCAACACCTTAAACCGAATCATCCTTCTATTCTCAAGTCGTAATCAATGTATAAGCTAAATCAGCCATTTGAGTTATTCGGATTTATTTGGATCTTTTGAGTTATTTGCTTTTATTTGGATTCAGTTGTTTAGCGCGTAATTAGATATGGGAATCCTGAAGAATTAAAGGATCAGGCGTGATCAAGAGCAAATCGAAGATAAAGACCAGAAGCCCAAGAGAAAGCATTAAGTGAACTCAAGATCGCGGTAAACCGCGCCAGGCGAGTCAATACTTTGATCATGATTGAACCTACGTTTTCTGCAAATTACGTTTGTTTAAATTATCAAATTGCATGCTGTTATGTTATATGCAAATACATGTTAATTTAAGATTCTAGTTATATTCCATTGTGTACTTGGTTAATATTACCCCTCCTTTGAAATATTTGAACATGTGAACATTGTCGCCCTAGCACAAATTATAATAGTAACCTTTCAAAAATAAGTCTGTAATTATATGCCATGCGTAGTATTGTTTGGATACTCATGGGCGCGAGAGCGCCCAAGCATCACTTTTAATCCTGAGAAAAATTGGTTGGGCAGTCATGGTGGTAATGACTGGTGTATGTTGGACATGGTTATTTTATGCTCCCAAAACTCTCAATTTGCTTTAATATCTGAGCGGATGGTTTGGGGGCTGGTATGTGGTGCGAAGGAATGCACAAAATTGTGGAGTGTGGTAGAACCGCTCAGATAATACTAAGGACTGAATCTTGTCATGTCAGCCCGTGTAAAACAGTACAACCACAAGTCTGTAAAATACAACTTGGCTAAGTAGACTTATCGAAATCCCGGACTCATCTCACTGGTAGTGGATTGATGGGGTTATGCTATGGCAAGGGGGCCTGAAGGGACACCAGTGAGGGGTGAAGTTTCTCAGTCGTGCTAGCGCAGAGGGGAGGGAAGCCCGTACGCTAGTAGTAGTGAGAAACATCCCGTGCAAACAGATGGGGCCCATCGCAAATGGGAGGTTACCCATAAGGTGAGATGGGAGAAAGGACTAGATACTTTGAAAAGTCACTGTGATGGTCTGCTCGACCACACGTCTAAGGAATCGTGTGGGGCAACGAGTTGATTGTCTCTTGTGGTGAAAGTGTACAAACTCTGCAGAGTCAAAACTATTCGAATAGCCGTGCCCACGGTCATGGGCAGACATGGGAACTTAACTGGATATAGTTCTGTTTCAAAAACATTGGAAACTGGGAATGGAAACTTGAAGGGCGAAGGACTGCCCTGGTTTGGAATTGTCCTGGGTGTCGTCCCAGTGGTAAGTTAAGCGGCTATAACGCTGAAGAAATTGCTATATGGTGCAGATGCCATGTAACGGTGGATGGAATCTGAATCGATATTAATAATGCATTTCCTTGTACATTATGATTTGGTTCAAATTGCTAGGTCTTAGGGATTTTTAAGTAATTGTATTCAAAAGCACTCTACGCAAAATAAAATAACCCGAGCCTTCCTTTGATAAGCCATGCATACTACTTAATTGCATTCTGTGTATTGGCTCGCGGAGCACGGGGTCGGAGTGCTCATGCTCGCTTTTGCGACAAAATTCAGAATCAAGAAATCAAATCACCTCGCCTCAACAACAAGATTGGACAAGCTGGCCGAGAAGATGAAGATGTCAAGGGCTAGGTCGCGAACCTCCAGTTGGCTGCCTGTGGGCATGTCCTGAAGGTCCCACCTGTGTGCTTCGTTCTTCCGCTGCTGCAATTTAATGATTTCGGCCTAATCGGCCCATGAGTAAGTCTACTAATATATTTACGCTTCCGCATGATATGTATTTTGATATTCATTTCTGTAACTGTGAGCACTATCTACTGATCCAGGGAATAGTGCAAGTAAATCACAGAGGAATCCGGATGTTAATATCTGGGCTCTTACATAAACCGCGCCAGGCGAGTCAATACTTTGATCATGTTGAACCTACATTTCTGCAAATTATTTTGGTTTTAAATTATCAAATGGCATGCGGTATGTTATATGCAAATCCATGTTAATTTAAGATTCTAGTTACATGCCTATTGTTTACCTTGAATAATATTACACCCCCTTTGAAATATTTGAATATGTGAACATTGTCGCCCTAGCAAAACTATAATATTAACCTTTGAAAATAAGTCCCTAATTATATGCCATGCTTAGTATTGCATAGATACTCAAGGGCGCGAGAGCGCCCAAGCATCACTTGTAAACCTGAGAAAAATTGGTTGGGCAGTCATGGTGGGAATGACTGGTATATTTGACATGACTATTTTATACCCTCAAAATCCCCAACTTGCTTAAATATCTGGGCGGATTGGTTGGATGGTGTGAGTGTGGTGCAGTGGATGCACAAAATGGGTTAGTGATAGACCGCCCAGATACCACTAAGGACTGAATCTTGTCATGACCTCCCGGGTAAAACAGTACAACCACAAGTCTGTAAATTACAACTTGGCTAAGTACATTTATCGAATCCTCGGACTCATTTCACGGGTTGGGGTTCGAAGGGGTTATGCTATGGCAAGGGGGCCTGAAGGGACACCAGTGGGGGGTGAAGTTTCCCAGCTGTCCTACGTTGCGGAAAGAGAGAAGGTCCGGCTGCGTAGTGGCTGTGGGAAACATCCCGCGCACAGATGGGACCCACCGCAAGTGGGCAGTCTCCCATAAAAGTGAAATGAGAAAAGGGACTCGATAATTTGAAAAGTCACTGTGATGGTCTGCTCAACCACACGTCTAGGGAATCGTGTGGGGCAACGAGTTGATTGTCTCTTGTGGTGAAAGTGTACAAACTCTGCAGAGTCTAAAACTATTCGAATAGCCGTGCCCACGGTCAAGGGCGGACATGGGAACTTAACCAGATATAGTTCTATTTTAAAATGATTTATGAATGGGAATGGAAAAGTGGAGGGCAGTGTAAGGCCCTAGTTTGGAATTGTCCTGGGTGTCGTC
Source organism: Dendrocalamus latiflorus (assembly GCA_017311315.1). NCBI lineage: Eukaryota > Viridiplantae > Streptophyta > Magnoliopsida > Poales > Poaceae > Dendrocalamus > Dendrocalamus latiflorus. The sequence goes on from CM029630.1 coordinate 33,210,480, forward strand.
CCAGTGGTAAGTTAAGCGGCTATAACGCTGAAGAATTGCTATATGGTGCAGATGCCATGTAATGGTGGATGGAATCTGAATCACTATTATTACTGCATTCAACATATACGTGTGTTCAAAATGCTAGGTCTTAAGGAATTTTTATATAATTGTATTCAAAAGCACTCTTCGCAAAAGAAAATAAACTTAAGCCATCCTTGATTAGCCATACATGTTATATATACTGCATTCTGTGTGTTGATTCGCTGAGCACGGGGTCGGAGTGCTCACGCTCGCTTTTGCGGCAAAATTCAGAATCAGGAGTCAAATCACCTCGCCTCAGCAACAAGAGTGGACAAGCTGGCAGATAAGATGAAGATGAAGATGTCAAGGGCTAGGTCGCGAACCTCCAGTTGGCTGCCTGTGGGCATGTCCTGAAGGTCCCACCCGTGTGCTTCGTTCTTCCGCTGCTGCAATTTAGTAATTTCGGCCTAATCGGCCCAGGTGTAAGTTTATTATTTTAATTACGTTTCCGCATGATATGTACTTTGATATTCAGAACTGTAACTGTGTGCACTATCTACTGATCCAGGGAATAGTGCAGTAATCACAGAGGAATCCGGATGGTAATATCTGGGTCCCTACAGTGTTGTAGGATGAGTTTTTGCGTGTCTACGACAAGAACAATGATCTCTTAATGAAGGTGAAAAGATCTCCGAATCGGTTGTACAAGATTTCCTTGAAATTTTGTAAATCGGCTTATCTAAAGAGCAGTCTGGAGGAGCCAAATGGCAGCAAAGAGCAAGCTCGAGAGGGTGGTCAACATGACGAGTCCCAAAGGATAACTGCGCAAAGCACGGAAGCCAACAGCTCAGGTGAAGGCCGTGGATTCCATGCATAGGGGGTGCGCATGGAGAGTAGGTCTGATGCACAGGGAGGCGCAGACGCTCGGAAGGTTTCGATCATGCAAGGCACAGGAGGCGTCCCATGCTGTCATAGGCGTCCAGAGAAAAATTTTGTTGCATGTGGCATGGGAAGTAGCGGTCCAGGTGGGCCCCACATGCGTGTGTCATGCACAATGAGTAACGGCTCGGAAACATTTGCAGGCGCGCATGTTCACGCGCGTGTAACTAGGGCAAATGCAGTGGCTCGGGATGACGAGGCGACGAGTCCCACAGGCACATAGAAGGCAGAGGAATGCCTCACGAGCATGCAGTAGTTCCACGCTCGAGAGGAAGATGTCACCCGCAACGCCAGTGGAGGAAAAGCGGGCAGTGTGGATGCCAGTGCAGCAATAGTGGAAGATGAGGGGAGCGGAAGACTTAGGTAACGGTAAAGCCAAGACGGCTATGGGAGCAGGTGCTCCAGCCCAGGCAAGCATGCAAAGGAGGACGAGTTCAGTCCAGGTACAAGACGCGGCAAGCGTTGGTTTGTGCAAGGCTCAAGATGGAGTAAGTGCATGCTGTAGGACGGTGTCGACCCAGGAAGGAATGACGCACGGGAATGCAAGAAAAGGATAGGATATGAGAGAAGATCGGCGTGATCAAGGTAGAGAAACAAGATTAAGGAGGTGAATGTTGGAATTAATCTTGTTTTTTATTTAGTTGTATCCGAGTCTGTAACAGTGTTTGAGTCGAGTTCATAGTAGAAGAAGAGTCATGTTGTTGAGTCCATATATGAGTTCTGCAACTAGCCTTTATAAGGCGCAGTCTAGTTGTGTAATCAGAAACAAGCGAAGGAGAAGTGATTGGTTGTGATCGAGGGCGATCGGTTGTGATCGGAAGCCAAGAGGGAGAGAAATAAAGAGGAAAACGGAGTGCTTTGCTCCTAGAAAAAGCAATTTGTGTTCGTGTATTGCGTTTCGAGTTGTTGCTGTCATACTCGAAGACGCTAGGACCAAAGGAGACTCGAGTACTCGAAGAGGCGGCAGATTGGTCGTGATCATAAGTTGGAGTTGAGTGTGGTCGAAGGCGTTGCGTGGTTGAAATATCCGAGTGCTATTGGTCAGAAGCTTTGGCGGTGGAGTGGTCGAAGAGTTCTGAGTGCAAAGCAGTCGAAGACTTTGAGAGCGGAGCGGTTGAGCATCAGAGCAAAGAAGTCGGAGCGTTCGAGGGCTAATCAGTTGAAGCTATGAGCACGTGTTAAAGTGGTCGTATCCATTAGACATTGATTGCGTGAGCACGTACGCAGCAGAGAAGGCGTGGTCATTACGAGGACGTGCTGGTCGTAACAAGGCTACGAGTACGAGCCGATCGGGAAGACACAGTCATAGGCCGAAGTGGTCGTTACTCGGTTACGAGTACGTGCACAGCAGTAAGGAGTGGTCGTAAATTACAACGTGGTTGTAAACGATTTGGAGTGGTCATTTTCTAACAGTTAAGTGGTCGTTTTTTCAATATATCTACTATCCATCGTACTTTAAAAATTGTGTAAATTACTGATAAGAAAATCACAAAAGCACCTTCCAATCAGTAAACTGTGCGCGTGCTGAAGTAGTAAAGTACCTCTGCTGAATCACCAACGCCCTGAAGTGGCGGAGCCTCCACCACCACCATCCTGTAGCTCCCTGCATCCGCATCAACAATTAGCGCAACAACAATTCAGATCGTCAGGAACTCCTTAATGGGACTAAACATGGAAAATATTACATCTCGAGGTGAATGAATTACTTGTGAAACGAGCTGCGTGAGAGGAGGCAAAGATGAGATGGAGGGCGAGCAGGATCACCAGCAAACGCCCGGCCGCCGACCTCCCCATGCCGTCCGATTCCAAGCGGCAGCAGTATCTATCTCTCTGCGAGTCTTGGCTCAACGATACGCCTTGATTAAATTGCTGCGACTGCGAGGTCGTGAGCCTAGTGCCCTCTTGCTTCGTCGACAGTAGACACCTCATAATGGAGCACTAAAAACACACACGGAAAACAAGTCTTTCCTAACGCCCACCGTAGGCTCTGCTCGGTTGGGCTGAAAAGCTATAATTTATAACTAAAATTACACTGTAGCGGTTAAAATTTTACTGTAGCTGAAGATGATTTATTTAGCGTAATTAAATTTAAAAAAGTTTAAAAATAAAAAAAATGTTAGCTCATTACAAACAACGTGAATGAATTCGAGAAAAAAAAACCGGTAAAAAAGCTCAAAAAAGCCAAAAGTTCAGAAAAAAAAACAAAATTTATGAATAGTAAAAAATAAATTAAAAGTTAAAAATTGAAGCTGAAATGAATGAAACCTAAATGCAATTGGCTACCTACTTAACTTTATCTTACAAAAGATAAGGGGCAAGAAGTCCCAGCTCCTAGCTAGTGTAGTAGTAGATGATGATATTGCTGCACAGCCCAAAAGGTTAGCTTCCCAAGATCTCCACATATGCTGACGTGTTCGGCACAATTCTTGTGTCACATCGTTACCGATAAGCTAATGTCAGAAAAAGAGCAATGAAATGGAATTCTAGCAGTATATTATGTGGTTTTGGAGGGAGATAGTCTGGAGTGGAGTTATTGATGCTTTTGCTTCTCGCTCATGCTAGTTCTCTGTGTTGGAATTCCTGACGTGTAGGTGTAGCTTGCTTCTGTTTCTTGAGTACCAGACTTTCAGTTTCTCGACAAAATAGATGAGCTAAAATGTGTTGAATTAGTCAAAGTATTGAGCAAATTTGGGTCAGCTACCACTCGTTGAGTGCTATTAATACCTGATTTCAGAGCTTATCAGCGCTGTTACTTGTCCCTGTGTGTGACCAGGGCCGGTCCTGGGATTTTAGGGGCCCGGGGCGAAACTAGAAATAGGAGCCCTAATATAAATATCTAAATATAAATCTACACACACACACACATATATATATATATATATATATATATATATGTTGACATGGTCTTCCGTAGGGTCCTCATCTTCTAGATTCACATTAGCATCTTTCTCCACAACAACTATCGCCAACTCATCAGGATTTCTTGAACTGCTTGTATTTCTTTTAAAAAATTTGTCAATGGATTCTCTCTGTGATTCTATAAACTCATCTATTTGTTTCCTCTTTTTTCTTTTTTCACTGCTGGATGCATATTTTCTAGATGATATGGTACTGAAAATTTAAAGAACAATAGTATAATTAGTAACTACAAAGCACTAATTATTGATTAAAAAATTCCTAATATACAAACTACAAGAACAAGAAGGGCGGCGGCTCACCGACTGCACGATCTACAAATAGTACGTATGCTTGACTGCTAGCTGTTACTAGTAGATCATGCAACGAACCTGATGACCAACGACCACCATGCAGATAATCAAATTTGCCCCGACGCCGTACTGATCAGAGAGGTTAATCAGCGTACTGCGTACATCACAGTCTGATTAACTAGCATCATGCATGCAGCCATGCACCAATCTAGATGACTAGATGACTAGAAGATCATGAACCGGAACCGAGGAAACTGGAAAGGCGGCTGGTACTTACGGCGGTCGGCGGAGAGCCCTGCGTGGAGAGCCAAGAGGCGAGAGCCTGGCTCACGCTGTCGCCGAGACGCCGACTCGCCGCTGAAGACCGAAGAGGCGAAGACGACTAGACGAGATCACGAGAAGACGAGGAGTCGGCTGGCCTGGAATTTGGAAAATCGGAACTCGGAAGACGTATTCACGTACAGCATACTCGTACATATACTATGTATATGAGTGGGGCCCCTAAATTTTGGGGGCCCAGTGCGGCCGCCCCGCTCGCCCCCCCTCAGGGCCGGGCCTGTGTGTGACACGAAGACTAAATAGGATTCGATCGAGATGACAACTGAAAACAGGCTGGTGGCCACTAGGATGGGCCAACGATGGCAATAAGGTCAACTGCGTTCGTCATGCGATTTCAAAAGTGGTTAAGTTTATGCAAGCTACTAATTGCTTCTGAACTTTAAGGGGCTGTTTGGTTGCCTGTATAGGCTGATGCAGCTGCATGAGCGTGGCTAGGCTGAGGTGAGAAGCTCCTTAGCCATATTCCTCCTCAGCCTAGCTCCAGTTGTTTTTTGCATCAGCTCATGCAAGCTCTCTCCTCCATGCAGCCAACCAAACACCATCTCCCTGCATACGCTGGTGCGAGCCACCTGCATGCAGGCAACCAAACAGGCCCTAAGATCCTAACTAGTTAGAGACTCGTGCGTTGCAACAGAGTTATAAAAATAGTAAGACGAAACTTACTGCCTGACCAACTTCACATATCAAACATTGGAGAGCAAGCAATAGAGAGAGAAGGGTGGCTAAAATGCGCAAGGAGATAGAGAAAGTAGAGGGGTGGACGGTTGTATCCTGAGAGAGAGAGGAGGAGAGAGACGAATGGTTCAGATCAAATCGGATGGCTGTAGAGAGGAGAGAGGAGAACGCACCGACGACCACCAACTCTTCTTTATATAATAGTAAAGATTAGCCAAATTTGATTTTTTTTTATACCTTTGTGTGTGCAATTTCTACGAGAATACAAATTCATTCCCCGACGTCAGCATGACCTCTGCACAGTCGAGACTGAGGTAATCTATCTTTGATTGATCATGTGAGCCTTAATCAGTTTCGATTGACGATTATGTATGATGACCATCTGAAACTCAAGCAGTCTCTCTTCAAAGTACTCAAGTGACAGAATAGAAGAACCACAATTTTCGCATAGGCGGCAGTGCCAATTTACCATACAGTGGTCCGACTTGCGAGGAGACTGCACGCAGATATGAACCATGAGCAGACGGGACATTGGGGTTTGGAATGGGACTGTGGTTGATTCATGGATTCAAGAACCTTCTCCAATTCGGCGATCGATCTAACACTAGGTGCTTTATGCCATTGAGGTTTTCAAGGTGGATTGGTGGCCTACGAAACTGAGGATAACATCCACCATCTGACCATTACTCCTCTGACATAGGAGAAGAGTAGTTACTGGAAGTGCAGTGCTGGCTGCTGAGCATGCTCTCCGCTGCTACAGGCCATCATGGACCATGCATGGTAGAGAAGCAGCAGCAGCAGGTCAAAGAAGAGAAAAGTATGCCAAAAAAAAAAAGAAAAGAAAAGAAAAACTTACTGCACCCAATACTGCCTATTGGGAAGCCTTCGGTACTCGTACGCAGGATCTGCAACTTTTGTGCCAACCTGGAGCCCACGAGGTGTCAAGGGCGACGGCCCGTAAAAGGTGTCAAGGACGACGGCCCGTAAAACTACAAGTGACAGAAAGAGAGAAGGTAGGGATTTTACTCAAACGAAATATTCAGATTTACATCCTTCCTCTCAAAAGAAAGAGAGAGAGAAGCCCACATGGAGCACACGGTGTACGGTAAAAGCTGAACATCTGTACCATCTATAATCGCAAACGAGTATCTCACTGTAATCTCTATTACAAACAGTTAAAATTCAAAAATTTCAGCCAAAAATCATAAGTCACAGTCATATCAAACAAGCCCTAAATTCAGATGGTAGGATCTGTTGTAAGCAAGGGCACTTTTGGAATTTTTCAATCTATTTATTAGTAAAAGTCGGTGATATATGTTTTAGAGTCGCTAAGAGAAAAAAGAAATAACTAAAAATTCTCAAAAAAAAATCCGACTCTTAATCCTATAAAACTTATTATAGTTAACAAAATAGATCTATTGGATCCCTGTAGATATACCAAGCCTACCTTTGGCAGAAAGAATCTTTGATGATACTTAGGCCCTACTCAGATTGGTGATAGATTACGTTTTTTCACTGTAGCTAGCTTTTTTCGTTGTAGTTAAGGTGACTTATTTAGTATAATTAAATTTAAAAAAATTTAAAAATAAAAAAAATAAGTTAGCCCGTCACGAACAATACATATAAATATGGGGAAAAACAAAAAAACCAAAAAAATCTAAAAAGGATGGAAATTATGACTGAAACAAGCGGCTCCTTAACTATGCCGAGACGAATCAGAATCAAATTCCGTTTAGATCTCCGTTCATAGCCACGTACCGAACTTATCTTTGGCAGAAAGATAAGTTCATCAATTCCACTTTAATAGACCAGACGAGATTTATTTCCCAAAACCAAATCAAATCCTCTCCTCATCTGGCCGCTCCAATCCCCCAAACCCCTACTCGCGAATTCCTCGGAGCTATTTAGCTAGGGTCTTCTCGGGCTCTAGCAGCCAGCCATGGCCGGGGAGGAGGCGAGCGGCGGCGGCGGCGGCGGCGAGGAGGGGCCCAGGGGGTGGACCCGCGAGCAGGATAAGGCGTTCGAGAACACGCTCGCCACAACGGAGGAGGAGGAGGGGAGGCCATGTGGGAGAAGATAGCGGAGGCCGTCGATGGGAAGACGGCCGAGGATGTCAGACAACACTACGAGCTGCTGGTGGAGGACGTCGATGGCATCGAGTCTAGGCGGGTGCCGCTGCCGGTATACGCCGGCGATGGGGGCGCCGAGGAAGGCTCTGGTGGCGGTGGGAAGAAGGGCGGGGCAGGAAGGGGATTGCCTGGACCGAGAACGAGCACTGGTTGGTGGCTTCAGCTTCGTTTCTGTTGAGCAAAATTGCAGTGCTGCTCTAGATGTTTGATTGATTGCTGAATTGGCGGGGTTAGGAGAGTAGAACATTACTGTTTTATTGGAGATTTTGACGAGTAATCCATGCCGTTGTCGTAACGTGTGGGGGATTTGGGAATTTGCTGTTCAGATAGTTTAGCTTCTGCTCTTGTTAAGAAAACTAGGTGCGACTAAGCGTGCGGCTTTGAGTGTACTGGGGAAATGTCCTGCATGAATTTTATTGCCTGGACAGAGGACGAGCATAGGTGGGCTTCATATTTTATGCCCTGTGCAGTTGAGCTGAAAAATAGTAGTTTATAACTAAAATTATATTGTATTTGACTGAAATTGTATTGTAGCCGATGACGAGTTATTTATCATAAGTAAATTTTAAAAAAAATAAAAATAGAAAAAATAAGTTAGCACATCACAAACAATACAAACGAACACGGAAAAAAAGAACCGACAAAAAAGTTCAAAAAAGTTAAAAAGCAAAATAAAGATGAATTTTATGAATAGTGAAAAATAAATCAGAAGTTGAAGTAGAAACGACCGGCACCTTAATCCATTCATTGAGCAATTTGCAGCTCCACTTTAGATATTTGATTGATTGGTGAATTGTGTGGGAGCTAGAACATCACTACTGTTAAGGATTTTGGAAATTTGTTGTTTACTGTTTAGATGGCTTAGCTGCTGCTGGTTCGTTGGAAAACGTGTTGCGAGTAGGCTTGTAGGTACGCGCGTGTTGGCGGATTAGGCTATGTCTTGCATAGTTCTATAATCTATATATGTACCACTAAACCAATTAAATATATTTTAAAAATAATACCTACGCAGGTGCATGAGTCACCATGCTAGTTTAGTAAAAATAAAAGAAAGGAGGAGAAATAGGAGAGAAGAAGTGCTAGGTTTATCCTCCCCAGCCATTGCTTCGTGCGGGCTGTCACGTGGAAATGGGAATAGTTTCGATCTCCACTCCACACCCCCGGACCCGGTGAATTTATCAAGAGATATTATCATTATATTGTATTTGAAATCATATATTTCTTTCAATTATCAATTCTGGAATTATGACAAAATGCATGCTAAAACCGCATTTATATCAACAGGATCACGGTAGAATCCCAAATGCTACGATATACTCGGATCGCAGTCCCAACGGCCTTTGCGCGCACCTTCCCTTGTGAGCATCGCATGCGATGACTGATGGATGGATACTTCCGACGCTCCTGCGCCGCCTTGCCTGGTAGCCTGCGTGCCGCTGCTGCTAGCGACTGATACACTCAATGAAGCTTCACTCCCACAGCGAAGTCTCGTGCAAAGTCGTCGCCGCCGCCGCCGCCGCCGCCGCCGCCGCCTGATTCTTCCAAGAAGACTAACGGTAGAAAAAGCGACCGAGCGAGACGACGACAGCATCGATGGAGAAGCCGAAGCTAGATACGGGGAGCATCATGTAGCTAATTTTCCACTCAATGCGTATGCATCAGTTTCCCGGCCTACGCAAGCAACGTCTGCTCGTCATCCATCATGTCCTTAGTTAGCAGCCATTCATGACGTGCTCACTGCACTTCAGATTGCAGCTTGTGGGCCTGTTTGATATTCACTTATGATTTTAGTTGATATAGATATTGGACTTTTAATGTGTACTATAATTAACTTGTAAACCATATCTTAAGAAAATAATCCGTTTAAAAGTTAAGTAATATAGCAAAAGTCAAAACCGGTTTTAGAAACCGTAAAGAACCGGATCTGTGACTTGCTGCTGCTTCATGGGGCCTAGTCTCTCTCCGGCTACGCAGCCTGCGCAGAAGAGATGAGTAGAAGAACGCGTCCAACGAAAATATTAAGGATCAACTACCTATGGGAGCAAAACTCGTAAGCACGAATTGAACTAGAAACCTACTACAATGACCACGCCCTGTTCTTGAACAAATCTAAACTCGGCTGCTCTTTTCAATGGGCCTGGTCACCCTGGATTTTCTTAATTAGATAGAGTCGCCTACGGTTTGCTAAGCTATCTATGCTCATTAGGATATGAATAATCTCAACTTATATCTTGTTACATAATTGAGTCGCCCCAGTACAGTTCCAACTTGGATCACGGCAATTTTCACATAAATTTTATAGGAAATAGTACAGTTCCAATAGGAGTTCATCTCTACGAAATTCCTGGGTTTCAAGAAGTACATGAACTTGTCGTCCCGTTCAGTGGCAGAATCAGGCTTCGGGCTACCTGGGCTGTAGGCCTATAGCCCGAGGTCTGACAACTAAAACTTATGTAAAATTTATAAAAAATCACAAAAAAAACAGAGTTAGTCCAAGAATCAATCTAAGAGTAGTTGATTCAGCTCGGGGCTTAAACTTGAGCCGGTTCCGCCCTGGTTCGTCACTCCCTGCGCGCGTTTGATCCGATTGACGGAGTCTAGCACCCATGCAACGTACGTACATCCATACCTTGTTCAAACCCCAAAATCTTCCAACGTCTCGCTTATTTCGGCATAAATTTCTAGGTCCTGGCTTATTTTTCACTATTTATAAATTTCGTTTTTTTTCTGAATTTTTGGCTTTTTAGCTTTTTTTCCCGGTTCTTTTTTCCCCGTATTCGTTTGTGTTGTCCGTGATGAGCTAACATATTTTTTTCTATTTTTAATTTTTTTTAATTTTAGTTACGCCAAATAAGTCACCTTCAGCTACAGCGTAATTTCAGCCAGCTACAGTGTAATTTCATCAATAAATTACTATTTTTCAGCCCAATCGAGCGGGGTCTAAAAACCATTTGTTGCCAGCCGGCCAGCATTTTTTTTCTTCTCATTTGTACATGAACGAACAATTTGCCCTATTCATTGTTTTATCACTTCAAAACAACAAACTATCAACCAAACAATGTCCCATATGCGACAGCCGACACTAAGAGCAACTCCAGCAGTAGCCCTCAAAACAGAGCCCCTACTTTTCATTTGAGGGCTCCCCCTACTTATGAGGACCCAATTTTTTTGCATCTACTCCAACAGCACCCCTCAAATTTAAGCCCTCAAATCCATTCCATTGCAACTGACACATGGGACCCACTCCTCCTTCTCTCCCTCACCCCCGCCGTCTCCACTCTCCAGGCATCACTTCTCCCCCTGCCCCGCACCTCTCCGTCTCCGCCTCGCACTACCGCCGCCTCCGCTTCCCCCTCCTCCCTCCTCCTCACATCCGGCCGCCGGCGCCCCTCCTCTCCTCGGTTCGGCCGCACCGCCGCATCTCCCGCGCGCCACCAAGCATCAGATACGCCTCGCACCTACCGCCGCCTCCGCTTCCCCCTCCTCCCTCCTCCTCACATCCGGCCGCCGGCGCCCCTCCTCTCCTCGGTTCGGCCGCGCCGCCGCATCTCCCGCGCGCCACCAAGCACCAGATCCGCCTCGCACCTACCGCCGCCTCCGCTTCCCCCTCCTCCTCACATCCGGCCGCCGGCGCCCCTCCTCTCCTCGGTTCGGCCGCGCCGCCGCATCTCCCGCGCGCCACCAAGCACCAGATCCGCCGGCGCGTCATCCGCTCACTGCCGCCTCTACTCTTCACGGCCGGTCGCCTCGGCTTCATCAACATCGGCGTCGACTCCTTCTACATCGCCCCTGCGCCATCACCACCGTCCTCCCGCTGGGCACCACTCCATCTTCTCCACCGACGGGGAGCCACGGAGGTCCCTCATCGGGAGTCGCGTAGGCGCGTCGGGCGAGATGCGTCGGAAGCCGGGGAAGAGGAGCCGCCGAGGAGGGTGGTGGCGGCGCGGGAGGAATCGCCGGGGAGCGTGGGGGATCTGGCGGCGGCGGGAGCGCAGGGGATCTGGCAGCGGAGGGAGCGCGGGGGATCTAGCGGCGGTGGGGTATTTTGGCCGAGCAGGACGGGCGGGACGGGGGATCTAGCGGCGGCGGCGGGGGATTGGAGGCGCGCGGGAGATGCGGCGGCCGAGCAGGAGGGGGGCGCGGCGGGGGATTGGAGGCGGCGGGGATGTTTCAGTCGTGCGGGAAAAAAACGAGCAGAGCTGAAAAATGAGAGCCAGAGTAGGGGGCCCCTAGGAATGAGGGGTGGGAGGGTGATTTGAGGGCCTCCTCAAATTTAAGGGCTCTAGTAGGGGCTCTGCTGGAGCTCGTTTTTTGGCTCAAGCCCTCAAATTTGAGTTTTGAGGGCTCAAGTAGGGGCCCTGCTGGAGTTGCTATAATACTTAACTGCTATATGCACGTTGCAGGTAACTACTAATGAAGTTCATATGCTCCTCAAATTTGTTACTAATGATCCTAATAACTCTTTACTTAGCTGTCGTATTATAGGTATATCATATCTGAGGAGACGTACTGTGAACATGATGCCAGCTAAATAGATCTATCAAGCCCGTAACGAGCTAGTACAGACGAACGGAAACACGCATGTGAAGCCGTCAGATCTTGTTCATGACGTACGTACGCAGTTAAGCATACACGAGGGCTCGCCGTTTAAGGTAGTGCTCATTTTGACCTATAAATTTAGTCTTCTGTTTTTTTAACGGTAGTAGTTAAAAATGTATTATAGCTTTATTAGTTTTTCAATGTAATTAAATTTTTAAAAATAAAAATTTTATATCATCACGATAATACAAAAGAATAAGAACAAAAAAAGAAAAAGAGAAGAAAGCTCCTAAAAAACCAAAAACATAAAAAAAATGAAATTAAGAAGTTAGAAGCCAGACACAGAAGCTCGTTGGAGTAGGGTCAACTTGGATTTAGGGCATGCTCATGTTATCTGCAGCTATGTCTTTTAGCTATGGCTGATGGTCTTTTGCTGAAAATAAATAGTACTGACTTTTAGGGAAAAAAGGCGTGAGTGGTGAGGAAAGTGAGGGAGAGATACATATGTGCGAGATGAAAATGAGAGAAGTACGGTGCGTGATCACCCGTGACCCACAATATCTTATCTCTGGAATGAGAGGAGTAAAAAAATTATTTCAAAAAGTTATGTATTTATATTAACTAAGCAGAAATCAATATAACCGTTCCCCCGACTACATGCTTGTGAGCTGCAAATATATATATATATATATATATATATATATATATATATATATATATATATATATATATATATATATATATATATATATATATATATATATATCATCCTGATCCGCAGAGACACTGTCCCGACACGCGTACAGGCAGCGAGAAGCCATTTGCTTAACCCTAAGCTTAGTTAGCCCGACATTAGATCCGGATCAGTGTACGTGCGCCTATTGAAAATGGGCGAGAGGATCGTGATCGCCATTGTCTTCAGAAATTAGGGCTAATTTCTTGTTTGGACATCTGGAAGTCCGTGCGTGCGAGCCAAACGTGCGACCAAGAATCTTGGTAACAGGTTCAGATCGTAATTTCGAGGGGATCCCCTTGCCGAACCGTGGTGTGACAGCTAATGATCATTTGTATTTATGCATGTTCTAAGTTATTATAACCCTGTAGTACTGCTCGCTTAACAAAATGACAGCCTCTTCAAAACAATCGAAAACGAATACCTGGACTCGGATGCACGTAGGCCAGCCCAGTTGGGCACGATTGCCGCCGGCAAGGCACACACAAACACAACACCCTCTTTCCCGGAAGCTTCCCTTGCGGAAGCATGCATGCATGCGTCGTCAAGTGCCAACTGATGCACGAATTGAACCCGTACCCAACCACAGCGACTCGACCTTTTATTTTTCTTTCTTTCGATTAGTTAACTAATGTTCCAACCCAAGTGGCCAAGCCATCTCTCTCTCTCTCTCTCTCTCTGCGAAGCACACAGGCAACTTCCCGCGCCATGCGAACGCCATGAGGGGGAGCTTCGTCTCGGCCAACCCTGCTCCCTCCACGACTAGTATTCCAGGCGCCGCCGAGCCATATATAAACTCCCACCCATCCCCACCACTCCACAACAAAACAACGCATTTCGATCGTCGACTCAGCCTGTACGCGCGCGCATATCACAAGGTTTTGAACAGAGATCTCTCTCTTTCTCTCTCTCTCTGGGTTGCAATGGCCGAGACGAGGACGGCGTCGCGACCGCTCCTCCGCCGCGTGCTCTCGTTCCGGGAGCCGCTGCTGCTCATCCCCTACCTCCTCGGCTTCCTCGGCCCCGCCGCCTCGGTCTTCTTCCACAGCTACACCTCCTTCCTGCAGTCGTTCGCGAGGTCGCTCGTCCCGTCGGCGGCCGCCGGCGCCAAGTGCGCGTACGCGACGTCGACAGTGGAGCCGTGCCCGTGCTGCGGCGACGGGGTCGAGGAGGAAGATGAGGAGGAGGCTATGCTGAGCAGGGAAGAGGTGGAGGAGATCATGGGGAGCATAGGGTTGGGGGTGAGCGGCTGCGGCGAGGGGCTCAAGGCCTGCATGGACCACGACGAGGTGTCGAGGCTGTTCGACGCAGACGAGCCGAGCTTCACCGAGGTGAGGCGTGCCTTCGCCGTGTTCGACGGAAACGCCGACGGGTTCATCGACGCAGCGGACCTGCAGGGCGCCCTGGCGAGGCTGGGGTTCCGGGAGGACGCCGCCGCGTGCCGGGCGATGATCGCGGCGAGCTGCGGGAGCACGGACAACAGGATGAACCTGTTCCAGTTCGTCAGGTTCCTCGAGACCGGCCTCTGCTAGCTGAGGCCACCATGACGGCGGGAAGCCAGCTGATTCTTCCTGTTCTTTTCTTCTTCGTTGCACGGTGCATGGTGCGCGGCTCAGCTTGTGGCAGGCGATGAGAGTTTGCATGGCTGTTGGTGCCGACGGTGTCTGTTTTTTTTTTCCTCCTGCCGTGAGCTGTGGTGTATGGATTGTGCAACAATTAACGGACTAATTCTCAAGTATCAATGAAACTAATTTGCCAATCGATCATAAAACTTTGGTGTCCGATCTTAGCTATCTTCTCCATGGATGTTACGACCCTTCGCTCCAGTTCTACGTGGCGTACTACGTGATTAATGGTCCATCCATGGATTTGGAATTCGCTCGCTGTGCGCAGTCTATCGACCACGCCTAATTGCTAGTTCCTGCCAAGATCAAGCGCGAGAGTTCCAAGCATGATTTGGGTCCCTATCGTCTCCGCCAAGCTGGTCCAGACCAATTCAGAAGGTCACTGACCCTCGATCGATCTCGCAGAGGCTGCTTGCTCCGCCCAGGAAGCTTCCGAGGAGCTGTAGTACGTACGCACTGGAATAGAAATTTGTTGATGTCGACATGTACAGAGCGGTCCAAGGTACGCAGCCTCCCGTTTAACAGGTGTGGAAGTGACATGATAAGACCCCGCACGGGCTTGGAAGCTGACAGGAAAGGTCGATGGATGCCGGCCGCCGGTACGTACGACATACATACTGTTGATCTGATCTGGAGCCTGTGACCGTGGAGTATAGGAAACGGCACATGATCCACGACTAATCGCGATTAATCTCGCGATCAAAACGAGAGGGAGACGGAAGAGAGCCGCCTGCATGCTTTCCTTCTGAGAATCTGACCGTGAAATTTGTAGGTAGCTTTTATTATTGCATACTCTTAGAATCGTTAAAAGTATGGTTTAGGCCCCGTTTGGCACGGCTCCACTTCACAAGTGGAGCTGTTTTTTTTTGACTCCATAAGTGGAGCTGGGTGAAGCTACTTTTTTCAGCTCCACCCAAGGAGCTACTTTTGTCTCAGCAAGTTTTAAGGGACTCCTTGGGTGGAGCTGTTTTGTTGTACCCCGTTTGGCACAAAACAGCTCCAAACAGCTTCAGGAGTCGGTGGTGGAGCTGTGCCAAACGGGGCCTTAGTAAAACTGTTAGGTCTCAAGAATTTTCTATAATTGTATCTCAAAATGATGACGTCTTTGCAAATAAAAGAACATTAAGGCTCCATTGATAACTTTGCATATATTATTATTGTATTATGTGATGACTTGCTGAGTACCTTTGTACTCATTATTGCTCAATTACCAACTTTTAGTCAGTAAAAAGGGGAAAGCCAAGTCCTACGGTTATCTAAAGGAGTCGACAGAGTTGGAAAATGATGAGACCATGAATTAGGTCGTAAATCCTAGTTGGCTATCTATGGGTGTATCTTAAGGGTCATATTTGTGTAAAGTTCCGTTTCTATTGCTATTTTTTAACAATTTCGGCCTGATTGGCTCATGAGTAAATCTATCATTATATTTACGCTTCTATAAAATGTGATTTTGACATATAGTAATGTATTTGTTCCGTAAAATGTGATTTTGATATATAGTAATGTATTTGTAATCACTATCTTACTAATTCTAAGAATAGTATGGTGAAATCATAGAGAATTCTATATTAGCAAAAATCAAGTCTGACATAGCTAGACTTGACGTAGGTGTGATATCTATCTATAGACCATATAAAGTGAACGATTTTCAGTTACTGGATACACCTTAACAACTGACGGTATACGATTCCCTTGCAATTTTCGCTGTAGGCCCGCGCGACAGGCCATGCAGCGCGGCGCAAGTGGACCGACGAGACGAGACGAACGTGGTTGTGCCCGTGCAGAGGCGGCAAAAACGTCGACCTCCGCCGCTCATCACAGATCCGCTGAGCCCACGGGCCGGCCGCTAGTTTTAACTGGGCCGTAAGAGCGGCAGTCCCGTGCCGCTCCTGTCACTTCGACCGCGAGGCCTGGCACCCACGGTTGAAGAGAGCGATTGTTAGGGTGGCGTCCCGCTCATGAGCGTGTGGGCCGCCGTAAAATCACGATTGGGCTGCAAGTTTCCGCACAGCCAGGGCCGATGGTCGCGGTGCTTTTCATTGTGTTCTAGTAAATTTATTTTTTCATACTGTATCGACCGGCCTATTAGCTCAGTTGGTTAGAGCGTCGTGCTAATAACGCGAAGGTCGCAGGTTCGAGACCTGCATGGGCCATATCTTTTAACTTTTGGTTATCACTTTTCTGTGTGGTATACATATTGCTTTTCTCGTTAGTCCTATAGTTGTTGGCTATTGTAACATTTTGCTATTTTCATACGCTGCAGATTGCATAAAAAAATGGCAAAATTAGCTTAAATACCTTTTAAAATTGGAAATATGGAGATTTATTTACATCATTCGTAGGGGAGGAACAAGGAAACGAGGGCACATGAGACGCCACTATGAAATCCCCCCTCACACAATACAAGCAAATTTTGTACAAAACGTGTGCAGCCCATATTAGCACCCTCTCTCCTAAACTGGAACTCAAAAGGCTCAAAGTTTTTTTACTTTTTTTGTTATCACTTTTCTGTGTGGTATACATATTGCTTTTCTGGTTAGGAAAAGCTCTTCGATAGCTTTGAAATTATGTATGATGTATATAATTTCTCGTTCAAATTGTTATGTTCGTTGGTTCCTCATTTTCTAATTTTGGAGGTACCCAAATTGTTTCGTCTTAAGAGAATTATTACTCGGGGGGCCTGAAGGAGAAGAGAAAAAATTTACGAATCTAGACGCTGCGAGCCTGCGATGTGGATTGTGGATAACTCGGTTGCCAGAAAACCCCAGGACCCAGCCGGAATCGGATCCTCTAACGTTGGGAGGCGAACGTCTCTCTGCAGTCGCGTGGAATCTGACCGCTCGCTCGTATCGAACGGCGATGCGCTGCCCTCCTTCGCACGCTGGGCTTTGGCCCAACAAGAGTGGCGCCGCTCCCCGACGTTTTTGGCGCGAGTGCAATCGCGCGCGGCGGCAATCGACGTATTCTTTGCTGCTCGGTCTCCAGCACTCACGTCCTCTCTTCTTTGCTGCTCGGTCTCCAGCACTCACGTCCTCTCTTCCTGTGTAATGCCACTGCTGTTCCTTGCTTGCATCAAAACAAAATCAACATGTTTAAGATGGAAGCTTGAAGGAAACATCAACTTGCTTGCATCAAAACAAAATCTACATATTTAAGATGGAAGAAAATAGGTATGTAATGCCACTGCTGTTCCTTTTTGTCCATCCGATTAGGGGATAGATTTTAGATGTTCAGTTCACCACCAAATCAAATATTTATTTGAACAGCATAAATAATATCCTGTCATCATTATTTGTTTTATTAGGGAGGGTTTGCTTCCTAGTCTATTACCTCAAGTTGGCATGGAGTTCAGTACTATAGATGAGGCTTGTATGTTTTGGATTAGCTATGGGGGTCAAAAAGGCTTTGAGGTTAGAAAAAGGTACATAAACAAAAGAAAGTTAGATGGAAAGATTAGTTCCTGCAGATATGTGTGTGCAAATGAGGGTCACAGGTTGCCAGATAAAAGGGATCATCTAACAAAGTGTCCAAGAGCTGAAACTAGAACCAATTGTGAAGTTCGCATGGGACTTGTAATGGACAAGGAGAAGAGAAATTATAAAGTGACTGATCTGGTTTTGGAACACAATCACACCCTTCAGTTGCCACAAACTTCACACCTGATGGTGTCTCAAAGGAAAATTTTAGAGTTACAAGGGGTTGAAATTGAGACGGCTGATGATGCAGGAATTGGGCCCAAAGCTGCACATGAGTTGGCTTGCATCCAAGTTGGTGGCTCAGTTAATCTCAGTTACACTCTTCAAGACCACAAGAACTATTTACGGGGCAAGCGCCAACGGGAGATGGCATATGGTCAAGCAGGAAGCATGCTTATGTATTTTCAAGAAAAAATAGCCGAGAACCCATCATTCCAATATGCATTGCAAATGGACCGGGAAGAACAAATTGCAAACATATTCTGGGTTGATGCTAAAATGCTCACTGACTATGCATATTTTGGTGATGTTATCAGTTTTGATACTACTTTTGGTACAAACAAAGAGAGTAGGCCTTTTGGCGTATTTGTTGGGTTCAATCATTTTAGGGAAACTGTGGTTTTTGGTGCTGTTATCATGTATGATGAGACATTTGAGTCCTTCAAGTGGCTATTTGAGACCTTCTTGAGAGCACATAATGGCAAGCAACCTAAAACAAACTATACTGATCAAGATTATGCAATGGGAAAAGCAGTTAAGGAAGTCTTTTCAGAAGCATGGCATGGTTTGTGTACTTTTCACATTATGCAGAATGCTGTCAAGCATCTAGCTAAACCCGACGATGAAGAATCAAGTGCCTCTCCCAAACAAGAAGCCGAAGACAGCAACAAAGAACCAAGTATTCTCTCAGATTTTAGTGCATGTATGTATGAGTACGAAGATGAAGCAACATTTGAACATGCATTTAACATCATGAGATCAAAGGCGAACAAGCAAACTTGGTTGGATAGTATATACAAGGTAAGAGAAAAATGGGCTGAATGTTATATGAAGGATGTGTTCACATTAGGGATGAGAAGTACACAACTCAGTGAGAGTCTGAATAGTGATCTGAAGCGACATTTCAAATCTGATTTTGATATCATTCGATTTCTTAAGCATTTTGAAAGGGTAGTGGAATATAAAAGAAATAATGAATTGAAATCTGAATTCGAATCAAGGAAAAAATTGCCTAGAATCAAAATGAGGACACCTATGTTAATCCAAGCTAGCAAGCTGTACACAACAACTATTTTTGAAGCTTTTCAAGGTGAGTATGAGAGGTCTATGGTAGCATGCACCACGGCATTGGAAGGCAAAAATGAATATCTTGTAACAACTGGGAGTCTTGATGAAACTTTTACCTTTGAGAAGGAGTACAAAGTTATTGGTGATCCTTTAGAGCAAACCAGTACATGCAGCTGTGGACAGTTCAACAGAATTGGAATATTGTGTGGCCATGGTCTAAAAGTCCTTGACTTGATGAATATCAAATCACTGCCAACACAATATGTATTGAAGCGATGGACACGAGAAGCACGTAGTGGAACAGTACAAGACAACCAAGGCCGAAACATAATAGAGAATCCAAGACTAGATGACATGCTTCGCTACAAATATATGACTCGCAAATTTATCAATTTGGCACATCGAGCTGCCAGCCATCCTGGATGCACCTTGTTAGTAAACAACGCACTTGACAAGCTTAGCAAACAAGTTGAAGAAGAAATCAATGGTTTTACTAGTGCTATGGATCCTGTCATTGCTCCCACAAATGTTACTTCCCACATTGATTTGGTGAGTACAGCAAAACTAAAGAAAAAGGAGGTGAAAACAAAAAGCTCCAAGCGCAAGAGAACTTGGCTTGACAAGAAACGCAAGGTTGCAAAGAAACGTAACAACAAAAAGGTTTTATCTGATGGTGCAGCAGCACCAAATATTTCCCCTCGTACTTCTTTGCCCAAGGAAGGGATGTCCGAACCATACATGGCCATCAATAGCTTCTCTGTACTATTGACGGTAATATTTCAAAGTAATAGACATTTTCTTTGAATCATACATGGCCACTATGTTGAATTATTGTTCTTTTATTTTCCAGGGATCAATGACAGATGGTGTTATTGCTGACTTCTAGTAGTACAGATCATGTAGTCTCTGCATCATGGAACATGGATCATCAGCCTCCTTTGAATCATGTTCAGATACTTTTGGGTTTTGTGGTTCAAGTGTAATATTCAGCAGTGTTGACTAATTCTTGTTTTGCTAAGTCTAGGAAGTCCAGGTTTTCAGGATGTGTTTTTGCGTAAGACTTGGTACAGGTAACCGAGTCCTTTCTTTTCAGTTATTTGAGTAAACTGAACTTAGTCTGTTAGTGTGGCTCATGTATTATAAAAGGGGAAGAAGACCCAGAATAAAGTGTGTCTCATTCCCAGTAATCGCATTGTTCACAGTTCAATACATTTCTCTGAATTCTCTGAAGTTACTCGCATTCTTCAGTTACTGTTTATTTCTCATCCAGGTTAGTTCAGACTCGCAGTAAATTATTTGTTGTATTTTGTTTTTACTTATTATCACAAGAATAGTGAGACTGGATCGTTGTGCCAGTTTGAAGACTTCGCCAATCACAATGCATTTGATTTGCTTGCAAAATATAGCAAGAGTCATCTTGTTTTCAATGATGATATCCAGGTAAATAAACTACTTGTTTTGTTCAGCATCAACTTTTCGTTTTCCCAGAAGGTATCCTTATTCAGTATCGCCATCCTTCAGTTTTGTTGCCTTCTGTACTTATCTGGAATGTGTGGATTGCAGGGAACAGCATCTGTGGTCCTTGCAGGTCTATTAGCATCTGTGGTCCAACATCACACTCTGAATGCACTGCTGAAGAAGCATACAACTGGACCCAGGTGAGCTTTCCCAACACATACACAGCTAGCTGCCTCTTTGTTAAGTAGAACATTTTACTTGACTTACTGGGTCACTGTGGCTATCTTATGCCATTTGAAATGCGACATATGACTAATGAATGATGTTCCTTGTTTGTTTTCTTCTATACATATGTTGCTGTAGTTGATGTAACAGAATTGGCACAAAAAGGGGTTCACTAAAACACGAGAAAACAAACATGCATCAGCAATAGCTTTTGTGCATTCCATTGACAATAGTATTACAGAACAATTTATAATACAATGCCAAGCTTGCTCAGACTTGCACAATGGCAATCTTTACAATTCCTATACAGTCACAATTTGCATAGGTTGCCAACGTTGCCGCTGCCTTGGTCGTTGCAGGAGGACGGCGGGAGGAGCAGGGGCGGATCGGCGGCGAGGGGAGGCGGGGCGGCGGCGAGGAAGTCGTCGGCCGAGAAGCCGTCGAAGGGGAAGAGCTGCGCGTCGGCCACCGCCCCCATCGGCGGGAAGGCCAGCGAGATGGCGCCGTTCGTCGGCGCTGCCTTGGTCGTTGCAGGAGGACGGCGGGAGGAGGAGGGGCGGATCGGCGGCGAGGGGAGGCGCTGCCTTGGTCGTTGCAGGAGGACGGCGGGAGGAGGGGCGGATCGGCGGCGAGGGGAGGCGCTGCCTTGGTCGTTGCTGGAGGACGGCGGGAGGAGGAGAAGGGGAAGAGCTGCGCGTCGGGGAGCGGCGCCACTCTTGTTGGGCCAAAGCCCAGCGTGCGGAGGAGGGCAGCGCATCACCGTTCGATACGAGCGAGCGGTCAGATTCCACGCGACTGCAGAGAGACGTCCGCCTCCCAACGTTAGAGGATCCGATTCCGACCCAGCCGCCCTCTCACCGTCACGAATTGAGATCCTCTGACGTTAACTAGGGTTTTAGCACTGCTCGAGCAGGCGGCCGGCGACGCACACGTAGCTTCCGGCGATGTCGGCGGCGGCGACAGGGACGTACTCTCCGGCGGGGGCTGCTGGTGACAAGCGGCGGGAGAGGAGGGAGGAGCTGCGGCGCCACCTCGCCGAGGACGCCGACTGGCCCCGCGCCGATGGCCGCTCCTTCCACGACTGCCGGCCCGCATGTAACTCCCGCTCCCCCATCTCTACCTGTTTCCATGTAGTGGCTACCTCGGTAGAATGATCCCATTCGACCTTAAGGATCTCGATTGAGCGCTCTTTCTGCCCTCGTCTGGGCTGCACTTGAGGTGTTCGACGTTATGCGTGAGGAGTCAGGGCATGTCTGATGCTTGATATCGACTGTCTCTTTGCCCCCTCTTGTGCGTACCTGAACTACCGATCTGTTCCAAACTACAATTCCTTAGCTGCCGTGTTCTGAATTCCGATGCTTTCCTGAGGTTCTTGAAAGATGCGTGTTCGTTTGAATTGGAGCTGTGAACTACTGCCCTGTCACATCCCCCGGATGGAAGATCCGAATCGAGGTGGAAAACGGAAATCTGGTGGTGGAGAATCGCTAAGAACAGCAGAACAATACTCGCTACAGCTAAGAACTAAGAGCTAGGGCTACAGTAATTTTAACATTTGACGGTGAATGCCTTCCTCCTTCATCCAGAAAAGTATATATATGAGTACATCTTCCGTCATTAGGGTCCAAGACATGATAACAGAATTAACATCTAAATTAACTGAACTTAAGCACTAATAACAGGTAATCAAACAACGATTAAACTAGCTATTGCTGAAAGTAATCTGAGGCGTTGAGATTCCCGCAGCGACGCAAGTCAGTATCCAAGCCATCCGATGAGACTAGCTGAACGCAGTGAAACGTTATCCCCTTCAGGCTTCTTTCCTTCTTCAGTTCGGCCAGATTTGCAGGTTCTGACATTACCTTCCCCTCAACAACATACTTGTCCTCAAGTATGAAAATCAGGAAATCAAGATCCGATTGTCTGGGCATAGAACTCAGGGAATGTTCCTTTGATAAAATTTGCATCCTCCCAAGTTGCCTCTTCGGGAAATTCTTCAAGCAAATTTCAAAGTGAAGCTCTCCAATTCCAGCACAAATAGGCTCACCCGACTCCTTCATGGTGCAGAGGACCCTAGGATCAGGTGTAGATTGGAGCCTCCTCATCCACATGGGGTCTGACATCATCTTTGCGTTCTTGTCAAATTTCTTCAAGGCAGCTACCACTCTTCCCTCCAGACTCTTAGATACAAACCCAGTTTTTCCATCCAGACCATTAGGCGCAACCCCGTGACCCTTTCGGAAATGCCCATTCATCGGATAGATGACTGGCACTCTGTTACTTTTGGCTTCACAATTGTCTGCAAGAACATTCAACTTCAAACTTCCTACAAGCTGGGGAAAATGAGAGGCAACCTTGCACTGAACAGCAACATACCCAACAAAGAACATAGAGAACTTCATTGCTCGAATTAGGCAGGAACCAATCTCCTTCTCATTTGTCAGGATTTCACTCTTTGTGATGAATTGGTCCAAACCTACTATAGCAACAGTGTTAACACAAGGAACACCTTCAACAGACTCTTGTGTTTTTCCCACCCAGATCTCAGTACGTTGTGCATTCTTTACATACAGATCCTTCTTGTCAATTGCAATCTTCCTTGAGGAGACACGACCAAAAGCAAAGAATCTGCCCTTGTCAAATGCTGAAATCATCTTAGAAATGTTCAACATAAAAGAACTTTCCAGATCCCAGTTTCTAATAGCAATTGCATAGATATCATCAAGGGATCCCTCATACAAATTATCCACACGATATTTCTGTGTCTTCGATGGAGGGGAAAATTGGAATATCGTCATCTCAAACAAAGCATTACTGGCTGGAAGCCAAATTTGCACAACATGCTTCATCAGAGCCTCGCCAGTTAGGCCCTTCTCATCCGACTTCATAGTAACACCAAGCTTCTGCAGCTTAGGCCACAACTTATCTTTCTGATCATTCACGCAAGTGCTGATGATTTGCTTGATGGGCTCATAGCATAACTGAACAAAACCTCTCTTGCAGGTAGCAGAGCCAGTGTGCTTGATGGTCCATTTCTTTGTGGTTGGATCAAAGTAGTTCTCACCCCAAAGCCTCTCCATCATTTTAGACTCATCAACTCCAAACTTGGACGTATACCTTTTTGCAAAGTTAGAGAAGGTAAAGGCCC
The DNA here is from genome assembly GCA_017311315.1 of Dendrocalamus latiflorus. NCBI lineage: Eukaryota > Viridiplantae > Streptophyta > Magnoliopsida > Poales > Poaceae > Dendrocalamus > Dendrocalamus latiflorus. Next base: position 33,234,262 of record CM029630.1, read on the forward strand.
AACCATGCAAACCAGCAGAGAAAGCAGCAATTCCCTTCTCTGGGTAGACTTGGACATCACCAGCAACTTCCTGGGTATTGGTCTTGCAGGGTCTACAGAACCATTGTCCTCTTGGAGCTGTTAGAACACCATAGCAAGCTTGGTGCACTTTGATATAACACTTGCTGCACTCTAGCAATTGATTGCAGGGTTCCAGGTTTGAGATTCCACAGACGCAACATGAAGCATCTGAGCTAAGCCTTTCTTTATACCTTCTAACATTCACTTCACACACTCGAACTGCATTGTCTTTATCACCACGAGGTTTATATGCTGAACGGGTTGCACATTCTTCACAGCTCTGGATCCTATCAAGAGATACACCTGCTCTTCGATTCGTGACTCCACATCTTGATGCAGATATTGAAAGCTGACTTGTCTCCACATCTGTTAGGCCAATAGGCTCATCTTCTCCAAGATCTTGAAGACCATAGAACTCCTTTTCTGGGGAATGTTTAAAATCACACTTCTTCAAGACTGTATCATCAGCAAGTTGTTTGTAAGCATTCCACTTTGACACTGCTTCAGCTCCCTTTTGCATGCCCTTGGCCATCCCGTAAACTTCACAAATGCTTAAATCTGGCCAAGGTGGGAGATACCAAAGCAAGCTTAGCCTCCTTAGTCTCCTGTCGGCTCTTCCCACCTTATATAACTGGGCTAAATCAGACTTGGCCTCATCAGGGACATTAACTCTTGTAAGGTAAGACTCACTTTGTCGAATGCATTCAAAAGGTTCTCCCCCATCGAATCTAGGAAAATCTAGTCTGGGGCCTTTAGCAGTGATTTTATAGAAGCTGTGAACACTCTCTCCCTGTTCTGGCACTACTTTATCATTTTGAGCATGCTTCTCTGCCACAACACTAATCCCCCTCTCCATGTCTTTTGCCATTTCTGGACCATGACTAGGGTTCATGTTGTTCAGAGTGGGAGAAGCAATAAAAACTTGCGGCCATGGATCATCACCCCAACTAGTGACAACTACAGAAAGGCCAGTGAAAGGAGAATTGAAATTACCTTCGGGTACCAATTTGTCAACACTTCTGGCCATCTCCATCTCCAATTCAGCCGGTTGATTCAGATCTGGCAAAGCTCTTGGCTCCTCTATCGGCCGCAGATTGGAGGTGCTTCTTCCCATCGCATTTTCATTTACTCTTGTTTGGGAGGATACTAACCTTTGAACTAGTACCTCTATCCGGTTCATACTCTCTTGCAATCCAGTCATTACTTTCTGAAAATCACCCCTCTGCTGTCGAACCATGTCGGCCTTGTGGTTGGCCGCCGTAGCTATTCGCCAGACAGCCGTGGGATCGGACGCATCCTCTTCGTACCTCACCCTGGATTTCATCATCTTTCCCAGATCGAAGCCTGGTTTGTGGGATTTTACCACAGATTTGGAATCTGGAACCCTCGCTAAGCACCGATTGTTCCGCCGCCAGGGATCGGAAGGGATTGGGGATTTTACGGGGAATAGACTTTCCCAACCCAATCGCTCCCACCCACTTCTCGCCGAGGATAGTCTTGCTCTCCGCCAATCAACCACTTCTCAACGAAAGCATCGATCGCTTCCGCCGCCGGAGTTGGAGGGGATCGGGGATTTTACGAGGATTCAAGTCCCAACCCAATCGTCCCCAACTCTCTCCGCCAAGGATTTGGTAGCTCTGATACCAATTTGTCACATCCCCCGGATGGAAGATCCGAATCGAGGTGGAAAACAGAAATCTGGTGGTGGAGAATCGCTAAGAACAGCAGAACAATACTCGCTACAGCTAAGAACTAAGAGCTAGGGCTACAATAGTTTTAACATTTGACGGTGAATGCCTTCCTCCTTCATCCAGAAAAGTATATATATGAGTACATCTTCCGTCATTAGGGTCCAAGACATGATAACAGAATTAACATCTAAATTAACTGAACTTAAGCACTAATAACAGGTAATCAAACAACGATTAAACTAGCTATTGCTGAAAGTAATCTGAGGCGTTGAGATTCCCGCAGCGACGCAAGTCAGTATCCAAGCCATCCGATGAGACTAGCTGAACGCAGTGAAACGTTATCCCCTTCAGGCTTCTTTCCTTCTTCAGTTCGGCCAGATTTGCAGGTTCTGACATGCCCTATCTTTCCACTCTGTGTTAGTGTTAAGAACTTAAGATGCTCATTTTTGTGCTCCGTTTAGCTGATGGAAGTCCTGGATTTCATGCCTTGGTGGTGATTCTCTAGTATACAGTCAAGATGTCACATGATATGTTTGTACTTGTGTCAAAGATGTTTCTTTGGGCATCTGTACTCTGTTCCATGCTTTTTGCATATGATGCTAGTATTCCCTTTACACTTTGGGGGGAACACTGAAGGTGATGGATGGTATGCTCTATAAAAGGATAGTCTAGTGCATTCTAGATGTGTTTTCCTCTTATGCTTGTCTAGTTTGTTCTTGAGTTACAGACATGCTATACATATCTAGTTTTGAAATTTCCTTACGGAACTGTCATTTTTTGCGTGCCTGTCATTCAAGTATGTGCCTGATGTGTTAACACCAATGGAATCTTATATTTTGGTTTCTCCAAGTGTTAAGGTGTTTGATCCTTCGTCATGAAATCAATGCTTAGCTATGTGTAATTTTCCTCCATGCTCAAGTTAATTATAAAAGGGAGATTGGATCATATACCCTCCCTTTAGTTGGGAAATTGAGAATTTACCCTCCACATCTCAATGACACGTGGGGTCATCATAAGTCACTGACACGTGGGTCAGGAGGGTAAATTCTCAATGTCCATCTAAATGGAGGGTATATGATCAATTGCCAGATTATAAAATGTGCAAATGCTGGTGCATATGACTTGTACATATATGCCATGCACCCTTTGATTGCAGTTCAGCATCACACAACCAAAATATGCAAACCTAGGCAAATGCTTGAATGTATGCAGATGTGTGCTTCTACACCCTTGAGGGCAGATCACAATTTTGTATCATGTAGTATGAGTACTATGATCTATATAACATGGTTGCACAAACTTACTTCTTTGCCATATTATCTGAAAATGTGTTTTGCTGCTACCTCTCCCTCTTCTTCCTCTTAACCTTGAAACTTTAAACTAGTGGGACCCAATTCTGCATCAGAGCTATAATGATTTAATTGTACCTTGCAGTTATGCAAACAGGACCAACAACTGCTGCATCAGGGTCTGCTTATGCAGAATTTGGGAAGACAAAGGTTATTGTGTCAGTGTAAGTATGACAGCCTTTATATACTTCCATCCGTATCTATGTTTTATGGTTTGAATTGCAAGTGTGAAAACAAGATGTCTTTCTGAAGATGTGGTGTATTCTGGAATCTGAGAATATCTCTCTATTATATTCTCTTTGGTATACATACACATTAGTACATATGGGCCTATCGGGCCTTGGACTTAACACTCTCCCTCAAGATGGGCGATAGACATTTATCATTCCCACCACAAGCTGATACATACCCCTTGGCTCCTAAATCTTTTGTTAAACAATCATCTATTTGTTCCCCGCAAGTTATATGACTCAAGAGTTCCTTCATCAAGCCGTTCTTTGATAAAAAAACCGATCTATCTCCACATGTTTTGTCCGATCATGTTGAACTAGGTTATTTGCAATGTTGATTGCTGATTTGTTGTCGCACCAAAGCTTCAATGGACCTTCTCTTAATAATGTCAACTCGGATAGTATATTTCTCATCCATAGCATCTCACTCAAGCATAAATACATTGCTCTGTACTCTGCCTTAGTTGTTGATTGGGACACCACCGATTGTTTCTTGCTCCAACAGGATACTAGGTTTCCCCCAACAAAGACACAATAACCAGATGTTGATTTTCTGTCATCTAGACAGTTAGCCCAATTTGCATCACAATATGCATCAATATTCAAATGGCCATTACTCTGAAACCACAAACCTTTTTCAGGACTTCCCATTAGATATCGCAGGATTCAATGAGCTGCTTCTAGGTGTCCATTTCTGGGATTGTGCATGTAGCATGCAAACATGTATCAGTATTTTATGAAGTTGTGCTCTTATCACTAATGAGGTTTGACTACATGGCTAACCCTTTTTCAAGGGACAAAGAATCACATTCACAAGGATAGTTTGAACTTGGAAGTCCTTGAGCTTTGACATGTGCTTCCTAGCTTTGTAGCATGTGAATTTCTTGGATCTTGTTAGTGAACTTGTCAAATTGTTTAGTCTTGTTGAACTTGTCTTGTTTATTGATTGCTTGGTTGTGTTTATTAAATGATTGTCTTTGCAGGTTTGGGCCGAGAGAAAGCAAGAAAGCAATGATGTACAGTGACATTGGTAGGCTCAATTGCAATGTGAGCTATACAACATTTGCCACCCCTACACGTGGACAGGTGTGCTGTTTATTTGGTTCTCCTCACCCTTATTTGGAGAATTGTCTTATTGGATCACATATGTTTGAAACTAACTATCGATAGCATACATCTTCATTTCAGGGATCAGACAACAAAGAGTACTCAGCAATGCTTCATAAAGCCCTGGAAGGCGCAGTAATGCTACACACTTTTCCAAAGACCACTGTTGATGTTTTTGCCTTGGTTCTTGAGTCTGGTGGCAGTATGACACTATTCTTGACTTTGCTTGCAGTCATTAATCATTAGTATTTTACAATAAATTACCTGTTGCATTTTTTAATGTTTTTAAGTTTACCTCTCCAGTGCTTATTTGGAAATTGTGTTCATGTCTAGTGTTGCTCATCTTAGTCTTCTTTGGAAAATGTGTTCATGTCTAGTGTTGCTTATTTTGTTGCTTATTTTAGTCATATTTGGAAATTGTGGTCATGTCTAGTTTTGCTCATTTTAGTCTTATTTGGAAATTGTGGTCATGTCTAGTGTTGCTTATCTTAGTAACACACTGGAATCTTAATGTTCATGGTATGAACATGCTGTTTTATTGTAGTGTTTACTTATTTTTTGGAAAAGGAACGGATTTGGCATGATAAATTGATAATACTGTAAGTCTCTGTTTCATAACAGTTGTATAATATGATGGTGCATTCTTGTGCCTCTTCCCCACATGCTGTTTGATAGAAGCCTATATTCCCTCACCATTTCTTTCTGCAGTACTTTTTTAACCCAAAAAAAAAATCTGAACTACTTTCATCCTTATGGGTGTTTCTGTCATTTCAGGTGATCTTCCGATCATCATATCTTGCGCTAGTCTTGCATTGGCTGATGCTGGAATTATGATGTATGACCTTGTTACATCTGTATCTGTGGTATGTCCCAATATTCTCTCTGCTTTATGACATCTGTAATTAAACGAGAGGTATTTAAACTTGAAGCAAATCAACTTCTACTTCCTTGTGCCAGTCCTGTTTCGGGAAGAACATTATTATTGATCCAACCTCAGATGAGGAAGCGTGGCAAGATGGAAGCCTTATGGTAGCCTTCATGCCAGCCCGCAAGGAGATCACACAACTTACGCTTACTGGACAGTGGTCTGATGGCAAAATCACCAATGTATGTCTTCTCTACTACATTCATAGATCATGTCAAAACAATAGCATTTACTAATATTTTGCTTCCTTCAACTACAGGCAGTAGAGCTCTGTATGGATGCTTGCCGTAAGCTCTGTGACATACTGCGGGAGCGCTTGAAAGATCCTGCCAGCTTGGCGACTGAATAACATTGTAGCTGCGCCATGTTGCAAACTTCCGACAGATAGCTTTACAAATTCTGTAGGCAAGGGAGGCTAGGCCTGATGTACGCGGGAGCACTTTTCACATGATTGTGGCGATTGTTTCCTTCATGGCAAAAGAGAATTGTTAAGCCAAAGAAAGTTGTAGACTTGTAGTGTATGCCATGAACTGCGTGCATTTTGTACTCCTGAGTTCTAAGCTTTGGCTTAATCGGCGCTTGTATCTTTCTTATTATATGCACTGTGCTGTGCCTGAGATTCTAAAGCTGAAGCTTGTGCCCTGTATGTTGGTCTCATACGCTAGAAAATATTTTTGCCGCCGTTTGTTTTCTTCATCTGCCGGCAAGAGCGGAGCAGCTGCTGTTTACCGCCTTCTAATCACCAATGCATCTCCCTAACATTTGGTGGTATATTTTTCTTAAATGAAGTTGTCTGTTAACTCTACCATAATAATGCAGAATATTCCAATGGATGTGTTGTCGGGGTGTCTAACCCCTTGAACTTTTAGATTAGATAACGGACCTTAGGATAAGTCCAATAGTATAGATTTGCTTGTATAAAGAAATATATTGGTTTACTCTCATCTTTTGAAATTACTGAGAAGTAAGATACGAAATTTTCATCCTACCCTATTTATATGCCCCATTTATATATATGAAGCACAGGCGGCATTGGAGAAGAGCAGATCTACTTATTTTATGGGTTAGCGTTTTTTGTTTCTGGCTCTCTTTAGTTCTCTTAATTCTATATTTTTCAGAGAGAAAAGGTACTAAATATCTATTATTGTGGCTTATGTCACAACAGGAAACCTGCAACTTACTCAAAAGAAGAAGAAAAAATCAAATGTGTTGCTCGTATTTTTTTAGAGTTGTGCTCGTAGTTTTTGTACTACACTGCAGCATCCATTATCCTAACGGCCGACGTCTTTCGTCCGCTGACAGTGGGCCACACACTCCCGTGATCCCAGCACCTCAAAAATATCTCGGCAAGAGAAAATATCCAGACCGTTAGCCATTGCCCCTGTACAGCACACCCACTACATAACCCCCTCCTCACTTCGCTCACTCCCATTCCTCCCATCTCCGTTCACCTCAACCAAACCCCGGAGCCTTATCTCCAAAGCCTCATCCTGTCATGGCGGCCATCCTCTTCTCCACCTCGCTCTCCCCCAACTTCCTCCACCTCTCCTCCACCAAGCCCGCCTCCTCCGCTCCGTATTTCCCCTGCAGGCTGCCCCTGCCGCTGCGCGCCGTGTCGGCGTCGGCGTTGTTGGTGCCGGCGCAGAGGCGGCTCCTCGCGCCCGTGGCCGTCGCGGTGTCGTCGGAGTACGAGACGGAGGATGTGGAGCAGGGGGAGGGAGGGGAGTCGGAGGCGGAGTTCTCCGAAGACCTGAAGGTGTTCGTCGGCAACCTGCCGTTCAGCGTCGACAGCGCGCAGCTCGCTGGGCTCTTCGAGCAGGCCGGCTCCGTCGAGATGGTCGAGGTATACATTAACAGTCTCGTCTCGGTAATTAGTCTCGCGCTAATTGCACTAGCGTATATTTAAACACTCTAATCTCCCTAAGAAAAACTAAAATTCTGCTCATTGTCGCATGGTTTGGCTGGACTAGCTTGAGAGAGTCAGGACTCAGCACATTTGGTTTCAGTTTTATTGAATGGCCATCCGATAGATGAAGAATTGTTGCAACGGAATTTCGTTCTTCATGATTACGATTAGATATTGTAAAATTGTTTCAGTTTGAATTACTATCGAATTTGTTCAATAGAATGGTAAATTATGACAACAGATGGATGTTTAATTGTCCAACAGCTGAGCTGCACGCCCGACTTGGAACCCCTTTTCCCCCATGCTTACATAATATTTCCATTTTTCAGGTTGTGTATGATAGAATGACTGGAAGAAGCCGTGGATTTGGATTCGTGACAATGTCTACAACCGAAGAAGTTGGAGCGGCTGTCGAACAATTCAATGGCTATGTGAGTATATACTCCCATGTTTTAAGTCACCTTCTCTTGGTATATACGCTTCTGGAATAGGTGAACTAGCTGTAGAGAAAAATATATACAATACTATGCAGTACAGTGTAGTGTTGATGTTATATGAAAATTATATATTTTTTGCTGAATGTTTATGCAGCAAAAGAAAAGGTTTCTACTTAAGATTCCATTGGTAAAGACCTGAAATCTGATTCCAAGTATAACCAAGCGTGCTTATTTTTATTGGCTAATTGTTTGACACTGAATTGGTTGTCATGTATTCATGTATTGTGCATTACATTGGGCTATTGGCTAAATGAATCTCGAAACAGACATTTCAAGGAAGACCTCTGAAGGTAAACTCAGGGCCACCACCACCTCGCGACGAATTCGCATCAAGAGGACCAAGGGGTGGTGGCAACTTTGACTCATCTAACAAGGTGTACGTGGGGAACCTTTCTTGGGGCGTCGACAACTCAACGCTCGAGAACCTGTTCAGCGAGCAAGGGAGGGTGCTTGATGCTAAGGTCATCTATGACAGGGATAGTGGCAGGTCGAGGGGTTTTGGTTTTGTCACCTATGGCTCTGCTGAAGAGGTCACCAATGCGATATCAAACCTTCATGGCATTGTAAGTTCCTGCATATTCTTTTTTACCATGTCAAGTTCTAACATATTCTCTAGCTAGTTGCTTGATGTGACCTGTAGAGTTCTTAACATTGCTGTTTTGAATATGTATGCTAATTGAGTGTATGGTGTTGTTACGTAGGACTTGGATGGCAGACAGATACGAGTTACAGTTGCAGAATCAAAGCCAAAGCGTCAATTTTGAATTTTCTTTGCCTTGGCATAGAGGTCAATTATAATGTTTTTCGTCCAAGTGTTAGTTTCTAGTTTCTACTCTTCTCTATATGGCTGAAAAAATGTGGTTAATGAGAGATTGAAAGTGAACTTGTATATGGAAAGATTTTTTCCCAGCCATGCAAAGAGAAGTGGATTTCTTTTTGGTCAAAATCGTTGTCATATGCATGGCGGCGGCCAAGGATGGATATATGATATTGATTAAACCCCTCTGAATGTTTGTACTACCAAACCGGCCAAGCGAGGAATTCGTATTAACATTTAAATTGTGGCCATATCTCGAATAGTAGTATCATGTAGAACTCTCTCCTGTGTTACATCTGCACCTAATACTGCAACACCCACCAAAATTGGAATACTATGCACTACCCAACTCTTGTGTGAAGTGGATTGGATGTTCAAGAGGGAAGGGGTGAATTGGAAACATTTTTACTAATGGCCAAACTATAAGCCTAACCTTTCTAGCCTAACCTAAGTGACTAAGGTCAATCAATTCCTACACATGCAAGTGAACTTTTACAGCCTAAGTTCCAATCCTATACAAGTCAGAGATCTAGGAATCGAAAAACAAGATATTAAAATCTGAAAACGTAAAAGAGACAAAAGCACAACTGATTTTTTTACTGAGGTCTCATAGATTCGGCGGTCTCTCCTACTCCTCATTGGAGCACTCTCGCAAGAGTATCGCTCTGACTTGAACCCGCGCAAAGATTCAAGCTATCCACTTGTGGTAGTCATTCTCCACTCTGAATAGCTTAACTCTGAACATTTACAATCATTCCGGTGCCTTCCACAAGCTCCTCCTTGAAAGGTCACCAAAAGCGCACTACCAAGTCATCTAGGAATCACTTAATTTCAATAGTATTAAGTCTAAAGAGGTCATTTGAACCCAGTAAAATCAAGCAACTAGGAGTAATACACACAACTAGGTCTAATCTACTCTCTCTAGCTCTCGATCTCTGTTTAGATCTCAAACCTTGCTACAATATTACCCGTGAACTTCCCAATAGGTTTGTTGTAGCTTAGTGGCGCAAGAGAGCTAAAATGAACATCCATGCTCTACTTATATAACCTCCCTATTCAAAAATTAACTGGTAGACATAGTATCTGAAAAGTTTCTGAAGACATAAATCATACACCTTGACCTAGATCATCTACCTTAGTTCATTTTTCCTCGGCTCCAATGGTCAAAAAATAGCCATTGCATAGGGCCTACCCCAAATAATCCATCCAAGGCCGTATCATCTGCCTAGTACAAGCATTGACTTTAGAGCTCTCTAGATAAATGATACGCCTCAATTGTTCAGTTTGACTCAGATGATCCGCCTCCATGTAGCATCACTCTTATCCAATGGTGCAGGTCAATGATACGCCTTTGACCCGGATAACACATCTTGGACTTCAATTTCAATCTTCTTTGGACCAATGGTACGGGCCAATGGTATGCCTCGATTCATATCATCCGCCTTAGTCTTTTGCCATTTTCCAGAGCAATGATATACCTTGATGGTACACCTACACCCGAATGATATGCCTCTATATAAAATCCAACAAGCACCAACAACAACCTCTCTATTGAATGATACACGGGGTATAAATTCTAGCGAGCACCAAAAATACCCTCTCTGTGTAGATAGTATGCCTCAATGGTATGCCTGACATGAATAATTTGCCCTTGTTGATTTTTCAGATTTAGCTCAAATTTGATCTATTATTCGATATCATCTCAACCAAATGTTGATCCTTATCACTCTCTAACTAGACATGAGTTAGAAAGAACTAGTATGCACCACAACTAGTTATCTAACCTAACCAAGCTTAAGCTGCTAGTTTTAAACTCCTTAATAGTATAGTCAAAGCAAAAACAAGAACCTAACAACTAAAATGATCCATACTTAATTCCTTGGATCATTTTATAGACACAAAATCCTTAATATTCAATAACCAACCAATGGCATCATCAAGACATAACTCAACTTTACCAACACTCAAACACAGGTCAGTCTCGATGATTTAGGAGTCAATAATCATTAAAACACTATTACCAGCGAATTGGGGCCTAGATGCTCACAATGATCGTAGACACTGTTAACTCCAAGAATTAATCATCGGCACCTATAATTTTGCAAATACTAAAGCAACTTCCAGCGCTGCCCAAAAAAGTGGTCAATGACGCAATTGTCACCATGCGTTTCATAAAATGGATTTGCTCTGAATCGCTGGAACTTGCAAGCATTTGTCATCTTCTGTCACGCGTATGGACGAAGCATTGTCCAACGGACGCGGATCGTCTGACTTGGCTAAGGGGCTGTACGTATTGTCTTTTCCGTAACTTTTGACTTTTAAATATTAACAGTTATAGAGTAATTATATAAAAAGATATCTATATACGATTTTTATCGATACAAATGAAGTTACTGTAATCGATTAGTAAACCCTATTTTTAAAAAAACTATGTTTGAAAGTAAGTACTATAAAAAAATTATTTACTGTAAAAAACGGTTTTTAAAAATTAATATGGACAGGACCTAAGTCCGAGGCGTGGAGTTACCCCATCCATCGTCCAAAGCCATCCAGTGGTCCTTCTATTCACATGTTTCCCATTGGACGCACGTCTTCTTCCTCAATGAGAAAGAAAGCAAGTGCTCTGCCGGCACTGGTGGAGTCGGCAAGTTCGGCCGGCCATTGACGATGAAAAGGACCATCGGGCGGGACTACATGATTGAAATTGTGGCAAAATGGAGAAGAAAAGAAGAACATCTAGGTCAACACAAAATTGAATAAAATATGGTTTCACTGCTTCATGACACAAATTGAGCACAAGATGCACCGTGTTAGTTTCCTTAATGAAGTTGGACAAAACCCTTTTATTCAAAAAAAAATCAGAGACCTAGCCGTTGGAGGCCGTAGCACTGCATTGTAGGCTGATGCACTGAGCGTCCATGTCAAAGGGCTGCGGGCCTGTTCTTTTCCTCTGAAACTGGCGGCTTTTGGCTTTTGCTACAGTACCTAACTTTCAAACGGAGTATTTTCTCAAGATGGAGTTTACAAGTTAAACGATGTACACGTTAAAAGCCCAACATCTGTACAATCCAAAATCGCAAGTGAGTATCTCTCTCTCCGTAATCTGTACCGTAAACAGCCAAAATTCAAAAATTTCAGCCAAAAACCATAAGCCGCAGCTGTTGCCAAACATGCCCTGCGTCCAGCTACAGAGACCGACGTGAGTGCCCAGCCACGATGCGCACGCCACTCGGCGGGGGCCGGACCTCAAGCCATGCTGGGACGCTTCGCCCAACGACGACATGGCAGGTAGCAGCGGGGGCCAATTGCGATGGCCAACGCTATCGATGGGCAGTGGCGTAAGCATAACTTCAGGCTTTCTTGCGCACAAGGTGAGTAAGGAGGATTTGGAGTAGGTGCGTCAGGGCATCATAATGTTTAGAGGCTGCATAGCGTTTAAACTGAGACCCGCAGATAGTCTCTAAGTTTAGTATAATTTTGTGCAATGTATGAAAATTACTACTGCTTCTAAGATTATGCCCACAACTATAATAAAAAATTCTATTTCTCGTTGGCCTCTCTCATGGCAATAGGGCCTTTTAAAAAAAAACCCTTCTACTTTGAGGCAGCCTCTAGGGCTAGAGGTGATGCTAGACGTTTTCGCTTGGAGGCAGCTGCTCGTAGTGTATATCATTGCCTCTAAGCTTCTCTCTTTTTAGAGGCAGTTTTTTAAACACTGTGAATGCTCTTAGGCTGCTGGATGGGTTTAAGCTATGGACATGGGGCAAATCCACACCTCTGATTTAGCTCTTGCAAGTCAAAGGTTGTTCAACATGTGCATACAACCAAATTACACCAAATACGTCCATGAAAACACGTATACCGGTACATGATGGGAACGTTTAGAGAAACATGCTTCGTCCAGGATCAGCTGTTGCTACAAGGGGATCATTTTGATCTCAAACATCAACACATCTGGCCTTTTAAGTCGTTACACCCTGGTTCCACCTGTTCCTACATGTAAAGCTGGCTTTAGGGCATTTGAGTTGTCAAACTTAAGGTTTTTTCCTCAAATAGTTTCATTTTTAGGAAATCTTTAGTATTTTTAACCGTTGTAGTTGTATGTTGAAGATCATAAAAAATTATAAAGACTTTTTATATTTATAAACACCACTACTTTACTTTCGAAGAAAAAAAGATATCTTCATCTTCTTACTTTTTTCCCTTAGAGCAACCAAATTCCACTTACAAAACAACCTGCAAATTTGAAGTAATGATGTACCAGATCACAACCGTGTACTCCTATAGCAAACAAAAAAAAAGAAGAAGACATTTTGTTTTGAACGGTGTAAGAACAATATTAGATGTAATATTCAAATTAACAAACTCTTAAAAACTTAATTAAGGCAAAGCCCTCGTCGCCCCGCAAAGTTGCAAAACCCTCGACATCTCCTTGCCTTTTTCGCCCACGCGCCGCTACTGGCTGCCAATCCTCCTCTTCGCCGCCGGCTTCCTCTTCCAACTCTTCGTCCTGCCCAGCTCCTTCCCACCCTCCCACTACGACGGTGAGAGCCCCCCGTCCCCGCCTCGCGCTCTCCGATTCGACACGGTTCCGGCCAATTTGCGCGCGTTCTGAGATTCTGTTTGGGGGGCTTGGTTGTTTATTTTGTTCGCAGTGCTCGGGATCGAGAAGTTTGCGCCGGTCGTGAGGGTGGTCGAGGCCTACGAGCAGCTCTCCAAGGAGCGGTGAGCGCGATTGATTCGACTTAGCTGACTATTTCTGATTTAATTCTACTGTGTGCTTTGTTCTATCTAGAGTGGCAAGTGCAGAACATGAGATCTGTTTGGGCAATAGACGAATAATTCTGTGCGATGTGGTCTTAAATGGGGCCGGGCATCTATTCGAAGTTTACCAGTTTGGCAGTGTTGCTGTATTGTTGCTGTATTGTGTGATAAATCTCGCAGCTTTGTTAGTGGACAAATTTAGTCTAGTTTAGCTATTGTGTATAAGGGAGGTGTTGTTTGGACATGATCAGTGCTTGCGTATGTTTCAAATTCCCAGCTTTGAGATAATGCAAAAACATTCTTTTTGCCTGTCCAGTGCCTTAGTAAGATACTAGTTTTGGGGGAAAATTAGTAAGACACCGTGGATGAATGCTCACAGCTTGCATTTCCTTAGCTGCAAAATTTGTTTGTACAGAGGCAAGTGTGTGTGGGGACACCAAACACACGACGGTGAATAGCTACCGTGAGACGATAATTAGCATTTTTGGTGAAATATTACTCCCATGAGCCCTGAAAGTGTTTCCAAACCTGAAACTGAAAAAAGTTGTTCACATCAATATACTTGATGGCTCTTGCCGTGTCATGCTTGCTTTTATGTTCCTTTGCATACCTCCTTCACAAAAAATTGAATGATTCTTTTATCACTGTCATCTTAGGCTATCTGAAACGAATCACCAATCGACTGTTGATATTATAAAGGTGAGATCAAAATCCATAATCCAGTCTACTAGCCTTTGTAATTTTCATGTAGGATACAGATATATTTTCATAGGAAAATTTTCTTTGTTCTATGCATGGGTCCTGAAACAGCTTTCCACAGTGCATCAAGGCACCTTGAAAGTATTTGCTGTGGAGGAACTGATTTGCATCGATTTGTGTGTCCAAACTATTTAATAGCAGTTGGTATTATTTTAGGAGGATAAGTACAAAATGGAGTTATGATAAATTGCAGGTGTGAGATCTAGAAAATGCATATTGTTTTAATGCATTGTTCATTTTTTCTTTTAAATTGGCATGTCATATATAGAGAAAATCATATTCTGTTCTAATCAGATATATCTACTGAAGTGTTTTGTGCTTTTGGCACTTTAAAGCATTCCATTTTAGATTTGTTATTTAAGATTCAGATCGTTTGTTAGGTATGTAAACTGATGTTTTGACCATTTTGTTTGAGCAGTACATTTATGGATCTGTTGAAAGTTGAGTTGACAACATTTTCCATTTTTTCCGAATCATCTGGTGTTATCAAGTGCCAACAGAACTATGGCTACTCTCCAACAATGCAAAATTTTAAATTTTCTATAGAGACTCTCTATGTGGACTAAAAAATGTCTCATATTCCTTTTTTGTCTCTGCCAACTTCTCAGCTAATGTGGGAGCGCCTTCGTGTCCACTACGAGTCGATGAGTGATGCTATGTATCTCTCGGTCGTACATCAGGCACACTCTCTTCAGCAGCTTGATGCCACTGTGGACGACTTCTACCAGCAGATGTCCGCGGTGTGGCGTCAGCTTGATTCTCTGGGACCGGACGTCTGTCGGACCTGTCCGTGCTGTGCGCGTGAGCGTGCTCACCTAGAGACTTACCGTCTCTACGAGTTCCTGACACGTCTTCGGTCAGAGTTTGAGCCTGTCCGTGCTCACCTCCTGGCTCGTCAGCCGCGTCCGTCCGTGTTAGAGGCTCTTACCGCTGTTCGTGCTGAGGAGACTCGTCTACGCATCATGGGTCAGCTGCAGCCCACCTCTGTTCTGGCTACTCGGGCGTCTATTCCAGCACCTGCTCCCGCTGCACCCGTGCCTCCAGCTGCACCGGTGGCAGTGGCTTCTATTACGGGTCTTCACTGCACCTTTTGTGATCGCGATGGTCACACATTTCAGCAGTGCTACAAGCGGAAGAATCAGGGCCGCAGGGGTAGTCGCCCTCCCAAGGGCATTGGTGGCTCTTCTCAGTCAGGGTCACGGCATAGCTCCGCTACTGAGGTTCAGCAGGAGATGCTCACTCTGCTTCGATGCCTTACTACCTCAGCTTCGTTCGGTTCAGCTGGTTCTGCTACTCAGTCTTCTCATGCTTCCCCACCACCACCTCCTTCCTCAGGTATCTCATTGCCTTGGATTCTGGATTCTATGCAGCTTATGTCTACTGGTCAGATCACTGATCATGGTTGTCGTATCATTCTTGACTCTGACTCGTGTTGTGTTCAGGATCGTCGCACCGGGATTCTGGTTGGGACTGGCCCTAGGCGTTGTGACTCGCAGTGTCTCTGGGAGCTTGACTGGCTGTACCTTCCTTTCGCTGCCTCCATCAGTCAGTCGGTTCCCTCTACCGCCTCCGCTTTAGTTGCTTCCTCTACTGCTACCTTCGTCAAGTGGCATTATCGTTTGGGTCACATCGGAGGTTCACGCCTGTCTTCATTAGTTCGAAGTGGTGTTCTTGGTTCTATTTCTGGTGACACTTCCTTACATTATACGGGTTGCAAGCTTGGCAAACAGTTGTAGCTCCCATACCATTCTAGTGATTCTGTGTCTCTCAGGCCTTTTGATCTTGTTCATTCTGATGTATGGGGTCCGGCTCCCTTCGTTTCGAAAGAGGGTCATCGCTACTATGTCACTTTTATTGATGATTATTTTTGATATACTTGGATCTATCTTATGACTTCTCGTAGTCAGGTTCTTTCTATTTATCAGTCTTGCGCCAGTATGGTTCGTACTCAGTTTGATTCAGCCATTCATGTTCTTCATGCTGACTCTGCTGGTGAGTATTTATCTGCTGCCCTTCGTCGCTTCCTTGTTGACCAGGGTACTCTTCCCTAGTACTCTTGTCCTGACGCTCATGCTCAGAATGGTGTTTCTGAATGTAAACATTGCCACTTACTTGAGACCGCTCGTACTTTGATGCTTGCATCTCATGTTCCACCTCATTTCTGGGCTGAGGCAGTTTCTACGGTTGCTTATCTTGTCAATCTACTACCTTCATCTGCTCTTCAGGGTTGTACTCCGCTTGAGCGTCTTTTTAGTAGGCCTTCTCAATACAGTCATCTCTGTTGTTTTGGTTGTGTCTGTTTTGTTCTTCTTCCTCCTTGCGAGCGCACCAAGCTGACTGATCAGTCAGTTGAATGTGTTTTTCTTGGCTACAGTTTTGAGCATAAGGGTTATCGCTGTTATGATTCTATTGCTCGTAGGATGAGAATATCTTGAGATGTCACTTTTGATGAGTCTCGTCTTTACTACCCTCGGTCTTCTTCCACCAGTTCAGCGTCTTCTGACGTACTTTCTTTTCTGAATTTTCTTGACTCTCCGCTTACTCCTCCGACTTTACCTTTGTCACCCTCATCTCTTCCACCACCATCTGTTCCTTCCTCTTCAGACTCTCTTGTTCCTGCTCCTACTACCTCTTTTGTTGAGGTCGTTCCTCCTTTCCCGCTACACTACTCTCGACGTCCTCACCCAGACACACCCTTAGGTGTGTCTTCTTCCGCCCCTTCCCCTCTTCTGTCCCTGCTAGGTCCTGCTCCAATCTCTACTCCTCGGTATGATCTTCGTGATCGTCGTTCAGTTAGGCCTCTTGAGTGCTATGGTTTTGTGGCCACTGCTTTTGCTGAGCCTACGACTTACCGTGAGGCTGTTGCTCATCCAGAGTGGCAGGACGCGATGACAGAGGAGATTGCTGCTTGGAGTGTACTACCGCTTGGGACCTTGTTCCCCTACCTACTCCTACCACTCCTATAACGTGCAAGTGGGTGTACAAGATCAAGACTCGCTCGGATGGTTCGCTTGAGCACTACAAGGCTCGTCTTGTGGCACGTGGTTTTCAGCAGGAGTACGGTCGTGACTATGATGAGACCTTTGCTCCTGTTGCTCATATGACCACTGTTCGCACTCTCCTTGCTGTGGCTTCTGTTCGTCAGTGGTCCATCTCTCAGTTGGACGTCGAGAATGCTTTTCTCCATGGGGAGTTGCGTGAGGAGGTCTATATGTAGCCGCCTCCTGGGTATTTTGTCCCTGCTGGGATGGTTTGTCGCCTTTGTCGCTCTCTATGGGCTCAAGCAAGCTCCTTGCGCTTGGTTTGCGCGCTTCTCTTCTGTCATCGTTGCTGCCGATTTCACCGCTAGCGATCACGACCCTGCTCTTTTTGTTCACACTTGTGGCTGTACGCTTCTTCTTCTCTATGTGGATGATATGATTATCACTGGAGATGATCCACACCATATTGCTTCTGTGAAGAAGCGTCTTGGTGAGCACTTTCTGATGTCTGATCTCGGTCCTCTTCGTTACTTCCTTGGGATGGAGTTTTCTTCTACGTCTGAGGGCTATTACCTCTCCCAGGAGAAGTACATTAAGGATTTCTTGCTCGTGCTGGTATCACTGATTAGCGCATGGTGGATACTCCTATGGAGCTTAGAGTCCATCTTCAACCCACTGATGGTGAGCCACTAGAGGACCCCACTTGATACCGTCACCTTGTTGGTAGTCTGGTCTATCTTGGGATCACTAGACCAGATATTTCCCACTCTGTCCACATCTTGAGTCAGTTTGTTTCGACTCCCACTCAGATCCACTATAGCCACATTCTTCGTGTTCTACGATATCTTCGTGGGACCATCTCTCATCGTCTTTTCTTTCTCAGTTCTAGCTCCTTACAGCTTCAGGCCTACTTTGATGCGACCTAGGCCAGTGATCATTTCTGATTGCTTGTCTCTTTCTGCCTACTGTGTCTTTCTTGGTTCCTCTCTTATTGCATAGAAGATTAAGAAGCAGACTGCAGTTTCTCGTTTGAGTGCTGAGGCTGAGTTGAGAGCTATAGCGTTGCTGACTACTGAGATCACTTGGTTACGGTGGCTTCTCGCAGACTTTGGTGTTTCTGGTTCTGCACCGACTCCTCTCTTGTCAGATAGCACGGGTGCGATCAGTATTGCTCGTGATCTTGTGAAGCATGAGCTCACAAAGCATATTGGTATTGATGTTTCTTACATGAGATCCCAAGTGCAGGCACAGGTGGTTGCTCTTTAGTATGTGCCTTCTGAGATTCTGCTGGCAGACTTCTTCACCAAGGCACAAACAAGCTCTCATCACAGTTTTTATCTCTCCAAATTCGGTGTTTCTGATCCACCATGAGTTTGAGGGGGGTGTTAGACATGTAGAAGTTCATATTGTATAGGGGGCTTATTACATAATGTCATTTGTATATATTTGGCCTCTTGGCCCATTGGAATACAAGATCCATATTTCCAACATAACCGTTTAAATAATGCGCCGTATAGCATAATAGCAACATATATTCAGCCTTGATATAAACTCTCTGTTGTACTCGAATTGCCAGACATCATGCATTCATTTCTGAACGATGTCACTGCCCCAATGCCTAGTGCGATCTCTGAACTTTGGGTCCTTCTTTTGACTGTGGTTTTGGTTTTTTATTTTTAAATTGTAGCTGCTTGTGAGAGACATTATGCAGAAGACAGTCACATACGATTTTAGCTAGTATAACTAAATTCGGTACAGTGTCTACTATAATCTATCTATATCCTATTTTAAAATATATACCGTTTAAAAACTAATTACTATATCAGCAAGCCTAATTGTCGGACGGGTGGCAGTTAGACTGTGCTGAAGATATCGACAGTCATTAACAAGTACAGGTAGCAAGTAGTAGAAAAACGCTGCCCTTAAAAAGGAGTAGAAACTCACTGTTAGTCTTACGGCAAAATTACATCACAAATGCCAACTATTAGTTAAGGATCTCAAAAAAAAAAAGTCAGTTAAGGTGGAGCCCAAATGGCTACATCTACGAGGTGTAAGTATGAGGGGAAAATTACATCACAAATGCCAAACATTAGTCAGTTTAAGTGGTGTGGCACCTCGTTTCCTTGATTAAAGGCTAGAGCCTGATACATGTCTTCTTGGTGCTGAAACCTCACAACATTGCTCCTTTAACCATCACAAGTGCATGTTAGGAACACAATCGAAATCTGAGCTGTTCTATACATATAATACGTGGTTGAGTTTTGTCGACGATTGCGTTCCTGATCTTATGAAATAATATAAGAAAAATAAATGCATTTCTTGTAAGTGAATAGTGATACTCTTTATTACTATGAACTGGTTAGAGAATGTTTTTACAAAAGTATGAAACTAACCCTAATATCTATATTCTTCCTACTTGTTGAAAGACTATAACTTACGTGATCTACTTGACTTTGAATTATTCAATATTCTTCTATCTTTTCTCATCAACCCTTAAATACTGTTGAAAGGAAGTCAATTATCCGCTGGAAGACACTTCATGGAATCAATGCGTCCGATCGGGGAGATAGTTGTTGTTAGAGAGAGGACGTCTGATCGTCAGTTTACTGTCAATGAGAGATGAACATGGAGAACAACTGCATGGCGGTTACTTGTCAGAGATTCGGCCAAAACGTAGTGCTGTTTTAGGTGGATAAGGTACGGATTCTACCCACTTCACGGGAGGAATGTCCTAAAAGTGGGCTTAGGTATCAGTTCATAGATTCTCCGAATGGTTATTTGGTCAGGAAAATTGCACAGTGGATCTCCGATTAGTGCACTTGGGAAACAGCCTCTGAAGACTTACGACCACAAGATCTTTAGGCCTTAATTAAATATTAAATATTAAAATTATATTTAAAGATTTATTCAGTCCTCGTCAAGACTCTTAGGCTTCAAAGGCCGTTTGAATACAAACAGGGACGTGAGGGATAGAAATATGATTAGAATATAAAGCATGATAAATCTACCATTAATCCTTCCATCCAACGGCTAAATTTAGGCCCCGCTCCAAATATTGTTATTTTCTAGTTTTTTTTGGGCTCGGTTTATTTAAACTAGAAACTACTTGGAATACATCTGATTTCTAGTTTTGGTTTATTTTTGCCTTTTCTTTTCCTCCTTATTTCTTTATATTTTCTGTGATAATATAACGGTTTTTTTCAGTCTTTTATTTTTTAATTAAATGAGTTAGAAAAAATCAATAACCACTGTAGTGTAAATTTAACAACAAAACCCAACAAGCTTAAGTTCCGTTCCCTCCCTTTATTTCCCGCGATCCAAACGCTGAGAGTAATATACAATTCGAAAGGATTAGTCACTGATCCATAGTCGCAAGCTACTCTCCCAACTTTAAGGGTGCGGCTCAGGTGCTGGGGGCACAGCATATAGCGCGTGCGGGGTGCCTCCAGCACCCGCCACGTGTCCCGCAAATTCCAAAAAAATTTCAAAAAAAATACTTACAAAATCCGAAAATTTGTAAAAAGTACTTTTTGTAAAAATACTTTTATTAAAAAGTATTTTTAAGTACTTAAAAAATACTTTTTAATGAAAAGTATAAATAAAAAAATTAAGTACTTACAAAAAAATACTTTTTATACTTAAAAAAATACTTTTTACAAATTTTCGGATTTTGTAAGTATTTTTTTTGAATTTTTTGAAATTTTTTTGGAATTTGCGGGACACGTAGCGGGTGCTGGGGCACCCCGCACGCGCTATGTGCTGTGCCCCAGCACCTGAGCGGCTGAGCCGCACCCCAACTTTAATCACCTTGACGTCAGAAACCTGCACTGCAACTAGCCACCTCATCACCTCACCTTCCCCTCCCAATAAGCCAAACGCCCAAACTCCCAACGCCAAGAGATTACCTCGTGAGCCGACCTTGCCGCACGCTTCGCCTCCCTCTCCGATCTCCGGCCATGGCCACGCGGCGCCCCCGATCGCCTGCCCCCAGATGGCTGCCAACCTCCGCGCTGCTCCTGACCGTCGTCATCTTCTCGGCCTCGCCGCCGGCGCGCGCGCTCCGGTTCGACCTCGAGTCCGGCCACACCAAGTGCATCTCCGACGAGATCAAGGTCGGCTCCATGGCCGTCGGCAAGTACCACGTCGTGGGCCCTGACCCCAACTCCCCCGACTCCCAGCTCCCCGATTCCCACCGCATCTCCCTCAGGGTAAGCAAGCGTCATCAAGCGACCGCGATTGGGTTGGAGGAAGTCGCGGCTACTCGGTGATTCACTGATTTGGGCGCTTGGATTGACGCCGGTGGTGGCGGGTGGTTGATGCAGGTGACGTCGCCGTACGGGAACAGCATGCACTACGCGGAGAACGTGCAGTCGGGGCACTTCGCCTTCACGGCGGCGGAGGCGGGAGACTACCTGGCCTGCTTCTGGGCGCCCGACCACAAGCCGCCCGTCACCATCGGCTTCGAGTTCGACTGGAGGAGTGGCATCACAGCCAAGGACTGGCCCAGCGTCGCCAAGAAGGGCCAGGTCGATGTGAGTGCTTCGCTTCACCTCTGGATACTTTACTCAATTCCTAACCAATTGAGCGGTTTACCATGGTTGACTTGCCCTATAGATGTAGCTTTGGTTAGTGATTCACTTTATTGAATAGAGCAAACAGATCATGGGTGCCAATTTGCGTGCAGCAGCAGGAAATATAGGCTTTTTCTGTCGATTTGGGTGCTTGAGTGTGGAGTAACTTGGGAGTTTGTGGGGTCGGGTTATTCCGATGGGAGTGATTTGTAGGTTGATATGTTCATTAGGCAGTTCTGTTCTGTGCCAAATTATGTTTCATATCATGTGATTTGCAAAGTTGGGCTCTTATATGTTTGGTAGCGATTTCAATGTGTTTGGATGTAGGACTGTTAGATTTTATAGATTTGAGTTCTTCAGTTGCAGGTATGCTGAAACGTAAGCCAGAAAAGGCAGGCTTGCAGCATTTCTTAGTTTCTAGATGTGGAAACCGTGGGCTCTTGTAGATTTAGATGTTTCTCAGTTTAGTTTCTTAATGTAGGCTGGTTCAATTGAGTCGGTTAGCATGTAGTTTTCTGTAACATGTGGAGACATTGAGATCACTTTGATCAAGCTTGTTTGCTGTCAATCCATTTCTGGCTTGTCTACTTTATGTTGAGCAATCTTCTTGTGAGGTGGTAGATTAATCTCTCTAGGCTTGAGTTGGTTGGACTACACATCTGGGTGCCACAGAGGTTGGACTCTTTAATACATTGATATAGTTTTGAAATTTGAATCAAGGAGTTTAAGCATATTAGCCAGTTCTTGCCATAGTTAATTGGTTTTTGAGCATATTAAGGCATGTACAATGGTATAGAGTATAGACAATTGTTGTCTATAGCACCCCTCTATATCATTTTTAGACAACACTAATGACAACTCCTATAACAGGTTGTTTATATATGACCCCACAATCTTTTAATTTTTGCATAAAAAATATTAGTTATAAACAACAACTCATATAATGATGGTTTGTGCTATCTGTAAGGGCCTTATAGACTGCCTGTTGTATGCCAGGTAGCTTCTTCCTCTCTCCTTGTTCTCTCTCATCCACGTTATGAAAAATCTTACGTGGCAAGGATTGTACATGCCCTTAGTGTGTTGTAAAGAGCAGTTATTAGCCCAATAGTTAGAATTAAGCTTACCCTTTTGGTAGAATGTGTTCTTGTTTTCTTACTTTATTGCATTGTGTTCTCGCTGGTTTTATACAAATTGTGCAGTACAATTGTACAGAGATTTTATTGGTTGACAACTTGACATTTTGGTTGTTAGTAGTTTGAAAATGTGGACCCACTAGTATGTATACGAATGGCAGTAACACATTGACTTTCGTATGTTCTATTAAAGATTATTTTAATTGGTTGAACGAAAATGTATGGCTGAAATCGTAAATATCACTTGTGCAGTACTATAAGGTGCGATTTGGAGTCAGATTCTCATTGAACAGAGGTTTTATATATATATCAAGCAAGCTTGGCACCTTGGCATAAATTTCATTGGACAGCCATATAAGAATTTGAGGACTCTTAGGCCCCGTTTGGTTCAAAGGAGTTTTGGAGGATTTTTGGAGGAATCAGTTCCTATAGGGAAGTTGTGGGAATCTAGCGTTTGGAATGGAGGATTCGGGTCAAAAATTTCCTTTGGAAAATTTCTAGTTCCTGTACTTTCACGGAGAAACAAAAATCCACCCTAACCTCTTTGGAAATTCTCCTGCGATTCAAGCGCACTCCCGTCATGGTGCTATCATTTTCATACTCAGATGGATATTAAAATGAATACCACTTTTGTATTGGAATTCCTATACTTTCTATTCCTGTGTTCCAAACAGGCAAACACCATTTCCTATAAATTTTTTGTGTTTTCCAATCCTCTGTTTTGCCACTGCATTCCTATAACTTTCCTATGTTTTTCCTCATTCCTTTGTTTTTCATTCCCACGTTTCAAACATGCCCTTAGAGTTGATCTGTGATGAGTTCGGACATTCTATGATTTTGACATATGGCCACATGTTACTCTTGATAATAAGCACATTCTTTGGCAACATTTGTTTTGAAAAAGAATGGGAGAAAAGAAGACTCAAATGCCTGGTGATTCTGTTTCTCTCAGAAACTAGGCATCTGTGGATAGCTTATCTGCAACAATGGCCATCTAGTAATTACACATCTAATCAATTATTACTAACGGGGTGTCAGCTAGAGTTGGTTCCTAAACAGTAGCAGTTCAGTAGTAGCTTTGTGAACACTACTCGTAAAGTCGGAACCAAGTCTTCTAATTGAGCCCCAAAATTTTCTGGTTCTGTGAGAATGGTCGTCTTACAGGCTACACTAGGGTTTAAAAAACCGGCGGTTACTAGCCGGTAACCGGATTTACCAGTGGGAAATGGTAAAAAAACCCGTCCAGGTTACTTTTGAATTTATGATTGTATAATGTACTTTCTAAATTGGTTTAGGCAATTTTACGGTAGATTAACTATTGTATGAAGTAAAAATGCATGAATTATTGTCCTACCATGTCCCCAAAAAAATTCAAATGTAAATTTGAATTTATAACTGCATAATGCACTTCCTAAGTTGATTTAGGCATTGTTTATGGTAGAACTATTGTATGAACTAAAAATGCATGAATTATTATCTTAGACTCTTAGGATATTCCCACATTTTGTAGGACATCTAGACTATGTAGTACATGTTAGTTTAAGATCATTCTCGGCTACAAGACTCTTCTTCCTACGAATCCTATGATAGGTCAAAGTCTATTCTGACATGTTATAGAGGGTTTAAAATTAGCATATGTCAGTGGTATACAGTCATTGCTGCAATATGACTGCACTAGTACTATACTGCGATATTTGTTGAAGGATTGGCTGTTCATGCATTGTTTTTTTATTTGTTACAGATGATGGAACTGGAGTTGAAGAAGCTGGAGGATACTATCAAATCTATCCATGAAGAAATGTTTTATCTACGTGAAAGGTACATACTACCTAGTATTCCTAGCAATGGTAAACCAACATTTCATGATAATTTGAGAAGCAATTCTGAAATCAAGTTTTTGACCTGTCATTTGTTCAGGGAGGAGGAAATGCAGAACCTGAACAGGCAAACGAACTCAAGGATGGCTTGGCTCGGGTTCCTCTCGCTTGGTATCTGCTTATCCGTAGCAGGGCTGCAGCTGTGGCATCTGAAGACCTTTTTCGAGAGGAAGAAGCTGTTGTAGTTCCCCCATGATCACAAACTCACAATAGCTTGCAGCACGGAGCGGCTAGGAAATATATTTTTTTGTGTGTGCTGCTAACTTTTGTTTCCGCGCGTACATTCAGTCCTGTGTAAGAAACGATATTTATCAGACTGGAAATGTTTATCTAGCTTGTCCAATCGAAACAGTTGTAAAATGTGTTCAGGTTGACGGTTCATGGTGTAATTGTAGAGCCGCATCGTTGTTTGTTCATTGCCTGAATACTGTTGTGAATTCGGGGGTTGTGGCAGATTCGAATCGCTAGTTTCTCTTGCTGTCGGCCGCGTAATAGCGTTGTACACCTAGTAGCGACAGGAGCCCAGGCAGCCCGTGTCCTTCCAGCCGGCGGCTTCCAGTTCATCCACGGCCAGGCGAGAAAATGGTCTGGCTCAAGGTTCCAAAAACCGGAACCCAAAAAAATCCCGGTCGACGGCTGGTAACAGTAACCAGACAGTTACCAGAAAAATCATAATTTGAAAATTAAAATTTGAATTTTAAGATGTTTTAAAACCGATAACCGGAAAATCCGGAAAAAAAAACCAATCAAAATTTGAAAATAAAAAATTGCTACCGACCGGTTTTTTCGGTTACCGGTCACCACCGGTAAAAATGGTAACCGGTGGTTACCGGCCGGTAACCGCCGGGATTTTGAACCTGGTCTGGCTCCTGGAGCCCTCTGCCACGCACTAGCGCTGGGCAGACACAACTGATGGTATGTTTTTTAGGCTACGGCTTATTAGTCTAACGAATAGTGATTGTAGAGAAAAGAGAAACAAAAAATGCCTGAAAAGCTAAAAAGAACAGGGTCTGAAGCAAATCAGAAGCTAGAGATGGTGTAACACTCCCACCATATCTGGCTTCACAAAATTAAACTTCAAAAGCACAAAACCATCCAACATGGCACGAGACATGTCTCTCTTTCTTTCTTTCTCTCTCTCAAGTCTCCAGATTCTTAAGATGTATAATCAAATCATACGACAAAAACGTAATTTCGGTATTTCTCTTCACAGAGTTCACGGGGGAAAACTATTTTCTTCGTAGCAAAGAAAAGCTCTTGCAGAGTACACAGCAAATTTACTTTCCATAACTGCTGAAGCAATTCTCAAGAAACATCTGAAGCTCTAAGAAATGGAAAAGACCAGGAATCCATTTGATCTTTAGAATCCCAACCAGCTATATGTTGCAGAACTATGGTCTAATAAGAAATAACTCTCCAGAGTCCACTCTAAGCAGAGAAGCAACAAGAGAACCAAAAAGCAAGAATGATGCGAGAAAAACAAGCAAGGTATCTGCTTTAGCAGAAATCGTAGCAAACTAAAACAGCACGGAATTTTCGCCGTTTCAGTGAACCTTTTTGACCCACGTAATTTTGTACACGATCAATGGCGGATCTCCCAAGAAAACCTGATTCATCTGTTGTAAAAATTGCTCGTAACAAATATATGCGCTGCTACTGGGAGAATAAATGCCAGTGGTGATCATGTGATAAGTTGTCCTTGATCTTCTCAAGCCTCTTGAGGATCTCTAAGAAAGATGGTCTCAGATTGATATCCCCAGCCCAACACAGCTCAGTCAATCTGCAATTAAGAAAACAATGTTAGAATACTGAAGTCACAAGAGACTAGCTTACGTAAACATGGCAATGGTAGAATGCTAGAAGGGTTTTGTTTAGCTTGTACGTACTCCTTCAACTCAGAAATATATCCTTTTGAACGGAAAGCTGGGCGATGCCCGTCTGCCACATACTTAGCAGCCTCATAAGGTTCATAGTTGGAGAAAGGTGGATCCCCTTCTAGCATCTACAATCAGAAGGACATTTCTCGTCATTCAGAACAGAAATGATCACATGATATGACACACTGCTGACTTGTAAATTTTAGATGGCAATACTCTACCTCATACAGAATCATGGCAAAAGAGAAGATATCAACTTTCTTGTCGTATTTCCGGTGCTTGAAAACTTCAGGTGCCATGTACCGGTCTATATTTGTACAAAAATCAAAACAACTAGTTAAGACAAATTCAAGAGAAGATATTCTAAGACAAATGCAGCTCCTGAACACTTACAGCTTCCGGTCTCTCCAGTCATCTTGTATACATCATTGGCATGCTGAGTTTTGATAATCTTGCTAAGACCGAAATCTCCAACTTTCAGGTGGTTGGCAGCAGAATTCACTAGAAGAATGTTTCTGGAGGTCAACAAAATAGGTTAGACCAGCCTAGCAAGCTCTGCTTGCATTAGCAAAAACAAGTAATCCAACAGACCTTGGTTTTAAGTCCCGGTGAATTACAACATTAGGCTCATTATGAAGATATGCCATGCCCCTGCAAAAGAGAATTAATTAAGGGAATAACACATGAATCATTTTCATGTCTAAGAATTAGAAAACAAATCACTAGGTAAATCACTAGGTCAAGTAAGTGATTATTGACGTGGAAAGTTAGAACCTAATAAGGAAAGTATATGATGGTTCCAGGACATGGTGTTAGAATTAGAACCATAACTAGAAAATATTATGATTACGCCTCATCTCAAGCTGAGACTTTAGTACAAATCCATTTTTAGTGAGGTTTGCAGTTCAAATAGATCTAACAAAAAAAACTCGATCTGCGGGGGGTAAGACGGCCCCCAGACATTTTGCTTAAGAAGAAGATCCTCTCACGCAGATCGAGAAAACCCCCGAACCCCTGATCCACCCTTACACAGCGGCATCATCAAATAGATCTAACAGACCATACTCCTAAACTAATACTCACATTGTACTCTTATTGATGACTCGGATGCCAAGAAACTTTGTTCAAACCAAACTTAGTTCTGCTCTGATTAGATAGTATCCTAAAGATCAATGCATGGCATAGCAAGAGAATAATCAGGGGTACTTTAAATGCATTAAATAGATTAAAATGATCTAACAGAGGACCATAAATAAGATTCAAGGCCATAGCTATACTGCAATAGAAAATAATTTTGCAATCAAAAGGATACAGTTTGAAGCAAAGTATATCAGGAGAATTCTTGCACAGTATCAATCATATTCATCCAGATCAAGTATTACATACTAAGAGTTAAGCACATGAAGCTGAGAATACCTTGCGATGTCTAATGCAAAATTAACAGCAGTAAGTGGGGCGAGTGAGCCTTTATCCTTCAGATATTGATGAAGATCACCCTGGAAAATGCATTTAACTCCACATTAGCAGGTATTCCAAATAGTCCACATAACAAGACAGTTGACTTCCAAAAGAAAATACGTACTCCTCGCAAAAACTCAGTAACTAGCATTAAAGGTTTGGTTTCTGTGACTGCTCCAAGGAACTGTACAATATTTGGATGTCTTAGCTTTATTAGCAAGTTGACTTCATGCTTAAAATCTTGGCTGCAAACAAAGAAAAACAACTGATAAGGGAACACTCCATGAGACAAACATGCTACAAAAAAGCTACGGCTACTCGAGTTCACCTTGAGCAAACAATTAGTTAACCACAATAAATGCTAAATTCTTGTCCTAGCCAATCAGCTGGACTACTTGAGGAAGACTGATAATTATTTTGAAATTGTGGGAGTCTTAGTGCCATGTGAACAAAGTTTTACTTACATCACCAGCCTGTCATCAGATAGGGATGGAAGAATGCGCTTGACAGCAATAGGTGTTCCTCGCCAATTTGCTTTCAGAATTTCACCAAAAGAACCCTGCAGTAGTTAGCAGGTTTGATAGACTTCAGATAACCCAATATAAAAGGAACTAAAAGTGGAGTAGGTTACTATGCAATAGATATGTCCATGAACTTCCTAGTATTATAAATTTATTTTTAGTCAAACAGCTAAAACGTTTTTTTGGGGGCATCAAATCATGATTAACATCCATTAGTCTCTGCTATGTACTACATGCAAGGAAATCTATCCCTTATAGGTGAGGTCAAGAGGCTAAGATACAGATTACTTGAATATCCTTTGCCAAAGATATTCAGAGAGAGAGCACAAAGGATTAGATTAAACAATAAATTTGTCTCTTCTAACTTATCTGACATACCAAACATGCATCTAAACATTGAAGGGTAATAGTTCCTTCCACCCTGCTCATTGCAATAAGAAAAGAACAAGCCAAATGCTACCCCAATTAACTTTAAGATGCTAGTGATGAATATCTTCTAAATGTGAAATCG
Source organism: Dendrocalamus latiflorus (assembly GCA_017311315.1). Classification (NCBI taxonomy): domain Eukaryota; kingdom Viridiplantae; phylum Streptophyta; class Magnoliopsida; order Poales; family Poaceae; genus Dendrocalamus; species Dendrocalamus latiflorus. The sequence continues at coordinate 33,263,296 of CM029630.1, forward strand.
AAAAGTCCATCAGTTGACTAACAGCTAACAAAAAGGCAAGTTTCAAATACCTAACAGCCTCTGTTTGCACAACATGTGAAAAGCTTAAGACCATCTGTAATTAATTTACAATATTTATATGAGCAATTCTCAGCTGTCACTACTCAGTAATCACTATGGATAATACCAAAATTAGTTTGCTTTGATAACAATGGCAACACTTAACTAAAGTGCTCTAGATCACGTAAGCATAATCAAAGAATTGCATGAAAGTAAAAGGTATTTCGAGAATTTGAAACCTTTCCAATGATAGCTGCATTTGTGAAATCCAATTCAAGTGGGTTAATCTCCCAGTCAGCCTTTTTTGTTAGGGGAGGCGGAATTGTCTTTGGTTCAAAATGACTTCCAGTTTTCCCCTACAGGAAAAACAAAATCAGAGGAATCCAACTTATCTGAGCATGATTACATGGTGCATCAATTGAGAAACATCACATTATGTTGCAATGATTAATTAGACAGCCCTTACCCTAACAGCACTTATTTCAACTACGTAGAGCATAGTTAATTTGGCTATGCTCGGAAGGTGCATCAAAACTACCCAATAAACAAAACTAGACAAACAAACCTCAAAAACCCATCCATAGCATATCCAGTATGATCTCCAAAAAGAGAACAATATCAGGTCTTTCATTGACAATGGCAAATTTGGCAATTTCTAACTGACGCCCATGTGTAAAGCACCAAGATATCCAAATCATCCCTTGTTAGCTCATCTAATATCTTGCCAAAAATATCTCTGACACAACCAAATACTCCACTTCTGGCAACAATATTTGGGACCAAGTGCACTGGATACAAATTCAGAAACATGGCACCGAGAACAGCTGCAGAGCAATATATAGGGAACTCACCCACTAATTCCATACCATACAGTGACTGGTGGAATCGGAATACCTGGTGTCAAGTTACAAATTTAGTAATGTTGAGCTAGTGGTTAAATCTAAACACCCCTACAACTTTGCAATGCAATATTCTAAGACAATGTTAAACTGAATCCAAGTTATTGACTGCTTACGTATGTCAATCCACCATGCTTCTTGAGCAACTCGATCATAGCATTCCTCTTTGCACCTTCTGCATCAGCAAGTGGCTGTACATCAACAAAAAGCAAGCACCATAAACAATTATCCCAGATAACATCATAATAATAGAGATTGGACTCAAAACCAACAAATTTTTACACCCATGCACCACAAATAAAACCAACCAGCAACCAAAAGTCCAAAACCCCAACGTTCGACCCAATAATCACAAGTTTTACACCCATTTTTTTTTCATCAAAGCTTATGACCAAACCAAACCAGCAACAAAATAGACAAAATGAAAGCGCGACACGTTGTATATCGAACAACAAATAACAAACAAAGGTGCAATTGACACCGAATTCGGATGAGCGATTTTGGTTGCTCTCTACTACCTCGGCATCAAAGTGAGCAAGGGTTAAGTGGCATCTCCTTGTGCCAATTGGCTTATGCGCTCAAGGTGCCCGAGAAGAGCGGTATGGAGGACTACAACAATTGTCAAGCGCCGATAGAAGCTCGCCTGAAGCTAAGCAAGTCGAGCTCCTATCCACTGGTAAACACCACTCCGTACCGAAGTATCATTGGTAGTCTCTGGTATTTGGTGAATACGCGGCCAGACATAGCCTATGCGTTGGGCTACACAAGCCGGTTCATGGAGGAACCACACGAAGACCACCTGGTTGCGGTCAAGCACATACTGTGTTACATCACCGAAATGCGCAACCATGGAGTCCGCTACGCAAGGAAGAACGACCGGCCGCTGCTGTTTGGATTTAGTGACAGCAACATGGCCGGTGACGTCGATAACCGTAGAAGCACTATTGGAGTGCTCTTCTTCCTCGAAGGCAGCCCCATCGCCTGGCAGTCGCAAAGGCAGAGGGTGGTGGCGCTGTCGTCCTGCGAGGCGGAGTACATCGCCGCGACGACCGCGGCATGTAAAGGCATCTGGCTCGCTCAGAACTTCTCTGCTTGGAGTCCAGCGTGCCAGTGCTGAAGGTGGATAACAAGTCTGCCATTACTTTAATCAAGAATCCAGTCTTCCATGACCGGATCAAGCACATCAACATCCACTTTCACTTCATCCGGGAGTGTGTTGATGGAGGGAAAGTCATCCTCGAGCATACTCGCACAGAGGAACAGCTCGCGGACATTCTCACGAAGCCGCTCGAGAGCGTCAAGTTCCAGGACCAGCGCGCAAGGATTGGCGTCGTCGAGATCACAAGTGAACGAAGCAAGGATTAGGGGGTGAATGTTGAATAATCCAGCTCCCTCACCGTGGTCAGAGAGTCAGTCAAAGTGGTCATGGTCGTAAGTCATACTCGTAAGAGTACTGTAGCGTCATGGTCGTAAATTGTAGATACACTGCAGCAGTCGTAGTGGTCGTGGTCGAAAGATCACTGTAGCAGTCGTAGTGGTCGTGGTCAAAAGATCACTGACTCACTGTAGTAGTCACAAACACTCGACCCGTCAGTCCACACGAGAGCGGTTTTTCTGGTTTGTTAGTGCCGTATGCGACATGGCCTTGGCCTGAATCCGTGAAATCATGCAGGAGGTGGTGTATAATAACGGTGGCTTAACTAACAGAGTTAGACTAGGATTTCCATTAAATAATGACCAGTTTTTCAGTAGTGCAAAACTTTTGTGTTCTTGCTGTTGTTTTCCAACTTCGTGTGGATGGTCTTGTGTGCGTGTTAATTGGCCGAAGTTCCTGACAAGCGGTACCCAAGTCCAAGGCAGACGATGACAGAAGCACCATCCAATCGAATGAAAAGCTGCAGAGGGCAAGCCAGAGCCACGGATAATCGTTTTCCCTCCGAAACCATCCATTCATCGACGAACAAACCAAATCCAATCCGAATAGAAGCCAGAACGAGCTCAACCTAAATCCCCCATCCAAATCATTTCAACACCAACCGAACAGAGCCCAAACCGCAGCACGACCCAAATCCAATCCGACACCGACACCCGCCATTTCCAACACGGAAGCCCAAACCCAAAGCACAGAGGGGAGCGGATCGGGCGCGCCATCTCACCGTGTTCTGCCAGCGGTCCTGGGCGTTGACGTCGGCGCCGTTGGCGATGAGGCACTCGGCGACGTCGTGCCAGCCGTGGAGGGCGGCGACGTGGAGCGGCGTGCGGCTGTCGTAGTCGCGGGCGTTGACGAGCGCGCCGTCCTCCTCGAGCAGCTTCCGCACGGCGTTGGCGTCGTTCTGGTGCGTGTGCCACAGGATCAGCGACGTGCGCGCCACCAGCCCCTTGTCGTCGAACCGCTGGCGCGGCCCGCTCCCTGACGACCCTCCGGCTCCGCCGCCGCTTCCGCTGCCGCTTCCCCCGCCGGAGCCGGACGCCGCCTTCTCCGCCCCGCTCATCTCCCGCTTCAGAAGTCGCGTGTCTGTGAATCTGAGAGGGCTCGGCTCCTTCCTCTCTCCGCCTCCGCGGCTCTGCTTTTATGTCTATCTGTCTCTCTCTTGCGTCTTTCCGGAGTCCTACTATTCAGGGGATTTTATTTCCCTCGGGGCGCGTGAGCGATCGGATCCGATCTGATCTGGAATGGTGTGAACTTCTCTCTCTTCCCCCGACACCCGAGTTAACGACTAACCACAGGGCTAAGCGAGCTAGCCCATTCGCTTAGCTTTTCAACAACGCCCACTCGTGTGCCAGCCTGGCATGGCAGCCCACCGGTCAAGGCTACGGAAACTAGCGGAACGTTCCGTTAAGAGGCGCTCAGTCAGATGCCGCTGCGTCGGTCAGGTTAGGACGGGACGTGAATCTCAAACCGGCCCATGTGGCGGTCAGGTTAAGAAGCGCTCAGCTATTATCCCTTCTAAAAAAAAATAACTCTCAGACATACTTTTTTTTGAAATCTAGTTTTCACTTGACAGTCATGATAGACGACATGTATCACCTATCATGAAACAGTAGTTCAATAGATCCTGTCGAGGCATTGGCAACACCTACCAAGCAACCTCAGCGAACCTGCCAAGAGACGCTGCCAAGTCACTACAAATCGTATGTAATTAATTTGCATTCAATTAATTATAATTAGCACTAATTAAATATCGTATTACATAATTAGCGTTAATTAACCATAATTAATGTTAATACAATGTTAGATGTGTCAATAGTTCGTCTTGTGGCTAGCCCCTCACGGGTATATACTTCAATGTTGTAGCTAGCTATTTTTTAAATTACAAAAGAGGGCTATTTTTTAAATTACAAAGGAGGACGCACACTTACCACACCACACTTACATCACATGTACCATACACACATATATATGTATGTCTTAATGAAACACATGCTAGGTCTAGAACGGAGATTACTAGATGAATCTTGAATTATCTAGTACCTTACGGAATACATGCACATGCTTTTCTACCGAACGTATGCGTGAGTGTGAAGATGCTCATGCACATCTAATCTAGGTTTCGAACACCAATGGACTGGACGCTTGACGGCGATGGTAGCCAACTAAGGGCCTGTTTGGGAGAGTTCCACCAGCTCCAGATCCACGAAAAACAGTTCCACTCCATGAAATTTTACCCAAACGCTCCAGCTCCGCGAAATCTGGATCCACCAAAATCCTGGATCTGAGGGCCAGATCCATGGATTTCATGGAGCTCCTCAAGGGGTGCTCCACCATGGAGTTGGGTGGTAATTACCCACCAATGCCACTGGTTACACACCCCATCCCACCAAAAGTGGTCATTCCCACCAAAACCTCAATTTCGTGGATCTGAAGCTGATGTACAAGCCAAACACTCCATGGTGGGATCCCAGATCCACGGTGGAGCTGCTCTATGGTGAAGCTGCTGCTTCAGATCCACGTTTTCAATGGTGGAGTTCTCCCAAACAGGCCCTAAGCTAAGCTCAATTTTCAGGGCTGCAGCTCTTGAACTCGACGACCGCAAAAGGAAAGCAGTAGCTAACGTTCATACTGAGTCTCAGTCTACCAAGTATACGAATTACAGGTCTCAGTCTACCAAGCATACGAATTACAGGGGATGAATAAGTCTGCTGAATTGTACATCAGAAAAAGAGTTCTGCACAGTTGATGTGTACATGACGACATGTACATCACCGTTTTTGTGCAAGTTATGAAAGAATTGAGCTAGGCTCAGTTGGTGGGTAATGTGGGTACACACCTCCGCCATCCCAGTTCGGCTCGAATTTGACTGACTTCTCTTCGTATTGCTCTCTGTCACAATTTGTTAGCTACTAGATATTCTCTCTCTCTCTCTCTCTCTCTCTCTCTCTCTCTTCTCTGTTAGTGACGATCGATACACACTGCCCCTTCATGCTCTGTACGGTGTACCCCCTCCGATGGGAAAAGTGATTGCCATTTTTGCGCTAAGGATGCTTGTGCTCAGGTGCAACGGGATCATTTCACCGTTTGGAATAAAGTTGCATGCTTTTTTTCTATACTAGAGAGCATGATACGATAATGCGTGCGTTATCTCAACGAATTGCTCTGATTCTGCACCGAAACGGAGAGATGGTTATCACAACCCAAGGCAGGCAGGCGATCGCCTCGATCGAGTCGGCGACGGCGACGGCAAAGCAGCGGAGTGATTCCGTGTGCCGCACATGGATTTGACATGTTTCGACTTTGAGCGTGGACTCCGTCTCTCTTCGCTCCTTTCCTCTCCTTTTTGGATCTTTCTCTTCTTTAATTCTGTCGATTTGGAGCCATGGGGAGAGGCACTGACAGTGATATCGATATTTTTTTTAGGACGAACGGGAGGTGGACGTCGACTCGTGTTTCTGCCTTTGTTCTAATGTGTTATACATAATCATTATCCTGATAGAAAACACAGCCACTCATTGTCTTAATTGAACAAGGTTTTCCTATTCTTTTGCCATATTCCCCCGGTATGTGGCACACATCAGTTATTCTCTATCTTCTTTCTATGAGTCTAGAAATACAATCTAACGGAGTGGGAGGTGCACGTATATGGAAACACAAAACGGGAACGAGGAAGCCATTCTCGTCTTAATTCCCTCTGGTAGTTGGGGAAAGTAGCTTGGTGAAGTATAATCAGAGTACGTAGCGTGTCTACTAGCTAGTACTAGTTCAGATAACAACTTAGGCAGTGATGTTTTACCAGATATTCCGTGGAAAATCTTATTGGTTTCGTCGCATTGCCGACTAAGCACAGCAAATGGTGGGTACGGCTTGTACTTTATATAAACATTAAGGACAGAGTTTAGGGATAACAAATTAGACTAGATGGTGAGACGAATTGATGATAAGAACTTGGACTATAGGGTGAGACTAGACGAATTAATAAAACTTGGTGCATGACTAGCTATGCACCGCTGCACAGCAGCTCCCTTTGGAAGCAGGCGAGCTAACGATTAGCATTTGCTTAATTAGCGCAAGTTAACCCTCATTAGCAGCTCATAAACCTCTACCGCATAGTGATCATGCCGTGGAGGTTGGTGCCGCACGGCCCATATGGTGCAGTGAGCCCACACCTATTTTTTAGTGAAGATAGAGGTGCATGCAAACAAAGGAGGGGGTCCAGGCGTGGGCCTACCTCTACTGCACAAGATGTGCAGCACCAACCTTCAGTGCGGTAGAGATTTATGGGATACTAATAAGGGCTAAATTGAGCTAATTAAGCAAATGCTAGTCGCCTGTTGCTCAGCCATCGTGCATCCCTCCAACGTGTCGGCACCTCAGCCCCGCTGCATGGTGACCATGCAGCAAAAGTGATATCTTTGTTAATACCACACAATGACCGCTATATCTATAAATACGATTAAAAAAACCGGCTAAAAGCGCCAAAAAGTCCCATGGGAGAAACGGGGATACATACGGGGTAGAAGAGAGGGCTGCCAGAAAGCGCGCGTCACGAATGAAGCAAGTCAGTTTCTGTCCGGCCCCAAGATGAACTGCGCGCACTGTCGACCCAGTTGCGCTTGCCGTGCCCGTCGGCAGCAGACTAATCTTTGCCCACTGATACACGCCCACGTGAAGGAGTGCCACCAAATCGCAGAGGTGCGTAGGCGGTGGGATCGTGCGCACTGGTTTCACCGTTTCAGCCGCTTTGCAAGCCCTTCGGGAGTCATTCGCACGCATACTGACTGCGTTCTTCCCAGCTTTTCAATCGACTTTTAATCTCGATTTTTATTAACCAATATTATTTGTAAGATGTATTAGGTATAACTATAAATTATTAATCGTGACCTAAAAACAAAACCATTATCTTTCATGAATGCACCCCCTTGCATCCATCCACCTGAGGGTATCTTTAATAGTGTTATCTTAAGTATTTTTGAACTATATTAAATAAATAAAATCCTATATAAAGAAGGGAGAATGTGAGAAGAGATAATATGCTATCTCTTATACAAGAGATGATTTGAGCCCACAAACCAACATAAATAGCGAGAGAGTGTGAGACAGAAAGTTACGATAAAAATAGTATAACATAGTTAGATGATGGTTTATTGTTGGAGAGGTTGTTTCTAATATTATCTTTAAATACGATAAAAATTTTAGAAATAATTTGAAGAGATAAACTATTGTACATGCTGACATCCATTCTTTGGCACTCCGGCGTCCTACTTGGCTCCAACTAACCAAGCACCTTACAACCACCGACGAAAAGGTGTTCAACCGACACGACCGCTACCATCCTCCGAGTGGCCGGCTGGACCTTGGTTTCGAATAGCGGCTGGTTAGGCGGCCGTCGCGGCAATGCAAGACCAACAGATGGCCGCTGCCATCCTCGAAATGCAGGTGGTGAAAACGTGAGTGCTGTGTATGTTTGGTTTGTGGCCGCAGACCAACTAGGGAGCCGAGGGGCCTGGACAGCGGCGACATGCCCACGAGCTTCGACCTCGGCGTCCGCGGGTCGCTGTACGCGGACAGAAGCCGCGGCCGCGCGTGCCGGCTGAGGTGCCACTTCGAGATCGCCATCAGCTGCGTTCTGCCGCCGCCCCTGCGGCTCGTGCCGGACGGCGTCCTGCGGGGCGTCGCGGAGTCGATGAGAGCCGTGCACTTATGCGTGCAAACTCCCGTGCCGCGTGCCAAAATGTTCGGTTTTTTTAAGTAGTAGTTTAAGATCGGAGCGTGCAGGTTCTGTCGAGGCTGGCCGGGAAGATGAAGCGGGGCGTCGACGTCGGCCTCGTCGCCGACTGCAAGATGTTTCGGCAGGAGAAGCCGGCGTCCAGAGCAACGGCGACGGTGAATGCGAGAGCAGACAGAGAAGCCCGAAGGATTCGTCTGACCAAAATTTGATGGCTGACGAACCTAGATGAGTTACAGGCGCATCTTTACTCATGTAAGAGCAACTCCAGCAGGGCCCCTACTTGAGCCCTCAAACCTCATATTTGAGGACTTGAGGTAAAAATAGAGGTCCAGCAGGTCCCTTACTAGAGCCCTCAAATTTGAGGAGCCCCTCAAATCCCCCCCCAGCCCTCATTCCTGGGGCTCTAGGCCAAGCCCTCAAATCACAGTTGAAGCAGTTTTCTGCGCGCCTCGCCCGGCTCTTTCCCCGCCCGGCTCTTTCCCCTCCCGTGCGTGCCTCTTTCCCCGCCCACCTCTTCCCCTCCCGTGCGTGCCTCTTTCCCCGCCCACCTCTTCCCCTCCCGTCCGCCGAATCCCCGCCTCCGCCGCCCGCTCGCCCCCCGCCTCGCCTGAATCCCCCGCCTCCGCCGCCCGCTCACCCCCCGCCTCGCCCGAATCCCCCGCCTCCGCCGCTCGCTCGCCCCCCGCCCGTCGCCGTACTTGGCTCTCCGCCGCCTCGCCCGTCACCTCCGCTCTCCTCTGCCCGTCGCCGGCGCCTTCGCCCGTCGCCGACGCCTCCGCCCGTCGCCCGACTCCTCCGCTCTCCTCCGCCCGTCGCCGGCGCCTCGCCCGTCGCCCGACTCCTCCGCTCTCCGCCGCCTCCGCTCTCCTCCGCCCGTCGCCGGCGCCTCGCCCGTCGCCCGATTCCTCCGCTCTCTGCCGCCTCCGCTCTCCGCCGCCTCCGCTCTCTACCGCCTCCACTCTCCACCGCCTCCGCTCTCCTCCGCCCGTCGCCGACGCCTCTGCCCGTCGCCGGCGCCTCGCCCGTCGCCCGACTCCTCCGCTCTCTGCCACCTCCGCTCTCCTCCGCCCGTCGCCTCCGCTCTCTGCCGCCTCCACTCTCCGCCTCAGTAGGTAAGAGCGAAGAGGAGGGGATGACGGGTGGGTCCTATGTGTCATTGTCTGTTGGGATGGATTTGAGAGCCCTGATTTGAGGGCTGTTGTTGGAGTAGATGTAAAAAAATTAGGCCCTCAAAAGTAGGGGGAGCCCTCAAATGAAAAGTAGGGGGAGCCCTCAAATGAAAAGTAGGGGCTCTGTTTTGAGGGCCACTGCTGGAGTTGCTCTAAGACCCTATTTTTGGAACAAAACCATCGTAATTCTCGCAATAGCTCAGAAGTTCAATTACGGATAGAAAGAGTATCATATATGCTCACGAATATTTAAAAAGAAATAGTTTAATTAAAATATGACATAACGGTCAACTTTGATAACTTTACGGGCATTCAAACCCAAAACTTAACTTAAATTCAGAAGAACCGAATAAATCCTCACATGAATACTTGAGTGTGGTCATAACCCTAACACGAAAACTGAAGCATCCTTTCTTTTTTTGATATCTGATCTGATGCAAATAAAGCAAAATTGAGTACACTAAGTACTCAGCATGCGACATGAAAAGGCTATATAACTAACATGTAAGGAGTTCAAATGGACGGTCACAGGTGGTAATTAATATTTGCGTATGCAAGTTTGTTGATAAAGAACTTTACATATTTTAAACAGTAAAATATCATTTAATTAACAGAAGGGGTTTGTTCTCCACAATTTCTATATCAAAATCCTTCAAATTATATTTATGTCTAGGTGTTGGAATCACCCAAGAGGCACAACTCCATTAACCAAGAGCATAGAGTATTCGAATACCATTTGTTATACTCTGTAGAGTTGCTCAATTTTACCCACAAGATTTCTTAAACTCTCAATGTCATACAATAGGTACGCAACAGATAGCGTGCGATTGAGTTGCAAAAACGAGTACTTTCACTCCTCTCCTCTTTCTAATTTCTACTCGGTAGGTTATGAGCCACACATTGTTGGGTATCCATGGCCAATGCGGAGTATTGCCATCCGATTCTGAGTGAACCTACCATTGTTAAATATGGTTCCACTGTTTCCATACCATTCCCTTTGTCTTTAGGCCATTCCCACTCCGGGAACCCTAACATTTGTAGATATTCGATTGATTTAAGCAGCTATTAGACTAGGTCTGACAAATCAAAACTTGTGGTTGAGCGATTTCTGTGTCTTTTACTTAGACCCTATTTGTTTTGGCTTTTTATCTTACTTATAAGGAAAAAAAGTCAAAGTCTAAACAAAGAGATATCGTTTTCATTCAGCTTATGAAAAGATTAATCCATTTTAAGCCTAAAAGCCAAAAGCCATTGGGGAGATGCTTTTTTTGGCTTTTGCGGAATGGAATATCCTTTTGCCACTCAAGTTCGCTAAAATTACCTACCAAATACCATTCATATATAACTCTAAATCCTTTTATTTTTTCTCCCTTTTCCTCCTTCCCACTCCGTTTCCTTTTCCCTCACCATCTCCCCCCACGACACTCGACGCCAGCCTCCCTCTTCCCTGCGCTCACCACTGTTGGCCTCCCTCTTTCCAGCGCTATGCCGCCGACCTCCCTCGTCCCCGCTCCCACCTTTGCTGGCCTCCCTCGTCTCCACGCTCCCTCCACCGGCCTCCCTCTTCCCCACGCCCCCTCCACCGGCCTCCCTCTTCCCCCGCGCCTCGACACTGTCGGCCACCCCCATCCCCACGCCCACCTCCTCGTGGCCTCCCTCGTCCTCACGCCCCACCTCCGCCGGCCCCCTCGTCCCCACGCACACCTCCATCGGCCTCCCTCGTCCTTGCGCCCCACCTCCGTCTGCCTCTCTCTTCTCCGCGCCCTGACGTCGCCAACCACCCTCTTCCCCGCACCCCGACGCCGCTGGCCTCCCTTTCCCTGCGCCCGACACCGTTAGCCTCTCTTTCCCTGTGCTCGACGATGCTGCCTAAGCCTTTTTGACGTTCATTATTTAAGACTACGTAAAAGCCAGAAAGCCTAGGCCTAAACAAACATGATCTATACCTGACTTACTTAAAAGTTAGATGTTTATAAGCTAATTAAGCTAGAAAATTTAGCTTTAAGCTATAAGCCAAAACAAACAGGGTCTTAGCATAAGGTTCTTGTTCTTACTTTTCACCAATGAGACAACCGGCCACAAACCAATAACCTAGTGCACTACGACACTGCTACCGATCCAATCCAAGCCTCATCCCTACGTAAGGTCCTGAATTCTAACAATCTCATGATTTTCCACGATTCATCTTTAGCCCTAGTATTATTTTGTAATTCTATGAGCAAAATGCTGAATCACTTAATAGTGTAAAACATTTGAATTCCTAATCTATCATAGTAAATTTTATAGTAATTTACTATTACTAGGACTTGTCAAGGTGAATATGGCCATCAAGTAGAACATGACTTTTTTTTAATATTTGGACATAGCTAAATTATCATGTCATTCTAAATAATTATTTTAAAGAAATAATAGTATATAAATAAAGAATAATAAAAGTACTGATAATTAAATAATAAAATGATGTAGGCTCAACATGATCAAAGACATGTGACTTGTGTTTCTATCCATAGTTTGATTATTTTACCGTACACTTCAGGTTTATACCATCAACCTTAATTATTCTAGTAGCTTCTGTGTTGGTCAACTTATCAAATACAAATGCTAGTACAAAAGAATGCATACAATAAGTTCCTGCTTTGCAGAAAGTAATCTGAGAACAAAATGCAATAAAATAATTGAAAAGACATAAAGAAAAATAGGCTTGATCAAATAGGGTTTAAGCGGTACTTGGTTTGATTGAACGAAGTTGAAAATGGGTTGGAGGAGCTCGAGATGGTCGAAATGGGTATATTTCTGTTAAATGGGTTTCAGTAAATAGTAATCGGCCTGAACAATATTAGGCTTGGGTTCAAATAGTATTTGGATTGGTTAGGGTTTTGTCAGAGTTTATTTAGGCTAAATGGAGTTGAGAATGAGCTTTACAGGGTCAAAACGGTCAATCAAAATGGGTATATGTATGCAATTGGGTTTCGATGAATAATAATGGATTATTACTATTCACACTGGGTTGGGTTCAGAAGTAGTGTCGGGTTTGGAATAGTAGTGGATCGGGTTTAAATGGTATAAGGTTGGGTTGGCTACAGTGTTGCTATAACGTTGGGCTTGGCCCGTGGCTTTGGCCTGGCTAATTTTGGCTTATGGGCTGTAATTGTTTGGCCCAAGGGCCACCTGATGTCTTCGTCTATCTCTTGGTGCTAAAATGCTGACGAGCCGAGCACGCCGATGGCGGTTGATTGCGACGCCGTCGAGGGCCGTTACCGACAACCGAGGGTGCGGATGAGTTCTTGGAGACGGGATAGTTCCATTTTGGGGTTTGACAAGGCTCAGGGGTCATTGTTGATGGTCAGTGGCGAGGGAACTCCATAGTGGCCGACCATGGCACAGGGGCAAACTAGAGGCTAATTGGCAATGTAAAGAGTGTTTTAAGCATCTCTGGGGCAAGAGGGAGGCTACGGTGGCAATGGCTTCAACTCTAAGGCTCTATGGGAGGCTGTCCCCGGCGAGGTGATTTGGCCGGGCGGAGGTGCTCATCGTTGGTGCTCTAGAGGCTAGAAATGGCTAAGGTGATGTCATGGTTGGGTTTGTAGGGTCTTGGTAGTGCTAGATGAAGCAATTGGAGTGTGGGTGCGCAAAGGGGTGGCTATGGAGGTGATTAGCGGGGTTAGCAAGGCTTTAAAGCATACAGAAGGTGGTGGGAGCAGTATTTGGCAAAGGTGGCATGCGGCACGTGGACGGTGCAGTGGCGCTTGGGAGGGTTCAATAGGAGCTAGCGTGCGCTGATGGCAGCTTGTCTTATCGGAGAGGGTGAGGCGCTGGACTTGCAAGGCATGGGCACGAGGTGCGCGCATCAGCAGCGCATGACTCGGGTGGTGACGCTGGCTCGATCAGAGGCAGGACGCACAAGGTGAGGATGACGCTTTAATTCTCGGTCGTCGTGTTGGTCAGGTGGCGATGTGCGCGAGGACACCAAGGTAGCGAGCTGAAATGGCAACAGCAATGGTGAGCATGAAGACGACTGGAGCGGTGCATGGGGGAGAAAGCAGGAAGGGAGAAATCAGAAATGCGCCGGCGAGAGGGAAAAGTGGAAACGTCAGATAAGGGAAGCGGGAAGTCAAAGGTGGTTGCCAAATTAGGAAAGGAAACCAAAGCAAATCGAAATTCATGAAATTTCAAATTTTTGAAAATTTTGGTTTGTTACAACTTACACATGGAGAATCATTTGTTTGTAGCAAGATTCTTTTTGTAAAACTTAACATGGTTGCAGTGTTGCACACAACAAATGAATAAATAAATCACCTATGTACAGCATTGAGTACGCTACCGATCCTTCTAAGACTTTGTGCCTCTGTGAGATTAAGCATCAGATGCATATGATTTCGTCTCAATATATCTCGCAACGGGCTGCTACATGCACAGTTAGTTTGGTGTTAACCTAGGAAATATGTACGTTAATTTTCTATCACCGACAAATTCGTAACCAAAATACATGGGGATGAGGTCCACAGTTGATGTACATATGTAATTCCTTATATAAGAATATAAGATCCGATCCCAACATATCCAATCTGACTGACATATACACAAACACAAATGATCTACTCGAGAACACATGTAATGGTGACTCGATCTCTAGTAATCCTCCCTCCCATATATATATCTCTAGTAAAATCTAACATATGTCGTGTTTAATTTACATCGAGTTGTGCTGATCAAAAGAAGAAGAGCGGCAACACCAGCAGCAGCACACAGAGCGCCCGGCGAGCGCGGGACAGGACGCTGTCTGGGCCGGCGTCCAGAGGGTTCAGGATGCTGCTCGGGCTCCCGAAGGTCGACCCGTTGCCGAAGCCCGGCGTGAACGACGATGGCGGGCCGAGGCCTGTAGGGGCGTTCGCCGCCGGCGTGGTGCTCGGGCTCCCTGCCATGGTGCTGCATGCCAAGAGAGTGTGTTACAGGTCAGCATTCGAGCAGTTCTAAACTTTTTTTCAGAGAACGGTACATGCGTCATGCTGCGAAGGCAAAATAACGCATATTGAAGTTGAAATTGCGCAAGAAAATATGCTCACCTTCCCGCGAAGACGCACTGCCCTGAGCCTGAAATAAGAGTTCACACGAAGGAATCAGAGCCCATGAACTGAACATTTTGTATGTCTCGGTGCACTGACAAGCACAGGCAGCTTACTGGGATCAGTGGAAGTGGTCGTGGCAGTGCCATTGAAGCTGCAGGTAGCGCCGGTGTTCTCGTTCCGGTGGTAGTAGTCGTTGTAGGCGTATGACGCCAAGGCCACGATGTTGTTCTGCTTGTAGCACGGCCCTCCTGGCTGGATCGGCGTGCAGTCGGCGTGGCCGGGGCCGCACGCCCAGTTCAGCCCGGCCTGCAGCGCCGTCGGGTCGGCGTTCGGCATCGCCACGCAGAACAGGCCGCTCCCCGTGGCCAGCGACCGCCTCTTGCCTTCGTCGGAATGGTCGTGCGCGTAGCCGCCACCGAGGCTGGGCTCCTCTGACTCTAACACAAGCGGCGCGGGAGCTTTCTCTGAATCGATAGCCTCGGTGCGGATGTTGGTTGCAAAAAGGCTGCCTGTAAATTGCAGAAACAAATGAAATTGTTGTATCTGGACAGGAAACTGGGGGACAGTAAATGCCCGTTTGGAACACAAGAATTTCAACCGAAACAATTTAATTTCCGCAAGAATTGAAAAATATTCCCGCAGGCTGTTCCTGTGGGAAATAACTGATTCCATGAAATTCCTGCATTATAAACAGGCCCTCAATAGAAAAACCAGAGAGAAATGATTGTGTAGTTCAGACTAAAACAATCTAACAGTGTGATCCATGTTTACAAAGTAATAGTAACATTCACATGCCGAAGTGCTCTTACAATAGTAGGCATCTTCTACAGGTTAAAAGAATGTAGGCATCTTCTTCAGGTTGAGTAAAAAGAAGTTTCGCACAAAAATTGCCGTAGTGCCACTTCCACTGAGGTCAGACATCCTGAGGTAAGACATGAAAAGGATGGCAAGCAATTGAAAGCTTCGTGTGTACTGTTCGTCGGATATTTTGCAGCTTAAAGTTATCCACAACAGTTGCTCCACTTTATTGTGATGCATATCAAGGAAGCTCAATAATGAGGTAAAGGAAGTGAGAGAAAGAAACACGACGTTACTGAAGCGGAAGCTACATTCACGCTACCTGATGCGTTTGAGAGGAGAAAGACGAGCAGAAGAATGCTGTATCCCTGCAATCTTTTGGTCAACATTCTACTATCCCAGAGTCCGAGCGACGGTATCCTCCACGAGTACCTGCCACTGTAAGTCCAAAACAAGTTGGTTTCTTAGCATAAACCAGAAAAGTAAGGAAAATCAGCAAACAAGATGGTTATGCAATTGCAGTACATGCAAATTTGGACCAAATTAAATCATGTAGAAAATTCCATTTGTATTACACCCAGTTTGCCCGGTTCTCTCACCCCTTGAGCCGCTTTCACGGGACTCAGGGGCGACTCCGCTGCTCAAAAAAGAAGCGTTTCCTTCCTCACCGCTGTCACCAGCTGGGCCTACCACAGCCGTTCGAGCTGGTGGTGTAGGCCACATTTGCCCGTCTCCTTGCGGATCTAGCTGGGATCGGAGCGGCGTTGCGTTGTGAAAGCCGGCGGTCAAAGACGACCGCGGGGAGGGGGGGCGGCGATGGGGCCTCCCTTAGCCGCTTGAGCTAATGTCATAGGCCAGATATATCCGTCTTTGACAGATCTGGTCGGGATCGGAGGCTTAATGGCCGGAGGCGACGTGGGGGGAGCTGGATCCGAGTTCGGCAGGGCCCTCATCTCCTCCTGCCCTCCTCTGCACATCGTCGCCAAGCTGTCGCCTCTCGCACTGTCGCCGCCGCCACCAATGCCATGTACCAATGACCGCGGTGCAAAGGCGTCGGCTCGAGCGGTCGATGGCGTCGGCACGGGTGAGCACGCGGAAGAAGGCACGCACCGGAGTTCGCCGGGAGCACGATGGAGGCGTCGGGGTCGTAGCTGTAGGGGATGATGTGCCGGGGTGAAAATCTCAGATCAGGTTTTTGCCAAATCAGGCGACGGCAACGCCTTTGACGTCATTTCCTCCTTGGAGGTGTTGCCTTGGGCCATCTGACCCTACCCCTCTTCATCTTTCCGCATGTGCATTGGCCTGTGGTAGTCCTTCGGTGGTGTTAGCCTGCTCATTGTCAGAGTGTGTTAGCCACGGTCGTTTGTCTTATCAGGATTTCGAAGTCGTGGTGTTTGTACTCGGTCCTTCTTTGGGCCTTTAATTCGGCATTCAGGTCACCGCTATACTGCTCTTCTTCTTAATAAATGAAACACAATTCTCCTGTGTTTTCGAGAAAAAATATGTTTGCCCCGTTCAAAAAAATTATACCCAGTTTGCCTTTTGGACTTAATTGCACCAAAATTCAGATATGTAGCATACACAATGTGAGAACAGGGAGCAGAGCATGCGCCTAGCGTCTTAAACCTTAAAATACGCCCTTGTGATGCTTTTAGACCAAACTGCATAATCCCCCCATAAAACAACAGAAGTCCAGTAGGAGACGTCTCTGGGAAAGCGAAGTTAATGAAATGCTTCACAGTCAAGACGCGAAATTTCTTTATAATCGAACTCCAGATTCTCTATCAAATGGCATGATTCTGTCGGTGTGAATTTATGACTATTTGTGCTCTAGTGTCCATAATCTTGGCAGGATTTGAAGCGTAAAGAGAAAATTTCGAAACGATGTACTGAATACTAAGGTGCCGATCAAAGCTAAACCTTGAAATGGTTGGTCAAACTGGAACATCTAACTACATGGTAACCAGAATTCTGCACTGCAAATCCTAAAAATCCTAAGCATTCATATGAGGATAGAGAGAGAGAGCCAGAGAGATCTGGTGCAAGCATTCACCTGCCATAAGCTCTTACAAGAGCAGCAAGATGATTGAATTACCACTGTTTTAAGCCTTTCTAATCTCTAACTTTGCATCCCTACGAAGAAAGTTTTACATCTTTAAAAGCATGATGGGTGAGAGAGGAACTCATCTAAAATTCACCTGCTGTGGATTCCAGTCTGAAGGAGAAGGGAAGGATCAAAGAAAGAAAAAGTCCAATCAAGCATGAACTGAAGTGAATTTCGTCAAGATTTCAATTTAGGGAGTATTAGCTATATATCAAAAGAAATCAGCAGCAGAAAGTAAGGTCTGGGAAGAGAGAAACTGGAGAAAAAATCTGAAAAAGAAGGCACCATCGATACCCTCAAGACAATAAGAACAGAGAAACCTAATTGAAAGAAAAGATTGATGATGCAAAAGGAGGCACACACAAAATTGATCAAGAACAAAGAGAACACATGAGGAAAGGGTACGTCAGAAATATCAGAAAGAACTGGAAACTACAAAGGACATACCTTGAGAAATCTACTAGTTGGTGCCAAGAACAAGCTCAGCTTGGTTGTTGTGGATGGAAGCCTGAATCCTTGAACCCTCTGTCTCCAGGGAGCGAGCTGATCAAAGAGCCTAATAAGGAAACATGTATATGTGAACTTGCCCTGCCTTTTATTGGCAGTAAGTATATATGAAGAGGACTAATTAGCTTATTTGCGCTAAGGACACATCAAGAGGAGTAATTAACCCTTTTTAACTGGAAACAATTAGCGTTGATACTTGCTGCAGAGAGTGAAGGTAGTGTAACGGTTGATAGTATCACAGAACAGCTATTGCATGTTAGGAAGAACAAATCAACAGGTTCTCTTTTATCATGTATTTATGTTGTGTGACTATCGCAATATGCGTGTCATTTTTCAAGTGTACGTTGCTATGCTGCCTAATTCATTCGTACTGAGCTTGAATAATCTATGGAGTTAGGTTGAGTGGACCAAATAAGCAGAAAGGGAGAGGAAAGTGTGAGGAGAGCACAGCACTGATGAGGGTGGATGATGTTCATGCTAATAGCTAAACCTTTTGATGATGAGCAGTTTTCCTATCCTTGAGGAGGTACCAAGAGGTACCAAATTAGATCCAGCCGTTCAATCAGTGTGATCAACGGCTCAAAATTTGGTACCTCTTGGTATCTCGCGTCCGGTACCACTAGGTACTGTCAAATCTCAGCCGTCCGATCAGTGTGATCAACGGCTCAAATTTGATACCTCTTCCCCCTCAAGGATCCCCCTCAAGGATGGTAAAATTTCCCTTTGATGATACATGCTAATCGTCAATTAGCTTGCCTTTGTTTTCACTAGCACTTCTCCAACCGTCACTTTGCCGAACAAGCCATCACCATCTTTGGATGAAGTTTTGAAGAAGTAAAAAAATTGTGATAAAGATTAAAGAATATCAATAATGTACATTTTCTAAAGTTCCAACGCCTCTGCCTGAATCAATCAAGCACATGCTTGCATGACATTGGTATCTCGTTATACAAGCCATGAACATTTACCTTTTCATTTACGTGCTCATGCTCTTTTGATTTACAAAGGAGGCATGTAGAACTTTTCGTTTTACAATATTCTTCATACCCAGGGGCGGAGCCACACCCCGGGAGGGTAGGCTTCAGCCCGAGGTGTAGAAAAATATTTAGTGTACAACTCAGGTAAATTCAGTCCAGACTGAGTAACATTTTCATGGTCCAGCCCAGATAGTTTAGATCATTCCATCACTGAGCCCGGAGCGAACCAAATCCTGACGACTCCATTGTTCATACCTCTTGTATCTTACCTTCTGTTCTACATGCCTAGACAGTGTACATGTGGAGGGAGGATAATGGCATAGGTGGTTGATACTACCACATCAAACACAAACGGAGTCACAATCAAGTGCGGTTCCATTTGGTCAATCGTGGAAAAAACAATGGGCGCAGGCCATTCTAGGGCTTTCTATCTCCATCGCTTGGATATATCACTAAAAATGATCCTAATCTAGAGTGTATTTAACGTTATAATTTGATGATGCTAACCTTGAATGTTCCTTTTGCATTCATCTGAACAAAACAGGGAGGCATGAAAGTAGCTATGCTGATGACAGCTTTCTCCAACAGTAGTATAGGAAGGAGGGGAAAAAAATCTTTCTTGAGCTTTAGGATTCAGGCATAAAGTTTCAATGTACTTTTTTTGGTGAAAAGCTTGGTACATCTACTCCCGGTTTATATATTGCTCTGTGCAAAATTTCCCAAAAGAAGATGATCACTCTAAAACAATAATACGCCCAAAAAGAGATATTTTTTGCTGTAATTTTACAATACCACTCATGGGATTGGGAGAGGTGATGTCTTGTTGCAACTAGAGCTATTTTTGTCCATGCTGATCTTATATCTATTATATATTAGAAGCTCATGATAGATAATTTAGAGCTGCTAAGAAAAAAAATAGTCTAGAAATTCTCACAAAAAAGCAAAACATCTAACTCTTAATCTGGTGGATCCTAACTAAGTTGAACTACATATAATCATCCATCTAGCAAACCCGAGTTATAACGATTTAGATTAAAAGAGAGAGAGAGAGAGAGTCCATACCAAGTATAACAAAATAGTAGAAATTCAGAATAAAAATAAAAGGAAATTAGCCATTTGATTTTCATACGAGCTCCAAATTAAAACAAGTACATAGCTGAAATTTGAAATAAAAATTAACAGTTGAATTTGTATACGAAATCTAACCTACAACTAAGGTTCAGAATTAAATAAAAATAACAATAAAAGTAACAAAAATTGGAATGAAAAATAAAAAGAAATTAGCAATGTGATTTCCATAAGAACTCCAAATTTAAACCTCTGTGTAGCTGAAATTCAAAATAAACATTAGAGGAAGATTAGCTATTGGATTTGTATACGAAACTAAGTTTAACTCCAGTAGCCGTTGGATGTTATTCTTTAAAGGAAACCATCCAACCATCCAGATAGCAGACACGAGTTATACAACCTAGATTAAAAGATAGAATCCATGCTAAGTGCAAAAAAAAAGGAATAAAAAATAAAAAATAAATTAGCCATTTGATTTTCATACGACTCCAAATTAAAACCTGTACATGGCTGGAATTCGGAATAAAAATTTAATGAAAATTAGCAGTTGGATGCATATACGAAATCTAGCATACAACTACGATTCAAAATTAAATAAAAATTAACAATACTAATTCTAACCTAAAAATGAAATTCAAAATTAAAAAAAAAATCATAGATTTAAATAAAAAATAAAAGGAAATTAGCAATGTAATTTTCATACGGACTCCAAGTTAAAACCCCACATAGTTGAAATTTGAAATAGAAATTAGATGAAAATTAGAAGTTGGATTTGTATACGAATTCTAACATAAAATAAAATTTAAAATTAAATTCGAAAATTAAAAACAAAATTTCAAAATGAAAAACAAAAAGAAATTATAAATTTGATTTTCATACGAACTCCAAATCAAAACCCCTACATAGTTAAATTTTGAAATAAAAATTAGATAAAATTTAGCATTTAGATTTGTATATAAATTCTAACCTAAAACTAAAAGTCAAAATTATGTAAAAATAAAAAATTAGATTAAAAAAGAGTACATGTGAAGAACAATAAAAAATAAAATAAATTAGAAATTAAAAATAGCTACTGGATTTATGTATGAATTCTAGACTAAAAGTGAAAAAAAGTCTACAAGAAGTACTATCCAAAAAAATGCAATTTCAGAATAAAAATCAAAGGAAATTGGTGATTGTCCTTTTAATTCCAAACTAAAGTAGAAAAAAATAGAAATCTTGGTTTAATTCAGGATTAAAATTCTAGAAATATGCTAATTCGAGAAAAAAAAATATGGTAAGGAATTTGATTTGTATATATATAAATTAGGAAACAGAGTGAGTATTTTCTCTCTTATAATATATAATATTAAATATGACAAATTGAGTTTTGCAACGATTTGTTTTTTTTAAAAGTAAAATTACATATGTATTTGCAAGTGCGCTAGCTAGTTTTGGTTTAAAAGCACCTTTGTTCCATCCAAATCCCAGTCACACTGAAATACTGAATGACAAAAACATGTAAAAAAAAGTATATTATCATCATGCACAGGAAAGAAGGGACGGTTCGATAGATGGATGACCCCCCCCCCGGGGGGGGGGGGTTGGAGGGGGATGGATGCTTGCGATCAAAGGCACCTTATCTAGTGATTCACCACTCACCAGTACATACCTATGACCCACTTGCCGACATGTCCAACCTAATTGACTCAAAATATGCAAACTATCTTGTTTTTTCTCAATCCTTTCTAGACTTGTCCATTCATCCATTTTGTGGGCCTTGGTGACCACTGGCCAGTGCAAGGGAGGTTCATTACTCTGTTTCTCTCCCTTGCGAGCATACATTGTAGGCTAGCTTACCTCACTATTTTCTCGCAAATCTGCATCGTTCACCCAGCTTTCGAGGACATCAGGATCAAATTAAGGTATCGAAACTACCAACTAGAATACGAAGCACAGGACATAAAGAAACATCTTTTTTAGATAAAGGATATAAAATCCGGCCTCTATATCCACGAAGGATATACACAGCCAAATGATACACGAGCTCTTAGGCTCAAAGCCTCAAAACTGAGGTACATAAAACAACATGAAAGATAGCTTAAGGACTAAGAAAAAAACTAGAAAGGCTAAGCTTCAGCATTTTTTCTCCGTCCTTGCTTACATCCAAGCCCCCTAACCTCCTCCGACCGAGCCACCCAAACTTCGGTCTGCTTTGCGTGAAGATGGACCTCCGAGGCGACGTCTCCAAGAAGGCGACGAGAGTCGCCGACGCCGCCCGCCTCACCGAGGCAAGGTTTTCACCTGGAGATCAGTAAACATGAGAAACATCTATCATCACAAATTACAACGTTTGAGCACAAGAAAAAGGGAAAGGGAAAACAAAATGAACAATAGGCTTCGCTTACCTGCTACAGTATTATTTTTATCCCAATTATTTGAATGTACGGGCTTTGCTATGGATAAAAAATTATATTATTTCAATATGTAGAATCGATATTGTCGAAATCGGTCTGCCCGGCCCATACCCTTGGCTTTACCCCCGCGCTCTGCCGTGTCGTGCCTCTACGCCCTTGGCTCTGCTGCGCACCCAGTAGAGCCCTGTTGTTTTTCTTATTAGAGAAATTTTAGGGTGGTGAAATTTGTTTTTTGTTTAATTGTTTTTTTTTGTTTTCGTTAGAGATTTTTAGGGAGGTGCAAAGGGAGTTGGGAGAGGGATGAGCCACTACCACCAATTTCTTTTTTAATTTTTATATATACTGGCTAAGTGTTTGTACGTTGTTATCGAATACCATACAAAATTATTTTATTGTGTTGTGTAGCAGAAAACATGTCAGCAGATTATAAATAATTACATGTGACACACCGACAAAATTATTTATATAAGTAATTTCTCAATGGCTTCCACCTCCCTACCGCCTCCGCCTATCAATGCGACCGGCGGCTCCTCTCTCGCAGTCACTACCAACTCCTCTTTCTCTGCCAACGATGCCCACCACCCCTGTCACTACCTTCTTCCCTTCTTCGGCGGTAGTCATGGGATCCGCTACTGTCTCCCGCCATCTCCTAATATTATCTTGTTCTTCTCGTCCCCGCCGATCTGCTAGCTGCAAATTCATATACTCCACTATGCCCTTGGCTCATCTACTAGTGGATGTCGTGGAGCTTGGCCTTCTTTATGCCCTTGACTTATCTCCACGCCGAGCTGAGCTCTGACCTAGCTGGTGTTGCATCTCTGCCATGGTGCCTACTTCATACCATGCTCGATCAAGCTTTATTGTGACACACGTTGCAACTTGTATTGAAGTTAATTTATTTATTGGGAGGTGTTTTCTCCGATTTTTATGCATCAAATTCATGTTCAAAGAATCCATATGTGATATTCAACTAACCTCGCATGCAACCCTTTGGCATTGCTGATGTCACCACCGCCGGCGGCGAGGCTTGCCGAGCACCAGGCACGGGCCCTCGTCGCTTGCTCCCATGCACATTGCTGCCAGATTGCCGCCTTTAGCGTCGACAACAAAAACAAACCCTACCTCCAGTGCATGTGGCAACTCAGGAAAAAAAAACTCTGGTGGGTGAAGGGTGCTTTCAATGTCGCCTGAAACATCATCGGCTTCTCAAGGCCTGGAGGTGGAGACCTCAGGATGTTTACACCGCCTTCGCCGAAGCTAGATGTGGAGGCCTCACTGTTCGAAAAGTTACACCGAACTTCTAAAAGGTTTTAGTTAACGGTTTTACTATTACACAATTGACTAAAATTGTTTTATCTCATAGTCACATGAAGTTGCACTTTAATCACCTAAAACTGTAATATAAAAAAATAACTAAAAATAAAAAGAAAAAATAGTTACCTATACAATAGTCACTCCCTTTAGTTAAGTGTTTTACAAGAAATTCGAAAAGATGATATTGCTCGTACATTCATGCATCATGCACGTATTAGATGCTGTGTGTCTCTCGTTACATCACTTTCCGGAGGAATAATCCGTGATTATCAAGGCATGCAATTCTCATTATGTACGTGGATTCTAATCTACGTGCATACCACGCATCAATATGCATGGTTGGGAAATGGCATCCACAACACAATAGAGATGGCTCCTTGGATACCTTGCATGTGACTAGTTAGGAGGACGATGCAGCCCTCAATGATGGGGGACCGGCTGACTCCTTGCAGCAGCAGCATGAACTCCTCGGTCCAGCGTAATGGCTCATGAGAAAACGATATCATGCATGAACTTGAACGGGACCTCGCCTCGCCTCCATGAACCAAACAAATTCCGGCGATGCTCGCTCATGGACTGCGATCTGCAAATGACTGCATCATAATGCATAAAGTCAGCGTGAACTCAGCAGCGACAGCACCTGCACCGTCATTCGCTCCGCCTCCTAGTGCATAGCAGCGCGTGTAGGGTTTGGTGACAAGAAAATGTGCAGCGGCTGCACCGGCGGTGATGCTCGTCACAAGGATCTTGGTTTCTTTGAGGAGGGGATCGGATGAGAGGAATTTGTTGGGTTTGTTAGTAGTCTGTTTGGGGAAGTACAGATAATTAAACAGAGTTTGTTTTTCTCGAAAACACAGGAGGTGTGCGTTTTATTCATTAAGTAGATTAAGGATACAAATAGGCATGGGAACCAAGAGCGGGAGGGGGCGCACTAAACTAAACTAAATCGAGCCTGAGGAGAAATCCACCACGGACCCGACGTTAGCATGAAGCACTTGAAGCACTTTCAATTTGGATCTCTCCGTAGAAGACCAGAGAAAGATCTGCCATTTAATTCGCTGGAGAAACTCCTCGAACTGCAGGTTCCGTTGCTCATGCCGCAAGCTATTCCTCTCTTTCCACAGCATCCAGACAACCAGAACTATTAGGTCATCCATCCCCTCTCGCTTGTGCTTGGGAACCAATTCCCAATGGTTTTGCAGTGTCTGTTCGGTGGAAGTGTATGAAGTGCAGAGGGAAAGCTAGGTGAAGATCCGGTGCCAAACCTGTCTGGCCACCAAGCAATGAATTAAGAGATGGTCTATCATTTCGGCATCTTGATCACAAAAGAGGCAAGCTGAAGGCGCTGGCAAGTTGTGCTTTGTCAGTCTTGAGAAGGTCCAAACACGTACGGCGCTTCAGAGCTAGCCAAGAGAACATTTTAGCCTTCAGTGGTCAACACATCTCCGAAGCACCGTGGCATAAGGAAATAGCGTAGTACCCTGGCATATCTTTATAGTTTTGTAGCTATAGGGGTAAGAGATAAGTGAATATTTGGGGGAAAATTTTAAGACACCATTCACCACTTTTTTTCTCTGTTGTCTGTCCTGTCCCACACTCCTCTTGTTCTTGACATCGCTTTCTTGAAATGAAATGGCAGAGCTCCTGCCTTCCCATTAAAAAAAAGTCATGAAGAGTGCAAGGTCAGCAGCCAAGTGCAGTCTTTACTTGTTTAACTTAATTTGTGTATATCTATCTGCGTTCTGCGACCATGGGAAGCTCCAGTGGTGCATTGGACTGGTTGCTGTGTATTCTGAAGGATTTATGTTATATAGCTGAGGAACAAAACCTTTATATTTTTTGAAAGATGGATATGATCTTTCTAAAATCTCTTAGAGAATTTTTTTTGTCTATTACAGGGAACTGCGAGGATTTGGGTTTGTCCAGTACTATGATCCTGACGATGCTGCTGATCAGCTGATGGGCAGGTTGTTCTTGGCAGGGAAATAGCTGTTGCATTTGCAGAGGAGAACAGAAGCCTTCTGAGATGAGAGCTAGGGATAGTGTAACATTTGTTGTTTCTTTCTTGCTAGCACATTACCTTGTCATTAAATTCCAGAAGCATCTGCGCTATTCATCATTTGTTTGCACATTACGCAGTGGCAGAGGTCGTTCTTTCGACCAGAAGGTATTCTCGCTCTAGGTCCCCTCGATTTCCCCTTTCCGCTGCCGGAGCTACTCAAGGTATGCATGCTCCTTGTATCTTCAACATATAAACTTCAATTCTTCACTGTTTTTTTCCACTTCACAATGACACCTTCAAACCGGCTATCTTCCCTCACCTCGGTATGCAGAGCGCAGACTCAAGAGAAGTCGTCCTCCGGCTCACTTGTTGACAGCATATCAAGGAGTCCCAAGCGGTACAGCAGATCCACACGAAGAGAGAGATCCTTTCTGTTAGCGGATGAAGTAGTTTCGTTGTTTAGACCTACCGTGAACTTGTTCATGATAATATACTTGCTACGATTTTGTGAACCATATATCTGTGGATTTATATAGATCGTCATGCTGTATTAGTAATGTAAAACTAGGCAATGTGCGCGTATCCTTTTCCTGGAGGATTCAGAACAAAAATGACTTGCCAACTCGGAGCAGATGGATTCTGCTCGCTTCTTTTGAAGGCTACATTGCTGCTGCTGAATTTATGTCAGCTTTGGGGGAAATGGCCGTTCTATGCTATGAATTCGTTTTGACTATGATAGCTTAACGGCGTTGCTTCAATCGAGACAAAAACTAACGCAGTTTTTGTGAGGTATGTCGTGCGATCGACCTTGCCACCTGAACTTCTACTGGCTACACATGGCTGAAACTTGACGCAAATACATATCAATACAGTTCTTGTTAATCTAGCGATATTTTGTCAGCCAAGGATGTCGAAGGAGGACCACCTGTAGGGTGAAGCAAATCCCATTTCAGAAGAATGTCTTAAACAACTGTCGTTGCTTTGTCGGTTGGCAGTCTCTCAGCTATCATCTCTTCACAGTTTGATCACCGGACAGATATAATAGTCTTCCAATAGACGGCGGTCGTAGTTACCTCACTACGAAGTACGAACACCGCCTACACTATGCGGCCGGAACCTTGAACGTCCCATTTCTACCCTCGCCAGCGCTGGCTTTAGCCTGCAAACCTTGCGGCGCCAGCCACTCCGTACTCAACATTCCACGTACAAAATTTCTTGCGCGCGCGGAGCAGCCCGGCCTCCTCGGCGTCAACTGGACCGACGCGCACGTCGCGCGAGAAGGCCCGCATGGGGGCCGCAAAGCTGCGGGCCGGGCGTTGTAGAAGCTGGGCTGCATAGCGCGAGTACCTGGACAGGGCCTCATTTTTGGCTTATAACTTTTAGTTGCATCTTATGGTTTTCGGGTTATTTCTGATAGAGAATATAGAGCAATAGAAATTTACGTGCAGTTTTGCTCAATATAAATAAAGTCGTTATAGTATGTGCTATAGTTAATTTATAGATCTCGTCTTAAAAGACACTATATTTGAAAGTTAGTAACTGTAGAAAAATTAAAAAACAGTTTTTAGGAGTTGAAAAGAAGTTAGCACGGACGCGCCTGGCCGGTGGGATTGGGTGGGCTCCGACCAGCCTGCTCTATCGCAAGCGGAAAACTCTGTGCACGCAGCAAAGCAGCAACGCGCAGTTCCTTGACTAGGAAACACCGGCGCCGTCTTACGCAAAAACCGTGCCGCCGAATCGCCGGCGGAAAGGCACCGAAGCGGCGGCAGCAGTCGGCAGCGCTAGCCGGTCGCGCGCGCGCGCGGCAGTGTGAACGAGCCGCACATGCGTGACAGACCATACATATCCCCCTCGCTCCCACGGTTGTTCGGCGACCGATGGATTCCGGTTTTTTCTAAACCCAACGGAGGAGGTGTGTAACCATGAGGACTACAAAAAAACCATTCAAACGCCGCCCAGTCTCCCTACCATGGAACTACACAAGTTTATAAATTTATTTTTGACTTTGGAAGCGTCTCTCGACTTAAACTAAGAACCGCGACAGCTCAGTAGCCGTAACTCGGGTCCTCGCGGTCGCAAGTCTCCTTCACACGAACGTGTGGCGTAGGCTTTGTTTATTCGAGATTACACTGCTTTTTATGTCTTCTCTGGTCTACTCTCCTTAGAGCAAGGACAATAGTATAGCCAACTAGTGGCTATAACACTTGTTCATTTCATCTATAACCTTCAAAAAAAATAATTCATACAATAAGGTAGCTATTACAATAACTATTTGGCCCCACGTGTAAGAGAGTGAAATGCATATTTTTACGTGCTATAGCTAGCTGTAATTTAGTAGCCAGCTTCATTCTCTCTCTTCCTTTCTCTCTCTGCCACGTAAGATTTGGTTGATATTATATTTGCTATAGCCTGCTGACTAAATCTTATTGTACCTGCTCTTAACAATCTTAGCTCAGGAGGTAAACCTTTTTCATGGAGGAACTGATCTGCAGATCGAGGACACTGTTTGCAACGTAGAAGACGCGTGTTGACTTAATTTGTGCAGGAGAGAAACAGATGGTAATGGAAGGTTTTGTCAATTCGTTTAGTTGGGGCATGAACATCCATCCCTGATGCAAGATGATATGGAATGCGGTAGTTTCAAGTCACTTTACATGTTGCTTGCAGTGTCTGACGTACGGGCGGTTCTGTTTGTCGGTGAAGCCGACGTCCCAGAGCAGGCCGCTAGCTTCACCGATCGAATTAGTGATCAGCTTTAAGCATAAACGCAGTGATGATTGATCATTTGATCTGACCGATTGGTCTGGAATGCTCAACGTTGCGGCTATCTGCCGATTGGTTCGTTGGGCCCCGACGCTTGGGACGGGTCTAAAAGTGTGTGTCTGGTGGTCCTCAGGGACTTTTGACTACATAACAAGTTGGATAAAAAGGCTGCAGAAAAGGGATATTATGGCCGTGCTACTTATAAGCAGTAGCTTTTAGTTTTTTTATATATATTGTAGCAGATGAAAATATAATGTAACTGCTGTTAGTTTTTTTCTGAATAACTGAATTTAAAAAATTAAAAAATATTATATCATCACGGACAATACAAATGAATAAGAGGGAAAAAGCAAAAAAAAAGCAAAAAAAATGAAATCAAGAAGCCAAAAGCTGAAGCAGTTTAAAGTGGGGCATCTGAAATGAGAAGCTACTTGTGCAAACGGATGGTTTTTATTCCAAACTGTGTGTGATAATATCACAAACAGTTCAAAACAAAAACCGTCTGTGATTAGGGGTGCAAACGGAGCGGATACGGACGGATATTACTCATCCCGTATCCTTTTTCATATTTTTTGTTGGAGTCAGAGTCGGACACGGATAGTGCCGGATACGAATACGAATGTAGATATTCTCGGTCACGAATACGGAGCGAATACATACCGCTCCGAATACGGTTAGTTTCGGTCACGAATATTTAATCAGATAATACGCAAAAGTAAATTTCACATGGTGACAAGGACAAGTTAAGCAACTAGCAAATTCTAGCCAGCAAAGTAGCAAGTAAATGATAGAGACTAGTTAAACAAGTAGTAGCTAACTAGTTACATGTCGCATGGTTCAAAAGTACGAATTGCCCATAGCCAAGTAGTCAAGTACATCACTCATTCATTTAACTTCATTACATTTAGTAAATGATTCCACAAGGTCTTTGTATCCGGTATCTGGAGAGGCCAGGTATCCGACTCCATTTTCGTATCTGGTAACTATCCGGTAACTATTCGAAAAAAATACCCGGATAGTTTCGTATCCGTCGAGTAATGCTTTTTCCGAATCCATTTCTGTATCCGACAAAAAAATATCCGACTCCATTTCGTATCTGACAAAACCTTCGGATATCTGAAAATTTGCTCCGAATTGTATCCGAATTAAAACGGACGGTCCGGAAATATCCGCTCCATTTGCACCCCTATCTGTGATATTATAGCAGACGGTTAGGATTAAAAATGATAGTTTTTAATCTGAACTATCTATGATAATACCACATTACCAATTTGTGGCATCTCTCCCAGGATTTTGGTCTTACTCATCCATTATCTCCACATCGAATGGTATGCACCAATCTCCTCCCACCTCTCACTCCTTATTAGTCCCCCTCTCCCTTTCCTCCAATTCACTCTAAGAACCAACACTGATGAGGATATTTCTTGCTGCTCCTAGTTCATCCACTCTTTATTCCGGCCTCCTCCCTCAAACTGAAACGCCCCATCCCCTCAACGACACTGACTACCGCTGTGAGCTCTTCCGTCTCCGGTTGTGATGCCACGATTCACTACACAAGACACTCTTGTCCTAAGTGCCGTAAGAGTGTTTTGTGTAGTGTCACCATCGTGACACAACGGTGACGCTACCTCCGCCTCTCAATTACTGGTGATATATCCCCCATTCGAAATTTTTGGATGGCTAGGGTTTTGGCCATATAAATCTTGATACTCGTGCGTGTGAAAATTAATTGTTGATGTCTTAGTTCTTGTGATGATTGATGGATGGCTAGGATTTTGTCCCTCGTTGAAATTCATGTTTTATTGCAGGATGAAGATATGGTGACAAGTTTATTGCATGATGATCTTGTTCTCATAAATAGGCCTATTTTGATTCATCTGCATTCTCTAATTGTGCTGTTTTGTAGCGTAATTAGAAAATATTGATGAACTGAATAAGGCCTATTTATGAGAACGCTAGAATGCAATCACAGACAATTCTTAACGAGAACCATTCGTGATAATAGACTATCGCAGATGATTCATAACTAGAACCGTCTGTGATATTAGCCTATCACAGATGGTTCTTAATTAAAACTGTATGTATTGTATCTTTTCGCAGACGTTTCGAGAGCCGTCTGTGATAAGCCACCTGTTATCATATACACATTAATTCAGACGGGTCAGAAATCGTCTGTGATGATGGTTTTGAACCGTCTATAATGACCCTTTCTGTGATAGTAACAGATGAGAACCATAGAAGGAAGGCGTAAAAAGGCTGAGAGTTTCCAAATTGAGAATGTTTTCAAATTCAGCTAAAATTTAACAAAAATTCAAAAACATTTTGAAATTTTGGGGTGTTTCACATTTTACACAAAATTACATGAGAATTTCAAAAAAACTGTTTAACTTCTACGTTTCAAACCTACCGAAATCCTCCATTTTGAGATAGGCATATGATGTGTTATAGGGTCCGTAGTTCTAAAGCACGTACAAAACTCACAATGGCGTGTACCGTGGCAGCAAGCCAGCAAGTATAATAGTACGAGAGTAGACAGGGCTATATAGTATGCATGATTTGTATGGAGTATCTTACTACAAAACCACCGTTACCGGATCAAGGATGATCAAATGAAGTATTTAAATTTTCCAAAAAAAAAATGGAGGCATATAAAACTGCACGTCAGTAGTCAGTGAAAGATCACAGCTCCAAATTAATACGTACATGGCGTGATTAGTTTAGGACTAAGAAAAGGCTAGTTAATGTAACCAACAGCTGGACATGTTGGCCAAGCTGGAGTATCTCCCTACGTACACCTCCCATACACCTTTTTTATTCAATCATACATGCAATTGCTTTCAGTTCATCAGTGTGGTGGTGATTACTTATACCCAATAAACAGTTCATAGATAGAGAGCAGCATTTGACTCCCCAAGGCTCTCAATCCAATCCACATCTCCTCTTACCTACTCATATGGGATTTTTTTTTCTGTTTCTTTTTGTACCAAGTCAAGGGTTAGAGGTGAACTTTTAACCTAACAGCACATAAATATATACTTGTTGGCGATGATGCATGGATCAGCATCAAGATCTTGGGAACAGTGGATTGGAGATGGAGGTGCTGGGCCTGCTGGCTTCCTACCTTCCAAGCTGTCCTGTGGAGAGGTGATAGCTAGGAATTGCTCGATCTGGATCTATTGTGTGCCATTAACCACTTCCTCATAGGATAGATTGTATTACTTTTCTTTTCCTAAGCTAGCTTGAGAAAGTTTGATTTTGTCTAGTTGTGCATTATATTTGAGTAAAGTCTATTACTGGTTCTTAAACTTTTTATGCTGTGTCATCCTGGTCCATAGACTTTCAAAGTGTGTCATCACGGTCCATAGACTTTCAAAGTGTGCCATTACTGTGGTAACAACCATGGACCGGGATGACACAACATAAAAAGTTTAAGGACCGGGATGACACAGCCAAGACCCGTAACGGGCTAATTTTGAGACTCAAAGAGTGTTTAGGCACCGGGATGACACACTTTGAAAGTCTATGGACCAGGATGACACAGCATAAAAAGTTTAAGGACCGGTAATGGATTTTACTCATTATATTTCATTCATAGAAGACATACATAAAACAAATTTCTAGAATTTTTTTAATCAAATGCGTGATGCATGGATCAGTTAATAGTGCAATCATCTTAAGATTTACTAACAAAGAAACGAGTTTAAATTCGAGAAGATCGCAGTGAAAATTTGATTAGGAGCAGCTCTTGTTACGCACTCATGCTAATCGCAAACGCTGATTCATGATTCATTTGAGTTGGTGATTATCAGTTGTCTGACGGGGATGCAGAGCGTGTTGTCCAGCCCAGCCATGCCAGCATTTGCAGCACCGCGAGTGCCACGATGTCGGTTGTACGGTGGTACATGCACTCGGTTGTAGGGGTGAATAAAAAGCTCAAAACTCACGAGCAGCTCGGCTCATTTAGAGCTTGGCTCAGGCTTGTGGCACAAACAAACCGAGCCGAGTCTGAGCCAGCTCGTGAACCGCTCGGTGGCTCATGAGACTCAGCTGAATCAAGCCTAGCTCGAGCAAGGTCAGCACATGTAGTAGGCACACAGCAGCTCCTGCTCCCTCATCTGCCTTCACCCTAACTCTACCACGGTTGTTAGCCCCACCACATCCACCACTACAAAGAACAGAGAAAAAAAACCCCTCCAAAATCAGCCCCCCATCGTGTAAAATCCCTCCAAAATCAGCCCCACTGTGTCAATCAGCGTTAGTTCGCAGAGAAAGCTTATGTTGTAGCTGCACGTCCTGGTCCGAGAAGGCAAGCGGCTAGTTGAAGAAGGCGAGAGGTGCCAGGATCTGGCCATCGACTGGCACCGACAGTGTGTTCCTGCCAAAAATTGCGGCATTAGGAAGCGAATTTTAGCGCTATTCTTAACATAGGAAGAGGTGTAGAAATGTCGTGCAAACAGAAATTGAGGTCGAGCACCTACCTGGAGGAGTGAGGCATCGATTGGTGCGGTGCCGACCAGGCACAGGGAGGCAAGGAGGTGGAGGCATCATGAGGAGGGAGCAGCTTTTCCTCTCCGAGGTAAGGGATGGATGGCCGACGGGTGGCGCATGAAGGAGGTGGGCAGGTATGAGGGGGGTGGAGCGAGCACAAGGACATGACGGCGGCATCTAGATACGTTGTGGCCTTGTGGG
The DNA here is from genome assembly GCA_017311315.1 of Dendrocalamus latiflorus. Lineage (NCBI taxonomy): Eukaryota > Viridiplantae > Streptophyta > Magnoliopsida > Poales > Poaceae > Dendrocalamus > Dendrocalamus latiflorus. Next base: position 33,296,250 of record CM029630.1, read on the forward strand.
CAACAGTCCTCTAAATATGTAGGCTAACGAGCTACTAGTACAGAACAATCTAATTGCCAGGGCCAGGAGGAGGAATATAGGATCTGTTTGATATGGCTGCGGCTTATGACTTTTGATTGAATTTTTTGAATTTTAGCTGTTTGCGACAGATATTACGGATAGAGAGATACTCGCTTGCGATTTTGGTTGATACAGATGCTGGGCTTTTAACGTGTACTACAATTAACTTGTAGACTCCATCTTGAAAAAATACTCTGTTTAAAAGTTAAGTACTATAACAAAAATCAAAAACCATTTTTAAAAACTGTTAAAAAACACGCCCATAGAATGTAACCTATAACCTCGAATGGGCTGAATGAGCTTAATGACCCGTGCGCAAGCTTTCGATCGAGCTAACCAAACCGAGCCGAGTCTCCATTTCAATTTATTAGCTAAACGAGTCGAGCTGAACTGAACTGCTTTACCCAACGAGCTTCCGTGAGCCGAGCCAAATCAAGCCAGCCTGGCTAGATATCCACCCTACTCGGTTGTATTGTGGTACATGCATGTACTACGGACCGGTCACCTTTTGGGGAGGTGTGCCTTGACTTCCCTTCGTCCTTTGATCCAACAACAGCTTGGATCTGCTGTACGCTCTGCACTCTCCAGATGGCCATCTACACCTTTTGACCACCGCGCGCGTCAAGTTTCTTCAAACCTTGCATCCACACGTGCAATATCTTGAAAAACTGCTAAAACCAGAATTTTCTAAGCATGAAACTTTTCATTGAAATGCAAACTATAAGATGAGAGATGAGCTTTCTTTTCCCCATCGAAAATAGAGATAATATAGTTTATTTTTAAAATAAGGGCGGAAGCTCTGCCTCATTAGAGCAAGTACAATAGAAGAGGTGGCTGCCACCTCTAGGACTAGCCACATAAGCAAAAAGAGTACATATGGCTCATGTGGAGGTAACTAATACAATAAGTTGAGTAGATGTTACCTCTACTAAAGCACTCAAACATTTAATATTTCGCTAGAGGCGACCCTAACCCTTATTGTACTTGCTCTAAGAACTAGCATCGCCTCCAAGTCCTCGTATGATGTGCTAGAGGTCACCTCTTACATGAGGGGCAGCTTACCTCTCTCTCCTCTTGTCTCTCTCTTCCACATAGGATTGTGTTGACGTGGATTTCACTAGAGACGACCTAGTCAGCATCATTGTACTTGCTCTTACATCAACACCTCAAGCAATAATATGTTACAATACGCTGGCTCGTTCATTCTCCGTCATATTAGCCAGCTACAGCGGCACTTTGTTTCTTGATATGTCTGTCTTCAATGTGCTTTGCTGGATCTTTTAAAAAACAAAATCCAGTACATTACTTCTTCTAATATTTTAGATAACACTGAAAAATAATAACGCGTCCGGTGAGGCCCGAAGAATCAAGGGCTACGCATGGGGTGCGACGTGGAGCTCGAAGCCATGAACTCCTGTCCACTGAAGATCCCCAGATAGTGTAGAAGGCACCTGCATTCGTCGGCGCAGCAAACCGCTACGAGGATGCGAACCGGATCTTCTGCGCTTAGCTAGTATAGCTGACAACAAGAGAGGACCACATGGACGACAACGACAAACTCGACCAATAATTATTCGTCTCTGAACCTTATGTACAGTCCCACTGCAGATCTGCAACGCTATACGGGCACACGGATACACAGCTAGGCTGCATTTACTAGTAGTTTATACTCCACCCTACCAGCTCCAATAATTTTCCCGAGCTGCACTGGTGTAAGGAGCTTAATCAATGCTAGTTTAATACTAGTATTGATCCGTACAAGAGCACTCCCAATACACATATTGTATAGTTATATCTATAGCTTGTCACTTTATATAGATATAAGGTTTGAAATAATTTTTTTAATATATGATATCTAGCAACTATGTACTCCACTTAATTAATTTCTGCCTCTTACCTCACCCCTTCCGCTCCATTCTGCCAATCCTAATCCTTCAATTTTTTATCCACTCAAATAGGCAATGTCTTACATGAGATACTACTACCATTTCTCTTCCTTCCATGTTACCCTTTTTGTTTACCTAACATGCTATAAACATTACTTACATCATCCCGCCCTAACATGTCTAGGAAGAGAGAGGTTGCATTAAATGGGTGTGTAGATATAATAAGTAGCGTCTATATGTTTTATTCCAATTAGAGCTGTCCATTTGGCCGTGTTGGGCCGGTACGGCATTGGTCCAATTCAGACACGATCTGTTTAGGCTCGGCAAATAAATGGGCGTGCCATGCCGACCCACAGGCCTTGGTGTGAGCCCAGGCATGGCTCACGACAGTGCCATGCTGAAATAGGCACGGTAAGAACTTAACAGATCATGCCGGAACGGTTGGCCCGTTAAACCGAGAAAAGAGGGAAAATTTTAGAAAATTAAGGAAAAATTATAGAAAATTGTAGAAAATTACAAAAATTTACAGAAAATTGTAGATATTGTTAATCATCAAGATAATTATTTTCAATGATGCGCCAAGTTGCTTGGATTGAGCAGCTGGACCACGTCGACGATGCCCCTCTCGTCCTTCTTGAATAGCTTCCGGTAGCCACTCGCGGCAACAAGCGTGGCTAGCATCCTCGCGACGGCATCTTGCTCCATGATAGCTTTGGCCTACATCATCCAAATTAGCCGCGAGATTGTGTCTCCAACATCCTTCCTCGCCTTGCCACTGTAGATGTTGCACAGTTCGCCAACGCCATGGCTGCCTTCGTGCGGGTGTTGGCCTTGTCGCTGCCCGCGTAGCCATGACAGCAAAGGAGGAGGAGAGACGAGGAGTAGTGAATGAAGAGTCTAGAGATGAAGCAAATGGGGACCAATGGGCCCACCAAAATGCATGCTATGGACATCCAAATCGTTTCAGTGGGGTTTCTATCGGTTTCCATGTGCCTTGATCCCCTTAAGCAAGTAATGTATTGTATGAGACATTGCTCTCATCTCACTCCTTAAATGTCCTTCTACATCAGATTTTTGCTTACATGAAATACTATGAATATTGCTGACTCACATTATTATGAGTGCCGTAATACCATAACACATATAATATGGTAAACAATGCTTTCTTAATATCAGCACGTACGTACCCGTCATCCATTATACACACACATAGAGTAACATATATCCATCTGTGATTATTATTGGAGTATACATTTCCATCAAGTTGAGCATTATTTGCACCAGCTGAGATCACACGGCGCGTGCAGCACATAATATCCTGGCCCGGATTATCTGTACCTAAAAGGCTGAAAATAAAGAACTGGTTGTAAAGTACAAATTATACCGAGTTGCACAGGACCTCACACAAAATTCAGACACAATCCAATCGGCTTCAGCTTTTAACTTTAAATAATTTTTAGAAGCCATTTAGAATAATTAATTTTTTAATTTTGTTTTTTTACTTTTTAGCCTTTGTTTTCTTTTTTCTTTTTTTCTTTAATTCTTTGCATTATCTCAAAAGATATTGTGGTATTTTATTGTTTTTAAAATTTTTAATTTTTCTTATTTTTTGATTCAGAAAAAGCTTACTGCCGTTACAATACAATTGCAACCAAAAGACTACATTAAAAACCAGAAATCATGGCTTTTAAGCAATTTGGTGCACTACCTTGTTCAGCGGAAATAAACAAAAAGGGATGGAACTTTGGATGACACGTACGTGGTACGTACATGACATGGATCTGCAAAATTAGCTAATGTAAGAAGCTTCTTGGGAGCTTCTTGTGATCTTGTCGGAGTACACACTTTCCTCGGAGAAAAAAAAGGGACTTTTCCCCACTTTCTGCAGAGAATCGCGCGCGCGCTCCAGTCTCGGCGCGCAGCCACATCACGCCGCGTGACCCATGAGCAGCACTAAACAATACGCTTAGGTTAAGCTCAGCTAATCATCGCACGATCGTCAAAACTAAGCCCTGGCAGGCTTGCATTATCGATCGGTCTACTGATGCGTACGTACGTACGTACCATATATGCTCGCAGAAACAGGCTACGTATGTATCGGAGTGCACTTGCTGCATGATATCATGCATCGAAATTATCAGTACCCGATTGATTAATTTAGGTTTAGCGAAACCGAATAATTAGTACGTGCTGATTCCGTCTGTTCCTTGCGTGCGTCCACTTGGCGTATGATCGTGCTTGGCTCGGGGCACATGCATGCGTGCATGGCTGCATGCAGTGTGTCTCTGGTTCTGGGGTCGCAGTGGTTGCCTAGCGTCGCACTAGCCAGCAATCTTGTTCCATGGCTAGGCGACACACAGATTAGCCACGGGATCATGTCCTCGACCTCCTTCCTCATCTTGCCACTGCCGACATTGCACGGTTCATCAATGCCATGGTCGTCTCTGTGCGGATGTTGGCCTTGTCGCTGCCCAGCTTAGCCATGACATGGCGGACGAAGCTGGTGGAGACTGCTACCTCGCCGACAACAAAGGAGGAGGAGAGACGAAGGGTAGTGAGGTGAAGAGCCTGGAGACGAAACGAACAGGATCGATGGGGCCACTAAAACGCATGCTTTGGATTTATAAAAAAACAGGAGCTATTTATAACACATTGGTTTCTTAATTTTTTTTAGCTTTTTTGTTTTTCTTTTTTCCCTTATTTATTTCCATTGTCTCAAAAGATAAAGCAGTATTTTTCTTTTTTTCTTTTTTTTGACTAGAAAAGCTAACAGTAGTAGTTACAGTATAATTACAACTAAAAACCTACAGTAGAAGCTAATAGCTATAGCTTTTACATCGTTTGGAGCAATACCTTCTTCAGCGGAAATAAACCAAAAGCGAAGGAACTTTGGATGACACGCACGTGGTACGTCATAGTATGGACATGCACTGCAAAATTTGCTAATGTAAGAAGCCTCTTGTCGAAGTACTTTCCTCGCAGAAAAAAAAAGAGATTTTTGTTTCGTTTCTGCAGAGAATCGCGCGTGCGATCCAGCTGCATGCACAGTTGTACCGTTGTACTACCAATCTCGGCGCGCATCCACATCACGGCGCATGACTCATGAGCAGCACTAAACAATGCTGCGCTTAGGTTAAGCTCAGCTAATCATCGCACGATCGTCAAAACTAGGCCCGGGCTTGCATTATCGATCGGTCTAATAATGCGTACGTACGTACCATGTATGCTAGCAGAAACAAGCTGCGTATGTATCGGAGTACACTTACTGATATCATGCATCGAAATTATCAGTACCCGATTGATTAATTTATGTTAGCGAAACCGAATAATTAGTACATTCTGATTCCGTCTGTTCCTTGCGTGCGTCCTCTTGGCGTATGGTCGTGTTTGGCTCGGGCACATGCGTGCGTACATGGCTGCATGCAATGTGTCTCTGGTTCTGGGGTCGTACTGGTCGCGAAGCGTCGCACTAGCCAGCAATTTTGTTCCATTGCTGGGCGACACACACTAGTACTATAGATGCATGCATGGTCTCCATTATTTTGTTTGGTCAGCGTTCCAATATATTATCGTGAATTCGTTTGTGATAGTATTTGTAGTACGTGACATATTTCACTCTAAATGTTTTCAGCTTTTGACTTATTTTGATTTTCCATTTATTTAAGTCATAAGCCACTTGAAACGCGTCGGTTTCTAATTTTGACTTTTCATCTTTTTCCCCTTTATTACTTAGTATTGTCCGTGATAATGTAACGGTTTTTTAATTAGTTTTATTTTTTTCTCAAAAAAAGTTAACAGCCGCTATTGTGCAATTTCAGTCATAACCCAGAAGACACAGCCAGAAGCTTAAGACGTAAGCCAGTCGAAGCGGGATATATTACACTACGGGCACACATATGTGCATATGTATATACGTACATGTGGTCTGAACTATATAGAGGTGGGCATTGGGCCGTGCCGACCCATTGTGCTTCGGGCCACGTCGGGCTGTGCCTGCTCAACCCAGTCACCCCACCGTGCCATGCCATGCCAGCCCGCCTCGCCTCCAACTAGGCCCAAGCACGGCCCAAAGCCCGCTGTGCCGGCGTTCGTGCCGTGCCAGCCCAAGCCTAACCCGAAGTAACTATACACGACGAGGCGGAGGCGACGATGGCGGCGGCTGCCATCTTCCTTTCTCTTGTACCCGTTTAATTAAAAACTAGTTAAAACTAGTTCAATGGCCATGCTTTGCTACGGACTAAACAATCGTATTATCCTAGCACGTCGAGTCATCATCGGGCTCAGTTTGCTCTGTGCCTCGACATTAGCTCTACCACAGTGCAAGACCAAGGTGACCCTTGAACGTCTTCACCACCATGCTTGATCTACACCACTCATTTGGCTCTTTCTTTTAAATAGTAGAGATATAAAAGAAACAAGATAGGTAGGACACGCTACGTTGCACCCGTGCAGTCCCTTGCGAGATAAGAGGTCTACAAAAATGCTTGCGTGAAGTGGTTGTTAATTGTGCGAGTTGCCATTCTAACTATGGCATCATGGCTATTTTTAGTTAAAGCACAATAGACATATATAGTCAGCTATGTTAAATAGGATATGTAACCATATATAAACAATTCCAATAAATATAAGCATTAGTCGAATTGCATATGCAACAATGCAGTTAAAACGAGTAGCGATAATAGAGAATGCAGAGTTCAAGGATTACAGGAGGATATCTTAAATGAAAATGTATATGGCAGTGGTAGCAAGTATTGGTCATCATCAGTTCAAATAATTTCAAAAATATAAAGAGTCATGCTTAATGTATATAGTGCTTGCCTTTGGCCTCTGCCTATTGGAGAGCTATCTCCAATGTTCTCCGAATAAAGAAAAAAGTACAATGGAGTTTTATAAATTAATACAGCTAACAAATATTAGCTAGATACTTAAATAAGCAACAAGGTGATTTTAAATGGCAAAATACCAATTTAATCAGTACATGTGAAATTAATCATCTACGGACTACACGCCGTTCCCTTCTAATACCTGTATAACCTGATAATAACGTTTCACAATTTAATACAATTAGCAAGTTTCACAGATTAATTTAACATGTAATCGAATTCTCGATTAAGGATTTGCGAATATGAATTTTCTTCTACATGCACTAAATCTTTTCTTTCCCTTTTCCCCCTTTTCTTCTCTTTTCTCTCTTTTTCCCCTTCTTTTCTTCCTCTCTTTTCTTTCTCTTCCTTATCCATTCGGCCAAAGCCTCCCCTCCATTTCATCTTCCTCATTTCCCCTCCCCCACCCAGCGTAGTGGCGCCCCCTCCTCCCCTGCCGCCTCCCTCCCCCCACCCCGGCGCCCCCTCCTACCTTGGCCTCCCTCCCCTCCCCCCACCTCGGCGCGGCGGCACCCCTCTCGTCCCCCGGCGTCCCTCCCCTCCCCTTCCTCAGCCGCCTCCCTCTCCTCCCTTGGCCGTTGCCTCCTCCCTCGGCCACCCCTTCCTCCCTTGTCCTCCCCCAATGACCCTTCCTCCCCTGACCCTCCTGCCATCTTCTCCACGATTGGTGTTGACGAGTGGAGGCTCTTAGGAGGTAGCTGCTACGATGGAGGTGGCGGCGTGGAGTCTCCGGCTATGGAGCAAGCGAAGGTGCTGGCGCTGGTGCCAGTGGAGGCAGCGTCGTGGCCCCCATCCCCTCCGGTATACTCTGGTCCTTCACCTATACTCCCTCTCTCTGCTCTGTGATGGGTTGTGGTTGTGGGGGGTGACCGTGATAGTAGTGGATATAGGATAACGACAGGAAGGGGGAGGTGAGGTGGAGGTCGAGGCTCTTTGCTGCCGGTGCCAGCGTGCCCACCGTGCCGTCTGTGCCCGCCGTACTCCTCGACCACACGGCACGATTGTCATGTCATGCCACCCGACGGGCTGGCATTCCAGGTCTAGCCCGGCCCATCGTTCGTGTGTGTTGGCATGACCCATCATGTGGCGTGTCTGTATCATATTTAGGTCATGCTAGACCAGCCAAGCCTTGACTGGTCCAAAAAAATCACGGCTCGTCTCCCACCTCTAGATATCTTTGTTACTTTGTGCGATTGGTATAGATGAGTGCGTACGTGTGCGTAGCAATGCGGTTGAGTGGGGAGTGATTGATCTGACACGCGCGTACGTACGACACGATCGAAGGATCCATGCTGGTAGGGGTGAAAACGGGTCGGGTTAATCCCGACCGATCCGGCACCGAATCCGATTGGTACCGAATCCGACTAGTACCGAATCCGGAGAAAAAAATATGGGTTAGGATATGGTAACAGCAATATCCGTCCGAATCCGATATGTCTTCAAGTTTGATTTCACGTTAGTGCTACTATTTGATGTTTTATTTTCTTTTGCAATGGTAAAATAAAATCTTCCACATCAGCTATGTGCGTCCTACTCCATTTACTGCACTGCATGCATTCCTTATAAACAAGTAGGGGTGCAGACGAATTGGGTTAATCCCGACCGATCCGGCACCGAATCCGATTGGTGCCGAATCCGGAGAAAAAAATATGGGTTAGGATATGATAACAGTAATATCCGACCGAATCCGACCCGTTTTCACCCCTACATGCTGAATGCATGGATGGAATCGATCTCTCTCAAATAAGAGCGTTGGATCGCCATGCATGGACTATCTAATTACACAGAGGCCCACGCACCTAGCTAGCTAGGGTCAGTCAGTCAACGCATGCTCATTCGATTCGCCGCATGCAAATTAGTTTTTTTAAGAGGCAATGGAGGGGTTAAGCCCTCCTGAAAATTCTTCATTAACCAACAAGACTGTTTACATTATGAATCACAAAGGAGGCAGCCGCATCCTACAGGTTGGTGCCTCCAATTAACAACAAACCAGAGGAGGTGGGGAGAATCAAAATGAAACTCAGGTGATCGCTCCTACAAGATGTGTACACTCCATTGAAACGGCGCTCCAACTAATTTATGGCTATGGTTTTTAGTTTTTAACTAAAATTATATTTAACAGTTGTTAGTTTTTTTATAAAAAAGAGGAAAAATAGAAAAAAAATTGAAAGAAAATCATTATATCATCACGGATAATGTAAAAGAATGAGAGAAAAACAAAAAAAACCAGAAAAGCTAAAATAAATCAAAATTAGAAGCTGATGCATTCTAAGTGGTTTCCAACTTAAATAAGACAAAAACAAAAAAACTAGAAACTGAAACCGTTTAAAATAGGGCCTCTAGATATTGAGATGTCCGGCAAACATTCCTAAGACGGCCTGAGTGGTGTGCGTTGATTGCGCCGCTTCCATATGATCCAGAGAGCCAGTAGGAGGATGGTGTGCTTCCACTCCCTTGTGAAGCTCGGGGGACTATCAAAGAACAGTCTATGCCACTGCTCTAGACCTTGCGGCGCCGAAAGAGTAGGAGCTGCCAGAGCTCCCGAGCAGAGAGACAAATGACGATGAGATGCTCAAGATCCTCTGCCATGCCTGGCCAGAACGGGCAATCAAGAGTTAACCACCCGCGCACCCTAGGTGGTCTAGGAAGGCTTTCGTCCTGGTTTTTCCATGCCTAAGGATCCACAAGAAAACTTTTGACACTTTTGCAGTTGCAAAATTGTCCCATGCAAATTAGTTCTCATCTTAGCTCAATCGTCATTCCTTAATTCCCTGCTTTAATTTGCACGGTGAGAGACGGCGATGTTCGTTGAAGTCGCCTAACATGCATTGTCCTAGAATGGTAGAACCCGTACACTCGGCTGGACTGTGCAAGATTTTTTTTCCTTGTGGAAGCACGGATATCACACATGGGGAGTTGGGATTAGTCACTACCACGTACGTACTCACCAAACGAACTCGGGGCGGTGACACGACAAGCGGCAGGCAAAAGCACCGACCAATGATTTTCTCGAGAAGGTCGCATTTTGACACGGCAATCGTACATTTGCCGTCATGCGCGCGGTTTTTGACCATGACGCCTTCCCAGTTATCTATTCTTTCTAGCTTTGATTTATAATTTTTAGCTGTAATTTATGAATTTTTGCTGTTCGTGAGAGAGAGAGTACGGAGTGGTAGAAATTTACTATGATTTTAGGCGATATAAATGAAGTTGATATAGTGTATACTACAATTAACTTGTAGACCATAACTAAAAAAGATATTTTGTATGAAAGTTAGCTGCTGTAAGAAAGCTAAAAAGCAATTTTTAAAAACTGAAAAAGAGACCCTAAGACTTACGCCTAATGATCTATTAATGCTGTGGTAACAGGCCTTGTGTACTGTTCATATGGACGATAGAGTAGAACAAGGTTAATTATATATATGGAACATGTTGCATATGGGACACGATCACACGGGTACTATTTCTGTGTTTTGTGGATTCCTCGCTCGTGTGTTATTACCCTGTCTTCTTATGGTGTGCCGATATATGCATGCGATGGTTTTTTTTATATGTTTGCTAATTCTAGTGAGTAGCAGTAGCTAACTCCTAATTTCTTATGAGGATGTGTCTTTCTACGACGCATACAAGTCTACCATTCGTATGCGAATATCTAAATATATATCTGCACGTACGTATTAACGACGTGCTGTGAAAAGGTTGACCCCTAAAGAAAATAGGTAAGAGTTACGTACATGACGGTACACCAATACGGAGAAGGAAAGCAAAGGGAGAAGAGAGAAGCCATGAGCTCGCAGCCGGAAAGAAAGCATAGGAAAAAAGAAGAAGAGAGAAGCCAAGCTAGCAGCCGACCTCGCCGGCGTTGTCCGCCGCTCCCAGCCGCAGTCCCAACTCCCAATCGACAATCTGTCAAGCACGAGCGTGTCACCGGAAGCATGCATGGAAGCACACGTCATCCATCATATTTGTGCTGAGGGCTTGCTTGGCTTTGCGACCACGCATGATGGTCAGGCTAGGCTGCTCGAGCTAGAAAACGCGGCCACAGCTAAGCTCAAGATTGTGGTAAGTACCCTTTTTTATCGTGATTGTACGTAGCCGTATATCTATTATATTTATTAAGAACTCAGAAAAAGAAATCATCACATTCATGTTCTCGAATGGTGAAAATCAACATGCTAATTAGTAAGAAAAATCTACAACATCGATTATGGTATCATCAGATTATAATAGTGTAGATTAATGGGACATAAGATTGAAGTATGTATTAGAATGCACAATCGTATGCAACTAGCCAAAAACTATATTCTTGTATAAATGGCTCCGAGAAGAACATGTAGTACCTCGATTGTACAACAAACTCCGTTCGTTTCGGCTTTAGCTTCTGGCTTCTGACTTATTTTTCATTATTCATAAATTTTATCTTTTTCTAAATTTTTGGCTTTTTTAGCTTTTTTGCCCGTTCTTTTTTCCCGTATTCGTTTGCGTTGTCCGTGATGAGCTAACATATTTTTTCTATTTTTATTTTTTTAAAATTTAATTACGTCAAATAAGTCGCTTTCAGTTATAGTGAAATTTCAGCCACTACAGTGCAATTTTAGCTATAAATCACAGCCTTTTAACCCAACCGAACGGATATTCTCATATAAATGGCTCCGAGAAGAACATAGTACCTCGATTGTACAACGGGACCAAACATTGCAAAGCGCCACACGCTAACAACGACAACTCACCGCCGCGTGCGGCCTAGCTAGCGGCCGGCAACATGCGGTAGCGTTTTTTTTTGGGTATGTCGATGGGAGACGACACAGCCGCCTCCACCTCTCACGCAGCTTAGCGGCGGCGGCGGCGGCGGCGTGGGCGGCAGGCTTCGCGTGCCGTCCGGCCGGAGCAAAAATCACCGGGAAACCACCCGAAACCGTTCACACATCGGCACAGCCACCGTACGAACGGTCGGACGGATGGATTTGTGCCCATTGAGAGGACCCTTCAAGCAGCCACACCGGTTTGCCTGCTCATGCAAGCTGCTACGAGACAGAGAAGCTGGTGATGGTCGACGGCATCGGTTTGGACCTATTCTTCAAGGAGACGTGTGCATATTCTTCCTACAGAGTGCATATAATATTCTCACGCGTGTTCTTACGTTAAACTTTATGTTCAAATTTCTAAGTGTAGTAGAACTGTAGAAGGAACTACAAATCCGTTCTTTGTTTACGATTATGATCGTACTTGAATGGATAAATTATTATACTATTTATCTACACATTATATTATTAAAATGATGTTGCAAGTTATTCAGAGAAAAACTACCAAAAAATACACCATCGGTGTTTGTCGGTTCATACTATAATGGTACGGATTGATTAGATCTAGATAGTAATAGCATTGGAATATAACTCTTTTGTTCAATCGCCTTTTTGGTGCACACGTGTAACCAACTTTCAGTTTTGTCACCAAATCAATATGAAGAAAAAAACTGAAAGCATTAACTTTTAATCTAAAATGTATTAGACGAAACAAAAAACATAAATTTGCTATGAATGGTAGCAGTTTTATTTTCTTTTTTACTTTTCATTTTGGTTTAACACGTCAGTTTTTTTATCATTTTGGTTGCTCTCATAGAGTGAATTTCAACTTGAATTTGTTTATAGGTAGAGTTAATTGAGAAGCACGTACAAAATTTTTTTAGGAATTTTTCATGTCGAGCTGGTGTCCAAACGGAATACATAGATAGAGTAAATTGAAAAGTACATATATATTTTTTTAGGAATTTGTCATGTTGATTTGGTGTCCAAACGGAAAGCAAGAGTGCACCATAAAAGATGATTGCATAACATACATTACCATTTTAACGTGTTTTTACTAAGATGATAGATACGTACTTGACATGGTTAACATAAGACTTTATGCATCTAAAAAACTGAAGATATTACGATATAAAAATCATAGAGCCTGACAATGGGGAGGAAGGAGGGTGGACTAGACCGTGCGATCACAGCTGGCTTCTCATGGAGATGCTGTTGCACGACATGATAGAAACGATGAGCAAGTTTCCATTGAGAGATGATCAGTAGCAGCACAATGGCGTGGGAGCGGAGGATCTTGCAGGAGAGGTGGTTGCCAGACAAGACGATGACGATGCCACGATGGCACGATGCAACAAGGAGAGTCTGGGAGGGATGGATCCTAGGAGGTGGTTGTTGGAGAGGTAGAGTAGCTTGAGTTTGGGGAGTGCCCGTCTGAGCACATCCTACATAGGGCCAGTGTGGCTGGTGTTAGGGCACCACAGGACGGACATGATTAGAGTGGTCAAGAGAGCACTTAACCTCCCACCCCCCGTCTGGTTCCCTCCTCCTCGCCGTCGCCGGAGCGCGCCACCGGTCTCCGGTGGACGCAAGGAGGGCGACGGCGGGGCGCTTTTTGGGTGCGGCGAGGTCTGCGCGGAGGAGGAGGGCGTGGAGAGCGTTGGAAGCATCACCGGCGGGGGGACGCGGCCAGGGAGGCCAGATCCGTCGGTCCTCTCCGACGGCTTCAGGATGGACCACAGAGGCGGGCCCCCGCACTCCGGCGTGAGCGGGGCGCTCCTGCGGCGAGGGCGCGCTCCCCTTGCATAGGGGCCTGCTCCACTCCTTGGTCCTCAGGTCCAGCTCGTGGAGGTCATTCACCTTCTTGGAGCCGTTCGTGCCCCCGAGCACCATCATCCGGTGGCCGATCAGCGCCGTGCCGTGGCTGTCCCGGGTCCCGGGCCTCTGGCCGGTCGTCACGAGGGAGCTCCATACCATGGTCTCCAGGTTGAGGGTCAGCACGTCGCTGAAATGCGGGCCGCCGCAGCATCCCTTCATGAAGATCAAGAGCAAGGCATCACAAGAAAGCATCTGCACCCCGTTTGGAACATGAGAACGCGTCGGCGGCGGCGAGGTCGGTCTCCTCGTCGAGGGGCACGCGGCGCGCGAGGAAGGCCGAGGTCTGCTGCTTGCGCGCCCAACAGGGTCACGTACAATGTGATCATGGGCGGGCTGTGCAAGCACGGCATGTCGGGGGATGCGCTCAAGATGTTCGACGAAATGCTCAAGAAGAGATCGTGCCCAGTGTGAAGATCTACGCGGTCCTGCTCTCGTCCCTGTGTAAGGCAGGGAAGATTGAGGACGCTGGGCGGACGATGCTGTCATGAAAGGAGAAGGGGTGCCCGCCGGACGAGGCAACGATTTGTGTGGGCTGTGCAAGTCGCATTCGCAGCCGCACCTGGATTTCCTCACTGGGCGCGCTTGGATCCGTGTGTGGGAGATTTCTTCCCTGAATCTGCTCAGTTGTGGCGCGTAGGCGTCGCTTTGTGGTTTCTTCAGTGCCGGACATTGCAGGGAGCGACTCGTCGTAGCGTTCAAGGGTGGCTATGCCATGGCCTTGAGGCGCGCAGGTCCCTGGCGGGTTGGTGGCGGTCTATTTTGTGAGTGGGTAGTACGTGGGGTGCTGTGGAGGTGCTGGCGAAAGCCTTACCGGTGATCTTACCGGTCTCGACAACGATGACGCCTTCGGGTGCCATTTTCCTTCCTGGAGGCGTTGTCATGGTACCCCATAGCCCTCATGTCTATTGATCTCCAGGTGAAAACCTTGCCTCGGTGAGGCGGGCGGCGTCGGCGACTCTCGTTGCCTCCTTGGAGGCGTTGCCTCGGAGGTCCTTCTTCACGCACAGTAGACCGAAGGTTTGAGGGCATGGTCGGAAAAGGATAGGGGCTTGGTTGGAATTAAGGACGGAGAAGAAGTTATGAAGCTTAGTCTTTCTAGCTTTTTTTATAGTCCTTAAGCTTTATTTCTTGTTGTTTTATGCTCCTCAGGTTTTGAGGATTTGAGCCTTAGAGCTCGTGTATCTGTTGGCTGTGTATATCCCTCGTGGATATAGAGGCCGGATTTTATATCCTTTATCTAAAAAAAAAGAGAGCACTTAAGGATGAGCAGGACATCTGTTTCGCTGCTGGCGATAGAGCCATGTAGGGTAAGAGGAGTACGGGGAAGCATGGTGAGACTGTTCCCAAGGGCATGTTGTTGTGCTAATCAATTAATGTAGTTGCAATACCGTGAGTGGTGAAGTGGATGGATGAAGAGGAGACAAGGTTTATCAATGGCCGATAAGAGCCACTAATGTTTTGTTTCGATTCTTGGTGGAAATATATGCAGCGAGGGAGGAGGAGCAGTGGATGAGGAGAAATCGAAAAAGTAAAAAAAAACCTAAAGACGGAGTAAGGAAATAAATATAGAGGGAGCTGGACAAATACGACTACTTTTTATGCTATACACTAAATACGACCACACGACCCCGCTGCCATTTGCGCCGAGCGCGCGACCGGAGGGCCCGAGCGCGCGACTCCCGTCCCGCCCCGCCCGAGCGCGCGTCCGCGCCCGCCCGAGCGCGCGTCCGCCCCGCCCAGCGCGCGTCCGCGCCCGCCCGAGCGCGCGTCTGGACTGTCGTGCGGTGAGGGAGGCGAACGCGTGGGCGGCGCAGAGGGCAGCGGGGTCGTGCGGTCTGGTACCGCACGACCCGGTGAACAGTGCGGTCGTTAAACGCGCAGTGAGGAGAGGTCCAAATCTGGAATTTTTTTCATTTGGGGGCCAAACCTGGAAATTTGGGTGTGCATGGGGTCCAATAGTGTCCAAAATTCTCAAGTTCTAAACATGTTCTTCTTGGAAGGGCCGAATACATGCTTGAAGTTATTTTAGCCTAGAAGATCATCGAGTGTAAGAATACTTACGACAGGATGGGTGAGCCATGGCTCCGCCAGTCTCCCACTCCCTTAGCCACTAAACCTACGGTTTTGCGTGCCAAATGGTATGGACCTCAATGACACAAGTCTTGGCATCTAATTGCCTATCGAGACTGAAGGATGAAAAAGAGACTTTGGTAAAGAGGAACAAGCTAAGTCACGTGAACTTACGGCTGAAAACACTGTAGTTGGCTGAAAAAAACATTGTAGCTGACAGAGGCTTAATTAGCATAATTAAATTTAAAAAGATTTAAAAATAAAAAAATATGTTAGCCCATTACGTATAATACAAACAAATACGGGAAAAAAGAACCGGCAAAAAAGCTCAATAAAAAGCCAAAAGTTCAGAAAAAGACAAAACTTATAAATAGTGAAAAATAAGTCAGAAGCCAGAAGCCGAAGCCGAGTTGATCAAGGCCAACATTAAAAAATGTTTTTAACTAAAGGTGTATTTGAACAATACATTTCGAACTACATTGACCGGAAAAATTCTACCAAAATTTCACTTAAGTTTCCACGAGGTGTATTCTGGCTACAAGCCTTTTATAACTTCAAATGTCTATCTAAGTGCACAAAAACATCTCAAGGCTGATCCAATGATTAGTAAAATCCAGCTATAATCAGGGGGAATCGAACAACCGGTATCAACTAATATCAATATTGGATATGTGAGCGATAGGCAACAAAGTTAGCCGCACAGATACGTGGGTCACCCAGCTTATTTGACATGCAATCTAAAAGAAAAGAAAAACAAGATTAGTTGTATTCTTTGGGGACGTTTGTATTAGCTTCTACTTCTAGCTTTTGTTTAAAAAAGTCAAAAACCAATATAAGCATATGGTTTCTCGAAGCGGCTTCTCCACTTCCCTCACTCCCGTCTCGCTCCAAGGTAAGATAGGGGGTCACAGGCGTATCACACACCCCACTCTTTTTGCTCACGTCTCACGCACACATCTATCACTCACTTTTCACTGCTTGATCATTCCTTCTAAAAAGACATATCTTTCAGCCAGTACTATTCAGTCGCAACTAAAAGCCATTAGGCGTAAGTCAATACGAACACCCTTGACCTTCATGATTTTTTCTGTTTCGAATTAAACGCTATAAGCTGAAAGCAACAAGTCTTGCTAAACCGAAAGAGCCAGAGGAGCAGCGGTAAAATAAAGCTTGACGATTTACAGCCTGTATTTTTCCTTAACTTCCCCATGCTGCCAACTATGCCAAGCGCACGCAGTACTGATCGGTCGAGCGCTTTGCCCTCGAACGTTTACCGGCCGGCGCGCGGGGACATTATTCAACATCTCAAACCGCTAAAACCGAGTTCACCAGCTCCGAGACACGCTTCTCGGCAGCTAACCAGGACAGGTCAGCGCACGCACCGCCACCTCTGGAAATCCGAGTGATGCATCCCCCTACAACACGTGGAGCGCTGGAGCATGCGTACCCTACTAGCGCTGCCCTTTTCCGCATCCGATCGAGGAGGCCACCGCCACCGCCCCCACCTCTGCTGGGCTCCCCGCTATATATTGCCATTGGCTCGCCCTGCAACCTTGTGTAGTTAGCTCAAACCAAAAACAAGTCCACTGCGCTCTCTAATCTCTAGGTGGAGCAGCAGAGTCAAACGAGACAACTAGTTCATCGAGGAGAGAGAGGGAGAGCTAGAAGGTGTGTGAGCTTTGTGTTTGTGTTCAGTTGTTCTTCTGATGTTTCTGGGTTTGCTGCAAGTTTGGCGTGGGAAGATGATGTTTTTTTTTTGCTTTGTATGTTTGCGGCTTTGCGTTGTCCTTTCTCTAATCTGTCGTCCTGGTTCTTTCGCAAGAACTCCAACGCGGTTCTGATCCCTTCCTAGATTTTCCAAGAAAATGTGTGCGCGTGCGTCTCGCGAGATTAGTAGTAGTATCTAAGCAATGTTGGGATGTTGCCTGATCTGTTCTGTTCGCAGGAGGAGGAAAAGAGTCGGTTTGTTCTGCTTCGCCATGGGTGCGTTCTTCTCGTGTCCTGTGGAAGATGACAACACGACGGGAGATGGATTCACCTCGGAGGCGCCGGGCTCCCGCAATGCGGCGGAGCCGACGGTCCTGAAGGCATCGCTGGGCTCCGGCAAGCTCCGGATCGATGGGTCGCTGAGCTTCAAGAGGGAGCGGCAGAACCCGAGCTCGCTCCAGGTAGAGACCAAGATCTCCATCACCTCGCCGCGCGCCGGCATCGGAGCCGCGCCGGTGCCGATGCCGAGGGAGCTCGTCCGGACGAGGTTCGCAGACGAGGCGGCGGCGACCGGCGCCGCCCCCGAGAGCCCAAACCACGAGGCGGCGGCGGTGACGCTGCAGAAGGTGTACAAGAGCTTCCGGACGCGCCGCCAGCTAGCCGACTGCGCCGTGCTCGTGGAGCAGAGCTGGTGCGTGGCGGTTTGACTCCCACCTATAGAGTTCTCAAGAAATTTTGCAGTTTGCATTTGCGCAATGCTGTTGCTGATCCCCGCGTGCCACAATGTGAATCTGCAGGTGGAAACTGCTGGATTTCGCGTTGCTCAAGAGGAGCTCCGTGTCCTTCTTTGACATAGAGAAGCAAGAATCCGCGGTGTCCAAGTGGGCAAGGGCAAGAACTAGAGCTGCCAAGGTATGCATTTCACACCTGCCAATTGTTACATCTGCCCAGTCCTTGAAATTTTTTTTATGTCAGATTGGTGAATTGGACTAATGGTATTTGCTAATTCCACCCAATTCAGGTTGGAAAGGGGCTGTCAAAGGATGAGAAAGCTCAGAAACTCGCATTGCAGCATTGGCTTGAAGCTGTGAGTATTTGTTGGATATGTCGTACACTTCTGAGTAAGTTTGGTGTTTTGTCAAGCATGTGGTAATGTTAGTGCTAAAATTCTGATGAACAGATTGACCCGCGACACCGGTATGGTCATAATCTTCAATACTACTATGACTGCTGGCTGCAGTGCCAAAGCAAGGAGCCTTTCTTCTACTGGTTAGTGTCATAAACTGACCATGACTTTTACGGCTGAAGTTTAGAACAGCTGATGAAATCTGACCTTACAATTACCTTATTTGGTTCTTCAGGCTCGATGTCGGAGAAGGCAAGGAGATCAATCTTGAAGACCGGTGCCCGCGATCAAAGCTTCTGAGCCAGTGCATCAGGTATCTTGGTCCGGTAAGTGTTTACAAACAATCTACAGGGAGTATCTGAAGCTTCAAATCGACGAAAATTTAGGGCTAACGAACCAAACTGTATTTTTTTCTTCAGAAAGAAAGAGAGTACTATGAGGTTGTGATTGAGGATGGCAAGTTCATGTACAAGAACAGCAGGCAAATCCTTGACACCTCTGGCGGACCGAGAGACGCAAAGTGGATCTTTGTCCTGAGCACATCCAAGGATTTGTATGTTGGGCAGGTAATATTCAGACTCCCACATACTACCAACACACTGCCGTAGCCTTATGTGCACTGGTTCATCATGTAACACTGTCCATGAATCTCTACTGCAGAAGAAAAAGGGCACATTTCAGCATTCTAGCTTTCTAGCTGGAGGGGCTACCTCTGCGGCCGGGAGACTAGTTGTCGAAGATGGAACTCTCAAGGTACTTACCTTTGGAGTATACCATATAGTAATGGTCTAATAGTCATTAGTCTTTTCCATCCCTTGTAAAGTTTTCAGATAACATTTTGATACCAATCTTGTGTTTTTCATGACAGGCTATCTGGCCTCACAGCGGGCACTACCGCCCGACAGAAGAGAACTTTCAAGAATTTCAGAGCTTCCTGAAAGACAACAATGTCGATCTCACTGATGTTAAGGTGAGCAATCTGTGAGGATTGGCGTAAAATGATATACTTGCAGTATGCGGTAAACTGGTAACAATAAGATTTTATTCTCAACTGTTTTCATATGTTGCAGATGAGCCCAACTGAAGAGGATGAGGAGTTCTGGAGTCGGCTCAGAAGCATCCCTTCTGACCGATGCGCCGGTCCCGACAAACCTGGAGAAGAAATGGTCACTGCTGAACAAACCGTCCCTTGCCAGACACCTGAAGTCACTGAAACCACACCTAAAGAGGTCTCACAACTCGAAGAAACAAGCAACAATCCTAGCCCCCTTGCAACGTTGACAAGGCTAGATTCATCAGAAGACGCAGAAAATACCGAAACATCAACTACTTGTGACAGCAACTTGCCTGGATATTATCAGGAAGAGAGTGATGATCGGTCATCAGTACCACGAGAGATGATCCTTCAGAGGATCAACTCCAAGAAAGAGACGAAGTCATATCAGCTGGGGAAGCAGCTGTCCTTCAAGTGGACCACCGGCGCAGGCCCTCGGATCGTGTGCGTCAGGGACTACCCGTCGGAGCTGCAGCTCCGAGCACTGGAGCAGGTGCATCTGTCGCCGAGGAGCGGCGGCGGCAGGGCGGCGTCCTGGCTCGCCGCGCCGCAGAGGGCCAACAGCCCGATGTCGAGAGGGTGTGAACCTTTGACACCAAGAGAAGCATTCCGCAGCACGCACAGGGCTACTAATTAGGTGATCATCATATGATGAATGAAGAGTTCCTTTTCTTGAATATTTGATTCAATTGTGCATAGAAGAATAAAGGTGGAGTAAAAATACTTCATTGCGTAGATCTTGTAGAGGGATGCATACGTCATGTAAACATGGAGAAGCACAAAGATCAATACAAATTCTTTCATTCTTTGTTCTGATATCCATTCAAGCAATACAATGATCAATACAAAAAAATATTTCATTTCTTGTTTTGTATTCCCAGGTCAACAAAGTGTCTTCTTCTCAAACCTTGTCTCCATCCCCTTGTAGTTCTTAACTCTGTTTTCTCAACTAGCATGATCCTATTTTAGTTTGGCACTGCTTGCTAAGGATTGACGAGCATTTCGCTGCGTAGAAATGCATGCGCTGAATTACACTGAAGAATTGCCCGCAAACATTCAAACCATTTGATAGTCAAGGCAAACAGATTCGACTTCAAAATCACCACTCCTTACAACTCATTTACATGAACAAAATAATGGAGACATAAAAGTCTCCGACCATTACCGTTCAAAATTTATCTTGTGTTGTTGGGGCTTCCCCGAGAGAGGAAGCACCCTCCAAAAATTAGCGTATGCTGCTAGTTGTGGCGCGCACACGGTATTCTTTAGTAAAAGGCGAAAGAATAGTTCGCTCTGTGCTCACCACGCAGCTGCGTGGCTCTCCAAGATCGCACACCGCTCGCTTATGCTGCCGAGCTCTGCCCACTCTTCACTTCACTTAACCGGGCGATGTGGTACTAAACAAAAACGCCTCCTCTGCTTCCTTCTACTAAACAAAAACTGCACACTTCGCCAGGAAAGCCCAGAAATGCCGCCGCGCTTTCTTCCGCGGCCGTGAGTTGCCGGCGTACTTTACAGTGTTCAGGTCCAGGTATTCTTTTTAGCTTTAGCTTATAATTTTTAAACCGTTTGTAAGAAAAAGTATAAAGTAATAAAAATTTATGTATGATTTTTACCGATGTATATACTACAATCAACTTATAAAGTCTATTTTAAAAATATATTTTATTTAAAAACTAGTTATTATAGAAAAAAAATCGGTGGCTTCGCCGCTCTAGGAGTCTACCACGGCGTGCTTCGTGTGCAGCACGCTAGCACCGGTATCGGTTGCAACTTACAAGCTCCTACAGAACATTCCCAACAAAAATGCCAAATACGGTGCGATTCAACAGGGCCAAGGCAAAAGTTACGAATTTCGTACATCTGCTCAATCTAGTGATTACATATAATCGATTTAGTGGTTTACATGCATCGCTACAAGATTTCGCCATTTTCTTTCTGATCAAACAAATGAGAGGAATCGGTCAGTGGCATAAGCCAAAACTGACTCTCCGATTGAAAAGTGGACACAGCAGCCATAGATCCAGAACCATCTCTAGCCGGTTTCATTCTTCGTGTTTGCGCTTTCGTGCTAGAGCTCTTTTCTTCTGCTCTTTCCTGGCTTGTACCCTTTCTTCATGGCCTTCGTCTGCCATCTTCATATTTGCAAGACGCCTCGCTTTGAATACCTTAAGCATTCAGATAATCAAGTAAAACTCAGTTGTCATAATAATTGATACCACAATAGGTTGGGCAATAGCCGCCCAGATACAAAACTAAAAACCAAGTGAAGACTTCCATTGCTATGTGAAAAAAAGAGAGAGAGTGAATTCAGTAAGTCACACCTTTGTAATATCTTTAGTGACATCTCTGTCGTCGCACTCATATGCATCTAATTGCTTCCGAACAACATCTTCTATCTCATGTAAGAGGCATATATCTCTCTGCAGAGACATCTCAATCAGTATGTAAGTTTCACTGAGAATCAAGCAGTTGTCACGCATGGAAACAAAACTGAGCACTGTTTTGTAAGAAATTTTAATGGGCTCCTACCATGTACATTTCTAATTTGATACTTGTAATATGCGTGTCTCGGTATGCAACAGATAGCTGGTAGCTGAAATTCATATTTTTCAGCCTGTGATTTCTGACAAACGTGCATGCTTGTCAGTTAGTGGCTTAGTGCCTAGTTCCTCGAAAAATTTAATCAATAATGTCTTGATCTGTTGCCCATTAATGTTGACATGAGGAAAAGACTGATAAGCTGGAGTTTTCTTTCGTTAGAAAAAATTGGCTGGAATTTTCTTCAAAGGGGAAAAAAGGATATCATAAGGGGAAAACATCATCTAAACTCAAGCATTCAGCAAACCTGGGTAACAAAGCTTATAGAGAGCCCTCCCCTTTTAGCTCTAGCAGTTCGTCCAACCCTATGGATATAATCGCGTGGGTACCTACACCAAGTAATTACAGCACCAGTCAGACTTAACATTCATCAAAATATGTTGAGAAGGAAAACTGACTATTGCATATAAATCTAATCGAAGACACCTTGGAATGTCATAGTTGATAACAAGATCAACTGTTTGGATATCCAACCCACGGCTGGCCACATCAGTAGCAAGCAAGACGGGGACCTGACCGGATTTAAAATTATGCAACGCTGATAGCCTTCGTGACTGAGACTTGTGAGAGTGCAAAGAAACAGCTGGACAACCAAGGTCTGTTGATTTGTGATCCAAATTCTATACATTAGGCCAGCTTCTGGACTCCGCTCCGCTCCGGCCCTAAGCCCCCCCGCGGTATGGATTCTAGTCGAATTAGGGTTTCCCTGTTATATATATTCCCTGTAAGCCGCCGTTTGGGATATGAGATTAGAGTTGTAATCCCCGGCGTTTGTAACCTCACCCGAAATAGTGAAGATTGCTTGCTGGCTGGCGCCCGTGGTTTTTTCCCTCTCGCATTGGGAGGGTTTTCCACGTTAAAATCTCGTGTCTCTCTGCGATTGATCTTGTTTACTTCGTCTTTCCGCTGCCATCGTGTGTAACAAGGTCTTCCAACAGAAAATCCAAATATTGGCATGTCCTGTGCAAGAATATAAGTAAATTAAGTAATATCTGAAGAAAGCACTGAACTTTAAATGGATCATAAATTACATGTAAGAATAACACTCAGCATTCCATGCGAGTCATCTAATCAAAATAATTCGATGGGACTTCTGAATACAGGGCTTGACAATTGCAGCAGGCGCATACACCAGCGTTGTAAAGATTATATAAATCTTGTAGAGGTACGTGCAATTACAAGGTTTATTTCCTCTCATATTTGCGCTTTTTAATGGACTAAAGCAATACCAACACATATATGTGGCTTACAGAACTTAATACTGATATATGAAAAAAAAAAGAGACACATTTAGGAAAAACAACAGGAGGATTTCTGACCCTATGGAACTTAATACTAGTACTAATATAGCAATGACTAGTTATTGTGTAGGGGAGCATACCTGCAAGTTGAGACAAATACGATGGCTGAACGGATATTCTCTTCCTCCATTTTTGACAAAAGATACAAAAGGTGGAGCTCTTTTCCATCAGGAGGTATACGGATATACTGCTGCTTTGAGGTCTCAACTGTTTTGAACCCTTCGTATGCCTCAAAAAGGTATTTCTTGTTGCCGGAAAATCCAAGCAAAGATCGCAGATTATCTGACATTGTTGCTGAAAACAGAAACGTTTGCCGCTTCTTTGGTAAACAACCAAATATCACCCGGAGGTCCTCCTCAAAATTAACATCTAAAATTCTATCTGCCTCGTCCAAAACAAGAAACTGTAGTAGAAAAGACAGCACGCCTTAGTAATCTGAAGCTAGCAGCAGAGCAAGTATGAAACATAGCTTAGGATGCAGCTAACTGCTTAGTGCAATAAACACATATCACTCAAATAGGCACACCCCTCAGAACCCACACCCAACCATGAACCAATCATACCCAAAAAAGATTTACATAATGAGCACACATAGGACATAAACACAAAAAATCTGCTAAACCTCAGTGAAATCGTGCCTTTCTATCATAAACTGTAATATGCATAATTTGCATCCAACCTGATACTATGCGCATGGACGCACGCAATAATTTGCTCATTTTCTATCATAGCATTAGCTAAACAATAAACAGTCTTTACCTTCTGCCCAGAACCTCCACAGGTATTTGAAACAAGGGAGTGTCTATACAACATTCGACTATTTTTAAGAACAAAACTAGTCAGATTTTGAGCCGTTAGATGGAGATCCAACGTCCTAGATCATTTTTTTTTGGAGGGGGGCTTGTATGGGTGGATCCGTTGGATCTCCATTTAACGCTCGAGATCAATCTGACTGATTTTGTTCTAAAAAATAGTCGAATGTTGTATAGACATTCCTTTGAAACAATGTGTTTCCGAGTGAAGTGAACTTCAAACTACTATCTTATACCATTTCGAAAACACATCAGCAAAGATCTATACAACAACTGATCACTAAAAATAAGCAGAACAGCATTCCTCTGTTCCTATGCAGGTGCAATTATTAAACATCACGACCACTCTGTTGCAAGACAACACATAACCTACAATTCTCTAAACTAAAAGAACTTTCTACTTGTGTACCATGAATATCTCCAAGAAACAAGTCTTGTGCCTACAAGGGAATAATGCACTTGCACTTTTCCAATAGCAACAAAAAAGACATACATTTCTAGTTACGAAGAGAAATTTTGCAGGCAGCAGCACAAGCAACTAGTCATATCTCCCCACATTGCGGTTAAAAGGGAAATTTGGATGCCAACCTTGGTGCGGGCGAAGACTTTGGCGAGGTCGGGGTCGTTGGAGATGAGCGTGGCGATGCGGCCGGGGGTGGCGACAACAACGTGGGGGCGGTGCGCGAGGCCCTTGGCCTGCCCGAGCGAGTCGAACCCTCCAATCGCCGCGAGGCACCTGAGCCCCAGCGGCGAGCCGAGCGCGCGGAACTGCTCGGCGAGCTGCGCCGCGAGCTCCCGAGTGGGCGCGAGCGCGAGCGCGGCGACGCCGAAGGGGTCCTCGCCGAGGCGGTGAAGGATGGGCAGCGCGAACGCGGCCGTCTTTCCGCTGCCCGTCTCCGCGATGCCGAGCACGTCCTCGTCCTCGCCCTCGAGCGCGCGCGGGATGCACTCCCGCTGTACGGCCGTGGGGCGCCGCATGCCCAGGGAGTGGCACACGTCGACCAGCCACTGCGACAGGCCGAGTTCCGCGAAGGTGGAGGGCGCCGTGTTGTCAGCGTCGTCCGCGTGGTCCGAGTCGCCGTTCTTGGTCACGACGGCGGGCGCCGGATCGGAGTCGCCGTGGTCGGTCTCGACGGCGGGGGCAGGGTTAGGGCTTCGGGGTTCCTGCTGGGTCTGGAGACTTGGGGCTCGGTCTTCGGATTGCGCTTGGGCTTGGAGAAGAGGAAGAAAGGGCGGGCTTCGTCGCCGACCTCCATGGCTATCCGGCTTCGTGGCGGCTGGCGGCAAAAAGGCGCTGCGGTGTTTTGTTTTTGCAAACGCAGAGCAGGTACGAAGGCAGTGCTCGTTTCGTTGGGGCCAAGCTCAGGATTATTATTTTTTTTTTTACCGTAGCAATGAAAAATCACTGTATCTATTATTAATTTTTTTTCCGACATAAATAAATTTAAAAATTTTTTGAAAAAAATTTTGCCCGTCAAGCGCCGCGCGCTCCACGATGTGCTGAACGTGTGGACCGAGGGCCACTGGGTTGCGCGGGAAGCTTTATCGGCGGACCGTGATCGCGCCCCGGCAAGAGGGTGCTCGGCTGCTCCCCCCAAGCCATACGATGGCCGAAGGCTGATTTCGGCTGCTGTGCCAGCGATTTGTCTAGGCAAGAGGCACGACACGCTCGCAAGCACGTCCGCGGCGTGTGGAACCACCGAGCTGCAGGCCCCGCCGCGTGAAAGCTCAGGTTGGGCAGCGGATCGTGCGGCGAGCCGTTTCGGCTGTAGTGGCAGCGATTTGTTGCTACCTAGTGGCCTGCGCGTGCAAGTCGCGGGGACAGGCGGGAGAAGTGATGATTACGGTGTATGTATAAATACTAACATAAATTAGAAAAACGATAAAGCCAGAATATATTGTCATAATAAGGTAGGTTATTTACAACTGATTAACTTGCAGTATATATAACACCAATTCATAAGATATATGAGTAGCTATATTACAGAAAGAGTTGTCCATATCTTGAGTCAAGTTGTCTTGAGCTTGTTTTTTCTAACCTGCATATTTCCAGGACGATGGAAGCGTAGGTCGACTTCGCAATGACTAGGCTAGTGGTTCAACCAATGTGCAACAAAGGTTATCATCTTTAGATCGAAATTCATTTCCATCAGATGCTGAAAATGCATAGATCGGCATGTTGGTTACACACATGGATGTGTTCCCTGGAGAACCAGGTGTGACTAACGATGATAATACAGTTTCTACATCTTTATCAACTGGAATTGAAACGCATACAATCGGAGGGCAGTCTAACTCAAGACTGCACAATAGTAATGTTGCTATTAATCTTGAAAGGTTTAATGCTAGAGATAAGATATGTAGTTTAGTTTTCACGAAAGAAGTAGGCAGATAGGATGTGGATATAGAGTAGATGCTCATCACTCTTCTACACCCTTGTCCGATTCATCCGTGGCAGTGTGGAGAAAATAAGCCATACCATAAGTGATGATATATGACAGTCTCATCCCATCCTTATAAATTCACATTTACAATATTGACAGACAACGCAAATAGCAGCGAGTGTAGTTATTCTCATCCAAGCAATAGTATGCACAAACTAAAAGTTGTATTTCAAAAAGCCATACTGATAACACTTTTGAGAAATATGTAACGCCATTAGGTAATGGTAAAAACTAATTAGGCCCTGCGTTGCCCACTCAACACGGAGGACAAAGCTATAATAACCATACTCATTGAGTTTATTTATATCTTCCTCGACATCTTCTCTATGGACGAAATTGATAAAGCCAAACACAGGAAAACTCTAGCTAGGAACATGGGAGTCTACGACATTCTCCACAGAGTACAAAAATAGAAAAAAAAATACAACATAAGGTTGAAGTTTGATATCCATAACTATAGAGCAGTGCCGCACATATTTATATAGCATTTTTTCCTGATGTCATCGGTTACACTCAGAAAAAGTTATTTCTTTAGCTATTCAAATCATGCTGCTCTAGAGATAATTGGTTTTTTAGGATTCTAAACGTTGGGCTTCGCATATTTAGGACTCCAAATATTGGCTTCGCAAAATTAGTACTTATATCATTGACACTTTGATTTCTATGGTATTATACTTATTTATTATTTCTTAATCTCTTTTCTTAATGCTTAGCACCTAATATGACTCTTATGCTCCTCTTCCCTTAATCACATACCTGGGAGGTGGAGCGAGTCCAATTTCAGTCCCGTCGTGCTGAGCGCCGCCGCCGCCACCGTCCGGCTTGGTGCAACGTTTAGAGTATATACTTACTAATATACTTAAACATCCGGATTGGGGGTATATACTTACTAATAGCAACTACACCATCTATGTAACACCTCACCCACCTGCCAGGGGGATGTGGCAGCCTCAGGCCTGTCCTAGGCGTGCATGCATGCCACCTGTGCCTTGCTTCTTGCAGAAGCCAACACCCCCCCCCCATTTTAGCACCTTAGCCACAGCTCAGCTCAATACTCTTCTCTTCCTCTCCCCTGCACAAGCCCCTCATAGCCACACCTTCGTCCAAGCCGTACCCGGGTAGGTCTCCTCGCCGTAGCCTAAAGGGGAGAGAGAGGGAGAGTGTACCTGGTGCGAGCCATGGGAGGCGTGGATCCGGTCGGAGCAGGCCGGATCTGAGGTGAGGTAGGCGGGGCGAGAGGAGGGAGGCCGGCGGCGGTGAGCCATGCCGCCCGCGCGTCGACGCGCTGCCGGAGGGTGCCCGCGCAAGAGAGGGAGAGAGGGGAAGGCGGAGGCCGGATCTGAGGTGGGGAGCCCGGGGCCGGCGACACCGAGCCGGGCCGCACGCTGCCGCGCCGCCGGGGGGGTGCGCCGAGTGCGGCCCGAGCGAGAGGGAGAGAGAGCGGGGTGGGAGAGGAGAAGGCAGGGGGCGGCGGGAAGGCCGCCGGCGACGCCGCGCCGCCCCGGGCGGAGGAGGCAAGGAGGAGTGGGGGGCCGTTTCGGCCGAAAGAAGTTGGGGGGAGAGAGAGAGACGGGTAAGGGAGGAAGGAAAAGAAAGGAAAAAAAGAAAGAAAAGAAGAGAGAAAAGAAAAGAGGAGAAAAAAAGGGGAAAAAATTAGGGGGTTTTGGTGCCGCTCGGCAGATCCCTGAAAACCCACGCGTTTTACGCCCGAACCAGTTTATGCATAAGTATCATCGTCGCCCGTTTAATAACTGGTTTCGTATGATGCGTTAAATCGGATTGTTTGCTTGTCCAGGTGGAGATTCTGAGTCGACGCCGTCCGCACGTCGCTCCGCTCCATTTGGCTAACAGGCAAGTACATGGTAGAGCGGTAGACCAAGGTTTATGAATATGCGATGTTTATCTGGTGTGATGATATCTATGTAAAAATGCGTTGATTACATGATATCTATGTGGAAAGGTGATATTTACCTGACATAAGGTTGCATGGTAAATGATGGCAATGATGACGGAGTGAGGTAGGCAAAGATGGTTGTCTACTAGTAATGCTAGTGATGAGCGTGAATATGATCATGGGCATGTGCATTTGCATGAGGAGCACTCAAGAGTGAGGGCGGTGAGAAAGTCCCTAGCTATGAGTAAAGCTAGTGGACTAATCCGGAGTGCTCTTGAGTAAGACCTACTTCCGTAGGCCTCCACGGGAGTGGAGGGGTCCCGTGCCTATGAGGGCGGGCCCACGATGGGTGAACATCGACGGGTGTTCACTCGACAGTACCGGTACTTGCAAAGTGAAGAGCATATGAGCATGTAGAGTAATGAGGCATGGCATTGATGGCATTGCATTGCTTGGCTATGAGAATGATGTTATGAACATGATGATATATGTGCATTATGGTTATATGCTTACTTATGCTGGTAATATCTATTGTTCT
Source organism: Dendrocalamus latiflorus (assembly GCA_017311315.1). Taxonomy (NCBI): domain Eukaryota; kingdom Viridiplantae; phylum Streptophyta; class Magnoliopsida; order Poales; family Poaceae; genus Dendrocalamus; species Dendrocalamus latiflorus. The sequence continues at coordinate 33,325,306 of CM029630.1, forward strand.
ATTATGTACTTGCTGAGTCTTTGGACTCATCCTTGCCTTGTTGTCTTATTTCTAGGTGATCGTTGAGGACGTCATACCTGGGGCGGGAGTAGCACATGATTAATCCCCACACACTAACCGCACTCCCTGTATCAACTTTTGTCAGTTATTTTAGTCTCTACTAGACTGCTAGAGTAGGGGCTAAAGAAAAACTATGATGTATCTATTCGCTGCTACTTAAATTTATTAGTGTTGAACTTCTGGTAATTGAAGGAAATGTAAAAGTTTGCAATGGTGGTAGCACTCCGAGCCCAGAGGATGGGTGGGGTGTTACAGTTGGTATCAGAGCGGGCGTTAGGTCCGTGGTAGGGAAATTTGATAACTTAGGTTTCTAATTCAATTAAAATTTAACTTAGGCCAACAATTAAATTAAAATTTGACACACTGGTGCACCATAGGATGGGGAATGGGTCTTGCATTGCATATACGCTTTCGTTAGCATTGATGTTGATGTGTGTTGTTGAAATGGATGCTTATGGGCTTGTTGAGTGATTGGCTATCTGTCCTGATCAGATATGCCGAGAGCGAGAGGACGCGGGCGTGGCCGTGGAGGTCGCGGCCGTGGTCGTGGTCGTGCCCAAGCGGATCCACCGCTTGAGGACCAGCAGGATGCACCTGATGCAGAGGTTGCTTCTGCTGAACATTCCGTAGCTGGAGATCCAGCAAGGACTTCAGCCTTGCTGCAGGAATTCTTAGAGGAGGTCCGTGCACGTCGCCGCCAACCGCAGGCAGCCGCTGCGGCGGCCGTTCCCGCTGTTGCCCCTGTTGCTGTTCCGGCCGTACCAGAGGCAAGAATGGGCCTGCGTGAGTGGTTGACTTTGCGACTAGACACCTTTGATGGTTCGGGCACACCAGTCCAAGCTGCGGATTGGTTGCGCTACATGGAGAGACAATTCGAAGCCCTTGAGATGAGCTCTCAGCTGAAAGCTCGCTACGTGGCTTTTCAATTGAAGGGTCAGGCGGACATCTGGTGGGAAGGAGTTCTTTCAGCCAGGACCCCTGCTCAAGGTCCCGCTACATGGGAAGACTTCATCGAGCAGTTCAAGGCGAAGTATTATCCAGATTCTTTTGTGGAGAGTATGGAGGTCGCTTTGTCGACCTTCGTACAGGGAAAGATGACCGTGGCTGAGTACGAGGCAGCATTCAATAACTTGATCCGCTTCGTGCCATCGGTCGCGAAGAACGACCTTGAGAAGGCCAAAAGGTTCCGCCGAGGGCTCAACCCTGAGTTCCGGCATGTCATGGGAGCTACTGCACCGCGTGACTTTCGATCCGTGGTAGAGCAGGCCAGGGGGATGGAAATGGAGATGCAGCTCACTAAGGGGCTACAACCCTCTGGTGGTTCAAGCGCTTCTGGTGGTGACCAGAAGAGGAGCTACACTGAAGGGGGTGGGTCATCTCATCGGCCCGCTCCTAAAAAGTCCAAGTGGGGCCAGCATCCCCCACAATCATCCAAGTCCAAAACTTCGAGGCCGTCTTCTTTAGCGCCACGTACTTCATCGACGACCCCAGCCTTGCGTCCTGTTCCGGGGCAGGGCATGATTTGTTTCAAGTGTGGAGGTGGGCACCGTGCCGCTGAGTGCTCCTGGACGGGGGAGTGTCGGCACTGCGGCCGATCAGGCCACATGGAGCGGGTTTGTCGTCAGAACCCCTCCAGCATTATCAAGTGGGAGCCAGTTTCTTCAACTTCATCAAATACTACACCTCGGGGGTCAGTCCAGATGATGGCGGCTGCCCCTGCTCTGCAGCCTCCACTCTCATGGGCTCCACCCACCGGCTATTTCTGGCATCCTACACCGACTCCTTCATTCCAGCATGTTACGCCGCCTCCAATCCCTTTGCCGCCACAGCAGAGCGTCGGGGCTCTCACCGCCCTGACACCACCCGGAGTTTACTCACTGCCTGCTGCTGAGTCCGCAGTTCGTCCTGACGTGATGACAGGTACCTTGTTAGTGGACTCATGTGAAGCCTTTGTTCTTTTCGACTCTGGTGCTACTTATTCCTTTGCGTCCCGGGAGTTTGTTAGAAAGGCCAAGTTGGGTGTCCAGCAAATTTCTCAATCGGTTGTTGTTAGTACTCCAAGGGGTATCATTGCTAGCTCCGTAGTATGCCCTGGCTGTGTGGTTGCAATAGATGGTGAGGAATTTGTTGCCAACCTTATGGTGATTCAGTTAGAGCCATTTGATGTTATCCTTGGCATGGATTGATTGCATCGCTACCAAGCCGAGATTTCCTGCTTCTGGAAATCAGTCACTTTGCAAGCTCCTTCGGGGAAGGAGATAATCTTTCAGGGGAATGCACCCACGTGTTCCCTCTTTGTGTTAGCCAGCCTGTTCCCTGGCCGACGTACAATGAAGTCTGGGTTACTTCTAGCCCTGACGGAGAAGCCAAGTGCGCAGTTGCACATTGAGGACATTCCTGTGGTGCGGGAGTATCCCGATGTGTTTCCTGAAGAGCTTCCAGGTATGCCACCCAAGCAGGATGTGGAGTTCAGAATTGATCTTGTTCCTGGCACAAGACCTATCTCCATGTCTCCCTACCGTTTGGCACGACCCTTGCAGGAAGAGCTGAAGAAGCAATTGGATGAACTGTTGTCCAAAGGCTTGATTCGTCGAAGTGTGTCACCATGGGGAGCCCCTGTCCTATTCACTGAGAAGAAGGACGGGAGTTGGCGCATGTGTATAGATTACCGTGCTCTCAATCAGGTAACCATCAAGAATAAATACCCATTGCCTCGCATCGAGGACCTGTTTGATCAACTGAAAGGAGCCAAGGTGTTCTCCAAGATTGATCTGCAGTCTGGGTATAATCAAATCCGAGTGCGCGAGCAAGACATTGAAAAGACAGCTTTCTCCACAAGATATGGGCACTATGAGTTTACAGTTATGTCCTTTGGACTAACTAATGCCCCTGCTGTTTTCATGGAAACTATGAACAGTATGCTACACAAGTATCTGGATGACTTTGTAGTGGTGTTCATCGATGATATCTTGATTTATTCCAAGACGGAGGAAGAACATGAGCAGCATCTGAGGCTCGTGCTCGAGACTTTGAGGAAGAATCAATTCTTTGCCAAGTTGAAGAAGTGTGAGTTCTGGATTTCTGAAGTGAGCTTCCTGGGTCATGTAATTAACCAGGAAGGCATTTCAGTAGATCCAAGCAAAATTTCCACCGTCGTGGATTGGAAGAGACCATCTAATGTTAAAGAAGTAAGAAGTTTTCTTGGCTTAGCTGGTTACTACCGGCGTTTCGTGAAAGACTTCTCCATTATTGCCAAGCCAATGTCTCAGCTCACACGAAAGAATGTGAAATTCCACTGGACTGATGAATGTGAGCGCAGTTTTAATACTCTGAAAGAGAAGTTAGTAACTGCTCCTGTTCTCACCCTTCCTGAGCCAGGGAAGCGTTTCACGGTCTACTCAGATGCGTCTCGAGTGGGACTAGGTTGTGTGCTCATGCAAGATACCAAAGTGATCGCGTATGCCTCGCGACAATTGAAGAAGCATGAGCAGAACTACCCAACTCATGATTTGGAGCTTGCCGCTGTGGTTTTTGCTCTAAAGATTTGGAGGCATTACTTGTATGGAGAATCTTGTGATATCTTCACTGACCACAAAAGCCTCAAATATATTTTCACTCAGAAGGAGCTCAATTTGAGGCAACGGAGGTGGTTGGAGCTTATCAAAGACTATGACCTCACTCTTCAGTACCATCCGGGCAAGGCAAATGTGGTTGCTGATGCTCTTAGTCGCAAGCTGACACCCTCCACTCTAGGTTGTCTCGTTGCTGACCTTGAACGGATGGGAATTTCCTATTGTTTCGCTGGTACAGCACAGGCTGAGACGCAACTGTTGCTGGAATCAGCGATTCTGGAGCGAGTAAAGGAGGCGCAACAGCATGATCGATTGCTTCAGCAAGTTAGGAAGCGCCTTAATGAAGGAAAAACGAGGGATTTCAGTCTTGATGATTCAGGTGCTTTGCGATTTAAAGGCCGTCTTTGCGTGCCGCAAAAGGCTCAAGTCAAGGATGATATTCTGAGGGAAGCTCATCGTACCCCCTACACGGTGCATCCTGGTGAGACCAAGATGTACCGTGATCTCAAGAAGAGCTTCTGGTGGAAGAGGATGAAAGTGGATATCGCCAAGTATGTGGCATCGTGCGGGGTTTGCCAGCAAGTAAAGGCTGAGCATAGGCGTCCCGCTGGGCTATTGCAGCCTTTGGAGGTTCCTCAGTGGCCATGGGATGATATTACCATGGATTTCGTAATCGGCTTACCTCGTACCCCACGAGGAAAGGATGCGATTTGGGTAGTGGTGGACCGATTTAGTAAGTCTGCGCACTTCATCCCCATTCGCACGACGAACTCGGCAAGTGAGTTGGCGCCCATCTATGTTTGGGAAATCGTGAGATTGCATGGTGTTCCCAAGTCGATAGTTTCGGACAGAGACACTAAGTTTGTCTCCAAGTTTTGGGAGAGCTTGCAGGGCGCTCTGGGCACGAAACTCCAGTTTAGTACTGCTTTCCACCCGCAGACTGATGGACAGTCCGAACGCACCATTCAGACACTAGAGGACATGTTGAGGTCCTGTGTTTTGTCCTGGAAGGGTAGCTGGGAGGATCATTTGGCACTTGCAGAGTTTGCTTATAACAACAGCTACCACTCCAGTGTTCGAGCAGCGCCATTCGAGGTTCTTTATGGGCGGAAATGTAGATCACCACTTTGTTGGGATGCCGTGGGTGAGAAATCCATCCTAGGCCCGGATTGGGTCCAGCAAACAGTGGAGCGAGTGGCGGAGATTAGACAGAATCTGCTAGCCGCCCAGTGTAGGCAGAAGAGCTACGCCGATGTCAGGAGGCGAGAACTAGAATTCAAAGTGGGGGAACGTGTGCTCCTGAGAGTATCTCCCACTAAAGGCATAGTGCGATTTGGTACCAAAGGAAAGCTTAGCCCGAGGTACATTGGGCCATTTCCAATTCTGGAACGGATTGGAAAGTTGGCATACCGTTTGGATCTCCCTGACTCCATGCGAGGAGTGCATAATGTGTTCCATGTTTCGATGTTGAGAAAGTTCTTGCGAGATCCAGAGCATGAGGTTGTGTTAGAACCAGTGTCCTTAAAGCAAGACCTCACCTTTGAGTCCCGTCCAGTTCGGATTCTGGAGGAATCAGAGAAGGTGTTGAGGAATAAAACGATAAAGTATATTAAAGTGCTTTGGTCGCATCAGACTGAGCGAGAAGCGACATGGGAGTTGGAGTCTCGCATGCGCGAGAAATACCCAGAGTTGTTCTCTTCGGGTATGAGTAATGTTATGTCAAGAGCAGTTATGTTTATTTTGTTCTTTCGTGCGGATTGTTGAATGCCAGAATTCGGGGTCGAATTCTGTTAAGGGGGGTAGAATGTAACACCTCACCCACCTGCCAGGGGGATGTGGCAGCCTCAGGCCTGTCCTAGGCGTGCATGCATGCCACCTGTGCCTTGCTTCTTGCAGAAGCCAACACCCCCCCCATTTTAGCACCTCAGCCACAGCTCAGCTCAATACTCTTCTCTTCCTCTCCCCTGCACAAGCCCCTCATAGCCACACCTTCGTCCAAGCCGTACCCGGGTAGGTCTCCTCGCCGTAGCCTAAAGGGGAGAGAGAGGGAGAGTGTACCTGGTGCGAGCCATGGGAGGCGTGGATCCGGTCGGAGCAGGCCGGATCTGAGGTGAGGTAGGCGGGGCGAGAGGAGGGAGGCCGGCGGCGGTGAGCCATGCCGCCCGCGCGTCGACGCGCTGCCGGAGGGTGCCCGCGCAAGAGAGGGAGAGAGGGGAAGGCGGAGGCCGGATCTGAGGTGGGGAGCCCGGGGCCGGCGACACCGAGCCGGGCCGCACGCTGCCGCGCCGCCGGGGGGGTGCGCCGAGTGCGGCCCGAGCGAGAGGGAGAGAGAGCGGGGTGGGAGAGGAGAAGGCAGGGGGCGGCGGGAAGGCCGCCGGCGACGCCGCGCCGCCCCGGGCGGAGGAGGCAAGGAGGAGTGGGGGGCCGTTTCGGCCGAAAGAAGTTGGGGGGAGAGAGAGAGACGGGTAAGGGAGGAAGGAAAAGAAAGGAAAAAAAGAAAGAAAAGAAGAGAGAAAAGAAAAGAGGAGAAAAAAAGGGGAAAAAATTAGGGGGTTTTGGTGCCGCTCGGCAGATCCCTGAAAACCCACGCGTTTTACGCCCGAACCAGTTTATGCATAAGTATCATCGTCGCCCGTTTAATAACTGGTTTCGTATGATGCGTTAAATCGGATTGTTTGCTTGTCCAGGTGGAGATTCTGAGTCGACGCCGTCCGCACGTCGCTCCGCTCCATTTGGCTAACAGGCAAGTACATGGTAGAGCGGTAGACCAAGGTTTATGAATATGCGATGTTTATCTGGTGTGATGATATCTATGTAAAAATGCGTTGATTACATGATATCTATGTGGAAAGGTGATATTTACCTGACATAAGGTTGCATGGTAAATGATGGCAATGATGACGGAGTGAGGTAGGCAAAGATGGTTGTCTACTAGTAATGCTAGTGATGAGCGTGAATATGATCATGGGCATGTGCATTTGCATGAGGAGCACTCAAGAGTGAGGGCGGTGAGAAAGTCCCTAGCTATGAGTAAAGCTAGTGGACTAATCCGGAGTGCTCTTGAGTAAGACCTACTTCCGTAGGCCTCCACGGGAGTGGAGGGGTCCCGTGCCTATGAGGGCGGGCCCACGATGGGTGAACATCGACGGGTGTTCACTCGACAGTACCGGTACTTGCAAAGTGAAGAGCATATGAGCATGTAGAGTAATGAGGCATGGCATTGATGGCATTGCATTGCTTGGCTATGAGAATGATGTTATGAACATGATGATATATGTGCATTATGGTTATATGCTTACTTATGCTGGTAATATCTATTGTTCTATTATGTACTTGCTGAGTCTTTGGACTCATCCTTGCCTTGTTGTCTTATTTCTAGGTGATCGTTGAGGACGTCATACCTGGGGCGGGAGTAGCACATGATTAATCCCCACACACTAACCGCACTCCCTGTATCAACTTTTGTCAGTTATTTTAGTCTCTACTAGACTGCTAGAGTAGGGGCTAAAGAAAAACTATGATGTATCTATTCGCTGCTACTTAAATTTATTAGTGTTGAACTTCTGGTAATTGAAGGAAATGTAAAAGTTTGCAATGGTGGTAGCACTCCGAGCCCAGAGGATGGGTGGGGTGTTACAATCTAATTGCTAGGCACTGTCCAGGAACCAAAAGTTGCATGCTCCTCCACACGTAAACATCCGCACTTGAAAACCTAGCACCTATGCTGATTTATTTTGAGACATGCAGCCAGCGAGAGGTTTCTCTGTCAGTTTAGAACAGCAACTGGATGCTCCCATGGATCTGAACTAGCACCGAACTCAGCTTATCCCCAAAACCGGTGATCCAAATTAGCAGCGCCTAACCAGTACTAGCAGCGAAATTCCATTCAAGAACACCACCGAGCAGAGCACACGCTGCTACCGAAGATGGCTCATTTCATCCAAAGATCGGCAGGAGGAGGACCGATTCTCGCACGAGCTCAGCGATTCATCCAAAGAACCAAGCCGGACGGTGGCGGCGGCGGCGGCGGCACCCAGCACGACGGGACTGAAATTGGACTCGTTCCACCTCCCAGGTACGTGATTAAGGGAAGAGGGGCATAAAAGTCATATTAGGTGCCAAGCATTAAGAAAAGGGATTAAGAAATAATAAATAAGGTACAAAGTGTCAATAATATAAGTACTAATTTTGCGAAGTTAACATTTAGAGTCCTAAATATGCGAAGTCTAACGTTTAGAGTCCTAAAAAACCAATTATCTCGCTGCTCTATCGACCGTGCACCATACAATAGACCATGATATAATCTCCTGCAGAGAAATAACTAAGTGACATAGCCTAATAGGCAGCAGTTATCAAAATCTAGTGAAAAATCCAATATCAACTATACATGAATAAAATTTACTTATACAAACTAGACCACAAACATGTAATAGAAATATAGCAATAAAATAAAGAAACAGAATTCATCTGACTGGCCTAGCTCAACATGAAGGAACTCTTAGAATTTACTGACAAATCCAATGTCGCCTACATAGGAATAAAACTTTCTTATAAAAATCAAAGCACAAACATGTGATGTAAACACCAAAATTTTCCATGCCAAGGCCACGGAAAAGATTTCGAATGCAATTTCTCAACTGACTCTAGAAGATGGACGAATTATCACTAATCATGAGGATAAGGCAGCAGCACTGTGGCAATCTTTCAAAGACGGGATGGGTGTCACTGATAACCCTATAATGCACTTTAATATGGAAGAACTGGTTGATGTAGTAGAGGGGCTAGAGGATTTAACACTGCCTTTCAGTAAGCAAGATATTGAGGAAGCAATTAAAAGTTTACTTGTGGTTGTGGATAAAGCCCCAGGCCCAGATGGATTTAATGTGATGCTCTTAAAACGATGTTGGCACATCATTGTAGATGATTTCCTAATCTTATACCAAGACTTTTACAATGGGATAGTAGATATCAGAAGTATAAATGGATCCTATATTACTTTGGTTCCTAAAAAGCCCACACCGGAGACAGTTAGTGATTATAGGCCAATCTCTCTTCTAAATTTAGTTCTAAAATTACTCTCTAAACTTTTGGCCAACAGATTACAAAGCATCATTTTGAAGCTAATTCATAGGAATCAGTATGGTTTTTTAAAGGTAGGACAATTCAAGATTGTCTTGCCTGGACATTTGAATATATACATCAGTGTGAACAAAACAAGAGGGAAATTGTCATCCTAAAGTTGAATTTTGACAAAGCGTTTTACACCATAGAACATTCTATCATACTCTCAGTTATGAGAAGGAAAGGTTTTCATGAAAAATGGATACAATGGATAGTTTAGATCCTAGGATCAGGGTTTTCATCTATTTTGCTCAATGGAGTTCTAGGCAACATCTTCCAGTGTAAAAAGAGGAGTAAGGCAAGAGGATCGTCTTCCTCTGCTGCTATTTGTTCTAGCTGCAGATCTTCTTCAGTCAATTGTTAATGAAGCAGCTAGGAAGGGCCTTATGCATCTTCCAATTCCAGTGCAACGCAATCTAGACTATCCAATAGTGCAATATGCGGATGACACGCTCATTGTCATGCCAGCTTATGCAAAGCAGCTTCATTGTTTAAAAAGTTTACTCGATGCTTTTGCAGCTTCCACTGGACTAAAAGTGAATTTCCACTAGTCCTATTTGGTTTCAATCAATATCTCTGAGGACAAACTTGCCCACTTAGCAAGCACTTTTGGCTATCGAACGAGTGGCATGCCATTAGAGATGGCAATAGGTACCCGAAACCCGATACCCGGTGGGTTTTTACTCTATTAGGGTATGGGTTTGAGTCAATTTCCTAACCCATGGGTCTCTTAATGGGCAAAAAGCCCAACCCATCGGGTCTGCTGGGTTCGGGTACGTTCCTATAGTATCCAAACCCGTAAACCCATGGGTAATATAAACCCGATCCATAGGAGTTATAAACCCACACTCCCAGCCTCCCAGGCAAACCAGCTCAGCCCATAGCCCATTAGCCAGTTAGCCCCAGCCCCCAAATCCAATGCGGCAATGCCCCATTACCCATACGGCTAACCCTAGCTAGCACTCAGTCACGATCACTACTCACTCCTCCCCAGTCCCCACCCCGATTCAACGGCGCATCTAGCACTCCGCGCTCAGTCTCCGGCATTCTCCACACTCGCCCTCCCGCCCCGCAACTCCCGCTCCTGCTCCCGCCACTCTCGCCGCACGCTCGTCCTCCCGCACGCCCTCGCCGTCGCCTCGCCTTCCAGTTCAGCCCGCCGCCCCCACGCCGCAGCCAACGTGCATCGCAGCAGTAGGCCCTTGGCCATGGCGCTGCCCTCCGGCTCCAACGAAGATGGCAGGTGAACTTCTTTCTCGTCTCCATTAACCATTGTTGCAGCTCGCATTACTGACCCAACGGGCGACCCGTGGGTACCCGTTAACCCAGTAGGCATGAGTCTGAGCAAAAATCTGCACCCGTCACGGGCATGGGTTTTTTAGTGGGCACGTCCAACTTTCATGGGCACGGGTTTGGGATAGCAAAACCCAACGGGTTTGTGCCCGTTGCCATCTCTACATGCCATTCACTTATCTTGGACTGCCTCTGGGTACAACCAAGCCTACAGTGTAGGTGAAAGCATCTAGGTCCCTAAAAATTGATTTTGGTAATTAATAAAAACATTGTGTTATGAGACTAACATGTGTGCTAAGATTTTTACAAGGTTTAATCTCATATTATAGTCGATAAGTTGATAACATGACAATGGTATGCAAAGACATTAAAGGATCGACATGACTCAAGATAAAGGTATAACGTAGCTTAAGGATCCTTTTATAGTTTTACTGTCTCGGTGTTTGAAGGAAAGACCAAATTTGTAGGCTAAACGCTGTACTATAAAGAGGGATCATGGCTGGCAGCTTGATGATTTAATTTGTACCATCTCGATCAACTAAGAGTCATGCATACATCTTGAACTGCATTTGAAAAACCATTGTCAAAAAAATCAGTATGACCGCATGTGTAATGGAGGTACTACCGGCCGGCGGTATAACCATGCCTGAAGTGTTGTACTACCGCAGTGCGGTAGCACCGATTTTTAGTTGACGATACGTAATTTTCAAAGTGCATATTTTTTAACACTTTTTGAAATATCAGAAAATCAGTAGTACCGATTATGCCAAGTGGTACTATCGTCGTGCGGTAGTACCGGCCCTTGTAAGGGCGGTAGTACCATATTAAAAGTTTAACAACTAGTTTGATGCATTAATTGCATACAAAAGAACTGTTGAACAATAGGTGCGGTAGTACCGGCCGATACATGGTGGTAGTACTGCACCTACTAAATTTTGTGTGATTTTAGCCCAAATGGTCAAATTTATGGTTGAGGCTATAAATACTCCCTCACTAGCACCATAGTATAAACCTTAGACTTCATTGAATACATTAGAGCTACTAGTGCATTTTCTACTACTCATTTGCTCACATTTCACTTTTTTGAGGTAATTGAGGGCACTGAAGTGCATTTGCATCATTTGTTGATCCTTTTGGCACTTGATATTTCCTCAAGCAAGGGTTGTGATTTGTTACTCTTAGTGTTTGCTGGCACCTAGATGGCTTAGGAGAAGATTGCGCGTTGATCTTTTTAGGAAGGTTGTGAAGATGTCTGATGCCGGTTGTGAGTGGTGTGTTGTTCGCCATCTTTAGAGCAGAGGAAGAGCAACCCTGGTGGAGTTGAGGTTATTAGGTTTAATTCGTGGAGTCGATCCAATTTGTTTGGATTTAACTCAATGTGGATTAGTGAGGACCGACAAGTCTTCAATACCATAGGAAAAACTTTGCGTGTCTCCATTGTAGTTATCTCTTGTTTTTTAGTTTTCGTATTACATTTCTAGTTATTGAAATTGTGTTATCTTGTATAGCTAGAATTGTATTTAGTAGAGATATTGCTTGTGGTGCTTTAGAAAACTTAAGTCATTTAGCTCTTGACTAGCATATGCGTACCTTATGGAATTAGGCCCTATTCGTATTGACTTCTAATAGCTGCTTTTCTACAATAAATGTCTTTTCTACACTACGTAGCTTTTAAATATAGTGTCTTTTCAGAGTGTGGTCTACTAGTCATTGTAGTACAAATTGTAGTGACTTCATTTATATCGGTCAAAATCGCACTTGTGTGTCTTTCTGTCTACAAGCTTCTCTACAAGCTATTACTTTTTATAAGCCAAAACCAAAATCCAATATGAACTAGCCCTTGGTTAGGGTTAGTGGCAAAACAACACCAATGGTCAATAATTACGTGCTAAACTAGAGGAAAAGTGGTATAAACATTACTATAAAACTGGTGTCAATCGCTAAACTTCATTATACCATAGGATATTCGCATATGACCGAATTGAGTAGGTATTTGATTCGTATTCATATCCGATTCATATACGTATTTGAGTATATTAAAATTTGAATTCATATACGTATTTGAGTATATTCAAATTCGAATTCGTATTCATTTAAAAATACGAATATGGAAAGACTACTATTCGATTTGCATTTGATCCATTGACATGAAGCTGTCGTCCGAAACTGCATTGTGCAAATATGTGAGATAAATTATTCATTTGTTGTTGTCAACATTCAACGTGCGGTTACATGTTAGAGTCAGCTATTTACCGAAAAATTTGTTTCCTACTTTAAAACATTTGGCAAGATGAGAACATACAAACAATGAAACAGAAGTCCCAGCTAATTTAATGGGGATTTAGAGAGCAGAGATATTGCAAAACGGCCAGTAAGAAGTTACTAGAAACTTTTGGAGGTTTGACACAGGAAGAGTATACATAAATTACACACACAAAAAAAGAATGGAGGGCACAAAATTCAGATAACATGTAATCAATTAAACATGCTATGACGAGAAATACATTAAGATGGTATGCCTAGTGACAAACCCTCGATGAAGTTCCTCTGAATTCCAATGCGCCAGCCAATGGAAGAGTGTATGAACACCAATAATTACCACAACATGAACTCATGTGTCACAAGTTGCACGAATTGATTCCATCTTTGCAATCCCTCGTCAAGTTATTGAATGTTTCAATTTGTGCCTTTGCTCTATAGAATACCTCAGTGTCCACAATAACCCTCATGTACCCATCAAACGGCACCGGCTTCCCACCACTGAGCACTGTCGTCTCATTGTACCATTCACTGGTATTCGACCAAAGCTCCTTGTAATCATCAAGCAGATGCACATGGAAGTGTGACCTGAGCTTATCAAAGTAGTTATAGAATGGCTCATTGGTCGCAATATAGAGGTTCCGCATCGGCTTAATAAGCTTGGTCAACTTATCTACCAGCGCATCCGGTGATGTGTCGGCATCCAAGTTTGGATACATCTGCTTGTTCTGCGCCTTCCACCCTCGGATCACATGCACACCATCGTAATCCCAATCCATCCTACCTGCAATCTCAGTTACAATGTTCATCAGCCTCTTTGATTTCCAAATAGCGTACCAAGGCCTCTGGATGACCTTGGCAGCTCGCCCTTCGCACACCCTGTACCAGTAATTCTCAGGCTCCTGCCCGGCAAACTGCCTCCAAATGATGTTGCTCTTGTCTCTCTTAAGTTGCATTGGAGTGACCTTGTATGTTGGTACCTTCCGCACTGTGATCCTGCCTGGACCCTTCTTCTTGTCCCAGCGCCGCCAATCCTTCAGGAAGTCCCCTTCCTCCACCAAAGACGCCATCTCCTTCAAGTGCTCAAAATCAAAATAATACCTAAAATCCTTGCCATCCTCATCCTTCCCACTCTCTGTGTGCGCCCCGGACAAACACATATTCAGATCCATCACAAACGTCCGGTTCAAGAACTTGGCTTCACCAAGCCCACACAAGAAGCTCCATATGAACTGGTTCATGCTCTTGCAATGGTCGCCACCTCTCATGTAGTACAAGTACCTTCCTTTCTTGAACTCTGCCTCTGACCCGACCACTGGGATGGTATCATTGATCTCCGCATCCACTGGTGGCGCTGCGACACGCGGGTTCTTAGAACCCTTCCGACGCGGTGGGCGGGCCGCATTCGTCCCTGACCGGAACTTGCCGACGCGAACAATATCAAGAGCGCACCCATCGCCGGACGTAAGGCTGAAGCGGCGATAGTCCCTGTACCGTCGCCACGACTTCTCCCGGCGGTTACGGAACCTCCAGGCGACGTCACACTCCCCCTGCTTCGGGCCGGGCACCGGCGTCTCGTAGCTCAAGAACACAATGGACTTCCGGAAGAACGCCTTGGCATTGAACGCCTTGACGGAGGCGAGGACGCGAGGGTCGGAGCAGTTGAGCGGCGCGTCGGGGTCGCAGCTCCCCGCGGTGGCGTTCACCGCGTCGGGCGCGGCCTGGTTCGGGTCCCGCGGCGCCGCGGCGGTCGGGGCGGAGGAGCTGAAGTCCTCGCCGGTGGGGAGGAGCGAGTCATCGGGGAGGAGGAAAGTGGAGTTGGGGAGGACCCGGGAGAGGGAGGTGGTGATGGCGGCGGAGGACTGCAGCCAGGGGTCGGGCGGCTGGTAGGTGACGGCGACGACGGTGACGACGAGGACCGCGAGCACGAAGAAGGAGAAGCAGACGTTGCTGGCCGCCTTGATGAGGGACTGCGCAACGGGGACCTCGCCGACGGGGGAGGGCCCGGAGGAGGAGCGGCGGCGGGGGCGGTGGTCGTCGCCGGAGCCAGGGAAGAGGGGGGAGTCCTCGTCGTGGTCTTCCAGGTCGGAGGAGGACATGGCTGGTGGGTTGGATCTGGGAATGGAGGTGAGATTTGTGTGTGGGAGGAGTAACGAGGGCGGGTGGGTGAGAGATCGTTCAGTTGGCGTGGGAGAAAGGAGGGTCGGGCCGGGAAAGGTGGGGGCACTGCTACGGTGACAACTGACGACGACTCGCATACAAATTGGATAGTAATTAAATTATACTTGTATCTATTATTTTTTAAATTTAAATATAAATTGGACAAACATTGGATACAAATTTAGATTGGACAAATATCGAATACGAATTTAGATCAGATTATACTTAAAATCGGATCAAATTCAGTTATTTTTCGGATTCCAATAATTGTTCGTGACGTCTTCTATTTAAAACATGGCATCGAATTGTTTTAACACTTTAAATTGATAAATAGCGGACTCTAACATATAACTGCATATTAAATGTTAACAGTAATAAATGAATCATTCATCTTACGTATTTGCATAATACAACTTACCAAATTGATACTGATTTTATAATAATATTTATGCCCCTTTTCCTCCTGTTTATCATGTAATCATTGATTGTTGATGTCATTTTACCACTAATCATAACTAATTCTAGATATGTTGTAAATAAATCGGTTATAAATATACCAAATCTGGCTAAAAAGAGCATGCAAAAGCTTTATTGAGGATGTGCCAAAATAAAAAAAATTCCAAATTAGAGTACACCATGATGACAGGCTCGTCAAGATAATCGAAATGAATATATAATATGCCCAATTTAAAGGTCAAATGTAAAAGATGTGTATTAGCTAGCTGATGTTATTATATTTGCCGAATCCAGATATTATTTGGATATCCATATCTAAATTCGCATCAGACCATACCGGGTTCACATTCGACATCTGAATCTACACCAGTTTATCATCCGAATTAGGATCAGTTTTCTATGCGAATTCAGATATTAAGTATTCAGATTTGACAAATCCAGATAATTCGACCGAGTTCGAATCCGTTTTCACCCCTAGGCACTGTCTTGATGTGTCGGCATCGAAGAAAATTTTTAGGAGGAAGGAAGATAGCGCACGCATGCACGGCATGGTGCTAACTAGATGTGGCCAATTGGGTCGGGTCGGGCTAACCATTGGTCCAACCCAGGAACATCATGGTCCAGAACTAAATGGGTTGCTACCTCGATTCAATGGGGCGATCTGGCTAACACGCACAGTATCATGTCGTGTTAGGCACAAGTGGGCATACCATGGTCTGCTAGGGCCGACGGTGTAGGAGTCAAGCCGACAGCGTTTCGACGGATGTGGCAGGTGGCAACGGCGGAGGAGCCTAGGAGATGGGTGGCAAAGAGAGTGGGGGTGGGTGGGAGGCGACGCGCTGGAGAGGTAGGGGTGGGCCAAGCGATGGAGAAGGTAGGTGTCAGGTGGCACGCGTGGTGGAGAAGTGATGGAGGGATCGACGAAGGGAACGGTAGAGGAAGTAGGCCGGTGGAGGTTGATTGTGTGGGCGCCAAAGTGGGGAAGGTGGCGGGGGCTAGGCAGCAGAGTGGCCGGACCACTGGAGGAGGTGGAGAGCTAGAGGTCGAGGAGGCGGTGAGCAGAGCGGCTGAGCAGGGGAGAGGAGCGGCTCGCAATGGCGAGGTCACTGAGGTGGTTAGCAACCGGGGCCGCGCCTAATGGATCGCCAGGCCTGGTTGGCACAACACAACTGGATCTCAATTGCTACATATGATCTACTTTTAGGCTTTGGGGAGTCTATCGCATTGAAAAAGTATATTAGGACTGCGTATAATCCTAGATTTACTCTAGTGTCTAGACAGACAACTACTAGAGATCTAGTTAAGTATTATAATAACGACAGTAATAAACTAAAAGAATTTTTCAATTCGTACACATTTTCTGTTGCCTTGACCTTAGACGCATGAAAAAACATTTTCTCTTTTCTGTCTCTTTATTTATATATCTCAATTATTTATTTATCTTAATTAATTTAATAGTCTCTTTATTTATCTTAATTTTTTATCACTTTATTTTTTTATTTATCTCCCTCCCCTCTCCAGCTTCCTCCCCTCCTCACCTCCTTTCTCCCCGCCACCACCTCCCTCCCTAGCGTCTGCTCCCTCTCGCACTCCGTCGCTCAGCAGCAGCCTCCTCCCTCCGTGGCCCGATCGCTGCCTCCTTGGCTCCTAGCTCTCTCCCTCCCCATCGCCTGCTCCTTCTCATGCTCCGTCATTCAGCCGTCACCTCCTCCTCCTTGGCTCGGTCGTTGCCTCCCTCCCCGCTGCCTCCTTTTCTCGCGGCTCGCGCTCCTGGCTACACTCTCTCCCCTTCACCAGTGTCGGTAGCGTGGGCCTGCGTGCTAAAACGGACCATCTTTAGCTTGTGAGGCTACACTTGCTTGGGCCGATACGGCACAGCCCAGCCTGTAGCCTTCTTGGGCCATGTCTGGATCCAAACCGAAGTTCGTGAACCAACACGATATGACCCAATTAGTTAATCAGATTAACTGGGCCATGTCTACACGAATCCGTGTTGGGTAGCCTATTTGGCCATGTCTGGTGCTAATCTCCGTGCTCAGTCGAAATTCGAAAAATATGTGTCACTATCACCGGTGACTGGCATATGCGTACCTTATGGAACTAGGTTGTGTTCCCAATGGGTAAAGAGTGAGCGACAACACCTCCAGCTAGTGATCGTGTGAGTTCATAGTATTGCTTGTAAGGATCGTTTCAACCTATTCGAAAAACTCCAAGCCATCTTATGTCGAGAGCAAACAAAAAGGTAAAAAACCAAACCACAGAAAACATTTCCCGGTTCTGAGCTAGCAATCGAAGTGATCTTCTAAGGTAGAGAAGCTTGAGTAGAGTTGGGCCGAACGGCGCCTAAGTATCATCATTGGGTTGAAGCCCATATCTTGAGATCCAGGTCACAGTAACAACGGGCCGAGACCAATTACAAACTAACAAGTCACTAGCCCCGTTCCCAGATGCCATAATAAATACTTGGATCTGACCAAATCTAGGCCAAAATGGTCTATGGTTGTTAAATTCTGACTATTCGTGAAAGGCAGTATGTAGAGTATATGATCATATATGATTTTAACTGGTATAACTAAATTCAGTACAATATCTATATAATCTAACTATAAATTCTATCTTAAAACATATATTATTTAAAAGATAAATACTACAGCAAACAAAATTAAAGCCCATCCGAACTCACCTCCTACCACGACGACTCCGAAGACTCGTCTCGACTTGTAGGCTGAGCAAACGAGAAGAGGAGAGGAGAGAGCGGGTAGAGGAGGAGATGGGCGGACTGGAGCAGGAGCAGAGCCTGAGCCTTGGCGTCCTCATCGACGTCGTCGACGAGCAGTGGATGCGCGACACGCTCCCCGCCGACGGTATGCGCCCTCTCCTCTTCCCCCCTCCTACGCTTCCTCGGGTCGGTGACCTAATCGACCCCCTCATCGTGCTGCTGCTCCCTGCGCTGGTTTTGCAGACATCCCCGTGCCGCCGGCCATGGCCGTCAAGACCGAGGACACCGAGGACCCAGCACCGGCCAGTACGTTCGCATTCTACCTATCTATCTATCCCTTTCCTCTCTTGCTCAGTCCGCAACTTTACAATCCATTCCGATCTGCGTGAGACGATAGCCAAGTTGCGAACTGCAAGAACTGCCAACACTAGCCCATAGGAACTATATCATGGGATGCATCCTCACGGTGACAATGTAGTTAGCAAACTTCGTTTGTGGATTGTGGTACATCCCGTCAAACGCAGAGTTTCAATCCCCCGTGCTGTGTGGCTGTTTTCTATTAGATTTCCAATACGTAGATAGTTCTTTTTATCTCTCTTTTGCCTGAATTCTGGAAGAACATCCATTTCTTTTTAATTTTTGACCATGTCAAATGAATCATATAATCTGTATATATGGTTGCTATTTGTTGGGCTAGTGAATGGTTAAATCTGGTTTGTTGGTTGTATATAATGAACTGACGAATATATTATTTCTTGAGCATGATACTGTTTGGCCACTTCAATGCGCAGTTTTATTAGTTATATTATATGCTGTAGTTTACCATTCCAGTGTTTCTTTTCTTTGCTATCTAGTACTTCCGTAAAAGCAAAAGTAAAAGCATATATGAAAAAAAACCTGTCCTAAGACTATAAATAACAAAAGGTCAAAAGAACAAACTTGAATACAGCGAGAATTAGTCCATTCTCATTTTTTACTAGAGCTGTCACATTTAAAACACAATCGTTTCAATTTATTCTATGCAAATGAGTGTACTCTTTGTGTTGTTATAATTGCGGTTTAAGCAATACATTTAGTAAAATTCCAGAATTACATATGAACAAGTATATATGATTCCAATTGAGATAGAGTGATATGAGCAACAATAAAAAAGTTAGAGAACAATTATCTAACCTCAAATCACCCAGATAAGAAATAATGCCGACAGATGTTCAATTCAAAAATTAACAATTAGCTTAAAGCTCAAATTGTATTTGATTTATTTGCTCTCAGATGTTGGGCTGCACTTGTAAAAGAACAAGGCCTCCTCGCCACTGAATGGTCTAAATTAATCAATGATTTTAGTGACAATCACAAGATATTCTGCTATTTACGAGTTCTACAACTTACCACATTAATCATTAACAGCTCCGAATATATAAATAATCAGGCAAACTACCAATTAATTCAACGGAGTGCAACTATGAGGAACTGTACTAACAGAATACCAACAATAAGCAATGGACAATGGCAGCAAGTAAACTGATATGATTCAAGCTACAGTAAGTGCAAAAACAACAACTAGAAGCTATTGAACAACTCAGGAATTAGCAGAATTCTCTACAGATTGTCACTAAATCTCATATAGATCGATTAATCTTCATCGAGTAGTTTAACACCTACAAATTTCATTCAGAGTCACCCAATACTAGTGTGGATAAATCAAGAACAGAATTAACTCACTAGTATACACACACCGAGAATGACAGCCGAATAGCACACCGAGAATGACAGCCGAATCAGCAAATAACCAAAACTGAATAACTCACTGTAGTGGCAGCACTCAAAGCTGCCAAGAAGCCTCATGGGCAAAGCACGCCATTGAGGACGATGACCTAGAAAACCAATTGCTGCCGCTGTGCCACGGTACACCGGCCCGGTTAACGGAGATATGATGCCCTCTCCACGAGTAGGAGCACACCCACAATGGAGCCAAGGTTCAGGTGTTGCTGCACAAGAAAGCTCGCCAACAAGCACCGGCCAAGTGCACGGTCAAAACCACCACAACACTGATTCACACCAAACCACAATCTCCACACTTGGCCAGCTCTCAAACAATAGCAACAGTGAGATCAAGAATTGAAAGAAAGTTCTTACCCCACGAAAGCTCACCAAAGGATTGGACCAAGGTCGCTGCACCATCACACGGGAACAGACGCACGCTCGGGCTCGGACAAGCCGTGGATCACCTCCGCCTTCCTCTGTTGTTCAAAGAATTAAGCCACAGGTTGTTAGAGAAGAGGATGCCGAGCCCAAACCCTCGACGCCGACCAAATGTCAGCCGGAGCAGCCAAGCCCAGATCAACCGAAATCAGTGAGAACAGCCAGCCAAAGAGAGAGTGGAAGATGTGATCTAAAAGAGGTTTTTTTTGTTGTATCAAAGGCCCAAGGAAAATCCCAACTAAAATAGAGAAATCATGGCGGCACCGCTGGGGATCGACCCAACGAAATCGTGCAAGAGAGGGGACGGAAAAACGGATCGGGAATGAGCCCTCATCCACGTTCCAATCCGTTCGGCTGAACGGATAAGCCTCCACCTCTCTCTCTCCCCCCATATGACAAACGGGTCCCACGAGGCCAAATTTACAAATATGCCCAGCAAAATTCGTAAATTACTGATATAGCCTCAAGTACAACACTTTGTACATGTTAAAAGCCAAATTATTCATCACTTGCAATCAGCTACTATGATACCAGGAGCTTTGTTTTGGCAGTTCATTTCTGAGCAATGTAAATGTGAATGTTTTATAATCGTAAGGCATCATTTTAAATGCTGAGCCCTATTTACTGTCAGTACAATCACTGGCTGGTATAGAATTCCGACTTTTCTGATATGATCCTCTAATACCTAACAGATCAGGAAAGCCAACCAGCACAAGGGGATGTATGGCGTGATTCTGCCTTGGAAAATCTCTGATCTCTGATGATCTACAAGGTAAGAACACTGCTAGCTTGAGTATGACCGGAAATGGTATAAGAATAACTCAGGCAGAATACACCTTAATTTTTTTTAGGTTAATTTCATGCTTCTACATATGCTGATCACTAGTCTGGAACACACGTGTCATATTTATTTTAGATCCGGAGTTGGATTGGTCTGAAAGAGAATTCCATGCATAGTATCTTCTTCTTTAGAGTCATGCATAGTGTCTTCTTGACTTAACCAAAAATATGATTGCTTGATAGTAATGGAAAGTTCTGGCGGAAGCAAAGAATTAAAGGCCGAAGAAATCTATTAGAAACCCAAGAACATGTGTTAAAAGAGAAATTCATGCATAGTATCGGCTCTCATCTTTACCAAGATACAATTGTTCGGGATCTACTGAAAGCTTTATCTTAAGCCAAGAATATAAAAATCCACTTCCTAACTCATAAATACAAGCCGTTCACTGTTAAAGTCAAGGATATATTCTGATATATTGCCTGCAACAAGAATGTTTTCTGCAAGTTTAGTGGACATCAGTTGTCAATGGGAATGATCACAATGTAAGCCAAGTTGAATATATCACTGGTTTAGACTTCACAGGTTTTGAAATGCAATTATCATAACAAAACCAGCAAACTTTGAATTCAGAATATGTTCAGATGCAGTAAAGCAAGATAAGCACTTTGAAGAAAATTTGCTGAACTTCATGCAGAACAGGTGCATATAGTCATATAGAGCATTGCCCATTTTCATCATGTGATTATGTAGCATGTGAACTGGTGTGCTAGTGTATCCACTGCCTGATTTGGTGTGTATTGCTGTGCTTCTACAGATGAAGATACCATGCTGGGAATCTAGGAGCTGCATGGTACATTGTGGCTTCTTCGCTGCATAAATGTATTAAATTCGTCTGAATTTATACTATCTGGTTTGAACTTTGAACTGTAGTTTGTTGAGGCCGCATTTTAAATTGATGTAAATGCTCCAGATATTGGTAGCGTGATGACACTGAACCTTATCATAACTTATGCACTCCGTAGCCTGCTATGAATTCTGATGGTGATGATGACAATTATTCAGTTACGTGGAAGATATCAAATCATGACATCTTTTCAGAGTTTCTGACATGAAACTATAGAAGTTCATGTTTCATTGCTACTGTTTCCTCTGGTATATTCTACCACACATAACATGTAGGCAGAATTCTGACATGAGTAGAGAAACATCATTCCGACATAGATCCTTAACCAAGCATAAGGAATGTTTTGGTTGAAGCTGCAATGAAGTAGAGCACGCACATGACTTGCTTTCTGAACTGTGGTTGTGTTTCTACTGTGCATGCACATGCCGAGCCTCCTTGATTTTGTACTCGCGTGCCACATGTTGTACTGCTGCTCCATTCATGCCTTGTGCTGTAACTTGTACCGACTTGTGCATTTGCTCACTGCCTTTACAGAGAGGCACTAACCACCGAGGCATGCCTCTGCCGGCTTGTAACTTCATATGCTTGAATTGGTTTCTGTCTACGGCGCAACTTGCGTCCTATTAAAAGGGCATGTTAGGTTCAATCTTTGGTTGTCAATGTAAATAGTATTGTACGGCGAGCCAATCATCCGAGCCGACCCTTTCCCAATCATTGGCCATGATTTCTCTTGGCCTCTAGTGACCTTTCTTTTGCTTTACTAATGATGGCACATGCCAACTTAAACGATAAAACATACCTTGCACTTTCACCTTATCATCGTAAGAATTCATGATGTACTTTTGCTGATGATCAGTGGGAATCTCCCTACAGTTTCTTGCACCTTGTTTATGCCCAAAGTACGCAGTTGGGCACATCTGGTGACGAGGCCAGGCTCTTGTTTTGGCAAAAGGCAGCGGTTCCTTTGGCCTAAACAATTTTGTTAAGTGATCATGCAATGATCGTATCAATCATCATAAGAAAGAATATGCTTTCGTGGCACGCCATGTTATCACTCCTACTGATCCACTACTCACTCAACTAAGAAAATGAATATTGGTGGCGCCGCATGCGCCACTAATTATAATTCCATCTAGTCACTCACAAATCACAGTCATCCTTGAGAGATTGCACTCGGTTCATCAAAATATGCTAGTAAAAGGAAAATTTATTAGTAGCCGGTACTCAATCCCATCTGGTCCCAATGTAATTCTATTCATCACTGGATTAATGGAGTAGTTCTATTAGCGATGATAGTGATAAAAGATCATGCATGCATCCAGATCCAAAATAATTATAAACTAGCTAGAAACACAAGATATGCAACTTTTTCCGACGGGATAGAAATAAACGTCCGACCGTTCTAAAATCTCGCGGTGATTACTAAATGACCGACGAATCTTCCATTTTTACCGAGAGGTCTATCACAATATGCCATCCTTTTTTTATATTTACCGACGGTATAGAAACTCTCTGCTATTTCATTCACCGACAGTATTTGCTAAAAAACGTCGACAATACATCTAGCGACCAACCAAATCCAACAGTAATTACCAGCGGAGAGCTGTTGACCAGTAAATTTTCTGACAGTTTAAGAAAATTGCAGATGGTTTTCACCCTCGGGGGAAAATGCATATGGTGTAGGCAGAGGCAGAGCCATACCCCGGGTAAGGTAGGTTTTAGCTCAGGGTGTAGAAAAATATCAGTGTACAAATTAGGTAAATTCAGTTCAGTCTGAGTAACATTTTCATGATCAGTCTAGATCATTCCATCATTGAGATTAGAACGTAACTAAATTCTGGCCCCGTTACCGAATGTAGGGAAATAACAAACGGTTGGATCAGCATGAAGAGAGAGTGCAGCGCAAGCGTGCATGCGTGGTACTAGTATAATGCTGGTGGCGGGAAGCATGTGTCAAAAGGAATCGGGCTGTAGGCGCCGCTCGGTCGTTTCCGCGCCATTTCTTGTTGCTCCCAACCTGCATGCCGCTCGGGCGGGACGATTCTTTCCATGTGCCGAGGCGCCCGCAATAATTCCCTAGCTCCAGTCAGTTCCACGCGCTATATATACGCGCGGACGCGAGCTCCCCATGCTTCCTACAGCTAAGTCGTCGTCAGCGAATCACCGGTTGGTTAGTTGCTTCGCTGCTTGCTTGCTTGCCACCTTGGCTAGCTGGCTCACATGGGTCTCGAGGTGCTCCTGGCGAGAGATGACCAGCAGCAGCGGTCGAGATGCCGGTACCAGCGGCTGCGCGGCGACGGGGACGGCGAGGAGGTGGGCGTGGCGAGGTCGGCGGCCGGGGTCAGGGCGACGCGGCCGCTGCGGCTGCGGAGGAGGATGGGGAGGGGGAAGCAGGCGGGGAGGAGGGCGCCGCTGCTGTTCCGGATGGCGCGCCCGGGCGGCAAGATCAAGGTGCGGCTGATGATGCGGCTGCTGTTCCTCGTGCCGGCGCGGCGGGTGGCCGCGCTGTTCGCTGAGCTCCTGCGGCGGCTGGCGAGCGTCGACGCGGCAGCGGAGTGCCCCACCATCGTGTTCTCATCGCAGTGGGGGCTCCCCGTGCTGTCCCACTCGGGCAGCGCCGGCGCGGCCGGCCGGACCGCCAGGCTGCGCGCCTTCTACCTCGAGAGGAGCCTTTCCACCAGCTCCGGCTCCGGCAGCTCCCCTTGCTGATCAATAACTCGAGCCCGTCCGTCGCCGTCGCCGTCACGAAGAATCCATCAGTGGCCGATCACAGCTACAGTGGCAGGTCTCGTGCCAATCATCATTTTCCCATGTAATCATGCGTGCATGTAAGGCTTCTGGCAATAAGTCATGCACATGGCTAGCCAGCCTGCAAGACTGTCACTGTACTGCAAAGTACTTTCCATCCGTTAATTGAGGCAACTTGTGATACGGTTTTGGAGAAAGAAAAAGAAGAGGCGCGCCGTGCTGCATGTACGTGTGGGATCTTAAATTGTTCGACACGATGAGCATATATCGTTACTATGACGACGGAATCCAATGTTTACGATTTTGACACGGTTATGTATATGCATTATGCAACAGCATGAACAAAACAGTAGACGTCGTTTCATGAATAAGCGACCAATTTCCATTTCAACCACCAGGCACAATGCCCAGTAGGCACACACATGTCAACTTGCGTGTCTGGTAGCAGACCACAGTGAGGGGGAGAAGGGATTACGACCATTCAGAACACCAATCTCCGTAGTCGTAACCCGTTTGCCGTCAGCAATTGTAACTTGTTTACGACTGCTCACCCGAGGTTGGCTCTGGCTCTCTCAAAACGTACGCTTTGGCTGTGGACTCTGATACATACAGTTGTGGACTGCTTGCCGGAGATGGGAACGATAAGGTGGTGCTGATAACTGGACTGAACATAGGAACTGAGACACGATCATGCGATGCAAACTGACGCATATTTTCCTCTGTGTTTTTCACTGTTATACACTGCCTCAATTCTCTCAATGACTTAGTATATATAGACACAACCGATCACTCAGGCCACTCACTCACTACGACTCTGTCGTTGTCGCTTAGCTCAGCCACCCACGACTGCTACAATGATCGTTGCCTTCACATGCCACTTCGCTCAGCTACTTGAGAGTGCTTCAGTGACCAGCCCATGACGACCGCTACAGTGTCTAGCCGCTTGCCCATACCGGGCAATTAGCCGACCAAGAACGACCCGCGTCAGCCACGACCACCCGTGCTGACACCTGCTACCAACTGCTACAGTGATCGATGTATGATCACGATCGCTGGCTTCATTCTCGGCTTGTCTTCGACCACTGCACTGGAGCTTCAACCACGGACACATAGTAGTTACGACTGCGACGTCTATGACTATTACTCTGGTCATTACGACCACACACAACGTGATCATAACCGACCACGCATACAGACACTATAACGCTGGTCATTACAACCGCACACAACATGGTCGTAACCGACCACGTACATAGGCGCCACGACCACGGCGCTATGACCACACAGGCTTTGAGTCCTCCAGGTGCTTCAGTACTCATACGAGTATGACATCCACTATATTCCTCCGAGTATGACGTCTACAGTACTCCTCTGAATATGACGTCCATACTACTCCTCCAAGTATGCATTGATGACTACCGACCACGACCATTGACTATCGACTATCCACCACGACCATTGACTATCGATTACGACCATCGACTACGATTATGGACTATCGACCATGGCCATCGACAATCAACTACAACCATCGACTATCGATCACAGCATTACGACCACGGAGTACTCGGAGCTATAATACTCGGTGTAGCTTTAATGCTGGTCGTAACGACAACAGATACAGAATACTCGCATACACACATGCAACACACACACACACAACAAAATTAACCCTACACACAGAACATAATTGGTTAATGGCAAATGTACAGAAGTAACAATCACACAAAATTAATGCATGTCTGAAAAGTGAAAAGTACTACTGCCTAGGCCATTCAGAGGAGCAACAGTCACACGCAAGAGAAAAATTGCTGAAAGCAGCACTAGGCCATTCAGTAAGCTTCATTTAACACTGATTTTTTGGGTGCATGCATGGATGTTTGTATGTACAGTGGATTGAAGAAATTCACATTGTTCAGGTTTCCTAATCATATATGGCCACCTGTCTTAATCGGAGAATGGAAACCTTATTTGTAAATTCTAGTTTGCATCTTTGAAGCAGTTGCAGGTGTTCGTCCAGTAAAAGAAACCACTTCATGCCACTATACAACATCTATTGGTACAGTACTAGAACATTCTTGATGGAATGATGGTGGCCTCTGATCAGTTCAGCCGAGCCAACAGGGATGCCAACAGGTTCAGGTCGTACGCCTTCTGAAGTTTGTATTTCATCCAAAGCTCTTTTTGCATATATTGTAAATCCAATTGCTATAAGAACAGCGACAACGACAGAGAGAACGTTGTACACTACCTCCAGTGTTGTCATACGATGCTTGTGGTACTTAAGGTCTGCTAGTGTGAGTATCAGCCGGCCACTGCACAAAAGTAGCACAAGATAAGAACTGAAGAAAATCGTGATCAAGTAGGAGTATTTGCTAGAGCACTTGCTATTGTGCTTTTTAAATTGTAATCCATGCTAATATATAAGATAAACTAGTATACTAGTACCAACTCAATTTACTTCAAATAATAAACTAGTTATACTAGTACCAACTCAATTTACTTCAAATAATCTCCAAGTTACTATGATGTTAGAGCTCTGAACTCTGAATATTTACCTATAAATGTTGACGAACGCGTCAGGTACCATTCCAGCAACTGAACCACACAAGTAAGGTCTGAACTTGACATGGGTGACGGTTACAGCTTAGTTGGCATTGCATATGGGAATGGCGAGATTCGAAGCAATGCAATCACCCGGAATTGTTGGAACTATTGAGTTTCATGCACCAACCAGTTCACCCAAAAGCTTAAGCTAATGAGGAAAGATGGGCAATTCACTTATACTTTAACACTCCCCCTCACGTGTAGGCTCCCTTAGGCCTAATACGTGGAATAGAAGTGGACTGCAATTAATATTTTTTAATTGCGTCAGCCAGGTCTTGAACTCGAGACCTCTTGGCTCTGATACCATATTGAGTTTCATGCACCAACCAGTTCACCCAAAAGCTTAAGCTAATGAGGAAAGATGGGCAATTCACTTATACTTTAACAGGAACCAGCTCCCTTCGCCAGCCGGTCTAATCAGAGCTATCTGTTGAGGCCATCTCTTTTCTAACCATCCCTATATATTAACAGAAGAAATTGGAGCAGCAAATTGTGATTCAGGGTACAACACATACAAAAGAACTTCAGCATAGAGAGCTCATAATTGAGCCAATGGATCTTTTGAAGTTTTACTTGTAGGCGTTCACGAAACAACGAGCCGATCCAATACGGTATCGACATGCCAAAGGCAGTCCCAACGATGATGATCAAGAAGCCCAAACCGTAGCCGAATATTATTCCAGCTAGCCACATGGACGGCGAGGAAGGCAGGAACACGGCTGGGAAGAGGGCAAGGGAAGCAACAAGCACAAGAGCTAACACAGGGCGTCCAAAAGATCTTGCTTCCCATCGAATAATCGGCAAGAGCACCTACAATACAATACCAGGCGTACAAAAGGTATGTGCATGAGAACACACTGAATCAATTCGAATTACCATTGCTTCAGCTATGCGCGTACCAATGGAATATGTGACATACAGCAGCAATCTGATGGGATCAATGTAAAAACTCTCAAAAATTAAATGGCGTGTGCTCAGCTGTATGGATTTGGGCATCATCTAGATAAAGGATTAAAGATTTCAACTAACCACATGGCGTGCCCAGATTAAGATTAGTTAGATATCTAGTCGATAGTATGTCAATTTAACAGGAGAAAAATACTGAAGGGTACTTGAAATCCATAAAAGAGTACTAGAATACTCCAAAGATGTGCAGGAATCAGCAAACATATACTGCGAGGAGAAAAATGAAGCAGAACCTTCTCGGACACAAAGGGGAGCCCCCATTTGTAGAGGGCGTAGAAGAGCAGCGCCAGAAACAGGCCTCCGAGAAGAAGCCTCATCCACGAGATGGACGGCCCCGACCTCGGCCTCGGCCAATGGTACACAGGCGGGTCATGCAAACCTGCCGTGCTCAGCTCAGGCGGCGGCATCGGCACGCCCTGCAGCCACCCGCGCTCGCCCTCCGTCACGCTCTGCGGCCCCGAGCCTCCTTCGCCTCCCCCCCCTCGCCTCGGAGCTAAACCAAGAAACGCACGTACGCATGCACGTTCGAATCAAAGCATC
Source organism: Dendrocalamus latiflorus (assembly GCA_017311315.1). Lineage (NCBI taxonomy): Eukaryota > Viridiplantae > Streptophyta > Magnoliopsida > Poales > Poaceae > Dendrocalamus > Dendrocalamus latiflorus. Next base: position 33,353,694 of record CM029630.1, read on the forward strand.
ACACCATCAAGGGCCTGAAACCCCGTGCTTACCTGCAGCTCGTTGCGCTCGCGCGCCGTGGACGCCGCGCTTTCTTGGATGCCGAGAGCAACGGGAGAGGCGCGAGTCGTCATGGCGACGGAAGAAACACGAGAGAAGAGAGGGGCAAAGGAAGAGATCGAGCTGAACAAGCACAAGCCACGAGCATGGCCGTTCGGGCGGGTCTCCCTCCACTACGCTTGCGGCAAATGGAAGGAAGTGAACACAAGCAAGTGGGCCCCACGACAAGGCCCATAGCCCGATGAACGGCCCAGCCCGAGGAATTGGGCCTGAATGCATTGGCGAATACAAAACCCAACGGATGGTAGCACGGTGCATTTTGATGGATCTGCTCGGTGCAGCAGCAGGCGGCGGCAGAAGGCAGGAGCTGTCAGTGACACGCATCCAACACGTGGGAGACTGCATGTTGCTTAGCTTAGCTTAGCTTGCACTGTTTAGTCCATGTGCCTGAACAACCGCTGCAAGGAAGAGAGAAATGCTGCTGGTAGAGTCGGTGGCTCATGGTATGCAGTATGCTGATGTTCGATGTTCAAACGAGAAAGCAATGGAAAAGGGATTCTCACTGGTTTTCCTTTTTCCAGTTCCAATGAAAATGAGCCAAGGTGCCACACTGACACATTACAAATATTCTCTGAAAAAGAGGTGACACATGTTAGTAATATGTCCTATAGACAATTATAAAGAAATTTATATTACTTCTATATATATGATTCTTGAATAATATATATGTTATTTCTCTTGAATAAATGTCTTCCATATTGATCAACAAGTATGTGACTTGTATGTTGAACTCTTTATTTATATTTTGATGTTATTCTAAATTATCATTGATCTTATGTCACTATGTGGGACAATTATGATTTACAGATCAACACATGTATTGATTGATGATCATGTTTCATAGATCAAGGATATAAGATATCAAATCAATAATGTAAACACATGTTAGAGAACATGGTATTAGATTGACCCACATGAGACACTAAGGGAATTATTATATTATTAAGTGCCATCACTTGGTTTCATATATAGTGTATGTAGAATCCTTAGATATGAGATTGTTACTATTTTCTACATGTGTAATAGTTTACTTAGATGTTACCAAACACTACTTCTTAACTGGGTAGTTAAAAAGTAGCTTTTGGATTTACTATGAAACATGCGTAGAAATATGAGCGATCAAGATACAATTTGCCCATTCTTTATAACGGAAGAGATATCTCTAGGTCTCTCAATGTGGTTAGATTAAGCAATTGCATATCCATGCCGAATATGGTTGAGGAGTTAATCACAACTAAGTAATCTACTACAGATTCGAGTGAAGGATCGAGCTATTATAGGATGGCATGTTTCTAGCCTTGAATTCGATCTAGTATTATGAGGCAAAGGGATCGGTACATAAACACTATATATGTTTATCCGATATGATCTTTATATATATATAGGAGTCGTTATGTCCTGCTAAGGACCGCTATCGACTTATAGACTAGAAATAAGTTTTTGGCTCATGGCCTAATGTACATGAACCTACAAGGTCACACATACTTAAAGAGTTGGAATGATAGGGGTCTAGATGATAATCCTCGACTGGGGATATGATCTCTACTCGTATTGGATAAAGATCCAGCTTGAGGATTTTCGAGTTGGATACGATATCTGATTGTATCGGATAAGAATCTGATTGGAGGCTATATAAAGAGAGATGTGGGGACTAAGGGAAGGACCCTGAGACACACCTATCGAAACCTGACCGCCACCTCTCATAACTCCCTACTATGCGCGCTGATGCTAGCATACTGACGCATGGCGTTCCATCCCTGGATATGTGGACCTAGGTAGAGATACTACTGTGACTGCAGCGTTGATCGGGACAATCACGAGTAGGAGACGGTTGGCCAGAGGACGGTATACTACTTCCACTACACCGACGCGTGATTTATTGAACCAGCTGCTTCAACTCTACTTCCGTTGCATTGTACATCTAGTGGTAACAATATATGATCTCTTACTCGTGTGATTTTTTTAATTTATATGGTAGAAAATTTTAATCTGTGCCAGTATAGTTTACCTGTATCCCAACATGGCAAACCAACTGAAATTCTTTGTGCTTGCTGCCAATGCAGCTTTGGCCTTTTCAGTGCCTCTGCCTTGAAGATCTTGGGCAATGTCGCTGTACTAAACAAAAGGGCAAAGAGAAAGGGAGGAAAGGAAAACGGCATGAGAAGGAAGGAATTGGTTGAAGGCCATGGACCATCCTGTGTACATGTTTGTCGTAGAGTTGCAGTGCAGCCCGAGAACAAGAACTAATCCTATCCTAGGTGCTTGCTTCCTACGGCTGCAAGCAAAGCTCCTTCACCGCGATCCATCCTCACGTCGTGCCAGTGCCGCTCTCGCGCTCCATAGCTGGATGGATCGGGCCCTTTCTTTCAGCTTCTAGAAGTTTTTTTGTTTTTCTACAGTAACTAGTTTTTAAACGAAGTATTTTTTTAAAATAAGGTCTACTAGTTAATTATAATACATACTTTACTGACTTCATTTATATAGGTAAAAACCGAACATTAGTTTCTGTTACTCTGTAATCTCTCATATAAACAGTTCAAAAACCACAGCTAAAATCCACAAGCCGCAGCCAAATAGAATAGGCCTAGCGATGCCCAAGTGCTCAGGGTACAGACGCGTCGTTCACGAAATCAACAGTCGCTGACAAGTGGGTCCACACGGATCGTATATTCCAATAAGACATATATAAAGTTTTTGCAAGGAGCTATCCATATGTGCAGCGGTAGCGGTACAAAGATCGGCACAATTGGCCTGTTAGTGTTGTAACGGAGGATGTAGTTCTACTAGCTTCCCTACATTGTTGTTCTGTTTGGGACCTATGGCTTATGGCTATGGATGGTGTTTATGATCCATCGTTCGTTTTTGCATTGGTTTGTTTGCTCGTACTGGGTATAGCTGGGCCGCAGCAAACAAACAGGACAGGTTTTAGTAATTAGGGTCGGAATGCTTCACTTGCTTGTCAATGGCAATCGTCTCAGCCGACGACCGCTGGTGTACTACGGTTGCCTTGAATTCTTCGTGTCCCACCGGTCCAAATTACAGAAAGTAATCGGTAGTATATTCGGGAATTTTTTGTACGGATAATCCATTTTTTATTCGAAATTACATAAATATACCCGCGGGAAATTTTTTTACAAAAATAGGCTCCAGTCGCCTAATGGTTGGGCGACTGGAGGCGTTCGCCCAACCACACGGCGACACAATATATCTCGCTGCACAGTAGAGCGATTGCATTAAATCGCTCTTCCGTATGGCGACTGGCATGCAGTCGCCATACCGTTAGGCGACTGCCATGCAGTCGCCATACCGTTAGGCGACTTCAGGTAGCCCCCGTGATTGTTTTAGGATTTGTGAATTTTGTAACGTTGAACCGGTAAAAAATACGGTGAAGTTGTAATAAAAGTTTATGTTCATTGTATATTGTAGGTGTGTAAAAAGTTTTTTAATTTTTTTTTGAAAGATTGAGTAGAGAACGATCGATACATACACTGTTAAGTGAGATAGTTTATATGCGGAAAGAGATGATAGACTTATGTAAATATAAATAAACTTCATAATATAACTGTGAGTAACATGGCGCATGTATTTTCATTACATGCATAACATATATAGCATCTGCAGCACGCCTCACTGGTCACCCTGCTGTGCCCCGTCACCGCGCCCGCGTCCTCCCATACGGCCTCGCTTGGCCCTCCTCCGGTGCAACGGATTAGGACGATCCGAAAAGGTAAAACGAGGAGGAGGGTGTCTATCCCGCCCCTGCGCTGGTGGAGTCAGCTGCACCTCTGGCTGTGTAATCTCCGGTGCACCGGGGAGGGCACTGGCAGAAAGAACCTGCGGTGCGACGTCGGGCGACGGCGCGAAAAACTGGTCCACATCCTCCTGGCCTGGGGAGACGCCGTGCTGGTAAGTACCTGCAATATTAATATCGTTAGTGCGTTGCATGTCGTCTTCGGATAAACACGGTATAAGACCCTATGCGTACCCGTAGCTGGCGCCATGGAGGAGGCGTACACCCCCTGCGTGGGGAAGACAGGGGTCTGCGTAGGAGGCGTGAAGTGAACCGGTGTAGGAGGCCCTGCCCAGGCTGAACCTCCTGGCTGCTCCGGGTGAGGTGGTGGAGGACGTGTCCACGTAGGTGCACCATAGTAGTGCCACGCTGGTGGAGGTGGCACAGGTGGAGGTGGCACTGGTGGACGAGCAGTCGTAGCGGGGGGCGTGGAGACCGCCGGTAGCCTCGTGCAGGACAGTAGGCTAACGATACGTCTACACCCCTCGTGCACCCGACGCGCAAAGCTGAGGCCCTCCTCATGGGTCAGCTGCGCACCACTGGCGAGCCTCTCCAGTACTGTGCCGGACTCGGCGTATAGGTCAGAACCGACGTCAGCCTGGACACAAAGACATAAAATGGTCGATTATGGAAACGACATTACCATTTGGGAATCTTTGAAATGACATGTAACGTACCGCGAGGTGAGCGTCGTGCGCGAAGTGCGCGGGGTACGTGTCCGTCGGAGCGGCGACGTGTGTGGCAGGCGGGTCTACCACATATACGAGCCTGATACGGGTCTGCGGCTGGTACCAGCGCAGGTACTCCGAGTACTCCCTGCTGTCGTACGGTCGGTCCTCGTCCACGCGGTCGTCGAGCGCATCCTGCCACTGCTCGACCCAGGGCTGCATTCTCACCGACCAGTCCGTGCCTCTTTTCACTCCCTTCCCGCTGTGCCTGCGTATAAAACCATTACGTAATGTGAGATACTTGCGAACGCAGTAGTAAGTATGTACATATTTAGCACAAACGTACACTCACCCGTGCACGTGCCGCGGAAGCGATGGTCCGACTGGTACAGGAACCGGCTGCCATAGCCCGAACTGCCGCATCACCCGCTGGGGTGCGTAGTCCTCCACGTAGATGAGGTACACGAGCTTCCGGCGGGTGAGCCAGAAAGCCCGGTCACGCCACTCCGAGTCACGTCCAGCACGAGTCATACCTGCAAAATTTGTACAATACTTTCAACATTCAATTTTCTGCATCTAAATTTGTACAATAATTTCAACACTAAATTTTATACATCTAAGACTGTACATTAAACTTGGTACATCTAAATTTCTACATCTAAACTTGTACATTATACTTTCTACATCTAAATTTGTACAATAAATGGTACACAAAATTTATAAACTAAATTTTCTAAACTTTATTTGTAAACTACATTTAGTACACAAAATTTGAAAATTAAATGTCTAAATTATATTTCTATATTTAATTTCTAAACTAAATTTTGAAACTACATTTTCTAAACTAAATTTGTAAACTAATTTTCTACACTACATTTTCTAAACGAATTTTCTAAACTAAATTTGTAAACTAATTTTCTACACTACATTTTCTAAACTAATTTTCTAAACAATATTTCTAAACTAATTTTCTACACTACATTTTCTAAACTAATTTTCTAAACTAAATCTCTAAACTAATTCTCCACACTACATTTTCTAAACTAATTTTCTACACTACATTTTCTAAACTAATTTTCTACACTAACAAAAAATATAACACGAAAAATTACCTGAAAATCGCGCACTCCCCCTCCTCTTCTCCTCCTCTCCCTCTCCTTCTCTTCTCCTCCTCTCCCTCTCCTTCTCTTCCCCTCCTCTTCTCCTCCTCTCCCTCTCTTCTCTGCGACGGCGGCCGAACGACACAGGACCGCGCTCGGCCTGGCCGAGCGCGGTATATATCTCACTACAAGTCGCCGAACCGTTGAGCGACTGAAATGCAGTCGCCTAACGGTTGGGCGACTGGATGGAAGTCGCCCAACCGTGGGGCGACTGCAATTAATCGCCCAACGGTTAGTAGATTCATTAAATGTCGCCGTGTGGTTGGGCGAACGCCTCCAGTCGCCCAACCATTAGGCGACTGGAGCCTATTTTTGTAAAAATTTTTCCCGCGGGTATATTTATGTAATTTCGAATAAAAAATGGATTATCCGTACAAAAAATTCGTATATTCGGCAGTCTTATTAAGGATATTATTAACGTTTTACAAAAAGTTGGATTTGGAAAGTTGAACAAGTACATTTTACAACTCTTAATTATGGTCTCGATTCGATCTTCAATCTATAACTTCAAAACTATTTACTTTTACCCTTAAACTATTAAAACTGTTCATAACATAACATTCACACAAAACCGCTCCGGTTTGATCCAACGTGACGGTGATTTAACTTCAATGGTCCATTAGACAACCCACAACTATCGCGTCGGTCCGATTTTGTTTTAGTCTTCAACTTTGAAACCATACACTTTTCACCCCCGTCAACGATCGAGTAGTCCATCTTACGAATAATATGAGAAAAAAATAACTTGATTCCTTGGAATAGATCAGCAAGAGAAAATGATGATCTTTATTGCCGGGAATTGGTTACAAAAAGACTGACAAATAGGACTTAATTAGCCCTAATCTATCTTCTTCCCATTGCTCGGAAGATTCTGATTGCCTTGACTTGCTCTCTGGATTGCGTATTGATTGATTGTCTCTTTTGTCTTCTCTCATCAACCCTTAAATACCGTTTAAGGGGCACCAGTTATCCATCTAAGAAGACGTCTTATTGAATCAATACGTCCGATTGGAGGGGTGGTTGCTATCAGAGAAGGTCTTATGCTAATTGCTCTTCGGTTGTTGTCAGCAGGAGATAATCGTGTGGCACAATGCATGGCAGTTGTTGTCAGAGATACAAGGCCAAAATATTGTGTTGTCCGGGATGGATAAAGTATGTGTTTTATCCATCGCACAGGAGAAATCCCCTAGAAACGGGCCCTCGTACCAGTTCACGAACCCTCCAAGTGGTTTGCTACTCGGGCAAAGTGTACAGTAATCCTCCGACCAGGGTACTTGCAGAACAACTTTAGAATGCTTACGACCATGAGGTCTTAGAGCTTTAATTAAATATTAAATATGTATTTAAGGAATTATTCAATCCTCATCAACCCCATAACTATTAAGACCGATTCAAAACACAACCTTCACACAAAACCCTCTGTTTTGATTCTGACTTGGCGGTAGTTTTAGCTTTAATAGCATCCTAATAGATAATGCATGTTAACATGGCATCCTAATACATAACGTAAGGTGTTGTGGACTCGTCTCTCAGCAATGCTTTTATCAGATCTAGAAAAATAAAATAAAAAGGGAGGGCCCACTAGTCAGCCTTTTCTCCTATTTCCTCTTCTCAAAACCGTCCACGTCACATCATGTTCCACAACCTCCTCTCTCACATCCCCAAATTAATTTGTGTTTCATGCTGACAACTCTTTATAACCAAAGTTCTTCTTCTCCAGTGCTGCCAAGCTTCTCCGCCGTGGTTCATCGTGACTGGTGAGAATCTGTCTAATTTTTTCGTGCACGAGCATCATCTATTCCTCACCTATCTTTTGACGTGTTCATTTGTTCCTCTCTTCCACTGTGGCATTGTTGCCTCCATGACCTATCGCCTGCCACCGTTGCCTACCCAAAATAGCACGCCTCTACCCAAACCGTGCTTCTACCCAAACCACCATCAACGTAAGGTTCTTTATATCATGAGCATTCCGTTTTGCCCTCACATGTGCCTCTCTACCACCCTATCACCGATGCCATGCCTAGCCCGCCACCTCTAGGAGCTCTCCACCAATGTCTATCTGTTGAAAGCCATTTATGAAATAACTTGGGGTTGAAAAATGAACGGTTTTAATAGTTCAATGATAAAAAAATAAATGAAGTTGAAGGTTAAAAATTAGACCGATGTCATAGTTACGGGTTATAAAAGTAGACTTATTACTTCTATAAACAATGTCTCCTTTGCACTTTCTGGTGTGAACGGAAGAAGGAGGCGTGGACGAAATTTTGGGCGACGGTGATGCAGCATGTGGAGCGGCAGCACAGGAAGGCGGTGGGGAGGCGGTGCCTTCAGAAGGTGCTAGCAAGAAGGGAAGGCGGGAAACCAAAGGAGGAAAGCCGATTTTCAAGGAATTTGCTAAAGTAGGTAAGGATTTGGAATTCAAACAAAATTCAAAAAGAATTCAAAAAGTTTGAAATATTTGAGGTTGTTTCAGTATACCACACTTAGGTAGGATTCATATGGTTAATACGGAATTGAAGCTACAACACAAGCAAAAGTCAAACATTTTGCCAACTTATATTGAACGCAATATTGAATAGACCAGTTTACATTTACCATACCCGAAAGGATACCTGCTGTCACTGGTAAAAAAAATCAAAAAGTAAAAAGATTGCCAGTTCATGGTGAAAGCAACATGAAGAGCGGGGAGCAGGGACGGTGGGAATTCAAAACCGGAGAGGACGATAAATCAACATCAGTGTGTGGTAGTCTCGGTGTTGCCCGTTGCCGTGTCCTACTACAATACTTGGCACTGAAGCAGACATCGCCGGAGAACATGAAAGTTAAAACTGGTTGCATTAATAAAATGAAACCAGGGTGATCGACACCTTTGGATCTAAAAAAAATCAACATCAGAGCTCACTATCGCGTGGCATCCATGATCCATCCATCACCCGCTGCGTGCAGCAGCAGCAGAAGCAAAAGTTTTTTTTTTTGTCTTTAGCTCTGGATCGATCGAAACAGTTCGGTACAACCACCAGACATTTTTACAGAAAGGACCCAGAAGAGTAAAACATTACAAGTAGGCCGTTGAGGGCGTGTTTGGATTGGAGGATCCGTACGGGAATTTCTCGGGAACAGGAATCATAGGATAGGAACGGAGACCTGCCGTTTGGAACGAACGAACGAATCCTTCCATTCCATAGGAAAGGTATCGATACATACTCAAAACACGGGAACTGGAAAATCCACTCCAACCCAAGGGAACGGAAGGAACGCAGCGCTTACTGGCTACCATGCATGATCAGTACCAGACAAGGAAAGAAACCAACGGCTACATTGTTCATTGGAAAATGTGAAGATTCAAATTTATTTCCTGCAATCCAAACGGTCCACATTTTTCATTCCTATGGTTTGTATTCCTGTAGTTTTCCGCTTTTCACTTTCCTCCGTTCCTGCGCTTCCTACCATTCCTCTGTTTTGCATTCCTTTGTTCCAAACAGGCCCTGAACCATGAAATGAGGGTTATGAGGGCTCTAAAAGAAATACAAATTGCAAGCATGCCCTTTTATGTCTTGCTGCGGCGATCCCTCGCCATGGATGCCCAGTACAGAGACCAGCTGACTAACTTGGCTTGGGGAAAATGGCCTCCTAGAGTGGAGGTTGAGACAGCAGGCCGAGGATCAGTGACATGGGCGAGCTTTTGGCCATTCACTCGGTGACTACAGTGCCATTGGAAGCAAATTATTTTTGGATCCGTAGTCCCAAGGGCTTCTTTCATGGAACGAGGGCGGCACGGTGGTGAAAGCTTGAGTAATCTAGAGTGGGGGAAGGGGAAGAGAGATACAATGTTCGAAGATGCAAAACACCGGGCAAATAGTGATAAACACATATGCCACAAAGGGAATTTTATTGATATTAGGGGGAAGGTACCTTGCATCGCCTTGCTAAAAGGGAAAATCACCACTGAGGAGATCAAAGGATCTTGGTGGTGGACAACAACAAATTCTGACCACGGATGCTCACGTCCCGAGAGTGTTGGACACACTAACTATGGAGAAGCGGTGAACGACAGCAGCACCACCCAACGAAGCCTAGAGCCATGAGTGCAGGCCTGGACGGATAACGCACACATTGCGCTCAAGCTTGTACGAACATCGCACACAACGTGCTCACGAGCTTGAGTCGCCGAGTCGATAGGGAAGCCAACACCGGCCAAATGTGAGGAGCCGAACCAGTGGAGGAAGCCAGCATTGGCCAGATCTAAGGAGCTGAACCGGTGGAGGAAGCCAGCACTGACCAGATCTGAGGAGCGATCCGGTGGGGAAGCCAACACCGATTAGATCCGAGCTCCATCCATGGTGAACGATGCGATGTCAGTGGTCCCACTAAGCGTTTATTTATGTCGAGTAGGATAAAAACCCATAGCAATGGAAGCCAGAGTCTATGCATTAGACTACCATAGAAACAAACTGAGGGACGAGTAACTCTATGGTTGTGGATGGCGGCCAAGCAAGGACCTACTAAACTATACAAAGAGCAAAAAAAAAAAAGAACCTAAACTACCCTAAACTACTACTAAGCAAGGAGCCAAGGGTGGATCCTCTCTTCTTCATCGTCGCCGGCGAGCCTAAGGTAATAGTATTTTAAACCGTTCAATTTAAAAACCCTTAAAAAACCCAAATAGACAAAAAAAAAAGGAAATAAAACCTCCTGCTAATTCCCACCCATTCTTCTTCTTTTCCTTTCCGTTTCCTTTATACCTTCCCCCCCTCTCCATTGCTCCCTACCAAATCTCACGTCCTCCCCTCCAACTCCCCACCGCGCCGAAGCCTCTGTCCCGAACGCCTCGCCGCCGCGGCCTCCTCGGCCACCAAGCCCTCGCCGCCGCGGTCCGACCGGGCCGTACCGGGGGATCCGACCACGGTGAGCCCCCAGATCTGGCGCATTCCGTGTCGTTTGTACGCCTCGCAATTATGATCCGAGGAGCATTTCTGCCGGTGGTAATGAGTGACTCGGAATCGGAGCTTGGCCTGTGTGAACTCGCTTTCGGAAGCGGCTGATGCTAGAGCAGGTGCCCGTGCATGCGTTTCTCCTAAATTTAGATGGATCGTGCCGTTGGTTGGCTCCTACATTTTTTGCCTTCGTGGGGAATTTCCTGCTTACTAGGTAGTTGCTTCATGTAGCACTGTACTGTGAAGTGTGAGAAACATGGAAGCCTCGGCGTGTGCTTGTGTTTTTGAATAGTGGCGCATTGGGTGAGCTTGAGTCGAAGTAACCACATGGGTTGTGTGTTTTGTGCCGCGTGCGTTTGGGGTTCTGGAATGCTGAAACAAGTCAAGCTGGGGCATTGGTTGTAGGTGTTCGAAAATCTCTAGGATTTCTGGCAATTGCTCAGTGGCGAATGGAGAGTATATGCAGGGGGTACAGTTGCACCCCTAAAATTTTTGCAAAAAAATCCGGTATATACCCCCTAATATACAAAGTATATACTACATATACTCTTATACACTATACATACTCCTAGCAGTCCATTACTCCATGAGACCCAATAGGCAACAGGCATCGGCATGGTCTATGTTTATTCTCAAATGTAGCTTGTGTAGTGTACTTCTGTTATCAAATGAGTCAAATTTGAAATACGAGGGACGAAGCTATCAGTGACATAATGACTTAGTGTACTAGTATAGCTCTGTTCTCAGTTCTCAAATCTGAAGACTGAAATGAGATTTCAATTAGGGTTACTGAGTTAGTGGTGCTTAGAAGTTAGCTTTTGCTTTATCTAATTATCTTGTACTTCGTTCAATGCTGCTCATAGCTAGGAACTAGGAAGGCAGAGTTAAGGTGATTCGTCAGGTGCTAACTCCTTTTTCAAGGAGATGTCTTGTCTTTACTCTTTATTGTACAAATTATATATAGGTGCCTGATTACCAAAATACCAGTATATTTGTGGTACATTGGTACCTGATTACTGATCTTGATAGAGAACAGAGCAAGCATTTGTCATTTGAGCTTTCTAAAGGCTAACCACAGGGGAATCTAGCAATATTGTAGTTGTTTCTTGCTTTAGTTTAGTACTTTAGTATTATGTAGGTAGCTTTACTTCCTGATGTGAGACTTCTTAGGAATAGTAATAGTTCTTATATTGCTTCCAGTTTATGCTCGTTAGGCTGAAGAAACTTTGTTATGCTTATAATTACTCCTCTTTGCTTATAATTACCGATGTGTCATAAGTTCGCACCCCCATCGTCAAAATCTTGGCTCCGCCACTGAATTGCTGGTGATGTAATGAGTTGATCATTGATGCCTCACTCGAACAGTAATGTGCTTGTGCCGAATCAGAGTGGGTGGAAAATCTGAGCGTTTGATTTAGTTTAAGAATACATGTGAGAGGGTTGATTTGGACTTAAGACGTTTATGACCTGTGTTGAGAACTGCAGAAACTTCACTTTTCTGCTGGAAGGAAGGATAAGGTTAATCTAGCACCAAGCTTCACTTTTTTTTTTTGTGCTTGTATAAGATTTGGCATTTGTTTCCTTCGATGTTCTGATGGAGAAGCCAGGGTTTCCCAGATCTGAGCATGACTAGTTGTCTTGTTCAGATTCAGAGGCAAACCAATTATCGACGATCTCTCATTTTTCTTGATTTGTTTCTCCCTGTTCTGCCCTTTGGATTCTTATTTACTCGCATTGGAAGTGGTTTATCCTGCTGCTACTTCTGCTTACAAGTTGGAGAGTATGGTGGGGGGGGGGGGGGGGGGGGGGGGGAGGAACATTGCTTGGCTGTGTTTTACCGAGATGCTCAGACTAATATACCTACCCATTCCATTTATTTGCTCGATTTGTTATATGGTGTAAACTGTAAAGGGAGGTTGTATTACAACTTCACATATCAATCTTTTGATATTTCAGCTGCAAATTTGCTTGTGAATCCTTTTCATTTATTTGCCAATTTGCCAGATGCTTGCTTCATTCATCTCATAGTGTACCTGTTTGTTTTATGAAGTATCAGCCTCGTTGGATTTGCCCAAAAAATAGAAGTGTGCTTTCTAGTTCAGAAACTGTGCAAAATCCATCTTGTCAGTAGTCTTTACCATTAACATATCTAACTGCTTTCTGTAAGACCTGGTATCAGACACTATTTGCGATAAAAAATTCAAAAATAAGATGGCCTCAACAAACTAGTTGTACATGCAATTCATTTTCTTTCGGTACAATAGAAAATTGTCTTACTAAAGGAAGTTTTCTCAAACCAAAGCCGATTTGCACATGGGAACTCTATACTAACACATGTATAGTTACTTTAAGTTTAAAAAGTCTTCTTTATTTGGGGACCAATGTGTTTGCCACTAATTGTGATACTTCTGTCCAGACTTGGCATGTATCAAATGTCGCATGCATTCTCATTTTGTAAATTTAGTCTTTCCAATAATCACTTGGCTTATGCCTTTTCCCCTGTGTGTTATCATTGCAGTTGAGTTGATATATGGCTCCCAGCAAACTTTATATTTCTGAAGATGTCTAAACTTATAAAGGTGAAAATGAATTATTTCCACTTAATCAAATCTTGACATTAGAAATTTACTGCAATTAATAAAACATGTGACTTAGCAATGATTCTTAGGCGTTAGCGACGATTGTTTAGGTTTTGTGATTACATTGACATGTCAAGCCGATCTGCATTTAATGTACAACCAATTCTAAAATTAATTCATATAACAAGGAATTTAATCGTTACATACCATTATTAAGAAATTTTTCGTTCTCGATATCTTATTTCAACATTAATTGAAGTCTGTAACTTTGTAAACTTGACAGGGTGGTTGTAATTTTGTGAAGCACCAGAAGGGCAGCTGCTTCTATAGAGTTGTTTCACAATGGCTTATGATGGGGATGATGAACAAAGCCAGGATTATCTATTCAAAATTGTTCTGATTGGTGACTCCTCTGTTGGTAAATCAAATTTGCTAGCAAGATTCGCAAGGAATGAGTTCTATCCAAATTCTAAATCCACCATAGGAGTGGAGTTCCAGACTCAAAAGTTGGTAATTGATGGAAAGGAAATTAAAGCTCAGATATGGGACACAGCAGGACAAGAACGCTTCAGAGCAGTCACATCTGCCTACTACAGAGGAGCTGTTGGAGCTCTTCTGGTTTATGATGTTAGCAGGCGCCAGACATTTGACAGTGTTGGTCGATGGCTTAATGAACTGCACAGTAAGAACCAATATTTTACTTAAATTCTGTAGGTTCGTGCGCACACATTTCAAAGCTTTCCTTCACCTTCTTCTGGTTGACAAATGTCCTGAGTGGTTGTGTTACATATTCCTAGTAAGTAGTAACTCAGGTTGATCGAACTTTTTAGCATGTTTTATTTTACCGTACACCACGAACCTATTTCTGGAGGCTGTCCATGGATCAAGCATACATTTCTTTCAAAGTTTAGTTCTACTTGGTTTATATTCTTGTTAGCTTTATCATATCTTTGTTTGACTCCTTTGAACCCCTGAACAGCTCATTCTGATATGAATGTTGTCACAATTCTGATCGGCAACAAGACTGATCTTAAGCATGCACGTGAGGTGAGCACTGCAGATGGCAAAGCCCTGGCCGAGGCTCAGGGACTCTTCTTCATGGAAACCTCAGCCTTAGACTCATCAAATGTTGCAGCAGCTTTTCAAACCGTAGTCAAGGAGATCTACAGTATACTAAGCAGGAAGGTATTTCAATCTCAAGAGCAGAAGAGAAGCGAGCTTCAGTCATTAAGCAACGGGAAAGCTGTGGTGCTGCAGAGCGATACCAACGAAACAAACAGTGGTGGGAGGTGGTGCTGTTCTTCATAGAGCCTGTAAGACCTCCCTCCTATTCTCTCCCTTCTTAAGCTTTCTCCATCCCTTCTCTCCTGTTGTGAAGAAATACATCCCATAATCGTCAAATGCAAATATCCACTGTTATTGCTAAACTTGTGCATGGTGAATGTTTTTTCAGGACCTGACCACAGAGCCCCTGTGGCATTGAATGTTTTTTCAGGACCTGACCACAGAGCCCCTGTGGCATGCCATAGGATTGGGAGACACAACAGTACATGTACCGCTGCAGGTCTGGTTAGTGGAAAGTTGTTCCCCACCTTCTGAAGGTAAGTTGACCGAGGTTGGTTGTATGGAAAGCGTGTTTTCCATCAGCGGAAATCTCAATGTATAGTTCGATTGATCCTTTCGAGGTATTTGATATACGTGATTGTGTAAAGAAAAAAGTGTGAGCAACTGACTGTTGTCACCCTACATCATTCTAGTCTTAGACACCTTGCTTTTGCTGTTCTTAGGTTTTGTGTGCCCTAATGTGGTAATATTTGGTTCACTGGTATTCTTTGCGAACAATGCACAGGTTCTATGCATCTGAGCGTGAACAAAGCACTTAACGATGACACCAAAAAAAATATGATTCAACTTTGGTTCTTGTACATTCAAGACCTGTGCATATCATAAATTGCCATAACCTGCGCGTCAACTCTTTAACATGAAAAACTTGCAAACAATTCAGTACGCGATTTGGCTTTCCTCTGTTACTATATGTTAAGCTTGATTCAAGTCCGCTTCAAAGAGCTTAAGCTTTTAGCTAAAATTACACTATAGCAGTTGTTAGTTCTTTTAGTCATTCAATTAAATAAAAAATAAGAAAATGAGAAAAAAAACTGTTATATCGTTACGGACAACGGAAAAAAACTGTTATATCGTTACGGACAACGGAAAGGAATAACGAAAAAAAAGAAAAACTAAAAAAATCATAATAAACCGAATTTAGAAGTCAACATATTTCAAGTGATTTTTAGTTTAAATAAGTCAAAAGTTAAAAAATAAGTCGTTTAGAGTGGGTAGATTGATTGGCCAAAGCAGCTGCTACAGTACTGTATTACAGTACCAGGGCGGACCCGCGCGTTCCTTCTCAACCCAACCTATTTGGAACGATGAATTCTTATGGGAATTTTTGTAGACAATCCTATATTCAGCGAGAGGATGTTTTCTTTCCTTACAAATTTCTACCGATTTTCCGTGTTCCAAATGGGACATTACGGTAGAAACACCAGGAAGGAAATTGCTCCATGAACTATAGCACCGGGAATTAAGTCAGGCAAAGGATTCGGCTCCCAAACTAGTACCACGGATAAAGCAACAGCAACTCCATACTCAGAAGGCAGAGAACGCAGGAACAGTGTCATCGTCACCAAATGATGAGGACATTATTAGAAACCATCATACGTAGGAACATCATCTTCACCGAATGATTGGAGCTCAATAACAAGTGCGACAGCAACAGTGAAAAAAGCTGACCAAAAGAGCACCTTACCTGAAACTCGAAAGCAGAAACCGGAAGGACGAAGCACCGCTAATCATCACGAAGTACAGTGCCACTGCATCCCTCTCATGCACGCACGCCGTTTCAGTCCATCTCATGAACCGGAGAACAGTAGCAGTGAGCACAGCTCAAATGCCCCATGGGAATGGATGGAGACCATTCTTGATGCTAACTGCGTGCTAGGCCCAGGTCCTGCCCTGCGATGAACAGTAACCTGAATGGCATTCCCAGCTCGTTGTTCGGTGGTTGGTACATTCCATGGGACACTGCCAATGCTAACTTTCCTAATATCAAATGGATGAATCGAAAAATCCTTGCTCGTGAGATTCAGTAATGCAGATCAGATTTCTTGTCTCCTCTCAGTTGATACATATGCGCTAGTACTATTCTGCCTTCGTATCCTCACTATCAATCGAGATGTCCCCCCCCCCCCCCCCAAAAAAAATAATAGCCTGCCATTACTAAGCATGGTGGTGGACAAAGGCAAAACTACAAGAGTACAATGAATCATGCCTAGTATTGATCAACACCATGTTGAAAATATAAGCACAGGTGGGTTCAATTTATTCCATAAATAAATCATGACATCATGCACGCAAAATAACAGAACCATCACAGGCATAAAAGATCTAGACATGTAAACCAGGAAACTATACATGAACAGATCTAATGCGGAGAACATTACTGTTACGTATCGATGATTCTGTTCTGATCGGTTTGCCGATGTTGACGCTGCAGGCACGGTGTTGATGACACGAGGTCGATGACGATTCGCCGAAACCGAACGACGAGAAAGACGAGCCAGAGCTACAGCAAGCAGTCGCGCAGAGCGCTTCCCAAAAACCTTATTCGCCCTCTCCCGGTGCAGGACTTCGAAGGCGACGGTTCCGGAGACCTGCTCTCCCGAACGACAGTGCACGCCGGCGGACGGGACGGAGTAGACTACGTGGGACGGCGCAGCACAATGGAGGAGGCAAAAACCCTAGATTGATTCGCATATACTGTATGGAGGCGGCGACTCCGTATTTATAGAAAAAACAGGACGCGTGATCAAGACGCCTGCACGTTCTCCATAATTCGTAACCGAAACGGATTAGTCACGCGTAACCGATCTGGATTCACCGCCACTCAAAACAGCAAAAAAAAAACAAAACTATAAAAGGAAGCCGCGTCTGCGCAAGCACCTGGAGCCGATTTTGGCGGACCATTCACGCAGGTGCCATGCGCCCGTGCCCTCCGCCCCGCCCCGCCCGGCGAGGCAAGGCGAGCGAGCGCGCATGTGTGATCCTCTAGTTCTCTCCCACACATGCCTCAAGTGGCTAGGAGTGCACCATCCCTTTTAAGGTGGTCTTCCTCTCCTAGAACTAGTAATATGGTACTAAAGTTCACATACAAGCCTCCTTTGTATGAGTGGGCCTTTGAGATTTAATTTAGGAATTATTCTTATTGTATGGGCTTGGCCCACATAATTCAACAATCCCCCACCAGATCTCAAAGTCCCACAGAGATTTGCCTGAATTCCAATGTACTGTTTATATATCAGTGTTTCGATGGAGACCGATTAAGGTTGAACATCCACCTAGAACTCCAAGCTACAGTTACTCACAACTTGAACAATGGACTACGCCTTGAATTGCAAGTTTGGTGCAAGCAAGCTTCACTTAAAGACTTAATTGATACTAGGCCGCCAGTAGGCTACCCCTCGGTTGGAGCGTATAAGTCATACTCCTTGGTCTCTTCATGAGCTTAGTAGGAGATTTTCCCAAGATCTCCATAGACTGCGACTAACAGTCGGGGTCATATAGGTGTGTTCTTTCAAGAACGTTCTGCAGGATAACGTCTTCGCTTCTGAAAGCCAATGGAACACATTAAGGCCTTAACCAACCTGCCTTGCAGTTTCTGAGAGTATTGCATCTTCACATAGAGAGGGTTGAAATTACTCTCCTCCAGTTAACTAATGGCTTGTTTTTCCCAGATCCTAATTCACGGGATCTCCGATCACATAGGTTGGGTTACTACCATAGATAACTCACATGGGTCTCATACCCATCTTCTTTGATGCACTATCTATCACATTCCGTGATAGTCCCTTTGTAAAGGGATCTGCCAGGTTTTTATCTGTTTGGATGTAATCCAAGGTTATAACTTCGGAGTTTCTCAATTTCCTGACAGACTTCAATCGTCTCTTGACATGCCTAGACGATTTCATATTATCCTTAGAACTGTTCACTTTAGCGATAATGGTTTGATTATCACAGTTCATAAGGATAGCTGGCACTGGCTTTTCCACCGTAGGTAGATCCATCAATAGATCTCGTAGCCATTCTGCCTCAACAGTAGCAGTGTCTAGTGCCGCAAGCTCTGCTTCCATGGTTGACCTCGTCAAAATGGTCTGTTTGCAAGACCTCCATGAAACAGCACCACCACCAATAGTGAAAACATATCCACTAGTGGCTTTGATCTCATCAGCATCAGAGATCCAGTTGGAATCACTATAACCCTCCAGCACCGACGG
The DNA here is from genome assembly GCA_017311315.1 of Dendrocalamus latiflorus. NCBI lineage: Eukaryota > Viridiplantae > Streptophyta > Magnoliopsida > Poales > Poaceae > Dendrocalamus > Dendrocalamus latiflorus. The sequence continues at coordinate 33,372,257 of CM029630.1, forward strand.
GTACCCAGTATAGTGAAGTCCAAAGTTCGAGGTACCTTTCAGATAGCGCAACACTCGCTCAAGCGCCTTCCAGTGATCATCTCCTGGGTTAGATGTAAACCGGCTCAACTTGCTCACAGCAAAGGAGATGTCTGGCCTTGTTGCACTAGCTAGATACATAAGTGAGCCAATTATCTGAGAATATTCTAGCTGATTCCTAGCAATTTTCTTATTCTTACGAAGTAACACGCTAGGATCATAAGGTGTTGGAGAAGGCTTGCTGTTAGAAAAGCCAAAACGGCTCAAGACCTTTTCCACATAATGAGATTGCAAAAGTGTAATCCCATCCTCACCTCTAACCAATTTAATGTTTAGAATAACATCAGCCACTCCCAGATCTTTCATATCAAAGTTTTGAGACAAGAATGATTTGACCTCATTTATCACATTGATGTTTGTCCCAAAAATCAGGATGTCATCAACATACAAGCATAGAATAACTCCCTCACTCCCACCATAGCGATAGTATACACATTTATCTGCCTCATTGATAGCAAAGCCTGCAGATGTCAGTGTTCTATCGAACTTCTCATGCCACTGCTTAGGGGCTTGTTTCAGACCATACAAAGATTTCAACAGTTTTAATACCTTGCCTTCTTGACCTTCTACTACAAATCCATCAGGTTGTTCCATGTAAATTTTCTCATCCAGCTCTCCGTTAAGAAAAACTGTCTTAACGTCCATTTGATGAACGAGAAGACCATGTGAGGCAGCCAAAGCAAGTAGTACTCGAATTGTGGTCAGTCTAGCAACAGGTGAGTAAGTGTCAAAGAAATCTTCGCCTTCTTTCTGAGTATAGCCCTTGGCAACAAGCCGAGCCTTGTACTTTTCAATGGTACCATCAAGCCTAAGCTTCTTTTTGAACACCCACTTGCACCCTACAGGTTTGCACCCATAAGGTCTATCTGTTAGCTCCCAGGTTCCATTAGCGATAATGGAATCCATTTCACTACGGACAGCCTCCTTCCAGTAGTCTGCATCAGTAGATGCATACGCTTCTGAAATAGACTTGGGAGTGTCGTCCACAAGGTACACAGTAAAATCATCACCAAAGGATTTGGTTATCCTTTGTCTCTTGCTCTTTCTAGGAGCTTCACTGTCATCCTCCTCATTTACAAGTTCATGTGTATGTTCAGAAGGTTCAGGAGGTGTGAATGAACTGGGAATTATTTCAGAAGGTTGATTAGTAGTGTTATGTGCATCTTTCATTGGAAAGATATTCTCAAAGAACGTTGCATCTCGAGACTCCATAATTGTACCAACGTGCATGTCAGGTACCTCAGATTTAACTATCAAAAATCTATAAGCAATGCTATGATTAGCATATCCCAGAAAGACACAGTCCACAGTTTTAGGTCCAAGCTTGCGTTTCTTAGTTATTGGCACATTAACTTTCGCCAAGCACCCCCATGTACGCAAGTAAGAAAGTGATGGTTTTCTCCCAATCCATACCTCGTATGGTGTTTTGTCCTTATTTCTGTTAGGAACTCTATTTAATACATGATTAGACGTTAGCAAAGCCTCCCCCCACCATGCCTTAGGTAAGCCCGCAGTGTCTAACATGGCATTTACCAAGTCAGTCAACGTGCGATTTTTCCTTTCGGCAATCCCATTTGACTCGAGAGAATAAGGAGGCGTCCTCTCATGTATAATGCCATGTTTCTCACAAAATAAGTCAAATTCGTTTGAGAAATACTCTCCACCACGATCTGACATAAGTCTTATCTTTCTATTTAATTGGTTTTCAACTTCTGCCTTATAGATTTTAAAATAGTCTAAAGCCTCATCTTTCGTTTTCAATAAATACACATAACAGAACCTAGTTGCATCATCAATCAATGTCATGAAATATCGTTTTCCACCCTTCGTCAACACGCCATTCATCTCAGAAAGATCTGAATGCAGGAGTTCTAGTGGTGCCAAGTTTCTCTCCTTGGCAGCCTTATGAGGCTTACGAGGTTGCTTTGATTGCACACAGCTATGGCATTTAGAACCTTTGGTGATGGAAACGTTTGGAATTAAATTCATACTGGAAAGCCGAGACATCAAACCAAAATTAATATGGCATAGACGTGAGTGCCAAACGTTAGCCTCATCATCCACACTGCCACAAATATGGTTCACAGTCTTATTGCAGAAATCTGAAAGGGAAAAGCAGAACAAGCCTCCGCACTCATAGCCTTTACAATAAAATATCCATGTTTAGACACGACTACTTTATTAGACTCAAATACCAACTTAAACCCGTCTCTACATAAACGGGAGCCACTAACGAGATTCTTGTCTATAGAAGGGACATGCTGCACGTTCTTCAGCTGCACGATCTTTCCCGAAGTAAACTTCAGATCTACCGTGCCAACACCATGAACAGTAGCATGTGACCCATTCCCCATTAGGACGGAGGAATCCCGGGCGCCTGATAAGAGGAAAACAACGAAATATCAGCACACACATGTACATTAGCTCCTGTATCAATCCACCAATTGGTAGATTGACTAACTGAAAGAACAGTAGGTAAATTACCATACCCAGTCCCATCTCCAGTCTTGCCAATGGTCACGTTGACAGACTTAGAAGTCTGTCCTACAGGTGCCTTCTTTTCTTTGCGTTGTGGGCACTTCTTGGCCATGTGACCAGGCTCACCGCACACAAAGCAAGTTCTATCATCCTGATTGTTGTTGTTCTTCTTTTTCTTGAAGTTGGTTGTCTGTTGGGCTTTGATAAATTTCCCTTTGTTCTTGCTTGAGGATTTCTGTACCACATTGGCACTAGACTGCCCTCCATCACCCTTAGACACAGCGTCCTTTTCCCGAGCTTTCTCCTCAATTTCAAGAGACCCAATCAGACTCTCAACAGAGTACTCTTGTCTCTTGTGTTTGAGTGCTGTTCCGAAATTCCTCCATGAAGAAGGTAATTTCGCAATAATACATCCAGCCACAAACTTATCGAGTAAGGCACACTTCAGGAGTTCGAGTTCCTTGGCAATGGCCTGTATCTCATGAGCCTGATCTACTACAGAACGGTTAGCAACCATCTTGTAGTCATGAAATTGCTCCATGACATACATGTCATTGCTGGCATCAGTAGCACCGTATTTGGAATTCAGTGCATCCCATAACTCCTTCGCGTCTGTCATGTGCATATACACCTCGCACAGACGATCAGCAAGAACACTAAGAATGCATCCAACAAAGAGAGTAGTGGCAGTCTCGAATTCTTTCTGCTTTTCAGCATCAAGAACACCTTCAGGCTTGCCATTACTAACCCAGAATACATTCATAGCAGTAAGCCACAGAGTGACCTTGATCTGCCATCTCTTAAAGTGCACACCGGAGAACTTATCCGGCCTCAGTGCATTGGCAAATCCAGCCATAGTAAAACCACAGTGCCTACAATAAGGTTTTTGGATTGTTGAAAATATAAGCACATGTAGGTTCAATTTATTCCATAAATAAATCATGACATCATGCACGCAAAATAACAGAACCATCACAGGCATAAACGATCTAGACATGTAAACCAGGAAACTATACACAGATCTAATGCGGAGAACATTACTGTTACGTACTGATGATTCTGTTCTGATCGGTTTGCCGATGTTGACGCTGCAGGCACGGTGTGGATGACACGAGGTCGATGACGATTTGCCGAAGCCGAACGACGAGGAAGACGAGCCAGAGCTACAGCAAGCAGTCGCACAGAGTGCTTCCCAAAATCCTTATTCGCCCTCTCCCGGTGCAGGACTTCGAAGGCGACGGTTCCGGAGACCTGCTCTCCCGAACGACAGTGCACGCCGGCGGACGGGACGGAGTAGACTATGTGGGACGGCGCTGCACAATAGAGGAGGCAAAAACCCTAGATTGATTCGCATATACTGTATGGAGGCGGCGACTCCGTATTTATAGAAAAAACAGGACGCGTGATCAAGACGCCTGCACGTTCTCCATAACTCGTAACCGAAACGGATTAGTCACGCGTAACCGATCCGGATTCACCGCCACTCAAAACAGCAAAAAAAAAACAAAACTGCAAAAGGAAGCCGCGTCTGCGCAAACACCTGGAGCCGATTTTGGCGGACCATTTACGCAGGTGCCGTGCGCCCGCGCCCCCCGCCCGGCCCGGCCCGGCGAGGCAAGGCGAGGCGAGCGAGCGCGCGCGTGTGATCCTCTAGTTCTCTCCCACACATGCCTCAAGTGGCTAGGAGTGCACCATCCCTTTTAAGGTGGTCTTCCTCTCCTAGAACTAGCAATATGGTACTAAAGTTCACATGCAAGCCTCCTTTGCATGAGTGGGCCTTTGAGATTTAATTTAGGAATTATTCTTATTGTATGGGCTTGGCCCACATAATTCAACACACCATTCGTACGAAATTACACCATCGTTCTCGTTAGAACGCCTTTGACTGTTTGCTCAACAAGTGCTACAGAACTCAATATTCAAGAGTACGAGCGTGAGATGCAAGGTAGAAGACACATACTTGCACAAGGCCTTTCACTGATAACTTGAAGCATGGCAAAGTCGAACGCAGGAGGTGGATACGGGGTACCACGTGCAGAGCAGATACTTGCACAATGTTGGATCTGAAGAGAGGAGGCCGACCGGAGGGTGGACAACGTCCTGGTAGCAGAGAGGATGTTCATCTGACAATGATGGTGTTGGAGCAAAAGGGGGAAATAACAGATTGGAGAAGGGCAGGAGCATGCTCAAAATAGATCGATCTGCTCAAGCAGCAGAGTCGAAGCAACAGCAGTAGCCAAGCGCGCGGCTGGATACGGCGGTCAGTGTGAGATAAGAAGACTGTCGCCCATGCTGTAATCAAATGATAACTGTGCATAGATAGAGATCTGATTACATTGGATAAACGACACTACAAGTTGAGGTTTGCTGGAGTAGTTTCGTTACATATGTTTGTTAATTAAATGCAGCAGTGCTCTAGGGAATGATACCAATTAATGACACTTAAGAATATAACAATTTTCACAGTGTCTCATGGTAGTTCAATGAAACACAATGTTCTCTAACATATGTCCACATTATTGATTTGATATCATCATATCCATGATTCATAAAATATGATTATTAATCAATACATGTGTTGATCTGTAAATCATAATTGTATCATATAATGACATAAGTCACATACTTGTTGATCAATATGAAAGATATTTCTTTAAGGAACAAAATAATATATTATTCAAAAGATTATAATTATAGAAGTGATACAATCATCTCTACGATTGCCTCTAGGATATATTACTGATAGGGCCTCGTCGGCACCATCGACGATGCTAATTAGGGCAAGGGAGGCGATTAGGGTTAGGAAAGGGGATATTTTGCTAGTGGGATTGGACTAATAGGATTTGCCTGATCTTGATACGAACGCTAAAAATTTGAGTGTTTATTATAAAGAACACCAAATGTTCCTTTGATACCACCAAAAATAGACGACTAAAGCTCTCTCTGAACTCAAAGAAGGTTATGAGAAGACCCGATGAGTTGTAAAGATTGGAGCTCACCTACCCGGAGCGGAGAATAGTTACCACTAGTGGATTTGAGGTGATTGGCTTAATTCGTGGAGCCGGTCTAATTCATTTGGATTTACCTTAACGTGGATTAGGGGAGACCGGCAAGTCTCCAAACACCACGGTAAAAAGGAACCGTGTCATTGTGATTTGTTTTCTTGTGCTCAATTTACATTCAAGCAATTTATATTTATATAATTAAATTGATTGCTTGTCATCTTAAGATTGCAAAACTTGATATAGACTTAGAATGTTGATGCACTTAGGTGAACCTAGTTGATGTAGGCTTTATTTGTGCTAAACCTAATTAGGTTAAGCTTTCGCATTATAAACTTGGTTTTAGCCAAATAGAAATATTTGAAATAGAAGATATAATTTTTAAAACCCGCCTATTCACCCCCTTTTAGTCAACATCCTCGATCTTACAACAACACAATGAATAGAGAACGAGAAGAAGAACAACAAATTCATTCCGCTTTAGTATAAGAAGCATTTTTCTCTGCAATCGCTCATGAAGAGCAAGTTGTAATCTCATTAGAACAATAAAAATCATTTATTGCCCTTGCTCATCCTTCTATGAGGCTTGGATTTTTTTTACTATTAGTAAGATCGATGATTCAATTGTCGACAAAACTTTAATAGGTTTCATCAAGTTTTAACCCAAAAGTTTTAGAAAGTTTCAACAAATTTGATGAGTTTTAACAAATTTCAACCAAAAAGTTTCAAAATGTATCAAAAAGTTTTTACAAATTTCCGTAATCTAACTGTGGTTACGACAATGGCAGTCCTTGTGGCCGCCTTGGCTAGCACCGCACTGGAACGGGACATGGAGATGAAGGGTAATGGAGACTTTCAAAGGCGTTGGAGGTATGCGGTGACCCGTCACTACTATGGATGGTGTAGGTGGCCCTCATCATCGCCCCCTCTAGTCGCGTCCCTCTCTAGCCATCACTCCACCTGCCCCTCTTCGTTTGCGTCGTTGTGCCCCCTCACCGCCTGCCACTCTCCAGCCACGCCCTTATTTGGCCGTCACTCCACCTCGCCCCTCTCTGGTCACAGCGTCGGATCTGGTGTGATATGATTGCACCACTGTGGTCCCCTCACCACCCACCCATGTTCGATCATGGCCCTCAAGGGCCATGTGCTCAGCCCCTGTCGCCGATCACAGAGCACCACCTTGACCTCTTCCCTAACTGCTTCAACTCACCCTGCGTGAGTGCATAGAGGGAGATGGAAGAGTCTGGTTCTTAGAGAGATGGTGGAGTCTGGTTCAAAGAGAGAAAGAGAGAAAAATGGAGGAGCCTGGTTCTCAATGTTTGGATAAAGTGGACGTTGATGAGTGGATAAGAGAATGGGATAGAGTAGTAGTGATGTTTATATTGGACAGTGGAGACGTATCCTGTCGGGACGAGATCCGTCAGAATAGCGTTTGCTAGCTTTTCCCTTCCGAGCTAAGGAGGGGGTGAAGAGAAGAAGAAACAGGCCGAACGTAGTTGGCTAGGCTGCTTTGAGCCAAACAATAGATTCCATCTTAGATAAAGTCCATTTTATCCCATGAACTTTGGTGCTTCGGCCACTTAACACCAACTTAAAAATTGGGTATCTAGACCTCTAATGGTTTAATACCAGATTAAATTATCTTTTATCCTGACTTTGAAGGTGATTTGTCATAGATGACCATACACATGGATGATGATATGGATAATTACGATGACTCAGCTAACAAGACTAAAAAAATAATTTATTGTCTATCTCTTTCTCCTCTGCAGTGCTATCATAACACCGTGGGGCGGTAGGCCGGCGGCTTGGCAGCGGGGCTGTAGCCTCCGGCAGCAAAGGTGGCACTGTGGCAGACCAGTGAATCCTCCCGATGCCCCTCGAATCCTTGTTTCTTCGCATCCCCAACCCCTAAGTCCCCCTCTCATTGCCCTACAGAGCTCGATCCGATCAGGTTCATTTCCATAGTTGGAATTTATTCAGATTCGTATGGCAGAGCAGAATGGGATAAGCATATAAGTTTCACTTAATTTGTTGATTCTTGGTATGCGATTGCGATTGTGATTCAGTTGCTAGGGGAGCAGGGGACCTAATGGATTCTTCCTTCTCTCTTTGCTGCGCTGTGTCCGTGGCAAACCTAGTGGCTGTGACTTCTAGAATTCCCTTTTTCTTTTTTCATTTGTGAGGTAGATTCTCAAATTTCTTGCGGTTCTGTTAGAGCAACTCCAGCAGTAACCCTCAAAACAGGGCCCCTAATTTTTATGTGAGGGCTCTCTCTACTTTTGAGGGCTCTGTTTTTTGGGCTACACTCCAGCAGGAGCCCTCAAAACAGGACCCTCAAATTCATTCTTAGAGGGGATGACACATAGGACCCACCCTCATCCTACTTTTGAGGGCCAAGGGGCAAAAAACTCACTCCAGCAGGGCCCCTACTTGAGCCCTCAAAAGTAGAGGCTCCCTCCAGACCCCCAGAATGAGGGCTCGAGAGGGAGATTTGAGGGCCTCCTACTTTTGAGGGCTCAAGGAGGGGCCCTGCTGGAGTGAGTTTTTTGCCCCTCGGCTCTCAAAAGTAGGATAAGGGCTCAAGTAGGGGCCCTGCTGGAGTTACTCTTAATTGTGAATTGCCTGATTTTTTTTAGGATTATTTAGATACATACCATTGTAGATTTTACAGTTTTTAAATATGCCAAGAGCGCATGTCTAATTCTAATTTTGATCCAACGCCTCGAAATTCTTGACTTCAAAAGGCCAGTCACTTCATAAATAGTCACAAAAAGGAAACCGGATGAGTACCAGGGGTGGAGTGCGGGGGACACAATCCATTCCCAGCGCACACAGGGTAAGAAGTGTTCGTATTATCTTTTATCGGTGATTTTTTTACTATGACTAATAATTTTTAGCTAAAAATAAATAGTAGTATTTAAAAGAAGTGACTTTAAAAAGAAGGACCTGAGCGGTAGAAAAAGTAAAAGAGAGATACGTGCGCGTGACAAGAACAAGAGTATGGTGTATAATGCACTCATGACCCTTAACTTATTCTTAGAGCGAGACGAATAGCGAAAAGAGTCAAGAAGCTGTTTCGAGAAACTAAATATTTATAATAACTTTTGATTTTTCTAAAAGAAGTCAGAGACTAAAAAGGCTAAGTTGGTAGGTGGATTTGAGTGGCGATGTTGTAATGGGCTCTCTTCGTGCCTAGGCCCCAATAGTTACTGCATCCGGCCCAAAAGCGTCAAGATTCTAACACGCCCGACCTAACCGAACGCAGCTCCACTCCCCACGGCCCACACAGCCCAACGCGCTTCGCACATTCACCCACGCGGTGGGATGCGATCCAAATTTTGGGTCTTCTGGGCCGTGTTCGGCGAACCGTCCATTTTCTAGTGTGCTTAGCCGGAAACGTCGTATGAATCTCAGTGTTGTGGAAAACGGCCCAAACGGCCAATTAGTCGCCCGTTTATTCGCTGACGGTGAGGAAACCGTCACCATTAAGCTTATTCGGAGGTCTGTTAGTGGTAGCGAACGTGTAGTCGTCTGAATATTCCGAGTAATCGAGCGACAAATCTTGTTTAGATTGTAGGAAAATCGAAATATTTTCACACGAATTCACTCAGAGAAGACAAAGCCGTCCAAGGCGCCACGGACCTCCGCCGTTGAAGCCATCGCTGTCTCGAGCCGCCGCCTTCGATGATGTTGTGGCCCGCCATGACCGCCAAATTAGAGCTTCATTCTCGCCCTATCCAACGCTGCAGCCGTGCCCGCCGTCAAGCCCGCAACGGAGCTCGCCCTGCTTGTGTGCTGCTTGTTCTGTGGGCTAACTGGGGGATATTTAGTTTCCATTCTCCATCTAATTTAGTGGCACTGTGGCAGAGCCACCGCTCAGTGACGCCGGGCTCGTCAGCGAATACGTAGTAGTGGAACTTCTCTATAATCGGTGAGACTAAAGATAATATTGTCTTAGAAAAACACTCGCTATAGTTTACCTTGTTTAGGCTCGAAAAAATTCCTAACTTGATCACTGATCTAATTGGAAGAGGGATGGTGAAGACCGGACAGAGACGAGGTCATGGGATTAAGAAATAGACTAGGAAGGGAAAGTGCAGCAGCCTCTGGCCAAAAGCGTTATGTAAATGTTACGCTTTCTTAATCTCAAAGCGTAACTTCAAGTGCCGGGTTTTCACCTCGTTAAAACATGTAAGTGGATTTGCTTTTCTTTTTCGACTGTTCACCGGACCATCCCAGAAATATATCAAAATTTTGTTTTGTTTTTGTTTCCGGCATCAAATATATGAAAACATTCTAAAATACATATACATCGTTGTATTAGTGCGAACGCATAATAGTCCACATAATTCCGATTAACCGTCCATGTTCCGACTAATCGGTTGGCGGTACCCTGTCCCTCCGTCGACCGTATTCCATTTCTTACTACACTGCGTATGATGCAGTGACCTGTTGTTACACGGTACGGACGTTGCGTATTTTGCCAGTGAGACAAAAAAAAAATCATGCGTGCCATGAAAGAGCAAGGACCGACCAAAGCTTATTAATTCCGATACATACTATGGTGCTTCACTCACATAGTCACATCATCTGCACAAGCACGACACGTTCAGATTTGTGTCCCTTTTTCACTTGATGGTAATAGGTGAAACAGCCATCCACTAATACCAATGGCTGGTTCACTCGGTAGTAGTTCAGTGTACGTCTGAGAAAGGGAGCAGCATTATGCGGCGTCGGCGGCGGTTCATGCGAGCACGGTGGTCTCCACGGTAGTGGACCGGAGGACGACCTCAACGTGCTCGCCGGCCTCCCAGAGCTCCGGCAGCGCCTCCTTGATGTTGTGGATGCTCTCCAGCGCGACGTCCGCCCCTGGCACCAGCACCGAGCTCCCTACCTGCATTATCGTTCCATGGCGTGGCGTGTGTATGGGTCAATGCAGTGATGGTTGGTTTCTCAATCTCTTTTGTAGCGCGGATTAATGCAGTGAAAGCTTACAATGACGGTATGGAAGCCTGCAGCTTTTCCTGAGGCCATGTTGCGTGCACTGTCGTCGAAGAACACCTATGATGCAATAAAGGGAGTTTTTTTCAGTCACTGCTACATCACACAACGGTGGTTGCAATTGAGAAAAGTCGGAGAATCTGTCATGGCTTCGCTTCTTACCGTCTTCTTGGGGTCGAGTTTTGCGATCTCTATGACAGCTTCCATGGATTCCAGAGAGGGCTTGCACAGGATCCTCTTGTGAGAAGATGGGTTGTCAGAACCAGTACCGCTGCTTCCATCGGTGTCAGAGTCATCTTGATCGAGACATCCATCTGAGGTCTTTTGGTCATAAACGTGTTCTTCAGGTGACGGGTTCAGAGTCTCGAAGCATATGATTCCTTCGAAGCAGTCCTCTAGCCCAAGCTTCTTCAGGACTGTTGCCGCATGCGCTTTGTCAGAGTTTGTGAATATCTGCAATGGAGCACAAATAAAGGTTACAGTAGTTTCAGTGTTGGAAGCAAATGCAAGCCAGGTAACTACTATCCTTGACTCCTTGTTGATATAGCAAAAGTATCAGAAATTTGGATGCAAGGAAAGAACTTACGATTTTCCTCTGTGGCAGTGAAAGCAGTAGTTGCCTCAGGACTGGGTCAGGCTTCAGCTTCTCATACGGCAAAGTACCATGAACGCAAGCGTGGAATTCATCATAGTTGAAATCATAGCCCAAAACCTACGACAGAATTATGAAAATTTAAGAAACACAAATGATAGGTCAAAAACTAGGAAACAAAAGCATAAAAGAGTACTGAGACATACCTTCAGACCAGCCATGGTAGTCCCATATTCCTTGTACAAATCTAGGCACATCTTCGGAACCTGGCTCTCTTCAATCCGAAGCTTGTTCAGCATATAGTCTGCAATTTTGTAATGCCAACTATATGAACAAACAAATTATACAGCATGAAAACTGAAGACCAATATAAATGTTACTTACCTTGTATGTTCTTGCGGCAGACTAAGTTGATTCCTAAGCTCAGTGGGTAGAGAGTGTCATCCATGTCTGAGTATATGGAGCAATAGTTAAAGAAGAATCCAGAAAAATCGGTGCAACCAGAATTCCAAGATCAGGTCCGTAGTTAGTTACCAAATAGCAAGCAATCAAATTTGGCTCCGCCCGTGTAGGATTCCATCTTCACAGGTTAACTAGTGTCTGCAAAAACACCAAAAAAAACTTAAGCACAAGAACGTTAAATTGGGGGGACGTTTATAATCTTCTCTTGCTAAATAGAATTCTACTTTTTTTTTTCCTTTTGAGCATATTGCTTGAGATGATAACAAATATGATAAATAGTACTTGCACCCGTTCAATTAGCCTCAGATCTCAAGGTCATATCCATAGGACCAGATGGAGATAGAGACCTATCGTTGCAAAAATATGGTTTGTGTTAAAGTTAATAAATCCATATCCATAACGTGTAGAACATGCAAGCAGTTGGAATTGATGGTGTCATTCAGACGGCCAGCTTCTTCTTTGAAGATTCTGTTTTATCAACATCCTAACTTGCTTGAAGTGACCAAAATTGTTGGTTCGTTAAATATAGTGCTTTGTTGCTGTTATGTCGAAATTAAAGTTCGGTCTAGCAACAGCGTGCTCATGAATCGACACAGACAAGTAGTGTCAACAATTAGACCAAGAACCATGAGAACAAAGAATTCCCCGACAAAGATAAGCAACTCGAAACTAGAGTGAGGCCAAAGAGGTTCATGCTCGCTAATTAGTTGTCAGAAAACAGCACTGAAATTCAGATTACAACAGAAACTAACTAGACCGACAGGCATCCGCATACCGATGACCAACAATTTGAGAAAAGAAATGGAGGGCAAAGAAGAACACTGAAATAACAACAGAGCAACCACCAAGATAATGCAAAACTGGACATGTACCTAGATGCTAAACGGAAGCACAATGCCTTGGTTGATGCCATTTCACCTAGGCTCCCCTATTTATACACGCATGAATCGCTGTTGCCTTTGCTCGTTGGAAGATGACACATGATAGCGACACAAGTGGGTGTCTGAGGGAAGCATATCACCTCTACCACACAACCTGGCTTTAGCTTCAGCTTCTGTCTTTTGGTTTCTAGTTCATTATTTCTTAATTTTGTTTTTTCTAACTTTTTGAGTTTTTAGGTTTTTTTGTCTTTTTTTTTTCTTCTGTGTTCCTTTGCATTATCTGTGATAGGCTAATCTATTTTTTCTACTTCTATTTTTTTAAAATTTAATTACACCAAAAAAACTACTAACTGCTATAGTGTAAAATAAATCATTTACAATAAAAAAACCATAAACCATAAAAAGAAAAAAGCTAAGTTGAGCAGGGCATAACTAGAGCAGGTGTTCTAGCTTTTTCAGAGAGCTGCTTTAGCTGTCATTTCCATCAAGAACCGTCTGTGCTCTCCTACACGAAGGAATTGGACCGATTGATCTTACTGGAGCGAGCGTTGGAGTGAACTACTAGCGTTGGGACTCGGCCACTTGTGGCACAAGATTGTGAGATTTTTTTTCCCAAGTTGGAAGTGCAGGAATAGGGCGAATCAGGAGTGAATGTCTACTCAAAATTTCCCTAAGTATCAGCAAACAACACATAGTGAACATACAAAGTCACGAATTCACTAAAGCCCAGAGCTATAGAAGTCAAAAATCCAGAAATATGAAGCCTCACCGGTCAGGTGGTCAGACCTCTATCTTAGAACAGAAAACCAGCATGATTTTAAAACAAGAATTTATGTAACTTCTATTTCATTGATTCATATGATTTGAAACTTGGTATGCATCTTTTCTAGGATGTTATGAACCTATTCTAATCAATAATCGAAAGAATCGTTAACAAAGTTTTAAACTTTTTTTATTTCAAAAAAGTTATACTAAAACCAGGCAAAAGAGGAAAATCTTGATTTATACTTGTTTGTGAGTCTTTAATGATCTAGATGCTCTTGGATGGATTCTCATATGTCATAGCAAACTAGATCACAGTACAAATTCAAGCCAAAATGATCACAATTGTAAAACCCTAAAATTATCTCTATCTTGAGGAAAACTGGACCAATTCAAGAACTCTATCTAGAAGGTGCATAGATGAATGGAATCTTATCTCCAAAAGATATCTTAACCTCTTTATACATCCTTGATAATAGAAAAATAAGAAGAAAAAAATCCAAACAAGAAAACCAAGCAAATCAAAAGCAAAAGAAAGGACCAATGACATAACTTACTTGGGCAAATTTAAAATTTTCATTTCACTTGAAGAGGAATATTTTATAGTCACTCCCTTAGAAGAATAGAGCTTTAAGCCTAGAACACACATAAGGCTCAAACACAAAAAAAAACTTAACTCTAATATCTCAAGTCATATCTCTCTTTTTCAACACAAGGGTTTATATAGCAGAGCCTTACAGTTCTCACTTAACCTTAACACCTGGCACTCATTAGTAGATCACACCACTTACAAAATGAGGAAACCTGATAACTCATACATAAAAGAGTTTTAACACCATATATTTGCACGTTTTTCAAAGCGTGACTTCACAAGGCTCCATAAGCCCGATAAGACACTCCAACCATAAAAATATGACATAAACCACTTAGACCAGCATTGTGGTTTTGCAAACCATCACTCTACCCCAGTATTGAACAACTTTCTAAATTGCCATCCATCTGTCTTCACAAAGATGTGATGTTCAACGACTCGTTGCCAAGATCATATACATGCTCCGAGGCCGTTACCACTTGAAGCGCCTGAGTCCTAATTACCTGCTGCCAAGATAGCACGTTAGCTCCAAGAACTATCACTACTTAAAACACACAAGTCTAATTGGCACACCAAGTGTATGCATTGCCTCCTCACAATTATTGTCTTTCTCTTGTGCTTCTCGGCTAAGATGGTGCTTCACCTAAACTTACATGACATGCCACGACTACCAAGTCTCTGTCTTACCGCTGGCCGCAACAATTATCAAGTACATGCACATCAAAGACAAAGCAATCGATTCGAGCGCAAATGACATGCACTTAATTCTTAATTAACAAAACATATGCATTAACACACCATGACACACATGTATGAAAACCCCATAACTAACACCTACACAGACTCACGCACATGACTAACACCACCAAAACCAATAACTCAATACATCTCAATAGGGACCGGTCTGACCGTGGCCACCAAGATGATCGGAATGCCCTAACACCCACCAGTTAGATCGACATGCAATAGCTGGTCAACCGCACACTGGTTACACCACCGGCCGATCTTACTGCCAACCTAAGGTTGGTCTGACTGTCGTCACTCTAACAACAAAAATCAGAGGCTCAAAAATCAAACTCAATCAAATAACAACAATGTAAGATCAAAGTTAAATAGTCGTCACTAATATGGGCAGCTATCACATTGTCTTACCGAAAAGCATGCTTTAGCTTGGATTCAACCTACCTGGTAGACAATTGGATGCGGGTGATGTGGCTTTTTGACGTTACGAGGTGTAGGATTCGTTCGTAGTCGGCATAATACGTGGTGATCTGGTGTTGGGGCCTCTCGCGTTAGAGCGTGTTGAGAAGGATGTGTGTGTGGTAACGTGTGTTATTCTCTTAATAAGATTTCTTAGCGCACTAAGCTTTGTAAAGTCACATCGCTTTCATTCCATATTTATTCTTTGAATTGCGTTGGTGAGTTGGTGACCTGTTCAAGCTTCAAGCTCATTGTTTTTGGTTGTCTTTCGTGTGTGATGCAGAGAAAAAAAAGGAAAACAGGCATGCATAAACTACATTTCAAAACAGTAAAGAAAGGTAATCTCCTATTGCATGCTGCCTTTTGTTCTTTACGTACCTAATTGATACAAGTGCTCAGCATAGACTATACAAACGTTTCACGACAAAACGCATCATTCATCTGCATGCCTAAGTACGAACTCCTCGTTGATGCAACTGCATTCGCCTTTTTTTTTTCTTTTTCAGTACGATGGCTAGTGGTAGTGGAGATGAGCTGCCTGGCCACTGATGATGGCTTTAGTTAGGCTTACGAATTACGATCCTGAGCACATATTCCGTGGCTCCGTTTAAATTAGTTTTTAAAAACTACGTTTATAGTAAATAATTTTTTATAGTAGCTAATTTTCAAATATGGTGTCTTTTCAAGATAGGATCTACTAATCGATTATAGTACTACTATTGTAACTTCGTTTATATCGATTAAAATCATACGTAAGCATCTTTTTACAAATTTCTTTATAAACTGTTACTATTCATCAACCAAAACCAAAACAAAAAAATCACTACAAACGGCCCTCAGCTAACCAACACAAAATGCAAAGAGCCTGGCTTTTCGCTTAAACATGGGGAACAGACCATGGGGCTCGGTGCGTTGGATTGGGACTAGCGTCTCCCTTTTTAGCACTAGCCGGTGGGCAGTAGCCCCATGCTGGGCCAAAGCTCATCTTAGGGTTAAACTATCGAGAAAGAACCCCGCAAAGAGAAAAAAAAACAGATTGAACCGGGACGAACCAAGCGGTTTATGCGGCCTAAGAACAGGCCAGAAATTATTTGGAGCGGAACATGCAGACAAAAATTGTGGCTGTAGTTTAGCACGCACACACGCTTGTGCATCATCTGATACGCACACTAAAACTTAAGCGGATATTACTGAATAAATCAGTAGCCAAGAGTAGAAAAGACATACACACACATACATACATACATACATACATACATACATACATACATACATACATGACGTTGAAATAGAGCACCATGGTGTCTAGGTACTAAGTTTTCTTATCTTTGGATTGTTTTTATATGCGTGCAAGTGCAATAATCAGGCAAACCCGTTAACATTCATTAATTCAAAAAGACATCAATTTGAAAAGGAAGTCATTGATTTAATATGCTGAATTAATCATGGATGAAAAGTTTCAATCATAGAGTCTGAACACCAATACACACCCTGAAACAAAAATAGATAAGCTTAGTGAAAACATAGAAGAATATTACGTATATCGAATTCTTGTGTAGAATGTATAGGGCTACAATCATTCGCACCAAATTGGTACAAAGATATAAAATCTAAAAAGGATATACAAAGGATTGTTCAAAGACTAGAAGATATACAAATAATTGGAGAAATCCTTATAAAACACTGGGATAAAAACTCTATCGTATGTAAAATAAACATAATAAACCAACATGATGCTCAAGATATTTACATATTTTTTTCAAAGATATTCCTCCAGCCAATTTAGAGTCTATTTTTTGAGCTATTATTTCTTCAAATGATATGTATATTCTTAGCATTTTGCCTTTAAATACTACATATAATCGTTTAGGTTCTATAAAATCAAAATTATTTGATATAGGCATTAATTCATTCATTATCACATAGTCCTGTGATCGCACCGTCATACATTTTGTTTCTATCGACCGTTTAAATAGCCCCATTTGCCCTTCTGTTCCGTCGCCTGTGTGCGAAACTTGCTACGAGCCAGTGAGACGTCCGCCCCTGTTAGCCAGCGCTGCCGTCCGCCCACTGGTGGTGTACCGTACCTACTACGGCGTAATGTACGCGTACTGCTCGTCGTCGTGCTTTGTGCCGTCCTTGTACTCACGAGTTTAGCAGAAACTGGGAGGTCAAGCAGCTGCAGGCAGCTGTGAGACTACACTGTGCACGCCTGCAGAGCTAAGACAGCAACTGATAGACAAATAAATTATTTGCACGGGTGTGATCTACAGAAGGATTAACACTGGTGTAAGGTAGGCGTGCACATTGTGACGTCTGATTAAACAATCGATATATGGACTGTTAAAAAGAAGTAGATCTACATAAGCACCTAACGGGCATGTCCCCATCGATACAACAGGTGCCTCTCGTGCGGAGCACTCTGTTAGCATTAAGGGGGTGGTCCAACCCACTTTTAGTTTAAATTTCTGTCTATGATTTTTTATTAAAATTATACTATAGTGCCTATTAAATTTTTCTTAAAAAATAAAAAAATCGTTATATCGTTATGGATAATATAAAAAAATAAGGAAAAAAGAAAAAAGACAAAAGAGCCAAAATAAACCGAAATTAGAAGCCGAAGTGTTCCAAGTGGCTTCTGGTTTAAATAAGCCAAAAAACAAAAAAAAACCCTGAAGCTAAAGCCATTTAGAGCGGAAGTTGTTTGATGCTGCAGGCATCCTCCACACTAAGGGCATGTTCTTTTTGGCTGAAACTTATGGCTTTTAGCTGCGGCTTATGGCTTTTAAGCTGTTTGTGCGAGAAATTACAGAGTAATAGAAACTCATAGTGGTTTTTGCCAATATAAACGAAGTCGGTACAGTATGTACTACAATTAACTAGTAGAACCTATCTTGAAAAGATACTCCGTTTAAAAATTAGTTAATGTAGAAAATCCGAAAAGTAGTTTTTAGAAGCTGAAAAGAACAGGCGCTAATTGGGATGCCGAGTTGACTAGCCTCTAGACTATAAAAAATAATAGCAAAGATAAATACAAAGTACTCGGCGAAGTGTGAAGGTTGGAGCTCACCTACTCGGAGTGAAAAAGAGCTACCACTAGTAGATTTGATGTGGAAGGCTTAATTCATGGAGCCGGTCCAATTCGTTTGGGTTTACCTCAACGTGAACTAGGGGAGACAGGCAAGTCTCCGAACACTACGGTAAAAAACAACCATGTCAATTGTGGTTTATTTTGTTGTGCTCAATTTATATTCAAACAATTTACATTCATAGAATTGAATTGATTTCTTGGCATCCTATTATTACAAATCTTGACATAGACTTAGGGTGTTAGTGCACATAGGTGAACATAATTGATTTAGATTTTATTTGTGCTAAACTAATTTGAGTTAAGATTTCATATTATATATTTGGTTTAGCCAAATAAAAATTGATAATTAATTGAAAGAGAATTTTTAAGACTGACTATTCACCCTCTCTCTAGTCGGCCACCTCGATCTTACACCGGTCCCCGGTATGACCGCTTGTGTAACCGTATGTTTCTTCCAAAAATCATAGATGGCAGTTTGACTGGGTTTTTGCAGTCAGATCGGACCTGATGATCAGACCGGTCCCTATCTGGGCGGTCTGACCAGTGGTCTGAGTAATGGCTAGTTTTATAGCTGTTGGAAAGGGTGCGGTAGTACCGGCCATATGTTGGCGGTAGTACCGGACCTCGGGCTGTTTGCAGCTATCCGTTTGCTCCAAGGGCTATTTTCTTTGTATGGGGCATATATACCTCCTTGTGGCTTGTTGGAGGAAGCTGCTGGTTACATTTTTTCATCCATTAAGTTAAGAGCAAGCTCTCTCTATTTGTGCATGTGTTGCCTTAGTGAGTGTGGAGAGGTATAACCTTGTGCATGTGTTGCACTCGATGGTGGACTTCGTGTCTTTGAGATGTGATTCTTGATTCATTCAAGTGAGGGTCTCTGACTTGTTACTTTTTGGTATATTGTTATTGGTTCTTTTTGCAAGCATTAAATATCGGACAATATATATTGTGCTCAATTATATGTATGGACATAACTGTATAGTATTAGTGAAAATGGCACATTCGCGAATTGTATGAATTTGCAATGTATGAGTTTTGTGACATAATCTTGAGAACTATTATTTGTAGTTGTATTTTGTTTACTTACTTGTCATTTTGTTTCGCTTGACTTGTTGTACATTTTAAAAAAAATTGAAATGGGTGAATAATTTCTTCATTAATTATGTAGTTGATTTCGTATCTAAATCTTAAGGTTAGCAACTAAGGCCCCGCTCCAACTGGCTCATAGGTTAAGTTTCTGGTATGACTTTTGACTTATGGCTGAAATTACACTATAGTGACTGTTAGTTTTTCTGAGAAAAAATAGGGAAAAAACCGTTATATCATCACGAACAATGCAGAAGAATAAAACAGAAAAGACAAAAAACTAAAATAAGTTAAAATTAGAAACTGGTGTGCTTCAAATAGTTTCTAGTTTAAATAAACTAAAAATCAAAATAAGTTAAAGGCTAAAATCATTTGAAAACGGAGGCTAAAGCTAATCAAGGACACGGTGTTTCAGGCGTACCTGTCGAGAGTCGTCCCTTTATACTGCCATGTTCGTGCTGTGGCTCCCATCCCTTAACTGATTGACGACATTATGCGTTGCTTGTTGTTGAAGCTTATCAATCCGGAGACTAGGAGAGGATAATAATCCAATCTTTTGGCCGCTATCGTGGGCGAGCGCCGCGCGCAGTCTTGTTTATCTAGGATGGACAAGATTTGTTTTTTCTTTTAGGTAATGTACTAACTGTCAGCTGCCACTGGCTCACTATCCTGGAATCACGGGGCAATTCACTACCTTCGTTATCAACTTGCCTTCAGAAACCTACATGCTTACTATCCTGGAATCACGGTGTTGATTAGCAAGCAGCATCCATGCAGTTTAGGGGCTAATTTGAGCTGGGAGAACCTATCAAGCTTGCTCTCAAGAGAGAGAGAGAGGGAGACATACCAAGCCGTACATCCAAGGCACGTGCCGCTGGTTGGTAGGAAAGCTGGTCAGGTTTCGTTTTCCAGCGATGGAACGCTACCTACGTGGGTGCATGCAGTGAGTGATCGAGCCGTTTCAAACGCTGCAACAGCCATAGAATTTTAGTGGTCCTTTTCATTTCATTTGATGATGGATTAATGGATGATACAGTACACAACAGCTAACCATAGTCCCTGTATTAGTCGTGGGCCGCGCCAAGTCATTAAAATTACAAAAGGACCTATGATTTTCCCAAAATTGCACGCGAGCCCTTGGTTTTTGCAGAGTGGACCTGCCATGTCAGCGATTTCACAAAAGACCCTCAATTTCTCAAAATTATATACGGATCCTTGATTTTTTTTCAAGAAGATCCTCCATCCAGGCGATAAAGCCCCGCGGTTTTCCGACACGCACGTGAAACCCGAGCTCCCTACCTCCCTCCTCCCGCTGCCCCCCACCGGCCATGGCGGCTACCATCTCTGCGTCGGCGGTGGCGGTATTCATCTCCTTCCCCACCCTCCCCTCCTCACCGTCTCCACCGCCGCGCCCCCATCCCCCGACCTCTCCATCCAGCTTCCCCCCACTCGTCCCCGCCCGCAGCACCTCCCCCCGCGTCAGCCTCCTTCATCGGGTTTGCGAAAGAGTCCTTTGCTTTTTTGAATACTCTCCTTTACACCGCGCCTGCGTCAGCCGTTTGATCGGGCGGACCGCACGATGCATGACCTTTCGGTGAGCAGGTAGACCGCGCTATGCATAACCCTCGAGTGAGCTCCATGTGTTCTCGGGAATCTTCGCGTCGCTTTTGTCATGGCGCATCGCAGCTGTCTTTTATGTAGCTACGCTCGCGTGTTTTGCTCCCTGATTCCTCGCTCTTGCTCTCGGTTCCTCTTCTTCGCCTGTGTCATGCCTGGCGCTCTTTCCCCTCTTCGCTCACGCCGCGCTCCTCCTCTTTGGCCGCGCTCTTCACTTCGACCATGGCCCTTTCGACCACGATTTCCACTTTGACCACGGCTTGGACTTCGACCCGGTCCTTCAACCACGGCCCTTCGACCACGACCACAGCCTCGACCTAAACCATGGCTTTGATTTCGCACATGTCGACTTTGACCACGACGTCGACCTTAACCACAACACCATTCGACCATAAACCTCGACTTCGACCACGGACCACGGTCTCAGCATCGACTATCAACCACGACCTTGACTTCGACCATGGCTTTGACTCCGACCACGGCACCCTTCGACCATGCCCCCTCCGCTACGGTGTGGACATCGACCATGGCCTCGACTTCGACCATGGCGTCGACGACAAACACGGTCCCTTCAACCACGCCCTCGACCACAACCCTCTTTGATCACGCCTTCCACTTCGACCACAACTTCTACTAGGACCACGGCTTCAACTTTGACCTGGTCCTTCGACCACGCCCCTTCGACTGCAGCATCGACTTCGACCACGGCATCAACTTCGACCACAACCCTTTCACCACGACTGCAGCATTGACTTCGACCACGGTCCTTCGACCATGAACACGGCCTCGACCATGACCATGGCTTCGACGTCGACCACGGCATCAACTTTGACCATGGCGCCCTTTAACCACGACCTCGACTTCGACCATGGCCTCGACTTCGATCATGACACCCTTCGACCACGGTATCGACTTTGACCATAGCCCCCTTTGATCGCGCACTTCACCTCGACCACGACCTCCCCCTTGACCACGACCCTTTCAACCACGACCTCCACTCGAACCACGCGTTGATGTTGACCCGGTCTTTTGACCACGGCATCAATTTCAACCACGACATGGCATCGACTTTGACAACGACCATGGCTTCGATGTGGATGTTGCCCATGTCGACGTCGACCACAGCGCCTTCAACCACGGCCTCGACGTCGACCATGGACCACAACCTCGGTGTCGACCATCGACCATGGCTTCGACTTCGACCACAGCGTGGACTTGGACCATGGCGCTCTTCAACCACGGACTCGACTTCTACCATGGCGTCAACTACGAACATGGCCCCTTCAACCGTGCCCTCCACTTCAACCATGGCCCTTTCAACTGCGACTTCCACATGGACCAGGGTGTCGACTTCGACCCAGTCCTTCGACCACGACCCTTCGACTACAGTATCGACTTCGATCGCAGACCTTTGACCACACCCATGGCCTCGACCTCGACCACAGCTTCGACTTCGCCCACATCGACATCAACCACGGCCTTGACTTTGACCATGGCGTGGATTTCGACTTCAACCACAGCCCCCTTCGACCGTGCCCTTCACTTCGACCACGACCCTTTCGATCGTGACTTCCACTTGGACCACGGCTTCGACTTCGACCCAACCCTTTGACTACGGCATCGATTTCGACCATGACATCACCATCGACCACAACCTTTCGATCACGACCATGGCCTTGACCTCAACCATGGCCTCAACTTCAACCATAGACCACAGCCCCCTTCGACTACGTCCTCAACATTGATGACAACCACACAGCTTCGACCATGACCATAGCCTCGACCTCGACCATGGTGTGAACTTCGACTAGGGCATCGACTTGGACCACGACCCTCTTCGACCTTGCCCTTGACCTCGGCCTCCTCCGACCATGGCCTTGACTTTGACTTTGACCATGGCCCCTTCGATCATGCCCTTGACCTTGACCACGACCCCTTCAACCGCGCCCTCCACTTCATTCACGGCCCTTTCAACCACGGCTTCCACTTGGACCACGACCTCGACTTCGACCTGGGATGAACTGGTGGAGGAATGGTGAGTCTGCTGCGTGACTGGGGTACATACTACTATAGGTACTGTCGTACGTCTGGATGTCGTATGGATGTTGCTCTATGATGACATCAAGGTACGCCCTATCCGTCCATGCCGTCGTCCACTGCTGCAGTGGACAACAGTCCGTACCATGCGACCAGCCCTTGATTGCCCGCATTTCTAGAATCATCGATGTTACATAGCAAGACATACAAAGTTTACACATTAGTCGGATGGAGTTTGACTCACCGGTGTACGGCTTGCGGTAGGAACCTGTCGTCCAAAGGGGGCACGGCCTGGTGCAAACCGAACTATCGCATCACGGCTATGGCGCGTAAGCCTCCATCATGTACGAGAACACCAAGTGGTGTGTCGTCGCCCATAGCTCCGCGTCCTCCAGGCATTGCAGGGACAACTCGTACAGTGATACACGATGCACAAAATCTATACTCTATGGCCCCCAAATGACGTCGCTGTTGTGCAACTACTCGAACTCGTTGTGCCACAGCAAGTACCACCTCGACGGTTTGCCCTTCGCCCATCGCAGACGGGTAGCAGTCCACTGGATGCCCATTGTAGGCCTGTTATCAGGTCGGCGAACTCACCGAATGAGTGCACTGGTGTCGCAATGGTTGGACGCCAGATAGGGAAGTGCTCCTAGCTCCACAGCTGCAGAAGCACACAGTAGATAGCCAAATTGGGTGTGCCAGCAATGGCGCACTAGCAAGCATCACAAAACCCCCGATACGTGGCACACAAAACCACTGATCCCCAGCTGTATTGAAGCATTGCCCCAAACTCTGCGTCCACCAAAGACTCAGTGAGGCTGATGAATTTAGTGTTGCAAATATCGTCGTGTGTGGCTGGAAACATTCTCCAACCAAAGAGCTGGATAAGGAGCACGATGAGGTGTGTCCTGACGACCTCCGACGGTGCAACCTCCAAGCACACATTGAAATTATTCAGCCAAGTGCGGGGGACGCCACGTGCACTCTTTGGGATAGGCCGGCCGAATCGGTCCGCCAGCCTCTCCTTCCAGTCGGCTGGTGTAAGGGCTGGAACAAGTGCATCACCCCCGAGAGGGAGACCGTCATCTCACTCCACCGAAAGTGGAATGCGTGCGTCTCAGGCCTCCACCTGTCCACCAGTGCCGCGAGCAGGCTACCGTTGATGGTGAACTCGTGTCTGGTGGAGACTAGCCTTACAAAGGGCAACAAGCCCGTGGCCCGCAAGGTTGGGACGTAGCACTCGTCCATCGCCCATGGATCCCTCCCCTCCGCAGCTTGAATGGCGAAGGGCCAGCCGCGTCACCTGTTATCTATGTGTGGCAACGGTGTTTCTCATCATACGAGTATTCCAAAAGCTCCGGTAAAACCATACTTACCAATATATAGGACAGACTAAATATTAGTGCGAAGATTAATAATAACAGTAAAACTTACTTTATAATACAAACTACATTAATTATGACTAGGACTATGAGAATAACATCGAAAGCATGCCAGAAAACATTACCTGTCTTTCGGGAGAAGTAACCAGCACCATTGCGTCCTTAATGACTTATGCACCGCCTTCTCAAATAATTAGCTACGTACTGTTAATTTTGAGAGTACATTGTAACAAATAGGACAGACGAAATATTAGTGCGAAGATTGATAATGACAGCAACATAATACAAGTCAGTGATTACATGCGTGTAACTACATACGAATACTTTACTACTTACCGGTAATTTGATTACTCATACAAAAAATGACGAGCCAATCATTATCGTCGTCCTTACCACTAACTCATTGCTTACCCCTAACTAATTGCCACTACAGTAATTACGACTACTTAATTACATATTTCCATTCAATAATAAATTATGGGTACCATATGTACACAAAAATAGTAAAGACTATGTCTAAATTACTACGATCTACTTGCTACGTAATACAAATTACATTAATCATGACTAACTAAATAAACACTAATTGACTATAATTATGGGAATAACGTCGAAAACATACGATAAAAAATTACCTGCTTTTCGGGAAAAGAAATCAGCACTGCCAATTTTGAGTTACGCACTGATTTCTCGAATTAATGAGCTACGCACTCCCAATTTTGAGCGACAACCGTGACCATGACCTTCTGCAATGAGTGATTTAGATGAGGAACGACGAACTACAAGAGGTTCGTATTTATGGCTGAGTGAAAGGTGAACCCAATGTGCTCACCCCGTACATTGAGGACGCATTATCATGAGTAGCACTTCGAGTGAGGGGGGACGGCATCGTAACACTGACAAATGTGCAAACGAGGCAGCGGGCGAGGGGGGCGATACGGACATAATGACATTAGTACGAACGAGAGAGCACGCGAGGGGGCACGACATATAGAGAGTGACAATTATGCAAATCAAATAGTAAAAAATAAAATATAGCACGATTGGCCACTTCAAAAGATGACTGAGGATCATTAAATTCATGATTAAGTTAACTCGAATAAACATAAAAATTTTGGACTACATAAAATTCCCAAAAAATTACACAATAACTATGACTGTGTCAGGAGGCTTCACATAAAATTTCGTAATTTTTGGAGCTTGTTTGTTATATGTAAAAACTCATAAAATTATCAAAATTTTATGAGTTTTTTAGCAACATTCGTATTAAATAAAATTACCCAAAAATTACACTGCGAGGTATGTTATGTTGAAAGGCTGTACATAAATTTTCATAATTTTGTAAGCTCATTTGATATATTAAAAATTCAAACAAACACTAAACGCAAAAAGGCAAGTAATTAAGCTGGCTCAATTACCTGCCGCCCCTTCACCAGACGGCAGACAAGCCTGCCATCCCCCCACCGGGCGGCAGGCTGCCTGCCGTCTAGTGCGGGGGTGGCAGGCGCCTGCCGTCGGCGGCCTCGCCGCGTGTCGCCTAGCCAGCACTGCCGCCCGCCCATCGGACGGCTACTTTTATAAATACGATGCACAATAGTGCTTAAGGTGCCACTCGGTTGGGCTAAAGTAAGCTGACTTATGACTGAAATTATACTGTAACTGGCTGAAATTACACTATAGCTAATAGTGGTTTATTTAATGTAACTAAATTAAAAAATTTTAAAAAAGAAAAAATTGGCTAGCCCATCATGGATAATGCAAACGAATACGGAAAAAAGAACTAATACAAAAGCTGAAAAAAAAACAAAAAAAGATGAAATTTAGAACTGATAAAAAATAAACCAAAAGTTAGAAGCTTAAGCCAAAATATACGGACCTAACTCTAGATATGCCCCGCTCGGTTGGGCTGAAAAATAGTGGCTTATGACTGAAATTGCACTGTAGTTAGCTGAAATTACACTATAGCTGAAGGTGACTTATTTGACGTAATTAAATTTAAAAAATAAAAAAAATGTTAGCTCATTTTATGCACAACGCAAACAAATAGGTGAAATTTATAAATAGTAAAAAATAAATTAAAAATCAGAAGTTTAGGGGGTGTTTGGGACTGCTCCACTCCACGTTTTTCAGCTCCGCTTCACGTTTTTTAGCCAAACAAGTTCAGCTCCACGCACTCTGTTCGAGGAAAAAAGGTGGAGTTGTGAGAGCACCTAAAGGGGTGCTCCACAAACTCCAGATTTTTTGTGGAGCTGCTCCACGGTAGAGTTTGTGGAGCAGTCCCAAACACCCCTTAATTCGTAATGAGCGGGACGTTAACTGAGAAGAAAAGCTTCCAGTCACAGTGGTTCGTTCATAGTAGCCGACACTAATTATTTTCGGAAGAAAAGCTTCCAGTCACAGTGGTTCGTTCATAGTAGCCGACACTAATTATTTTGCGCGTCCCCATGAAAAGCTGTGCTCGCAGCCGCAGCGAAGCGCAAAAGGCCAACCTGCCAATCGCAGCAGCAGCAGCAGCACAGCCGTAAATAATGGAGGTGCTCCAAATGAATTCGCCGAAAGTAGTACGAGTAAATGCAATCACAGTTTTGCTGAGCTTTTTTTTTTTTTGCTTCCTCCACTCTCCTGTCATTCTTTCACCAGTCCCATGATTCCATTATCACCACGTTGCTACGCTCTACGGACATAGCTCCGTTTCCTTCCATTTCCTGTTTCTTCTCCCCCACAGGAGATACTGTTTGCTTCACAACTGTAACGCAGCAAGTAGCAGCGACAACAGCGTATTTACGTTACACAGTTACACTACACTACACCACAGAATCTCCAGAAGCAGCTGCTCTTGGTTCTGCGTATAAAGTTTCTTTCTTGCTTGGCCACTTCTGCGCTCCCTACTTCCTCTCCCTTCCAGATCCATTCCTCCCCCTGTTCTCACACCTCCCCTGTGAGGAAAAGAGAGAAGGGAGAGGGGAAGGGAGGCGGGCAGAGAAAGAACCATGGGTTCTTGGGTTCTTGCCTTGGTTCTTGGGTTCTTGGTGGGAGCAGTGCATGGCTCTGAACCGTGGTGGAACGAGACGCAGGTCTACGCCACCAATGCCAACTCCGGCGGCAGCAACGGCGTCTTCGTCGGGCTTACCCTCATCCAGTCGGCGGCTGCCAAGGGGGCTGGTAAATTTCGTTGTTCCAGAATTGTTCCTATGTTGATTTTTTTTGTTGCAAAGATTTTTTTTTATTGGCCATGTCCCATGTGAGTTCTTGGGTTGAGTCACCGGGTTGGGTCTGTGTGCCTTGATATTGAGTCATTGAGTTGCGTGATGCAGGTCTCTGTTCTGTTGACCCTGGTTGGTCGGAGCATCCCTATATTAGGGATTGCGATTGCTCATGTTTTCTTCAGTATCCCCTTTTATATAGGCGATCTTTGATTGAGTGATCATGCAGTCTTATCCTTTTATTGTTTGGTAGTAGCATGCATCATGTGTGGAGCCTGATAAATATATGCATGTGGATCTAGCCTTACCATTGTTGGTGGTTCTCATGATGAATACTTGTTTCCTAGTGTGGGTGGGTGGGTGGGGGGGGGGGGGGCTCAATACCATCTATTGCATGTGAATTGGCAAGTTGATATGTATGATTGCTAAATAATTCGGCACCCGAGTTCCCCATTTGTTTATAGGCAGTCAATTACTCAAAGCTTGCCTTAGGGTGGAGCTAATTTGTGGATCTATGTTATGGTGATTCTGTTTGTGTAAATTTAATTAAAGAAAGTCTGGTGAGCAGCAATTACTTTGGATTTTTAAAGCAATAGAATAATAGTTGAAGTAGTTCACGAGTAATTCTTTCCATTTAGATTAGAGTTTGAGTTTGAATGGAATTTTTCTAGCTTACAGCATGGTAGGGTGGTAAACATTGATGCTTACTTCCTTTGAAAAATATTACAGTGTGCTTGGATGGAAGCTTACCGGGTTACCACCTACACCGAGGGTTTGGATCAGGAGCTAACAATTGGCTTGTCAATCTGGAGGTGAGTAATAGTTCACGATTCACATATATATGAACTGAGATAAATTTAAGCAAATTGCACTTAGTCCTATTAGGGATGTTATATGTCTTTTAGGATTAATAGCTTATCGTGATTCATATGGAATTCCAGGGTGGAGGCTGGTGCAACGATGTTAAAAGTTGTGTGTTCCGCAAGGGCAGTCGGCGTGGGTCATCAAATCACATGGAGAGGCAAATCCAGTTTACAGGGATAATGAGTAATAGACCTGAAGAAAATCCTGGTATTCTTCTCATCAATTCTGTCTTGTGATGCAGTTCACATATTACTTATGTAGAAATTAGAATCGTAAGGGTCTTCTCACTCTAAAAGTTAGTCTATGAGGTGAGTGACTCCCCTACTTTTAAATTAGATCTCTTACCCTTTCACAATCAAATCAATGTTGAACTATTCTAACAACCTCCCCCTTCACACATGGGTGTCCCTCAGCCCTTTACCGCTCCTTCACCGTACACTGACGGTCCCTCAGGATCTCTTCACTGTACACCGACGGTCCCTTATGATCACAGTCCATTAGACTTTCACACACTAGTGTCTATTGGGCCAGAGATGTTAGAACTGGGCTCTGATACCGCTTATATGATCGTAAGTCTTCTCACCTCAAAAGCTAGCCCATGAGGTGAGTGACTCTCCCACTTTTAAATTAGATCACTTACCCTTTCACAACTAATGTGGGACTATTCTAACAACTATTCTGTCAAAACAAAAAGAATACAGCTGTTGATTATTCAGCTGCTACTTTTGGTTCTGGTTGAGGAATTGTAATGATGTTTTCTTGTCTCCTAGATTTCTATAACTGGAATAGAGTGAAGGTTCGGTATTGTGATGGTGGATCCTTCACTGGTGAAGGGGCTGACGCGGTTAGTGCAAATTCTGTCTCTGCATTTAACTACGTCACTTTCACGAAATATGTAGTGTATGTGCTGAAGGATTTCTCAATACTAATTTTAAGTCTCTTAGATAATAGATACTGCACATTCCATTCAAAAGAAATACGTACTGTACATGTTGTTCCTGTTTTGTTTACTGAACTACATAGATTCATTGTCAGAATTTTCTTTCTTTAGGCTGCAGGCCTTTATTTCCGAGGTCAGCGTATTTGGCAGGCTGCTATGGAAGATCTGATGGCCCAAGGAATGCGTTATGCTAATCAGGTATCGATCCTTCCACACAATCATTTTTTCGTTTGCTTTTGGGAAACCATTTCTGCTTGCCTGATGCAACTCGATTATACCAGGCTCTTCTCTCCGGATGCTCTGCTGGTGGTGTTTCTACCATACTTCACTGTGATGAGTTCCATGGATTGTTTCCATGGAATACCAGAGTCAAGTGCCTTGCTGATGCTGGAATGTTTCTTGACACGTATGTTAACATATATAATTGGGACCTGCTTCTATGTAATCTTTGTTACTCTTAATGCCTTCTTTCTTTGCAAATGAGGAAGTGCAATTTCTATTTTTCATTTCAATGGTACATTACGGTGGATTAATCATCATATCATTTGCAGTGTTGATGTTTCTGGTCGTCGGAAAATGAGAGAGTTCTTCAATGGCATCGTGAGATTGCAGGTATCTGCCACAGCCATGATTTCTGAAATTATCCTACTTGTGGTGCTAGTACAAATTCATGTCAGATTATTCATGTGCCAATAGCCCAATAGATATCTTCATTTTGCTTACATTTATTGTCATCAAAATGCACCAAAATACAGGGTTCTGGAAGAAGCTTGCCTAGGTCTTGTACCTCCCGCGTGGATAAAACTTCGGTGAGACAAACATCCAGAAATATCTATCAAAGATAATACATATATAATGCCTTTTTCACAAATGTTTTTTTTCTAATGCTGCTCCCTACAGTGCTTTTTCCCACAGAATGTGGTTCCAAACATTCAAACTCCGACTTTTATTTTGAACACCGCCTATGATGTGTGGCAGGTATTTGTTATACATATAATTTGCCTGAAAATGAAACTGAAAGGGCAATCAATAAAAATATTCAATGAATATTTTCTTGTCCTTTTCAGCTTCAACAAAGTGTGGCCCCCAAAACGGCCGATCGCCAAGGTCTGTGGCACAGATGTAAGATGAATCATGCCTTTTGTAATGGTAA
This sequence comes from Dendrocalamus latiflorus, assembly GCA_017311315.1. Lineage (NCBI taxonomy): Eukaryota > Viridiplantae > Streptophyta > Magnoliopsida > Poales > Poaceae > Dendrocalamus > Dendrocalamus latiflorus. The sequence continues at coordinate 33,402,684 of CM029630.1, forward strand.
TCAACTTCAGTTTTTACAAGGTACTTAACTGCTTTCCCTGATCTTTTTGAGTTGTAATTTGTTAATTCAATACTCGATCGGCTGATCCCCTATGTATGATGCAGGTTTTAGGAATCAAATGCTTGATGCTGTGAAGGGTTTCTCTGGGTCAAGGCAAAATGGTCTGTTTATCAACTCATGTTTTGCTCATTGCCAGAGCGAGAGACGGGATACATGGTACGCGAATAACTCGCCTCGTCTCGGTAGCAAGGTATGCATGCATTGATGCAAATGACAATTGTCTTTTCTCAAATACATAGTAGAAGTAGAACTTGTGCGCGTAAGCAAGAAATCTGGCAGTCTGATGAAACTCTCCATGTCTTTTTCTGCGCAGAGAATTGCTGAAGCGGTCGGGGATTGGTTCTTCGAGAGGGGAGGCGCAAAGTATACAGACTGTGCATACCCTTGCGATGGCACCTGCCATCATCTTGTATTCAGAGGAGATCATTGAAGTCTATTCTTTGACACCTACGATTCAGGTGTTAAAAGGCCGGTGGGTACTACTTAAAGAAGGTAAGGTATAGATAGAGGGTGCAAGCTCCTGGCTTGCCCATGTTCGTCACTTGATATGATAGGGCAGGGCCTCGCACGCGAATGTGATGAGGTCCCTGCATTATTTAGTTGCACATTTCAATTCTTTCCATCGCCATTCCCTTGATGCATCTGAACATTTCGACCCCATTGGTGTATAACCCTACATATTCATGTGTTAAACGTGATAATATGAATAATGATGTGCCTATAACATATCCAATCATCCGACATTTCCATGGTATTTGGTGTGCTTCATATGTACATGAGCTTGATGCTGGAGAATCCAACGGATACTGCTTCTACTATATCCTAATCTATATTTTTTTTCTCAATTTCGAAGTATGGTAAGCCTGGATATGAATTCGAAGTTTTGGATACAGAGCTGTCAGGATAGATACATAGATCCATAATATAGGTGGATAACATAAAAAAATCCATTAAACCATTGTTATAATAAACATACATAATAATGTTGGCGACCAAGTACAGGACATCACCCTTTAACCAATGGACACTCGCCTCTACTTCCACCAGCTGCCAAGAACATGGAAGGCAAAGTATTATTGGTACAGTATTTGATATTTCGTACAAGAATGTCTTAGATAATTATTTTATTTGGTGTTACAGTTGAAATGTTTTAAAATAGATCAGAGTAATTAGCATAGTTGCTAAGGGCTAATACGGCATCAAAACAAGATAAATGACGATGCAGCATCTTGGTGTGTGTTGTATACCCTGAACTTTACTTTATGAAGATTAGCACAGGAAAATTTGATATTCTTAATGCATGCATAGCTGAAGTCCACCTCTGATAAGTCCTGTGAAGCATAAAAAAATGCATTCATAATAGTGCAAGCAGTCAACAAGAAGAAACAAAGGAAAAGAGCAATATATTTGTTGTTGTTTTTTCATGTATGATACATATGGATAACCAAAGTAATTACATAAAATGGCGTCGCTAACGCCAATAGAGATCAACAAGAAGCGAGTCTCTCCAAGACCTTACAGGCTTATTAGATAGATCAAGGCCAGATAGATTCACGCCGCGAAATCTGACTTCCTGGGATTGGATGCATTCGATCGCATCCTTGCGCGTCAATTTAGCCTCCGATGACTTCTCAGTCTTTTTCCAACCCAATTTCTCATTTATGTAATCAGCCAAACCCTAGAAAACATACCATCATCTTTGTGACAAGGGCTGATCCGAAGCTAGAACCCAATGAATCGAACAAGGTGCAATTGATAGTTTCTATTACGAGCAACTGGTAGTACTCCGCCTCTTGCAGGAGCAGCCGGTCATCGGATTCCGACAGCTCCTAGATGGCACCGAGCCTTAGCCAATTGAGGATATGCCTGAAATGCTTCCCGTCCATGTCCAAGAACACCATCCCCTGCACCCACCATTCATCCGTTGAGGCTACTACAACTGCAAGAAACGGCGATGAGAGCCATTGAGGGATCGTACCGTGGTGGGGTGGCGCGGGAGCGTGTGCCTCCCGCTGAACATGGCGTCGAGCATGGAGTCGGGATCCCGCTGCATGAGCGACTCCACGGTGGTCGCGTACTTCTTGCCCCCTGCGTCATAACCAACACCACCATCACAGTAATAAGCCTCTACTTCGAGCCCGTACGGCGGTACGGGCAGGGGGACGACACGGGAAGCGGCAAATCCGAGAACGGACGAAGAACCGACCGATGTTGAGGAGGACCGGAGGGGAGGAGGAGGGCTCCGGCGACGTCATCGCCGCAGCGGATGGCCTTGCCCAGCTCACCGGTTCCAGTGGCGGCTGGGGTTTTTGCCCATGCAACGACGTAAGTGAGCGCGAGAAGAGAAGCGGAGGTGGGGGTGTAGAATCTGGTGTGGAACCGGAGGCGGCGGAGGCGGCGGCTCCTGGTCCTGGGAGGGAGCGGTGGATCCAGGGGCTGGTGTGGTCGTGTGCAGGCGGAGCAGTGGAGGACGCGACGTGGTGGTGGCCTGGACGCCTGGTGGGCTGGTGGTCGGTGATGGTTTATGCTTTTTTGGTGTTATGGTTTTTGAATTTTAGCTATTTATAGGAGAATATAAAGAGAGATAATTGTATACGATTTTAGTCAATATAGTTGAAGTCGGTACAGTGTCTACTCAATGGCCTGGGTCGCTTAGGTTAGGCTGACTTCTGTGCTGAGCTGGACATCTGTTTGGATATTATCCGAATAATTATTTATCGATGTTATTCGGTTGGATAGAGGCCATCTCGATGTCGCTACCTAATCATATTCTAAATATCCGATACTAATATCGAATCTGATCGGACTGAACCCTTAGCGCTGGAGTACAAGTTACAACCTGTCTCATGAGACTTTCGAGTGTAAGGCGGGACAGTGGATGATGTTGGTGTGCCGGCGCCACTAATTATCGATCGGTTGCAGCGGTTCAACTGGACATGGATGGCCCAGCCCGCGAGAGCTAAAAATCTCAGGCCATAGGCTGAAATTAACGGGAAATTTAACTTTTTGCCACCTTTAACATTGTCACATATCCAAATGCCATCCTCTTCAATGCAATTAATATTTTGCCACTCTCGAGCCTACGTGGCGCCCACGCGAGCGCGAAAGCCGCCACGCTGGCCCGAGCTGGCGCTGCGCCCGCGCCTCCGGCGGCGCGCCGCCGCCCGCGCCTCCCTGCTCGCCGGTGCCCGCGCCTCCGCCTCCGCCTCCGCCTCCGGCCCCGCGCCGCCGCCCGCGCCTCCCCGCTCGCCCGCGCCCGCGCCTCCGCCTCCGGCCCCGCGCCGCCGCCCGCGCCTCCCCGCTCGCCGGTGCCCGCGCCTCCGCCTCCGGCCCGCGCCGCCGCCCGTGGGGCATCTCCAGGGCACCCCGAGCACATCCCCCACCTCGCCGGACCCCGCCGCCCTCCCCAGCGAGCCGCCGCCGTCTTCATCCTCGCCGCCAAGCTCCCTCTCGCCGCCGGCCCGCCCTGCTCCATCTCGGCCTCGACCGACGCCCCAGGTGAGCTCCGGGATGCCCGTAGATGCTTCACCGTCGAGGAATCGGGCTCCCACCGCCCGAGCCGCCGGTGTTCTCGCTCCCCGCGGGGACGGAGGCGGAGGCGTTGGCGAGCGGGGAGTCGCGGGCGGCGGCGCGGGGCCGGAGGCGGAGGCGCAGGCGCGGGCGGCGGCGCGGGGCCGGAGGCGGAGGCGGAGGCGCGGGCGCCGACGAGCGGGGAGGCGCGGGCGGCGGCGCGCCGCCGGAGGCGCGGGCGCAGCGCCAGCTCGGGCCAGCGTGGCGGCTTTCGCGCTCGCGTGGGCGCCACGTAGGCTCGAGAGTGGCAAAATATTAATTGCATTGAAGAGGATGGCATTTGGATATGTGGCAATGTTAAGGATGGCAAAAAGTTAAATTTCCCGAAATTAACTTCCCGAGTGGGTAGATGGGCTGAGCCACCGTCTTCGCACAGTCCCAGCAGCCACGGCGCCACCGCCTGAAGGGGCCACGGAAGGCAGCTAGGTCGCACGCGCGTTTCCCAGGCCCGAAGTCCCAAACGGCGCCACACAGATCTCCAGTTTCCTTCCGGGCCAAGCCGCACGTAGTACACGCGCACGTCAAGCGGTCGCCCTTTTGCCTTCCGGGAACCCACCTGTGGCTGCCCCGCAGTTCGGCTGGGTTGGCCCTGCACGGCCGCATTGCCAAATCATTGGGCCCACCATGCTGCCTCCGTCCTTTCGCGAAAAATGACACTGGACCGCCGGCTTGAAGGCCAGGTTTGCACATCATTACCATTATTACTATTATAAAAGAATAAGTTAATAATTATATCATTATCGTTGTTACTATTATAAAAAGAATGAGTTATTGATCAATCCTCTATTTTTCTCTAATCACTCTATTCCTTTTAACTTTTTACTACTCTCTACTTTTCAACCGATCAAAGTAACTCTCTTTCATAGCATGATTATTTATGCATCTAATAAATTCCGTTGCAACGTACGAGTACATTACTAGTCCATGCAAAAGCCTAGCTTGAGGCATCTCTTGGTCCCTTTCTTGCCAACTGGCTAATGCCCCTAGCTTCGGCTGTGCTTGATGATATTATGCACGAGCAATTTCGCAATTTTTGCTTGCATATTTGTAGCCCTGTACTGTAGCTATATTATTAGAGAAAATTCCTTGTATGCCACTGAGGGTTGTTCTGATCCCGGATTTGCCACTACAAAAAGTTCGGTTCTCTATATGCTAATGAGTTTCTTATTTGTGCTGCTCCATGCCACTTCTTTTAGCTTTGTTAGGGCAAATGACCATTAGCACCTTAAAAATTATTAGATTTTTTAAGAAATACCCATATTGCCCCTCTTCTTGGCTCTTGTTTCCATGAGAAAACAAGGCCAAGCCAAACTGGCATAGCCATAGAGGGCAAATGGCAATGACGGGCTTTTGTGATGCATGCAGTGTCTCGGCCAGAGGTGCTCAGTGACGGCAACGTGATTAGGACATGGAAGTGGACTAGGAGGTTGAAGCTTGTCGGTGAGAGGGGATCGAGGAAGGAATAGGCGGTGACATGGCCATGGCGATTCAGTTAGCGATCATCGGTGATGCTCCGGCAACGATGTGGGGTTCGAGAGAGGCGGCAAGGCCATAGGAGGTAGCAGTCATGCAAATCCAGCTACTAGATCGAGCTCAACCTTCCCCAAATCCACCGTCAATGGTGAACTCAAGCTCAACCTCCCCAGATCCTTCCCCACAAGCGAGCTCGAGGTCAACCACCTTACCCAACGTCATTGCCGCCTCTGCCTCCAACACCAGACTCCTACCTCTGCCTCCCCCGTTGGTGCACACCTCTACCTCCCGTGCCGATTGAAGCTATATACCATTGGCCACCACTGCGGCCTCCCAGCCACCGGAGTCACCACCATGGCAAGCCCGTGCGGGATTGGGGGAAGCCACTACCGTGGTGAGCTAGTTGAAAGATCAAGCTCCATTTAAGTTGGTTTTGGTGTTAATGACAAATGACATTATGACATTATGATATTAATGACATATACTTTATAATGTTTTGGTGAAAATGATAAATGAATTTATGAGACTAATATGTTTATTTGAGTTTATCTTTGGTTAGTCTCATTTGGATGAAAAGGTGAAATCAAAGAGGTATGCATTCGAAATCGCTTTCTCATTTACAAATGCATTTCTTAGATCCAAAATATAGATTGAACTCCTCAATTAGTCTAAAATGAATATGTGCATATGTCTTCACTTTATACACTTGTATGCACACATTTAGGGGGAGCTCTCTATATATTTTGGAGTTTCATAAGTATTGATCCATGCTTCCTTCAATATGCATATTTGGGATCTTTACTTTGAAATACATACTTGAGTATATATAGCTTGTGTAGTATATATATACTCATGTACAATCGGGTTGTCATCTAACTTCTCCATTATGTGTTAATGGTTGGATGACTAATGACAACCGGATAAATAAGCTTTGATTAAAGCTTATCTTAGAGTATACATTTATTGTGTACAAGTTGTATACTCGCAAATCAACTTTATGTCATTATTTGTTGAGATGGTCATGAATTACCAAAATGGTGAAGTTTGGTAATTGATGGCAATTGATTTGTGGACTAACGGTTTCCATGAATTGGATGAATAGGTTAGGTGCCACAAATGAAGATGACTTGGGATGATTTCATGAGTTGAAGGTCATCAAGTCAAAGTTGATGAAGAAGAGGTAGCTTCATATGTTGAAGGCTATCAAGACGAAGGCTTCATGTGTTGAAGGCCATCGAGAAGAAGATGCTTCATGTGTTGAAGCATGTCAAAGATTGATCATGTGTTGATCAAGTGAAGACCATCATGAGCTGATGGTGTTGATGAAAAGAAAGCATCATGAGTTGATGCATATCGAGACGATGACCCAAGGCAAATGTATGATTAGCTAGGGCTAAGGATGTGTTCCTAGTCTTTTACCGGTCTTGGTGTTTGGTTGGAAGACCGGATTGCTAGTATAGGTTGCCGTACTATTAAGAGGGGTCATGTCTAGTAGTTTGAGTCTCATCATGCGTTGATAGCTCAAACCTCACTTGCTCTAGCTCATCTCGACATGAGGCTTATATTTGCGAATGTGTTTTGCAAATAGTTGAAGCTCATGTGGTAAATCTTTGCAACATGGGACTATGCATTGCGAATGTGTTTTGCAATTGCTTGAAGTCCATGTTTTCATTTTTGTGATATGAGACTTATATTTGCAAATGTGTTTTGCAAATGGTTGAAGCTCATATATAATCCTTGTAGCATGATCTAAGTTTGCAAATGTGTTTTGCAAAAGTTGGAGATCATGCATTATCCCTTGTCATGGTCTAAAATTATTTGTCGCTATTTCCTTTGATATTAGACCGTGACAGTGACTCTTTGGATGTCTTGTGATTTCTGCATTGATCTAATGTGTTTGAGATCATGCAAATAGATGGGTTGTGTAGCCCTCTGAATAAGCTTTCCATAGAGTCCAAGATCACTCAATTCCGACATCGGAGTCAAAAGTTATGACCGTTTTTCCAAGTGTCGTCTGTGCTGAAAAACGGAAAACGGAACTACCGCGATTTGTACTGCGGTAGTTCCGGATTTTGCGGAAGTACCGCGATTTGTACTGCGGTAGTTCCGATTTTTCTGGTAGTTCCGCGATTCCGGTAGTTCCGGATTCGAGCGGAATGTTTTTTCCAGAGAGCGATTTTTTGAATGACTTAGCCTCGGGAAAAACGGTAGTTCCGCGATTTGCACTCCGGTAGTTCCGGTTTTGCTGAGAAACGGCTAGTTTTCTGACCGTTGGCAAGGAAAGCGGAAGTACCGCGATTTGTACTGCGGTAGTTCCGTTTTTCCTGATTTTTTCAGGGATTTTGGCTCCAACGGCTAGTTTTCTTGTGTGGGGTATAAATACCCCCTTGTGGCCGGTTGGAGATGTTGTTGCTTGACTCATTTCATTGTTCTTGAGCTAGAGTGAGGCTCTTCACTCAATTGTGCATGTGTTGCACTTTGTGAGAGAGGAGAGGTGATCTAGAGTGCATGTGTTGCATCTAGATGTGGACTTTGTGTCCAAGTGAGCTTGTGCATTCGTTGCACGTGGTGAGAGTCAAGCGAGAGGCTTGGCTTGTTACTCTTGGAGTTTGCCGACTCCTAGACGGCGTGGGAGGCGTCGTGCGCGGTGATCTTCTCAAGAAGGTTGTGAGAAGACCCGGCGAAGTTGTAAAGGTCGGAGCTCACCTACCCGGAGCGGGAAAGAGCTACCACTAGTGGATACGAGGTGTTTCGGCTTAATTCGTGGAGCCGGTCCGATTTGTTCGGGCTAACCTCAACGTGGATTAGGGGAGACCGGCAAGTCTTCGAACACCACGGTAAAACATCGTTGTGTCAATTGTGGTTTGTTTCTTTGTACTCAATTTATATTCAAGCAATTTACATTCATAGAATTAAATTGATTGCCTGTATACCTAGGATTGCAAACCTTGACCAAGGATAGAATTGTTGGTGCACTTAGACGAATTTATTTGTCGTAGGCGCTATTTGAGCTAAACCAAATTGAGTTTCGCTTCCGCATTATATACTTGGTTTAGGCAAATAGGAAAGCTCTTGAATTGATTAGTATTAATTAGTAGAGAATTTTTAAACCGCCTATTCACCCCCCCTCTAGTCGGCCTCCTCGATCTTACACTAGTGCGGGATTTGGTGAGTGAGAGAGGGCAGGTGTGGGGGGAGAGAGCTTGGTGGAAAAGAGAAAAGAGAGACTTGTCACGATGGCAAGAAAAGGAAGTAAGATGAAGTGGAGGAGAGAAAAAGGGCAAAGTTGTCTTTTCCCATCCTCAGTTAGCAACTAACTAACGGAAGTGGCACAAAATGGAACAAAATAGAAACTCGGTGGTATACAGGGAAGTGAACTTTTTTAGTGGTAGATTCGGGATCAAGACAACTATCAGTGGCATACAGCAAATTTTCTCGTATTATTATATCTATGGAACGTCATGGCTGTGGAAAAAATATTGAAAAAATTCCCTATATGCTACTGAGAGTCATTCCGATCTCAGATTTGCCACTGAAAAAATTCGCTTTCTTGTATGCCATTGAGTTTCTTCCTTTTGCTTCTGATATCGGATTTGCTTAGTTTGCTACTTCTTTGCTTCAGAGTATAAATTTGTCATTCGGATCAAACTTTGTAAACTTTGACTAATAATTGGTCCAACAATATATGTTTGGTCATAAAATTGTTGGCATTTGATTGGCACTTTTTTTATTTAAAAGGAGTAACCCTTATTTCTATTAATAGAAATTGGGTACATAGGTTGATTAGGTTCATTATTTGATTGACATTTAAATTATGTTAATGTTTTAGTGCTATTAACCTTATGTACCACTGCACTCTTAGTTACAAAGAATCCTACTATGAGTACATGGTAAAAGTTGGTGTGAGTAGGGTGAGTAAGGTGTGCATCCTTCTTTTACTCTCTCTCTCTCTCTCTCTCTCTCTCTCAAAAAATCATAGTTATATTCTGAAATTGAGTAAAATGGCAGATTTGCAAAATAATTTCAAGTTCGGATCCATGTTAGAGTACACTGCAGCATTAATTGGTGGATACACTTTGTAGCACCGCACCATGTACGTGTTGACCCACATGTTTTAATTTTGGTTTTGCTAATGCTCAGCCAACCAAAAATTTCTCGATTTTTGTCACCCTTAGATTGACATAGAGATTCGTGCTCCGACAAACATTTCTTCTTCCTCTCCGGTGCTGCTGCTACGTCATCATCAGGTTAGGGCTTGGTTTCACTATTTAGGGTTTGAGTTCACCAAAACACTGAGTTTAGAGGAAAGCAAGGGTGGCGGTGGCACCGCCTCGGCCGTGGTACAAAGGAGGGCGGTGGGCAAATCAAAACCAATGAGCTCGAAGGAGAGAGATGCGATATGAGGAGGTGACAAATCAAGCGTCACCGCCATCGGAGACCAGGAACGAGGCAGCGGGGGAGGTGGAGGTGGGGCGGCGGAGGAGGAGGTGGACGGCGCCAGTGCCGCCCTGGCACCGGTAGCCGCGTTGACAGGTGAAAGCGGCGAGATGTGGTGCTAGCTGGTGGGCCTCATCGGCACTGGCACTGGTCAGGCGGTGGGAGACGACGCACTAGGAGGGATAGGACAGCGGCGGCTGGTGGTGTGGTGGAAGTTGAGATTAGGGTTAGGGTTATAACTTATAAGGGTGTGTTTATATATAGAGTGAGGGAATGATTTGTGAAGTTAGATCTAGATCTTAATAGCTAAGAATATCGACTGAAAGTTAAGAAAATATTCAGGTAACTGTGCAATAGAAGGCCCCTTAATTTTTTCCACCAGTCCTTCGTCCTTCTTAAAATCTTCGGCTTGATTTAAAAAAATTCTTTGATCTTGACCCCCACATCTTTAATTTATGTACAATTAGATCTACAAAATTAAATCCCCGAATCCGCTACAGTACCAGACTTAGAGGTCGGACACTCGTACTAACATAGGCCATGTCGATCGTTTAATTACACGAGTACTTGCAAGGTTGCAGCCGGTTCTCCTCCCCCAGATAGAAAGCTCCATCGCGTGTACGCATGTTGTACGCGCGCGCGTACGTACGTTCGCGGAGACCGACGTACGGGCACGTCAAACATGCAACAGAACCCAGCTCAGCGACGTATCGGATCCTCCTCGTCCATGCAGCGGAGGACAACGCACGCGCGATGGCGACGCGCGCGCGTACACAAGTTGCGCTATAGCTACGTGGTGCGCCCACCCATCCGCCTTGCTGTTTAGGCGAACGCACCGGTCGGCCGGCCGTGCCGCGCGGGGGCACACCCATTTACTACCCACCCTACACACCGGCCCGCGGGCCCGAGCCGCATTCACGACACATATGGGTCATGTTTTTTCAGTGTCTTTTTAAGATAGAGTATACTTGTTAATTATAGTATATACTGCACTGACTTCATTTATATTGTCAAAAACCATATGCAAGTTTCAGTTACTCTATAATATCTTATACAAATAGTTAAAAAGTTATAAGCTGTAGCTAAAATTTATACGCCGCAGTAAAAAAAGAACAGCCAGTGGTAATAGCGGCACGACAACAAATGTTCGCGCGCATGAGCCACGAGCCAGGCCGCGCGCTGCATCGCGACGAAGCAGCCGAGGGCTACAGCGACCCGGTCGGCCCCGCTGTTTTGGCCGGAGGCAGGGCCGTCTTAGGGGGGCAGGAAGTGCGACGGCCAGGGGCCCATGCCACGGGAGGGCCCACCGGAACATGAGTATGTATATCAGTATATGTATGTATGTATGTATGTATGTATGTATGTATGTATGTATGTATGTATGTATGCCACGGGCATTGCTTCCTATCCGATCGTTTCGGCGTTTCGTCTCCTTATTGCCCCGCTGCTGCTTCAGTGCTTCTCCCCCCGGGCGCCATAATTCCGATCGGCGATCGGCCGTCCCTCGCAGGCAGCAGCAACGGTGATTGGCCCTTCTCAGTTCTCCCTCGGTGATTGGCGACGTCAACTATGCTACAAGAAAGATTGAATGGCTTGGCTATGTGCAGCATTGAGAAGGATGTTTTGGACAACATTAATCTCGATACTGTTCTTGAAGATTTTGCATCAAGAAATGCCCGAAGGCGGTTTTTTAAGAAGCACTGAAGCATTATTGTTTTATTTGAGGTAATCATAATAGTTATTTTACCGTTCTTTTAGTTTCTTTGTTGTACTATCGTTATCTTTAATGAACTAAACATATGCTGCAAATTAACTCTTATTAGTAGTACTATATACTTTAATCGTCATATTAAAAAAATTAGATTGCTGGATTTTTACTGTCTTGTTTGCTCAAGAGTCTTTGAAATTGTTGAGACGGCCCTGGCCGGAGGGAGACGTGTGTGTGCGGCAGGTGGGACGTGCGCGTCCGCCGTGGGGACGCGCGCTCGCGCCGACGGATGGGTGCGCCCGCGCGGCCGTGCATGCATGCATGGCCCCATAGCTCGATGCGACCGTATCGCTAGCTCTCGGCGCTGCGGTGGAACTGCACGTCCCCGTGCCCGTGCGCGGTGCGCCAGTAGAGTCCGTCCGGTACAACGGTATACTGCAGCGGCGTAACTGGTCCCAACCGCGTATGCGTGGTGTGGTATACTATAGCGAGCGCCGAGCGCTGTGCCAAGGGAGACAGCTGTGCATGTCGGATATTTGCGTTGTGTTGCTCAGGAATCGCCGCCCGTGCTTGGTGGGCGGGTGGAAGATTACATGGTGCGTCTTTTCGGTTACAGTATTAGTTTAAGGATTTTGAATTCCAACTATTTATGAAAGAGTATAAAGAGAGACAGTTATAGGTAATTTTTATCGATATAACTGAAGTTGGTATAATATCTACTATAATCGATTAATAGACTCCGTCTTGAAGAGATAATCTATTTGAAAATTAGTTATTGTAGCATAATTCATAAGAAATAAACCAAAAGGCAAAAAAGAACGAGGCTTGGAACGATGGATGGATCATATCCCTGCTGATTTCTCGCCGTTGTACGTACATGCATGCATGGAGATTTATATATCAGATACGAGCGAGAATATATATATATATAGGTCTTTTTTGGATTTGGCTTATGGATTTTGGTTACAATTTATGGTTTTTGAGCTGTTCGTGAGAGAGACTACAAAGTAATAGAAACTCGTGTGTAGTTTTTGCCGATCCAAGGTCTTCCCTCTGGTTCTCAAAAACCACAAAGTATTTATGTGCAAGCTTTATTGTTTACGCCTGATGAGGATATAGTAATTCTCTAATTATGACATTATATTCTCTGAGTATACCCTTTACGGTAAGGGAAAGATTTCACATAGTAGCCGTAAGTCATTCTATGACCACATAGTCATAAGTCTTTATACGGCTATTCTTTGGTCGTAAGTCTTTTAACGACCACATAAATCGCAAGTTCTTCTACGACCATATAATCGTAATTTGTCCTACGACCATCTCGTGGTCGTGGACCTTCCTGTGACTAGTCTATATTTGACTGGCTTGTCTACGACAACATCTTGTATAGTGGGTTTGTCTGACAAGACAGTTAGAATGTGCGTTTATTCCTAATAATAGTACACGATTTCTCTCTGACAACAACCGTCGCACAACAAACGGGCCCCACGTCTCTCTGACAATAACTTCCGTCAGACAGTTATCTCTCAAAGCGTTGAGATATCTTTTGGTGCAAGACAAAAGCCACCGCTTTGTCAGCTATATAAGGGTTGATGTCGGAAAAGAGAGGGATGGGGGACAAGGTCACAGGAGATCATATTAGGAGATAGTGCTAGATATTTTCGCATTACTCTTTGTTGTAATCAATTTCTCTGAGCAATAGCCATACAGGACGTAGGGTTATTATTCTCCCAGAAAAGGCCCGAACCTGTATAAAAATTTCTATGTTTCTACTCTGTATATTTATAGTCCGAGTCTTCTAGAGTTTCTTCGAATCTAAACAAATTATACGTAAGATTGATATTAAAACATCGACTACGTCCTAATTAATGAAGTTGCTTATGATACTATGCGTGTAAATTGAGTTTTGTAAATTAAGCTCAACTAGATAGCATGAATTATTTGTGGCTGTTTTCCCCTCACTTGTCCCTTCATCCTTATCAACATTGCTGTGCTTCTATTGATTCTGCTGATTAATTAAGTACCCCACTAGAGTTGGTGTTATATTCCTTTCTCTAATGACTATAAAATATAATAGCAACATTTCGCATCTCCTCAGCGTTTTTTACTGAAGTCCTAAGCAAAGAAAAACAAACCACTGCTTAAAAAATAATAATACCGGTTGGTGCATGCTGAGGTACGTACTAGTAATATTTAACTTGTTGATAGATTGGTGGTACACGCATGCAAAATGTAAAGCTGCCTCCATTACAATTTACACATGATGTGACGAATTAAGTTGTATCACCTATGTCGAACCTTCTCTTCATTACTTCGTGCGTGTACAGACCAGGACATGTGGCAGAAGGCAAAGTAGAAAAGAACCATGAACTGATCGTTAACGTGCACATCTACGGGGTGAAAAAAGCTTCTCTATTATTAGCAGATCCAAGCTGAGCTTTTGCAACCCCAATAATGTACGCATAATTGCTACCCCTAACATTGCATTATGTCTTCATGCCGCCAGCTCCGTTTTGATCAAAGGAATCCCCAACATTCCATAATGCGCAAAGGAATCCCCAACATTCCATAATGCGCGTGTAATTACGGTAGCTCGTTGCGATCATCAACACACATGAGCCGCAAATAACTTTTTAAGTGTTTTTTTAATTTTTTTACCGTCTTTAAAATATAACTCTAATTATTACTTTTTATAAATTTATCTTACGATATATTAATAAAATTATAATATTATGAACGTATTTCTAACAATAAATATGGTATAGTTTTTATATAATTAATTTAGATAATTTTAAATATATTAATCATTAAACTTTTTAAAAGTTTAAACAAGGAGCAGCGACAACACTTAAAAGATCGGAGGGAGTAACACATAATGCATGCTCGTATAATTGCTCCCCGATCGTGCTAGACGCCATTGGATATTTAATTTGGTGTTGCATGGTTTTCAGTTCATTTGCTTTCAGTTTATTTTTTTCAGTGTATGCGCGATGGTCTTCATGTTCTTTCCGGCAATCCGGCATGGACCAAATTTGATGCATTATATACGTTAACTGTAACAAATAACATAAAGCTCCGAAGAATAGAAAAGTATTGTCCATATTTCAGCAGATGAGTTTCTCAATTTGTATGAATTAATTAAGCTGATTGGAACATACAACTATTCATTTACTTTTGGTTATACACACACACAAGAAGTACAGTATTTTGCGGGTTGCAATCCTAGTTATTTGAAATTATTTAGCCCATATTTTTTGGAAGTATGAGTTCTTCTACATTAAATTAAACATAAATACTGAAAAGACAATACTCTAGAGGGCAAAGACCCTTTCCTTTAGACATACAGCATGACTCGTACGTACTCTCTTCAGCACCATCTATTGTATATACTAGCATCATAGGCGCGGCGACACGCCGCGCCAGCAAACGTGTGTACCGAAGTAAAAGAGGCGATGATCCGCGAGGAGTTTTTTTTGGAAAAACCGAGGGCATATGCGTATTTTCGAAAAAAACTAAAGGGCTTTTTCGTAAACAATCGAGGACCCGTATGTAACGAAACGAGGACCCGTACGCAATTTAGAAAACTGCGGGGCGCAATCCTGTAAATTGGAGGGGTGTTTTCAGAAAAAAAACCGTTAGGGACCTTTTCACGAGGAAAAAGGACCTCTTTGCGAGGAAAAAGGACTTCTATATAATAATTTCCAGAAAACACGAGGAAAACACCATCCCCGGCCGTACCGAAATTCCCGCGCCACGCGTCGGCCGGCGAGCGACGTGGCGGGGGCGTCTGCCCGGAATCCCCCTGGTATAAGAAGGGGATTATGCGTGCTTGTGCAGTGACTTGAATGTGACATGTATACGGTCACAGTTTAATGCATGCACACGTAGCCGTAGATTTTGAGGCTACTGGTCCCCGGGATTTGCACGCGTACGTACGTACGTACTACTTCAGTGATCAACCGCTCTGAATGTTGGGGTTTCAAACTTGCAATGCACACACATATATATGACACATGAAATGGAAAATCTAGCCCTATCTCGATGCGGCTCCGTTCATTTTAACTTAAGCTTCTGACTTATTTTTTACTATTTCTAAATTTTATCTTTTTCTGACTTTTTATCTTTTTTTGAGCTTTTTTGCTGGTTATTTTTTCCTGTATTCGTTTGCATTGTCCAATGTCCATGATGGACTAATCTATTTTTTTTTCTATTTTTAATTTTTTAAATTTAGTTACGTCAAATAAGTCATCATCAACAACAGTGTAATTTTAGTCAACTACAATGCAATTTCAACTATAAGTCAGTTTATTTCAGCCCAACCTAGCGGCACCTAAAAATCCTATTAACTCCAAGCCCAGGTATAATAGAGTCTAGCTTGAGCACGGAAGCGTCTGTTTACAGTTCGTCTTTTTTTCTTGCGTTTATCGCGTGAAATTATCATTTCATGCACACGGAAGAGGAAAATCCTGTCGGTGCAGAGGGGATAGAAAGCACGTGTGTTATACCAGTTTTATGCCAGAGAAAATGATCTACTCCATGACCTGCTCCATGATTAGAAACCTGCCTGGGCGTGCAAGGGAGGATCACACAAAACCGCACACACCAAAATCACTAATATACATTAATTCTAGGAAGATATTACTATACTTTTTTCAAAATAATTTGCATAACTTTTTAAACAGAACTGAATGATAGATAGTGATTACTTATCTTTTTATGTGCTTTGAGATTGTATCATTTTTGTTAGAGTGAAAAATATAAAATCGTTACTCTTAATTATATTGTCATATATATATATATATATATATATATATATATATATATATATATATATATATATATATATATATATATATATATATATATATATATAGCTAGAAAAGTAAAAAAAATGCGGTAATCATTGCAATGCCGTCTCCTTCCACACATGCAGTGCTGTGCTGTAGTGTCCCAAAGTTCTCATATGGGCATGTGTCCTTTTGAGGCCTATTTGTGTCCCTAGGCGACTAGCTAAGCCACCTAGCCTCCCTGCCCATGATAAGAATGGCGAATTTTGGACGTTTCTAGCACTGTTGATACCCAAAATTCCAAAAATAGCCGCGTTGAAAACACAATTCCAAAAATAGCCCCCAAACGACCGCACGATTAATGGCAACGCGACACGTGTCCAGTGGTGCGGCCGGGGAGCGCACCACACCTGAGTGGTGCGGTCCCCGACCGCACCACACCCCCGCCGTCATGTCAAAGGCAGTGGTGCGGAGGGGCAGCGCACCACCCGGCCAAATGGTGCGGCTCCCGACCGCACCACTGCCTGGCATCCCGTCCCATCGCCAAAGCCCCAGGATTCCCTCGTGTTGCTGGCTTTTTTCGCTGGAAGTAGCTCCCGTGCTGCGCTGCTATTGCATGTTCTTCTGCAGGATTGTAACACGTGTATATACATGAGAACCGGCCCCTACTTCATTCTGTGCATGTGACTGTTATTTTCTCGCGATAAAAGGAAGAGGGTGGCATGGCTTTCGAAGGCTCCAGTGCATTTGCTCTAGACAGAGAAGCAGCCAGAGAGGGAGCAAGAAAGGACGCTCATACTGAAGAAAAGAAGAACACAAACACGGGATTTGGAGCAATTTTGGAAGGTATCTGAAGTTCTCGCAATTGTGAAAGTTGTAGATCCTCTCGTGAGCTTCAAGAAAAGGTAAATATCATCTCCATGCGTTTAAGATGGTATTATAGTGATTAGCCTGTAATTAGCGTACACGATGTCAATATGTCTATATTTTATGTAATTATCGTGTTGTATTCTATATTTTATGTTAAGAAATGAAGTAATGTTGTTGTAATGTAAAATATTTGTAGTTATTTGTGGTCGTAGTATATTGCAATTTTTTTATAAAATATTTGTAGTTGTAGAGTACTGTAATTTATATTTTATGTGAATAGTTTTTGTACTGATGTTGTAAGCAGTAATCTTGCTGTTTGTTAAGTGGATTATAACTACATTTAAATGGTGTCATTGTGAAGCACATAGCTAGTCGGAAAGGCCACTTGCGCATGTACTGTTTGTATTAACATGTACTCATTTTGTAACCAAAATCACTGAATAATATTAGATCTTGCTATGCATGTTCATAAAAAAAATCTATGTTAAAGTGTAACGCTGCATATATGAAGCATGGCACATTGTTGGGTAGTACTAGAAATGTAGAGGAAGTAGTATTAGAAATGTAGAGGATCTAACAGATTGGGAAAAAAATGTAGTTATTTGATCGATGTAAGAAATCGTAAGTAAGAAATGATGAAAAATGAGTTGCTCGATTAGTGATTTAATTAGTAGAATAATAATACAAAATGTAATTTGATTTGCAGTAAAATTTGAATTTAATGTGTTAGCGCGCTCTGCAAATAAAGTAAAAAATACAATGAGAAGTTAAAAATAAATTAGACTCTATGAAGTTGAAAAAATTGTAATATATGTAGCACAGAATTAAGATTTGTAGAATAGAAATTGGAAAAAGTGCATTACATTAGTAATTTGATTTATATAGAAATTTGTTAGCGCACTCCATAAATGGTACGCTTGTATGTGGTACGCAGTAGGTTATGTGTGATGGTACAGTTGTTGCCTGTGATATATACTAAGAGGGTTCAGTTTGGGATTATGTTAGGTACGCCATGGGTGACATCCAAGACTTGTTCGTGTTCTATGGAAGTGGTCTCGTACGGGACGGGCCGTACGGGGCAGACCTGAATAATTGTGACCGGATTGTGATCCGGGCACGCAATCTGAACACCATGAGCCTGTTGGAGCTACGGAGATGCGTGCGTTCCGGATTCGATCAGGACACCGCAAGGAACAAATTACGGATCGAGGCAGTGCATGCCACAGTTGGAGGTGCTGCAGGGGAGACAGTGTGGCAACTTATAAAGGTGACGAGCGACGCTTCATGGGCGAACTACATGGAGGTCGTGTGCAACCCAGACGCATTGATATATGCCAGGCCAATGGTGTATGTTCAATTCGTGAAGAGGACAGAATCATCCGCTATGGGTGGCTCTAGTGGTGCTGGCGGAGATGTAGAGCGTGCATTACTCTCCGGCGGTCATGAAGATGCTGATGAAGGAGAAGGAGGCTATGAGTCAATAGGAGATGGGGACCTGCGGAGGCGCGCGGAGAATTTTCAGCCGAACGAAGGTGCCAAGAGGTGGTGGGCCGCGCGTGTTGACTGTCACGAGTACCTTGAGAACCAGGTGCAGGAAAGTGAGGAGGAGGACGATGTGGAAACAGAGAGTTCAGGAGAGGAGGACGAAGGGGAACCTACAGCGGGAGGTGTGGTAGGTGGTGTTGTAACCACGGAGGGTGCGTACGTGCCGTCCAGATTGGACGACATCGCAGCGGAATCCCTAGTTCTGCCACGGGCGGAGGAGGCAGAGTGGGGATTCAATGAAGGCAGACTCGTTGTAGGGCAGAGCTTCCGTAACAAGAGTGCTGCACAGCAAGCTATTGCCACGTACGCCGTCAACATCAGTCGGACATATCGGGTGCACAGGTCCAACCCTGACACCTACATTGTGAAGTGTATGGACGGCTCCTGCCCTGGCAAGGTCCGTGCGCAGCGGTTCAGAGGCGCTGCCACGGACTTCCGGATAACGGTGCTGAACGATCACACTTGTGAGCTTGCGGCGCCACTACATAGGCACCGCAACATGACGTCGTCATATGTTGGAGAGGTGATAAGGCATCTTGTGGTTGCAAATGTATCCATTACTCCCAAGGTTCTCATGGCGGAGGTAGCGAACACGGTGGGGTTTGCTGTGAGCTACAAGAAGGTGTGGCGGGGGAAACAGAAGGTACTGCGGAGTATGTTTGGGACATATGAGGAGGCATATGATCTGGTCCCGAGATTGTTGTGTCAGATTGCAGCAGCAAACCCAGGCACGTTCATTAACAAGTGCGAGCGGGTTCATGAGACGGAAGGGCCGAATTGTTTTGTGCTTGACAGAGTGTTCTGGGCCTTCCATCAGGCAATAGAAGGCTTCAAGTGGTGCCGTCCAGTGCTAACGATGGACGGCACATTCCTATCTGGCAAATACAAGGGTACAATCCTGACCGCGGTTGCAGCAGACGCAAATGACCAGTTACTCCCAGTGGCATTTGCAATAGTAGAGAATGAGAGTACGGAAAGCTGGCTGTGGTTCCTTGTCAATGTGAAGCAGGCCGTTGTACAAGATCGGCCCGATGTGTGTGTTATCTCAGACCGCAATGCGGGCTTGCTGTCTGCAATGGGAACGATGCAGAACGGGACACAGCCTCCGTACCAGTGGAATGACATGAAGAACCGGTGGTGCATGAGGCATCTTGCGGCAAACTTCCACAGAAGGTTCCATAGCAAGGAACTAATGAAGATGTTTAAAAAACTTTGTATGCAGAACCAGAAGACGAAGTTCAATGCCCTGTGGAGCCACCTTGATCAGGAGACCAGCAGGCATGTCAGGCGTCTTGAGCAGGCTGAAGCGGGGGCCGTGGAGGGAGGCTCCACGAGACTTGGGGAGTTCACACAATGGGTGCAGTCCAATGCACCTAACCTGGAGATGTGGTCTCTACTGCATGACACCGGCGGAGCAAGGTACGGAATCATGACGACAAACATGTCCGAGGTGTACAATGGTGTTCTAAAGGGCGTGAGATCCCTACCTATCACTGCAATCGTTGAAGAGACCTGGAACCGTTCAATAGGATACTTCGTCAATAGAGCCATGATGGCGAAGCGGCATATGGACGAAGGCAAAGAATTCTCCGAGGTAGCGCAGGCCTACATGGACAAGAAGATGGAGAAGGCTCGTTCGCATATTGCTCAGACCATGGATGGCTTACGGAGGAAGTTTGAGGTT
The DNA here is from genome assembly GCA_017311315.1 of Dendrocalamus latiflorus. Taxonomy (NCBI): domain Eukaryota; kingdom Viridiplantae; phylum Streptophyta; class Magnoliopsida; order Poales; family Poaceae; genus Dendrocalamus; species Dendrocalamus latiflorus. The sequence continues at coordinate 33,422,818 of CM029630.1, forward strand.
CGTCTCAGACAGAGGTACATGATGGGGCAGGCTAGAGGGGATCGTAAGCAGGTGTGCACGATTGCTGACAGAGCGTCTTGCACATGCAACAAGCCGGAGCTTCTACACAAGCCATGCTCCCACGTGTACGCGGCATGCGCGTTATGGAACCAGGCGCCCACGCATTACATCTCAAGGTACTATGACATGAAGCACCTATTTGAAACCTGGAGCACGGAGTTCCATTCGTACGGGGTGGACATGCATTATAGGGAGCTCTGGCCAGGGCAGATCAAGTGGGTGCCGAACGATGCACTGAAGCACGTCGGCCGTGGGCGAAGACAGAGCCGTCGCATTCGTAACGACATGGATGATAGCCAGCGTGGGGATCGGGTTCGGCGCCCGAAGTGCAGACTATGCAAGACGGTTGGCCATTCATTTAGGCAGTGCCCAAACAGGCCGACATCAAGTAACGCTCCATAGTATGCAGCACATGGACTGTCATTGTGCACTGCTGGTTCCGTGTTTTGTAACTATAGCGGGTCTTTCCTATAACCTATGCTGAATGTATCTGACCAAATTATTTCCGTGTACAATTTGTTTGAGTCATTTCTTGCAGATTATGTTATGTTGTGACTTATTCGATATTTCGTTATCATTTGTTGTCGTTCGATGCAAATTGCGTTTGTTCATGTTTTGTTGTCATTTATTTCACGATGTATTATCATTACGTACAAATTATGTATGTTGCATATTCTCATGACACTGCGTACTGACTTGTTTTTAATCATCGGCAGGAGATGGCGTACGAGTTGCTTGAGGCCCGTTGGGATGACCGCCACCGATGCACCGCGTGGGCATCAATGCCTGATGGCCCTCCGTGTTTCGTCCTTAGGGGCCCCCGAGAGCACTGGCCTCTAGACGAGCGATACATCCCGCTGCTGCGAGACACCGGTCTTTTGCCCCTTGCTCGCATGCTGGATGTTCCGTATTCGTTGCAGTTCGATGCGGCGTTGCTGTCCGCACTCGTGGATCGTTGGAGACCGGAGACTCACACCTTCCACTTCCGGTGGGGCGAGATGACTATTACACTTCAGGACGTGTCCATGCTGACAGGTCTACCCATCCGTGGTGCAGCAGTAGTGCCACCCCCCAGGGCGGCGCATTGGAAGGCCGCCTTGGGTGCCCGATTCGGTATCCCGATCCCAGACAACATGTCTGGTGTGCCACACTCGTGGCTACGAGAGTTCATGACCTGCCCTGAGGACGCTCATGAGGGGGTCGTGCGGACGCACCTCATGGCATACATTCTTTTTTTGTTCGGATGGGTCTTGTTTCCTACGACCACTGGAGTCTCCGTGCATCCGACGTACATACACCTTGCTGAGTCCTTGGCGGATGCCTTGCCCGGCGAGGTGCCGCAGTACAGCTGGGGATCAGCAGTCCTTAGTGCCACGTACCGAGGCTTGTGTGATGCCTGTCAGCGTACTGAGGCCAGCGAGCCGGTCTTGGCGGCGTGCTATGTGCTCCTGCAGTACTGGTCTTGGGAGCACTTCACGGTTGGGAGGCCTAAGATCGAGAGGCCCGTGCACCCTTACGACCTCGTCCCGGAGTTGTACGGTCTGGCTGGTGGCGATGACCCCATAGATGGGCCGACTATGGGGACTCGTTGGACACATGGTCAGCTGCGGTGGGCTAAGGACAGAGCGAGGCGTGTGTACCCAGATTTCCATGACGATTTCGAGCGGCTTCCTGACAACGACATAGTCTGGTTCCCATGGGATGCAGGGTTCATTCAGCTCATTGCCCCCTACGGGTTGTCATCTCAGTGCCACCAAGACCACACGTACTGGTTGACGACCTGTCACCTCGTCTTCGCGCACTTCGTCGAACCGTACAACCCGCAGAGAGTGATGAGGCAGTTTCACCTCCACCAGCACGTGCCACCCCTCCCAGGACGGGCACTACTACCGAAGGCCCACCGGTAAGCCATTGCACGGTACCTGTACGTAAGGTAGTAATTTGTTGATAATACTAATTGTACAATATGTGCACTAACTTGCAGGCAAACAAGAAGAGGGCACCATGGTGACGATTGGACAGCCACACAGCGGCCGTGGACAGACCTGTGGCGTGACTCAGCGAGCACAGAGGTTGTGGCCGAGACTAGGCCACACGACATCGCCACATACGGTGTGTACCTAGAGTGGTACATTCCACGCACCCGCAGCAAGATTACTCGGCCTGCCCCACCCCGTCCTTCAGAGGTCGCGCACGAAGATGCCATACAGGCCGGCCCAGACCGTCATCGAGCAGCACGTCTTGACGAGGCGGTACGTGCACCTGCAGTACGTTTGTACTCATTGTTTCTTTACGTACAGTGCGTTTTAACTCATTTGCTGTTTACGTACAGTGCGAGCATATGCGTCGTGCTGAGAACGAGGCTTTTCAGATGCTGCAGCGTGGGGAGGGCGGCAACCGGGTTCTTGCTTCGGCGCGTAGCATCTTCAATGACCTCAGGAATGCGATCAAGGCCATGAGCTGTAGTCAGCACCGGGATGATGTCCATGAACGACGCGTCCGCAGAGAGCAGCCTTCAGCGCCGCCGTCGGCACCACCTTCAGCACGTCCGTCGTTGTACGGTGGTCGTCCATCGCAGTCCGGCGGTCGTCCGTCGCAGTCCGGCGCACGTCCGTCGATGTCCGGCGGTCGTCCGTCGCTGTCCGGCGGTCGTCCATCGCTGTCCGGCGGTCGTCCGTCGTTGTCCGGAGGTCATCCCAGCTGCGCTCCCTCGTCCTCACAGCCTTTTGGACCAGCGGTACGACATTTGCCATCAGTTCGTTTGTCCACTCGATTGCCATTTATTCGTAACACACGTTTTCCTTGCAGCAGTTGCGAAGGGATAGCACGTTGCTACAGCCGTCGTCATCCCGGAGGGCGGCGGACGAGCGTACAGATAGCGACCCTGAGACACCCCAGCAGATAGCGACATATGCGCCTGGCGGTCAGTCCACCCGAGCAGACACGCAACGGCAGTACGAGTGGTTCGGGCAGACGTACCAAGGTTACACGGCGCAGGAGTACATGGGTGAATTCGCAGCGTCGTCGTCATTCCAACAGCCGTATGCACCGGTATGTACGCATGTAGTGAACATACCACATGATACAAATAATGATTATAAACTTTTTTGTATTTTCCATTGCAGGATGTAGACCCCTCCGCCGATTGGCTGAGCTCTATTATAGGCCAGCAGTCGGCACTCCCCACAGAGATGTACCCACCACCGCCTCCGACGCAGACCTCGCAGTACGACCTTCGAGATGCACCGCGCTCCCCTAGCAGGTTCACCTTCTCGGAGGATCAGATACGTCGTCCGAGGCGGCGGCGACGAGATGATAAATGAATTTTTGTAATTGGGCTGTTGTAATTTTTGTGATGTTTTTCAAGTGCTTGATGGTTTGATGTTCAAATATGGTTTCCAGTATAAAAGGGTTGTTCTAAGTTCTTTGATTTACTACGCCATACAACCAACTGAGAGATGACAACACCGTACAACCCACATAATACGAAGGCCTCAGGCAATGACAACACGAAACAACACATACATTGCACGTACATGAAATGTAGCAAGTATTACAATCACCAACACACGAACGAACAAAACAACTAAAATACAACACAACCGTACTTAACACATTACCAAAATAACTTGACGACAACATAGCATAAAACATTAGCAACATACACGAGGAGAACCTCCAGCACTACAACTTGAGGATAACAATAATCACAAGAAACAAAATAGCACACAACATTAAATTTATCTTCCACTCGAGTCTGTCCAAACGATGCCGCATCCCGACGGGGTCGCAACCCCCCACGACAACTCTGTCATGGCGAACATTGGCAGTCCTATTGCCCATTTCATCCTCCCACACCCAGAATTGGCAACCACCATGAGCTTCCTGCGATTCCATGACAAGAATTTTTTTAAACATACCACCACGATTTCAATGAACCCGAAACAATCTGACTCACCGAGTGATGGGGGCACTTGTAGTAGTGTCGCCCAGGATTCGCGGCCGTCTGTGATGTCCTACGTCTAACCAAGGTGTTGCAATTTGGGCACATCACCGTCGGTGCCCATGAAGACGTGCTGAGCTGACTCATTGCCTAGTCTGGGGGAGTGAGCACGAAAGAAAACTACACTGCTTGTGAACAACTAACTCAGGAGGTGACTGATAACATGGCAAGGGAGTATGTGAGGGATGGCTCCGTTTTATAGGCTGTCTGGGGGGGGCAGCCTCACGCACAAAGAACACAGACAGCACAATTCATACACGCACATAAAGGGGCACCTTTGCTTAGTGATATGACAAAACGGGCCAGCTTTCCGCAGTGACATGAAAAAAGAGGGCAGCTTTGCCCAGTGATATGACAAAACGGGGCAGCTTTGCCCAGTGATATGACAAAAAGAGGCCATCTTTGCTCAGAGACATGACAACACGGGGCAGCTTTGTTCAAAGAGATGACACAGGACAGCTTTTCGGAGTGAAATGACAAAATATGCCGGCTTTGCTCAGTGAGATGACTAAAAGATGCCAGCTTTGGGCAGTGAGATGACAAAAGATGCCAGCTTTGGGCAGAGACATGACATAACGGGGCAGCTTTGCTCAGTGAGATGACAAAAGATGCCAGCTTTGCGCAGAGACAAGACATAACGGGCAGCTTTACTCAGTGAGATGACAAAAGATGCCAGCTTTGCGCAGTGACATGATAAAACGGGGCAGCTTTGCTCAGTGAGATGACAAAAGATGCCAGCTTTGCCCAGAGACAAGACATAACGGGCAGCTTTACTCAGTGAGATGACAAAAGATGCCAGCTTTGCGCAGTGACATGATAAAACGGGGCAGCTTTGCTCAGTGAGATGACAAAAGATGCCAGCTTTGCGCAGTGACATGACAAAACAGCCCAGCTTTACTCAGTGCGACGACAAAACATGCCAGCTTTGGGCAGTGGCAGTACTAAAGAGGGCATCTGTTCTCAGTGACATGACAACAAGAGGTCAGCTTTGCTCAGTGAGATGACAATTCAGGGCAGCTTTGCTCAGAGTTCGTATACAAAACGGGACCTTTTTCAGTGATACCGCAGCACTCCCATCTTTACTCACTGCTACCACCACGCGGACCAGCTTTAGACGTACGAGTAGAGACCAAAAGAGCCCCTATAAATTCGTATGCATTCCATTTCCCAGCGAACATTGCCCATCCAAACCCCATACTACATCGCGCTTCCCTCACCCTCACCCAACCGGGATGGACAAAGGCAAGACGAAGCAATGGGACAAGATGGTGAAGGATTGGAAGGAGACCCGTGACATAGCACGGTCAGCTGCGGCCCGCGATGCCGCACGCGATGAGAAAATAAGGGCGATACAGGCCCGGGTAGAACAAGCCCATCGTGCTACGATGAAAGGTCCCCCCCCAGAGCGCCCGCGTAGCAACAACCCAATCCCGGACGTCCCCACCGAGCGTTCGCCACAACTACCACCTGAGGGGGAGACACCTCCCCTTTGTTGGTGCGGGGACGTGTGCAAGTTCTTCAAGTCTAAGCACCGCATCAGTCTAGGTATGCGTTACTGGGGTTGCGCAAACTACTCCAGTGACTACCCCAACCGCCGCTTTGACACCGCAACCTATCGGCAGCCGGTAACGACCACATGCACCATTTTCCCCTACCTTGTCTCCTTCACAGCACGCACTAACAATATCTCCAATGTATTTACAGTCTCCGGAGCCCCTGTGTGGCTACCGCAAATGGATCGATCTTGAGATCCACCCTGAGGACCAATGGACCCTTGACTTCGAGGAGTGGAATGTCACAAAGGAGAAGGAGTTGCTGGAGGAGGAGCGCCGCAAGCACGAGCACACCCTGCGCATACAGCGCGAGACGCAAGCTCATCTTGAAGCGTGCACGCGTACGGAGCGGGAGGCTCGCGAGATGGAGCGCGAGAGAAAGAGGGAAATTGCGGCTAAGGCAAAAGAGGCCGGAGAGGAGTTCAATGCCGAGCGGGCAAGGAAGGGAAAGTGGCCCCGGTCCACACAGTAGGTTGTACGAGCAGTTGGGTGGGTTAGTCGCATATCATGCTATATGTTATGCATGTAATAAAAATCTACGCGGCATGTTACTCCCAACTGTATTATGAAGTTTAATATCTCGTATTTTCGCATTCCATGATGTAATAGACCTAGCAAGTTATTTCCCCTAAGGCATGCATGTTAGGACTAGTGGTGGAATTCTGAACATTAGAAGTACAGAGTTCCACACATGCCACATGCCACTGGTCACATCACTTACCGCTTTATGTATCGAATCGTTCCTAAAAAAATGTACCCAAATTTTTTATGCATCTACAACTTACATTGAAGATAAACTTCTATTACAACTTTATCTTATTTTTACGCAGTTTATAACTACAAAATTGACAAAACATACAAACATGACGCGGATTGCAAACCCTTAAAACATACCAAACCCTAAAAGTCACTTACCACTTTATATATCGATCGTTCTACGCACAATCGTTCCTAAAAAATTTTTACCCAAATTTTTTATGCATCTACAACATATAATCAACATAAACTTGTTTTAAAATTTTTCAAATTTTTTTCTGATTCACAACTGCAAAATTAACAAAACTTATAATCATACATGTTCAATATCACTTTCCTTCATTTCCTCCAATTGTTCATATCACATTTGTGCTCGAAAATTTTTTCTTTAAATTGCTTCCAATAAAACAATATACCATGATCGAAATTTGTTATTGTCACTTCAACACATTTTTCACGGTCAGCAATATAGGAAAATCACAAAAACACTAATCGTTACTTCACACAAATTTCGTTCGTACTCTACCAACCAATATTTTTAATTTTCAAAATTGCACAACTAATTACACATCCAGAATAGTGGACTCCACTTCAAATTCATATTTTTTCACACATCATTTCATATATATACATAAATTTTTATTTAAAAAATTATCTTTACAAATGCATACAAAAATAACTTGAATTAAAATCCTACCCGTGCAAACCCTAACCGGGGGGTGGGACCCACGGCGGAGTGGTGCGGTGTGGTGCCGCACCATTAGGGGAGTGGTGCGGTGCGGCACCGCACCATCTACGTGGCACGTACGGCGGGGGTGTGGTGCGGTCGGGGACCGCACCACTCAGGTGTGGTGCGCTCCCCGGCCGCACCACTGGACACGTGTCGCGTTGCCGTTAATCGTGCGGTCGTTTGGGGGCTATTTTTGGAATTATGTTTTCAACGCGGCTATTTTTGGAATTTTGGGTATCAACAGTGCTAGAAACGTCCAAAACTTGAATGGCCCCCTCAGTTTGAAATAAGCTAATTTATAATTTATTTTATATTATAACTAATTTATTTTACACTATAACTATTAGTGATTTTTTTAATATAATTAAAATTAAAAAACAAAAAATATGTTAGCTCATCACAGATAACATAAACGAATAAAAAAAAGATAAAAAAAACTTGAAAAATCAAAATACTAAAAAGGATAAAATTAAGGAATAGCAAGCTAGATGTCAAAAACCAAAAACTAAAGCGAAACAAACGGGCCGCTGCATTTGGCTGGCAACTAGTCTAGTGGTAATTGTTTATTCATTCCTCGAGGAGATGAGGTGACCATGTTGCCATGGATGCTGTTGATCGATTGCTTGCGTTCCAAATAACTGATCAAGAAGTGAAGTTAAAGCAAAGCGAATGTCCCAAGTCCAACAGGGGCATGCATGCAGCATTTGCAGGGGCAGATGCAAAGTGTCAAGGGTTAATAATTAAGCAGGGCAAAGGGGAGGCAAAAGCGGGGGGGGGGGGAGTCAACCAGCCCTACCAATAGAGCTGGGTCGACAGTTAAATGAGACCTCATGAGCACACACAGGCGAAGTGATGTAGTAAGATCACGCAGTGGTAGTTTCATTAGAGAAATGGGTATTTGATATTAACTATATCTTATTTTTGTTATTTGAATTTGATTTTGAGAATTTGCATTTTGATATGTTGCTATCAGTCTAACGGCGGCCTGACTGGCCATGGGATGGAGGTCAGATTGGACGGCGGTTAGACCGGCCATTGTATGGCGGCCAGCCCAGTGTGCGGTAGTACCGGCCTTTTGTTGACGGTAACTATTTTCTAGATAAGGTCTTTTAGAGGTTTTGGTCTGAGACCTATTGCGGTAGTACCAGCATTGGAAATACAGTATGACCAAGGTGGAGTGGCCTAACCGGCCACTGAATGATGGTCTAATCAGAGTAGTGTTAGCGGTCTAACAGACTTGGTGGCTGTGGTCAAACCGGCCCTCTGTCCTGTTGCTAAGTTGGCTTGGTTTTTGGGTTGTGAGTCATGGCGATGTCTATGCAGTTGTTAGTCATAGGGTTTTCTTGCAAGTGTGAGTCATGGTGTGTCCATGAATCATTTGATTTACTGGTGAGAATCAAGTACATGTCATTTGTATTTGGATCGATTTCCTGTTCTTTGGTGTGCACATGATTTAATGATTGTTGTGGCAGCAGCATGACTGAGATTTGGTGGCCGTAGCATGTCACATAAGTCTAGGTGAAGCATCATTTCAAACCGTGAAGAACAAGAGAAAGACAAGGTCATGAAGAGGCGAGAGCATGCATGTGGTGTACAGATTAGACTTGTGCGTTTCAAGTGGTGACGTTTCTCAGTGTAGACGTACAATCTTGGCAGCAAGTATGTGAACATCACGGACTATGATGTGATGTGGGTGCCAATTGTACTCAAACGCTTCAAGTGGTGACGGCCTCGGCGCAGTCATACGATCTTGGCAATGAGACAATAGACATCACATATTCGTGAAGACCGGTGGGTAGCAATTGAGAAAATTATTTAATACTAGGTGGATTGTAGGTTTGTAAAACCGCAGCGTTGGTCTAAAATTTCAAATTATTGATGAAATTTAGACAAAAATTTAAATGGGGATAATTCGGCCAAAATTTGACCGAACTATTGTGCTTTCGGGGGGGTAACGAAAGAGACAAAATTTTGTCATTTCGGTGAAATTTCGTCATTTCGGCGAAATTTGGTCCGAAATTTTAAACCCTGTCCACGACCAACTTTATTGGTCGGAGCAAAGGTCGAAGAAGTGACGAGGAAGGAGAGCTAACAAGAGGAGAAGAGAGCACACACACTGACACACACAAGCTCTCTACACTACATTGCATGGCACCTACTTGAGAGCGACCTCCCGCCTCCCACCCAAACTCCCTTTTATACCTCACCCTCTTCTCCATCTCGATCTCTGCCTGTCCTCATTCCCGTCATAGTCGATCGTCGTCTCCGCTTGCAACGGCTTCACCGCCATTGAGCTAGGCATCTAGCTAGCTCCTCTGCGACGTCTTCGCTCCGGGCGACATGGCGAAGCGGCCGTGCGGCACCAAGAAGAAGCTGAGGAGAGGCCTGTGGTCGCCTGAGGAGGATGAGAAGCTGATGAACCACATTGCCAAGTATGGCCACGGCTGCTGGAGTTCTGTCCCCAAGCTAGCAGGTACTGTACCATATGCATGCTAACTATATCACTAGCTAGATAGCAGTAGCACTCCAACAATGTATGTACGTGGTAATCACTAGTCAGCTAAGATCTGATATATCAGCGGTACTACTCTAGGATTGTGCTTAAGAAATGGTTTTATATGTTATATTTTGTGGAATTTAATTATTAACCTTTTGAAGTGCTAGCTTAATGGAATTATTAGTTGCGTTGTTGCATTAGGCCTTGAGAGGTGTGGAAAGAGCTGCAGGCTGAGGTGGCTAAACTACCTCAGGCCGGACCTCAAGAGGGGTGCATTCTCTCAGGAGGAGGAAGACCTAATCATCCATCTCCATTCCATGCTAGGCAACAAGTAAGTACCAAATTAAAGATCCATATATGTACTACATCAGCAAATTACTTACTGCTCCTTCTTTGGCCAATTTTAGCTAACCAAATGAGAAATTAATTAGTTAATTGTTTGCTCCTGCATGAGCAGGTGGTCTCAGATTGCGGCGCAGCTGCCAGGGCGGACGGACAACGAGGTCAAGAACTTCTGGAACTCGTACATCAAGAAGAAGCTCCGCCAGCGCGGCATCGACCCAGCCACCCACAAGCCGCTCGCCGAGACCAGCAACCGCTGCGCCGCCACAGCCGCCAGCCGCACCGCTGTGTTCAGCGACGCCGAGCTCATCCTGTCATCCGTGGGCCAGCAGATGCCGCACATGCCGCCGGTGGTGACGGCAGAAGGCTACATGTACAGCCGGAGCAGCGCGGACGGCGGAGCGAGCGCGAGCGCAAACGCCGCGGTCGGCGGCGCGTGCTGCGATGGATCCTTGTCGCTGCCGGAGTACAACAAAACAGCGGATTTCACTGGCTACTTGGACGCTGACGTGCTGCACTGCGGCCCCTCCAGTGCTGTACACCCGGCGGTTATCCCGTCAGTGTCGAGCTCCAGCAGGCTGAACTCGATGGCTGGCCTAAGCCCCGCGGCCACCACCACCGCCACCACCACCGACGAGCAGTGCAACAACCACAGCAACAGCAGCGGTGGGTTCGAGTCGACGCACAGCAGTACCACGGCCACCAACCACCTGCCGTGGCTGGAGCTGGGGCCGAGCAGCGCCTGCACGGACGCCGCCGCCGACAACTACGGCGCGGCGCTGGACGAGCTCAAGTGGTCCGATTACGTGTTCGATGGCTACCAGCTGCAGTACCAGGGCATCCTGGGACAGTGCATCTATGGCGACAGCAAGGACACGGTGCAGTTCGACACGCACGAGTTAGCAATTGATGCTTGAATCGAACCCAACCAACGCGAACGGCGGCGAGCATTTAATCACTGCATGCTAAGCTACAGATTCTATACGTGCATGTGCGTACGTACGTACGTACGTACCACATAGCTAATGTTTCATGTCTGGTGAGGTTTTGGTTAATTAGTAAATTTTTTGCGTTCTTCTGCTGGGTGATTATTAATCGAGACCAGGGTTGCGCTTGTTGCGTAACCTGCGTGTGATAATTAAAGCCTTTGCTGGTACAACATGTAAAGTGCATATGATGGTGATGGTGATCGGTACAGAATTATATGGATGCATATATATGTAAGAGATGTTTAATTTTGCGTGGTTAATTAAATAAAGAGTGTTGAATAATCAATCTCAGCTTCGATCTACGCCAGGCTTCATCACGGGGTCCTTGATATATGAGAACGCCCTCCTTTTTCTTTCGGTGATGGTGGTGTTGGTCCCGGACGTCGCTCGTGCCAGCTTCAATTTGGCTATGATTGGGCTACATATATGCAAGGTTCTGGGATTCAAAAGGCTAAAAATTTCGGTGGTCACCGAATTTGACGAAATTCGGAAATTTCGGACCGGTTTTCAGCTATGTTGACCAGTCAAACATTTCGTATTTAACTGAATTTTGACAAATTTAATCCGAAATTTTGATAAAAACAGAACACCCCACCGATAGGTCGTAAGCATAGGAGCAACTGAGCAAGCAATGCATTCTTTCCCAGTGATCAATCAGATGGCCACCGAAATGGACGAATTTTGACAAATTTAGACCTTTCTCGGGCCTGTCCGAAATGGACGGATCCCACCGAATTTCGACCCTTTCGGGTCAAATCCCAGAACCCTGCATATATGCAGGCCCATATAGTAGAAGACGTACTTTTTCTGTAGAACTTTTGTCTTGTACGTAGCTAGCACAAAGATCATCTTAGTACGTGACCGTTCTTTTTTTTTTTTGGAATGTGGTCGTAGCATTGCAAAATTGTACCGGAAAATAAAAAAAATACGTAGTTGGCTAATGACAATTAAGTGCAGAAGAACTGAAGGTGCAGGCCTGAGCCTTTTTGCTCCCTCCATTCCTGATCAATCGACGATCAGGATGAATGCACACAAGACGCTTTAACTGCAAGGGTCAAGGGCATATGCTGATACGCATCAAGCTAAGCTACCGAGAGCAACTTGGGCAATCATGCATGGAGTACCAATTAATTTAAGTACATGTCATGTGCTTCTTAAAAAGAAATGTACTGAAGCGGCTAGTGTGTGAAGCGCATGGTCGGTGTTCACAATGCAAGTGCATGTGTGCTTGACTAGCCATGTACGTCTTGCAGGAGCGCCTGCAAATGTAAATATCGTATATACAAACTAAGCGGATTGAGCGCAGTGTTTACCGTCTATGTAGCTGTGTGTATCACTCTAATGACTGCTACGCTTCTGTTTCGATATGGATTAGCTACTCTATTGTACTAGATCAACATATTAATGCTAGACACCTTTCATTAGTTGTCTAATTTGTTTTATCATTTTACTTGGACTATCAGGTGCCGACAGTCGAGAGATAAGGCCAAAAGCAGAGAGGAGTAGAGACACCTTAGATGGGCTAAGTAGAGAGTTAAGTGCTAAGATATTTGGTTACTAAAAAAACTCAAAGTTGAGTGCTGGCCCCTAATCGACCTTCTTTGGTTCCCCTAATCGACCTTCTTTGGGTCCGTCCCTGTCTGACACGCCGCGGAGCTCTCGTCGTCTGCGTTAGAGATCATTATGGAAGGAATGACTGGTATTAATGTATTAATGTACTTATGCGTTAGAGACTATCTTATGTCCAACAATGACGGGAAATGTACCTGGACTAGCTACCAGGCATTGATTAAGGACCAAAAAAACGTTCAACAAAACCAAATCAAATTGCACACAACAGCGCGGCGCGCAACATAAGAAGACCGAATTACCATGGACAGCTCGAGATCAATGACGGGTTTTTTAAATTTAAAGTTAGCTTATATTTTTACTAATTAGCTTTTAAACGGTATATTTTTTAAGGTATAATTAATAGAAAAATCATAGTAAAAAATATACTAAGTTCAGTTGTACCGGCTAAAATCATATGCGATTATTTTCTTCTACGTACTACCTCTCACGAACACACAAAATTCAAATATTTAAACCATAAAACATAAATCATCGGACAAAAAACCCACTCATTTATTAGTTCACGCGGCATGCCAGCAGCCAGCTAAAATTAACACCACCATGCACGTTGCAAGTACGCACACGCACGCACTACAGCCCGCAGTGTCGCGGCGGCAAAGAAGACCTCCACACGCGCGCGCGTCGATAGGCGGCGCCCCGGCGTAGAAAGAACTGCTTCCGCTACGTGAGCGACGGCCGGCGCCGGACGCAGTCGCCGTCCGCCTCCAATACACGCCTTCTGCTACTTACGTACGTGAGCTATGGCAATCGCGGGCCAGCCGCCGACCACAGCAAGGATCGACGCGGCGCAGACGTGCACGCAGTTTGATGCGCACGGCCGGGCTCGATCGATCGATCAGCAATTATTGGTGCTAGCCAGATAGAATTAAACCAACTCAAACGGTGGCTAAGGGTATATATAATAGTTTATCATTTATGTTGTCTCTAAATAGATCTAAGTCATGTAGCAATCATGTAAGAGACAACAACTCTAATAGTTTATCTTTTGGCACAGAAAACAACATCATTTTATAATATACCCTAACAGTTGGCCCACAAGTCGCTCTTCTTTCCATCCTTTTCTTTTCCTTCTTCCTCATCGAAACCATGCTTGACGAAGAGAGCACACCAACACCGTTGCCTCCTTCCTCACCACCGGTGGGCGGCAAACCTCTCGTCAGTGGCGAAGCTAGAGCAAATCAGAGGGGGGTGCGCCTGCTTTATAGATCGGTAGACTTGAGCCGTAGCTATGGTGAAAAATTGATCTACTCAATGGTATTTTATTTTTTTCATGGGTGCATCCGCATCCACAAATCACTATGTAGCTTCGCCACTGCCTCTCGTCACCGCTGTTGCTGTCTGTCCCATCCTCTCCCAGCTCCCCACACCTTCCCTGTCCTACCCACATCTCTACTCCCTGATTGAGCTCCTCCCACTGCTGGCCGTTGGCGCCTTCCTCCCTCACCACCACCGACTGCCAGCTCCCTCCTCCCTTATCGCCCCCGGTCACCATCTCTGAGCTCGTCACTGCCCACCTCAGAGATCACCGCTGAACGTGTAGATCTGGTGAGATCTGGCCCGCCACCGGATTCGATGGGATTGAAGCCATGGCCATTGGATCTGGCCTGCCGACGCCCGGATCAGGTGAAGACATGCCTGATGATGTCGCCTTGGCCGTCTGTGTCTCTCTTTGATGCCCTTCGCCACTAAGTGAGTCATCCTCTTTGTCGCGCATCCGAGCTACACCATCGTCTACGCCACACACATCACATGGGGAGCGGACGACGTCACACCAATAGCACGTTCGCTCGTCACTTCGGTCTTGGTTCGCGTGAAGCGACTGTTACGTGAGGAGAGGACGTCTTTTCTTCTCTCTCCTCCACCTAGAAAATCAATTACCGACATGGCACTATTGAAGATATCCTCATAATCACTGCATGCTTGTAGTAGTAACATATTTGTACATGCATGTATAGAGTACATGTGTAGTACCAGCTAGCGCTAACATTATGTAGGTGCATAGTCGGCGCGCTAGATAGCTAGTGTCAGTTTTACTGATTCAGATGTTAAATGATTACTTAGGTGTGAGATCTCGATCGGTATAAGTCTATGGATGATGGGTTAAAAACCACATCAGTCTTTTGATCTGATGTCTGGCTTAAGAGTGAGTACGGTACACGTTTTTCAGTAAGCTAATGACAGTCAAGGACGATATATGCCTAAAATGTGGCCTTTTATTTAGGTAGGCTGCTGGTTATGTTGTGCTTTCATCATGACAAGGTACTGAACGGACCCAGGATTTCTAAAATAGGTATTCAGAGTTAACAAATGAAATATAAAAATCCATAATAGTAAAAAAAAGTACAAAATGTTTCATGCTAGATATAATACCTGTAAATAATTTAGAAAAATTAAAAATATTTTAGGGAAATTACAAAATAACTTAAGATAAAACTATGTTGATGCAGTCTGGTGTGTATAGCATGCGTGCACCAATGCACGACAACATATAGTCGTTGTCTAGTGCCTACTGCTTTGTGGACCTAGCCACCGCCGCTGCACACTCTCTCCTCGGCTCTCAGGTGACAGTTGTTGCCCTTTTGCTCCTTACAGACGTATCGCCGCTTGTCGTGGCTATGCTCCTTGCTACGGAGGCCAAGTCAGAGACTAGAGTTGCTCTTAACCCCTCACCAAGTCGCTCGGTGGCCAATTACCTCTCGATCTCGTGCACCAATGCCACCGGGTTTGGTAATTTTGGTCTGGATTAATGGAGCTTGAGAGAGACACAAAGAGAGAGGGGGAGGGGTAGGTTAAAGTTTAAGGGGTCTACGGATAGACCAATGGGCCAGTCTGATGAGGTAACGGATGTGTTATTAGGCCGCGCTATTGTAGGTGAATTGGAGAGGGGAGGTGTGGGAGTAAGTTGAAATCGATTGGTGGAGGGGAGGTGTAGGAGCGGGTTGAAATCAATTGGAGGAATATATATAAAATATTTTGTCTAAATATCAGTATATATGTGTAATATACCTACTAAATATTGAGTATTATATGAAAAAAAATTCGGGTATTCAATTGAATACCCTTGAATCAAGGTGGGTCCGCCCATGTGACAAGGCTATTAAGGTCATATACATCGTGACGCTTGTACCAGACGCTTTGGCAAAAAAAATTGCCTCTCTTGCCAGGTGGACAGCATCGTTAGCTATAGGGGCCCAAGACACAGCTAAACTAGGAGGCCGGCGCTACGAGCAGTTCGCACGTGGGAAATTGATAGAACAACCGATTCATGATTTAATACCAAAGATCCAAAATGTAATATCTCAAGTTAGGTAGGAACTTCGAGTAAAGGAAAGAATAAAGAAGGTGTTGCTGGCGCTGTTTCTTTTACCTCACGGTTGAGGAGGTGAAGGCGATACAGAGATCGGAGGCAGCGTGCGGCGGCGGAGTGGAGAGAAGCAAAGGTCTACGTCATGTCTCTCTCTCTCCGTCACAGTATACCCGCCTTAATCCGCTCCCTCTTCTCCTCCAGCCATGGCGGTTGCACATTCTGCTGTTGTTCTTGCTCCTCGACTCGACCTAGCTTGTCGGTCCACGAGAAGGCGAATCAGATACCAGCTAGTGTTCATGAATCAGATCTGCTCGCCTGTCGTCGTCGTCGGTGAGAAGGCGAGCCACCGAAGAAAAAGGAGATGCCAGATCTGGCGAGACAAGGGAAATCGGTTTGGTGCGGATGGAGACAAGGGAATGTGCAGAGAGGGGTAGGTGGAGGAGCTCGTCTGCGTCAATCATTATACACGTACTTATATGCTAAGGACGCGCATGTAGGTCAGGGAAACCTTTCGTGCATGGCGACGTGTAACCCACACAGGTAGAATCCCGCGCCCATGGAAACATGCATGGAGTGGAAACTAGGAAGTAAGCCGTGCATCATATGTCAGTGCTAACTGCTTGGTATAGAACGGAGCCTGTAGCTAGTAACAGAAAACATGGTGCCATTTTTACCATTTCAGACCTTTCCCTGCAGGTATCTGATGATTGCTGAAAAGATAAACATGGCCAGGATTCAGGGGAAGGGGAAGTGCAGTGCCCAGCTCAAGGTGAGAGAAGAACAACGCCTTTTTCTGGACGACAGAAAACTAGAAAAGAATGACTGTGAAGTTGGCAGCTGGCTAGTTGGCTAATAATCCTACCGGAAATATCACATGTAAACCACTATTTCAATCGCACCAAGTAACCAAAATACCAACATCATTATTCGACCCAGATCGAGCTACTGCAGGAAAGCCGAAATTCTACTCGATCGTGGGCTGGATATATAAGAAGGCCCAAAACCAACTATTTCGACCAAACAATTAAGCGTGAATTCGCAATTGAAAGGCCTGTATGGAGGGATTTTTATGGTTAAGTTCAAAATTTTAGATAAATCCCACAAATTCCAAAATGATCACTCTCATCAGGGGCGAAGCCACGTTGTGGCTAGTGGGTGCGACCGCACCCAGAGAAAAACGTAACACAATTATTAACCCTAATTTTTCACCTTATTTGCACCCCTCAAAACTAAAGTGGCGCACCCAGCCTCAAGCAAATCTTTTCTGTAGCCAGCCCAGCACTAGAAGCCTGCAGCCCAGTAGCCCAACACCCTTTAGGAAGTGCTGCACAGCCGCACCCCCTCATTTTTCTCTAGCTCCACCCCTGAGTCTCTCATCTTACTCTTGACCCAATGACCCGTACGCAGAGATTGGAAACAATGACCAGAACGTACATATAGAGATGGGACAACTGATCAGACAAAGCTTTCGAACAACAGGTTATGCTGGGGCCTTGGCAAAAATCAACAGGTAAACGACGATCGAGAGAACTGTTTAAAAAGAAGGATAATTATTGTAACAAGTTCTTTTTTAGTGAGGAATCTTCAGCCTGTTCGCTGTGGCTTTTTAAAAATCGTTTTTCTATAGTAAATAATTTTTTATAGTATTTAACTTTCAAACGATACTTTGTTGCAAGTGATTCCTCCCTTCCCCAGCACGGCCACGGAGCATAATGTCTTTATGCTATATTCCTCCGTTGCAAGTGATCCTCTTTTTTCTTCCCTTTTGTGGTGAAGATTCATCTGTTTCAATTATGACAAGGGTACGGGGAGGGCAGCACAAAATCATCATGGGTCGTGTGGCAGAAGTCTGGATTTTGATCGGGCAGGGATTCGCTGATGTTTTACCTTTCGAAATCGAACAGTGAAACTTGAGAGCTTACGTACGTCAGTCAGTATATGATAAAATATCATTTAGTTGTGCAGACTAGTGAGCTGTTAGAAGAAGAAGAAAATGGAGCGGCATCACTCATGTACAAATTGGACAAAATTTAGAATATAGTACTTCATTTTATCTGGTGAAAAAACAACAAATTACCACCAGCAAGTAACTTTGCCGGGCTAGAGAAGCAACTAGCAACATGATGATCATTCAGGTACGTAGCTTCATAAAAACAAGTAAATGTAGGGACAAGGACTTAATTTGCTACGTAACCAAAATGCCATGCGCAGTCCCATCATTAGGCCAGGAAAGTCACAAGAACTCGCAACCATAGGCTCGCCGATAATCACTCTGTACAGCAACTAATTAAACCATGGCAGGTCGGTCGTAAATTCGTAGGAACGTCCCAGAACGACTAGTGCTTCAGTAGGATCACTGCCCCCGCCGCAGTGCATGCAGCTCTGGTGGTTTCTAGAGGTTGTGGGCGGCGAAGAAGGCCTCTAGGTCGGCCCCCGCGTAGAACTCCTTCCACCGCGCGGCCGCACCGGCCGCGGACGCCGCGACGACGGGCCTCCGCTTCCTCGGCGCGGGCGGGCACGCCATGGTCCCCGCGCCGGACGCCGCCGTGGCCCGCGCGCGCCTCGGCGTCCGGCTCCCCGCGGATTGCTCCTCCCCGCCGCCGTCCGCCTGCTCGTCGCCGCGCCACTTCTCCAGCGGGAGCCCCATGCCGTGCGCTCGATCGCTCGTGTACTTTTACGTGGATTCCAGTGGTTGCGGCGGGACGTACGCGGGCGTTATATAGGCGAAGGTGGCGTCAGGTGTGGGGTGGTAGTGGAGCGGGAGAACGCGGGACGGTGGGGGCGGAGCGGCAGCCGAGGTTGACAGATTTATGGCTAAGATATATTGATGGTTAGTAACGCTAGCTCATTCCTTCCACCACACGTTAATCTTCCGGTCGTTCTAGTTGCTTTGGTAACGCTTGATTTAGTTCGAGTAACGGCAGTCCTAAAGAAAACATGTACCCCTGAAAAAAGATCAAGCGATGGCATCAGCTAAAACTCGCTGCAAATCACTGTAGCAGCATGCGTTTATCGCGCTGATGCAGATGATCCGACTCCGATGATGACGTGTCGTATGGATTACTTGGGGGTGGAGCACTGGAGTTTCTTCCCCCCTTGAAACAGGCAGTCCATTTGTGGGAGAGCTTAGAAGAAGGCTGGGCCATAAGTTAGGCCCATACTCATTTCCTGTTTTGGGTTTCGACAGCGATTCGTGCAACACTTGGTCTGGCACCTAGTGGCGTCGAGTCGCCCACCTAGGGCCCAGGTCTACAACACCACCTTTTCTAGCCGAATTTTTTGTATTTTAGCCCTTTTTTGAAAAATATTCACATTTAGACCCTGGTAGTTTTAATTCCGTTTTTGGACCCAGGGGGTCGGAGCCGTGACCCACGGCGCCGAGGTACCACATCTCGGCGCCGTGGTCCACGGCGCTGAGGTGCCAGGCCCGCTCCAGCGTGGTGGACTGCGTGGCGCCGACGTGGCAGCACCTCGGCGCCGTGGGTCGTGGCTCCGACTTCGGCGCCGTGGGTCGTGGCTCCGAGCTCGGAGCCGTGGGTCATGGCGCCGAGCTCGGAGCCGTAGATCTTGGCGCCGAGCTCGGGGCACTTGTCCAGGCGCCGAGCGCATAGACGTTCATTCGCCGCCCGACTCGTCACCCCCCCCCCCCCCCGCCTCCCCTGCCGCCAGCGTCTCCCCGCCGCCTCCCCTGCCGCCGCCGCCTCCCCGGCCGCCATCGCCTCCCCGGTCCCGCCGCCTCCCCGGCCGCCATCGCCTCCCCGGTCCCGCCGCCTCCCCGGGCCACCAGGTCCTCCCCGACCCCGCCGCCTCCCCGGGCCGCCAGCGCCTCCCCGCCGCCTCCCCGGCCGCGAGCGCCTCCCCGCCCGCGAGCACCTCCCCGGCCGCGAGTGCCTCCCGGGCCGCCAGCGCCACCCTGGCCGCGAGCGCCTCCCCGGGCCGCCAGCGCCTCCCCGCCCGCCTCCCCAGCCGCCAGCGCCTCCCCGCCTCGACCGCCAGTGCCTCAAGGTGACGACTTCTCCTCCAAAATGTTCGTTCTATGAATGCCAGTGCCTCAAGGTGTCCAGGTAGTTTTTGAGGATGTGATGTCGAGTGGGCTGATGTGTGGTGCTATGAATGTCTGATGCTTAGGCTGTTTATCCCTTATTTATCACTGTCGCTTGGGCAATGGTGCTGTAGAATGGAAGGATTGTGTGGAGTATTGGAGTCGGCGATATGGCTCGCTATAAGTCAAGTTGATTCTTTTGCGACAAGAGGACTAGTGCTATATAAATGTGTTGCTGTGATGTTCTAGGCTCTGATAGGTTTTATCATTCTTGAACTTTGGGGTTGCAACAGATAATGAACGTAGTACTACCTTGTTCGTAGTGTTGGATTTGGATGGGATTGTAGTATTACCTTGTTACAGCGTGCCTCGATTCTGTCACAGATTTGGTGACTAGGTACTTATTAGTTACTATCTAGGGACTTATTAGTTACTATCTAGTATCCAATTTCGATTGAAGGTATTAAGTTTGGTTTTCTGTACGAACTAGATGGACAACCTAGTCACCCTATATCATGGAGGCAGTGTGACAAGTGATGATTATGGAAATGTTCGATTTGTTGAAATGCAAAGGGTGCCTCTGATATTCAGTGATCGGCCGTCGTTTAGTGAGTTGGTTGCTAGGGCCCGGGAGGAGCTACATTGTCATGCAAACGAGGAGAGCATCAGAGTTGAGGGGTTACTTCACTTCGGTTCGAAAGACACAATTCTAAGGCGGTTGATCTTAATTGGTTGTGAGGATCAGTGGGACAAATATGTCAAATTGGTTATGAAAAATGAGTTCCAATGTTTGGACCTTGTTGTGCGGAAGGTGTCCATTGATCCCACCCCTCATGGTTATTCACCAGAACTAGGTGATCAGGCACCGTTTGACCCTCCGTTACCAGACCTTGCGGTGGATGTGGAAGAAGTGACTGAGGTGCCCGATGCTCTATCTGCCCCGAACGAGGTTCAGATTTCTCAACCAGTTCGAGTCGAATGTCGGACTGATGATGTCGTGGCGGCCCCTCAGGATCATCCCAGTAAGTGTCGAGCAACTCTTTAGCCTTTTCCCGTCATTCCATTATTTTGTCTCAATCCCATCGTTTTCGTGCTTATGATGTAGGAGACATTCCTGATAATGTGGGTGCTCCTCCCGTTGCTCCATATGGCAACGTTGAAGAAGTCTGTAGGGACTCCAACAGTGTGGATGTTCAAATTGTGGATGATCTGGAGCCTTACGAGATCGTCAGGGCCATTGATTCTGATGATGACCGCCCTTTTGGAGAGCTGACCGAAAGTGATATTGAGCTGATCAGGCGTTATTGCCCTGGCCGGGATCCATCAGTTCATGAATTCAGCGATCTTAGGCATTCCCATGAGGCTTATGCAGAAGGAAGGGATGACGAGTTGCTAGATGCTCCTGAGGCCGGGTCAAGCATGACAGTTGAGAAGGGCATAGTGTTTGAGGACTTGTCCGCATTAAAAAGGTGGCTGCAGGAGTATTCAGTGATTCGTAAAAGGCCATTCAAGGTGAGGCATTCTTATGTGGAGCGGAGGTACACAGTTGTGTGCGAGAAGGAAACATGTGAATGGAGGGTTTGTGCTAGGAAACAGAAGGACACGGGAAAGTTCAAGATCACAAGAATCGTTGGCCCACACACTTGTGCCGAAGCAGAGCTCAAACAGAAGCATCGGCAGTTGACCTCTACCATTATTGCCAAGTCACTGTGTCACATAGTAAAGGGAGAACCCAATATGAAGGTGAAGACACTTGCTGGGATTGTTAAGGAGAAATTTGGATACGAGATAAGGTATGGGAAAGCATGGAGGGCAAAGCAACGCATCTGGAAGATGATATATGGGGATTGGGAAGATGGGTACTTGCAGTTGCCAGCACTCTTCAATGCAATCAAAGCGGTTAATCCAGGCATGCATTATGAGTACGTCCCGAAACCAAACGAATGAACTCAAGATGGGATGCAGATATTCTTCCGTGCTTTCTGGTGCTTTACCCAGTCCATCGAGGCCTTTCGGCATTGTCGTCCCGTCTTCTCCATTGATGGTACGTTTCTTCTTAGCAAGTACCAGGGCACACTTCTGATAGCCATTTCCTGTGACGCAGACAACGCGTTGGTTCCTTTGGCGTTTGCTTTGGTTGAGAGGGAGAACAAAGACAGCTGGGGATGGTTCTTGCGGCTCGTTCGTAGGCACTTGGTCGGCCCTGGTAGGGAGGTTGGTGTCATATCTGATAGACACCAGGGCATACTTGCTGCCGTACAGGAGCATATACCGGGGTATCCAGCTTTGCACCACCGTTGGTGCACTCGGCATCTTGCCGAGAATCTACTCCGTAAGGATGGTACGAAGGATAACTTTCATCTGTTCGAGGAGGTCGCTCGAATGCTTGAGGTCAAGTTCTTCCAGGAGAAGTTGGAGCAGCTTAATACTGCAACAAACGCAGAAGATAGACAGTGGTTGACGGGATTGATGAGAGATGTCGGCAAATGGACAAGGGCTCATGACGATGGTGGCTGGAGGTTCGAGTTTCAAACAAGCAACATGGCCGAATCTTTCAATAGTTTGCTTAGGGGTATACGTGGTATGCCTGTCAATGCTATCGTATCCTTCACCTTCTACAAGCTTGTTGCATGGTTCAACAAAAGACACGCACATGCAATGGCGCTACAGAGTAAACAAGAGAGATGGGCGCCAAAACCGAAGCGCCACCTTGAAAGGGCAAAGGCGAGGGCTGAGGCACATGAGGTACATTGTTTTGACAACGCTACGGGCGCTTACGAGGTTGTAGAAAGGGGTGGTACAACGACTGATGGAGAGCTCCGGCCGACAAGGAGGCATAAGGTTGTCCTTATTGATTTCTCATGCACATGTGGTAAACCGAGGCAGTACCACTTTCCGTGTTCTCATTATGTGGCAGCAGCAAGGCATCGCAACTTTGACTACGAGAGCAAGATACCTCGGTCATTCAGTGTTGACAACCTTGTGCTTACGTGGTCTCCCCGTTTCGAGCCTTACCGGGATGAGGGAGAGTGGTCACCATACACCGGGCCCAAATACATTGCGGATCCGGGTAGCCGTTGGAACAAACGTGGAACCAGAAAGAGGACGAGACACAAGATGGTTATGGATCAGCTTCCAGGAAGAACGAGGCGAGGGAGAGCAACCCCCTTTCTTACTGACCCCGAGCAGAACCAATGTAGCAGATGTGGTAGACTTGGCCACAATTCATGCACATGCCATTGGCCACTTAGTCAGGTGCGAGTGCTTGTTGTTCGTTATGTTTCATAGTTCGTCTAGTTGTTTTTCCATATGCAATTTGCTATGTTTCTTGTTTAATTTCTTATTCTTTCCATATTTTATGCATGTTCAATTTTTTTGTTTACTAATATGTTGAACTTGGAAATTAAATTTTTTTTGTAGGATGGCGCAATTCCACCTGCTAGACCCACACTACGAGGCGAACCACCGAGGACGGCTCACCGCCGAGGGGAGGGTACTGCATTCATCACTTCCTGTGTAATTTCAGTTTATGTTGATGCACTAACTAACAAAATTGGTGTATTCTATACAGGAGCTGCCCATCCTTCGTCCTCGAACCCATGACGGGTTCCTGGACATGCGGTACGACGAGAGGTACACTCCCTTCCTGGAGAGGGCTGGCCTAGACGCCATCTCTTACCAGGTTCGCCGTGGGTTGCCCACCTTCAACCCCCCGGCCATCACTGCACTGATTGACAGGTATTCTCCTAAACCATTGCTCCACTTGCATGTTCATTGTTTATTGGCTATGTGCGCCTCAAATTCTCTGACGTGTAGTCGTCTTTTTTGTATCATGTAGGTGGAGGCCGGAGACTCACAGCTTCCACCTCCCTTTCGGGGAGATGACTATTACGCTCCAGGACACTCAGAAGATACTTGGTGCCACCATTCACGGCCGTCCAATGATCGGACCGTGCGTGCCTGCTGGTTGGAGAGCCCGAGTAGAGGCCTTCCTGGGGAGAGAGCTTCCTCCTGAGGCAGGCCATCGCTCTTCTGGAGTTCCGATCACATGGCTACGGCAAACTTTCGCAGAGTGTCCTGCAGACGCGGACGAGCAGACAGTTGCCTACTACTGCAGGTACAGGTCAACTCGTCGTCTAATCGAGCTTTTTTCTAAAATTGACATAGTTTGATTTAATATCATTTTACATATAATTGCAGGGCATGGATCCTGCACTTGTTTGGCTGCGTTCTCTTCCCCGACGGAACGGGGGACAGCGTGTCGTGGATGTACATCCACTGCCTCACTGACTGGGACACGGCGGGGCAGTACAGCTGGGCTTCCGGGGTGTTGGCGTTCCTTTACCGCCACCTCTGCGAGGCGTGTCGTCGGAGTTCGCCGAACTCGACAGTAGGTGGTTGCCTCTACCTCCTCCAGCTGTGGATGTGGTGTCGTCTACCAGTTGGTCGTCCCACGGTTTCGCCTCCTCGTCCGTGGTTCGCAGAGGTTCCTCTTCGTCGACGTCCGACACTTGCATATCTTTGGGACCAGGTCTCAGTTCCGTACGCCAGGACGAAGAGGGCCTACCTAGAGTATATGAACGAGCTAGATGCGCTCACGGCCTCCAATGTAAGTTAATTCCATTTGGTATCATGATTTTCATTTGTTAGTATATGACCTTTAATGTTAAATTGTTGCTATGCAGGTTAAGCGGGAGTCGTACGCCGAGCAAGAGGTGGAGGCCGTTCAGTTCAGCGCACTGTGCAGCATAGACGAGGCCCTCTACAGGATGATGTGCCCCCTTATCTGCTTCTATGCTGTTGAGTATCACCTGCCACATAGAGTTGCACGCCAGTTTGGTATGAGGCAGCTGTGGCCAGTAGCGCCATTCTCCACGTCTGTGGCCTTGCACAAGTAAGTGGCATGCAATTTCAATTCTAACCTTGGATTCCAATTGCACAGAGTTTCTACTAATTTTAACTATTGGTTTACGTGACATGCAGATTTGATCGTCAGCGACAGAAGAAGGTCACAGACTTCGAGCAGCACCACCACGTGTACGTTGAGGAGTGGGGACACTTTCAGGACCACGTGGACCACAATGACGAGCCGCACAGCAACGAGCACTTCCGGCGGTACCAAGTTTGGTACCAGCGTGCGACGTGGTCCAAGCTTAAAGGACAATGGACTGAAGCTGACTATGCGGACATTGAGTCCTCCGATGACGAGGACACGCCCTACGACCAGTCTACTCGACTTGGGACGCAGGTGGAGATAGCACCAGTAATGGACCGTGTGGTAATGTTCAATCTCATTGCTTATTTTCTAATAGACATAAATACCACTACATATAGCAAATTATCCATTCTTTTGCTTGTTTGCAGGGCAACACTCTGAGGTAGTCCGTACAGGACATAGAGCGTTTCTCCACGACCATCGGCGACGTCAGGACGCGTAGCTTCCTAGAGGTAAGCTTCGACACAGCCACTCACAAAATTAGTACCTAATATCTTCGTATCTTATTGGTTAACAAAATGTTGGATGACAGAGGCTGGCAGGTCGGCTACGTCGTGCGGCTGGTCGTTGTGGTTGCAGCACAGTTGCGGCGAGGGACGTAGACGTGCCTGCGACACGACTTGCAGACCCGACGCGGCTAGGGTCGTACACGGGGCAGAGCTCGTCCCCCACGAGTAGCGACACTTTCCCTGACGAGGGCGGTGAGGACGAGGTGGAGCAGCAGACTTACGATGAGATAGGCCCGTCTCAGCTCGTAGACGCTCCTTCGACTCAGCCTTCACAGCCTGTACCACGCAGACGCCGCCGCGAGCCTAGCCGTTACACTCCAGGCACCGACGCCCTGGGTAAGGGTAAGGCTAGGAGGCAGTGATACTTATGTGTAGGCTTGTGGTTGGTCTGAAATATATGTTGTACATATGTGTGTGCAATGAGCTACTTGTTGTATATATGTGTATATGTTATATTCATGTGATATTTGTGTTTAGAGTGGCTCCAAAAACAGGGGGAACTTGGCGAAATTTTCTTACGTCCACGATAAAAGTAGTTGATATGCCGACACGTTTGCAATGACACAACATTAGAGATAGACTAATGACGCAACAATTAGCTTTCTAGGCTTTTGTATGCCAGTACACATATAGGGGCGTAGGTCTTTAGCCTTTACAGCATTAGGCCTGCAGCAGAAAACGACATCAAAAGGCTATGTTCCAATCTACACTGGAATCTAGGAATAACATCAACCATACAGTTCTACCGCCACAGCATCAACACATCAACAAATACATTAACTAAAATACGACACAACCATAACCCTCGTGACCTACATGCCAAACGAGCCTCGTGGCACCCACATAGAGAATTGCTGAGGGGGCCGCCTCGGACGTGGCTGGCCGTCGTGGTAGTGGCATGCACATATGCAGCTCGGGTTCGCGCAGCAACATGTGGGATCATAAGAGCTTCCTATATTCACGACCTCCTCGTTGCCCCTCTCGCGTTGCATCTGTTCGCGGAGGTCGTTGTTCTCCTCAGTGAGACTCTCCATTCGGTACTCCAAGTCCCATATTCGAGCCCATAATGTATCCACATAACGATCAACATACCGTTCATGAGGAGGGTCGATCCAGCGGGAGAAGTCGCATTTTGCCATCTGCAAAAAAAAGGACGGTCAACCTCGAGGGTCCATAAGCAATAAAAATGTAATATTACTAATTTCTACCCCGGAGCGTGAGCATCGGAAGAAACGTCGCCCGCCATCGTTCGGGGAATCCAAGATCTGCACGACCGCGTACTCATTGTGTCTGCATTTCGGCCACGCTGGTTGAGCACGCCGGCTTGGTATCAATTGGTACTGTGGACCGAACATCTCCCTCCTTTCTAAGGGAATGTCTTCCTTCGGTGACCCAAATCCAACTGGCCCCTCGGCTTCCGACATGATATGTTTCACCACGAAAGAGATGGGCAACGAGGAGGTCGTGAATATAGGAAGCTCAACCGTGTTCGATTTACAATGTCATAGGACCCCAACCGTGCTACTTATAGCAAAACGGGGCAGCTTCATGCAGTGACCACAAAAAAAAAGATAACGGTTCTGCGTACATACTTGACGAAAGGGGCCAGCTTTGCACTGAGATGTGACAATAGAGGCCAGCTTTGCACAGAGTTGTCAAAAAAGGGCAGCTTTGCTCAGTGAGATGTCAATAGAGTGCAGCTTTGCTGAGGGACATGACAACACGGCCCAGCTTTGCTCAGTGAGATGACAAAAGAGGACAGCTTTTGCTCAGTGACATGACAAAACGGGGCAGCTTTGCTCAGTGAGATGACAAAACGGGGCAGCTTTGCTCAGTGCGACTACAAAACGGGGCAGCTTTGCTCTGTGATATGACAAAACAGGGCAGCTTTGCTCAGTGAGGTGCTTATCTTAAGTACATCCGCCCCCAGGACTATTCCTGACCCTGATGACAAGAAGCAAGAGGACTGGGATGAGAGAGCTAAGATCCCTGATCCGGATGCTGTGAAACCCGATGACTGGGATGACATAGGCCTATAGCAGAAAACAACAGAAAAGGCTATGTTGTACCAAATATATTGAATGGTCCAATCTCTGAAAAGGCTACGAACTATGAATTTATTACGAGACTGTAGTCTCTGAAAAGCCTACATAGGGCCATTTATTGCTACACTGGAATCCAGGAAAAGCGAAAAGATCCTCTCCATGGACTATGCCCACTGCACCAGATTACCTGCCTACAAAAAGGCCTCCCTCCTATGTCTTCCATACCACATCTCCACCTCAAGGCATCACAATACTACTACAATGTCGTCCTGGAGGTCCGACCCATTTGGAGTGCCGGAGTGGCATGAGCGCCCGAAGTGCCATTGCGGCTTTAGAACGATGTTGGGAGTCTAGACTGATCGAGTACAACGAGCCAAATACGGCCGTAGGTTCTTCAAGTGTCCAGACCTGGATGATGACTTCGTGGTAACGACCACAACTAAATCATTTGTTTCTCGTTATCGTTTTTTAACTTGATCCATGACATCAACCACGCCACACATAGGCTTGCACGTTCATCGAATGGGTGGATCGGGTGTCGCCGGCATGGCCAGATAACCGGGCAGTGGAGGTGGAAAACAAAACTCAATACTTTGTCAAGATGACTCAGGCTCGCGACGTGGAACGACAGATGCGGCTTGAGCAAGAGCGTCGTGTGAGGGTGGACCAAATCCGTCTGAAGGGCAAGGAGGATGAGCTGCAAAGGAGGAAGGGGCAGTTAAGTCTGCGTGAAGCAGCCATCAAGCGTCAGGAGGAAGAGCTTCAAGCTCGTGAGGCGGCTCTCAAGACCAAGAGTGACAGGAAGAAGGATGCAGCGGAGCCATCTTCAGGGCGCGACAAAAAGGGGAAACAACCACGCTACACCCAGTAGACAAGATGTAATAGATCCGGTCCACATGAGAGGTCGTACGAGCAGTTGGGTCGGTTAGTTGGATATCATGCTATATGCTATGCATGTAATAAAAATGTCCGCGCCATGTTCGTCCCAACTTTATAAGCTTATTATCTCGGCTTTTCGCATGCAATGATTCCCACGTGTCTTATTATCACTTCCACTCCTTTCGTCCAATTGTTCCTTTCACAGTTGACATCAAAAAAAATTTCAAAAAATTTCTTCCAATAAAACAACATAACATGATCGAAAAATGTTATTGCCAGTTCAACATATTTTTCACGGTCAGCATTGTACAAAAATCACAAATACACTAATCGTTACTTCACACAAAACTCGTTCGTACTCTACCAACGTACCATAATATTTTTAAAAATTCTACAAAATATTTCCTACTTGTATCATCTGCAATACATAACGAATTTTCAAAACATATGTTGTATTTTTTCTCTCTAAATAAATACATTACATAATATTACTATAATTAAATAATTCAAATAAAAAATACACCTATTTTGCGAAAAAAGGCTGATCGGTGCAAACCCTAAACAGCCGAGTGTCTGCAGACGTAGCAGGCAGCTCGGCGCCGTGGTCCGTGGCGCCGAGTTCGGCGCCACGAGCCACGGCGCCGAGCTGCCTGCCACGTGGCGCCACGCCGGCCGCCATGCTGGCGCGGGTCTGGCACCTCGGCGCCGTGGTGCACGGCGCCGAGACGTGTTAGCTCGGCGCCGTGGGTCACGGCGCCGAGCTCTGGGTCCAAAAACGGAATTAAAACAACAGGGGTCTAAATGTGAATATTTTTCAAAAAAAAGGCTAAAATACAAAAAATTCGGCCTTTTCTAGCCTGTTCAATTCGCCTGATGGTTTTTGAGAAAACTATTGTACAGCGGTTGTTAATTTTTTTCTAAGTTATTTTATTTAAAAATAAAATAAATAAAAATATATGTGTATCTCCATAGAAAATATAAAAAATAAAAAGAAAATAGGGAAGAAAATTAGTCAAAAAACCAACACGTTGTAAATATCTTTTTTTGCCTCTTGAAAATTAGAATCGAAAATCTGTTTCAGGAACTGCAGGCTGCAGCTCTCCACGGTAAGAACAACCTTTGCTATTGAACCTAAATTATTGGATGGTTGAATCAGTTTCTACATGCATGATCCATGTTAATTCCGATAGACACAATCACAACAGCTACATTCGCTTGATCGCATCGATCTCTGTAAAGTCAAGTAGCCTTTAGCTAGCAGGACTTATGCAGAAAGCGAGGCGAGTAATGACAAATAGCTAGCAGCCACAGGCGCAGAGCACATGTGCCGTCTATCTTGGTGCACTGCGTTATCCAAACACTGCCAATGCTGCTTTGTCTGGAAATTAGCTTGTTACATATAGTCTCGGACAAACATACAATCTTACATAGGCAATTTGATCATTAATTTATATCACAATATATTGGTAAAAAGCCATAAAATTATATTATTATAAAATAATTGTTATGAAAAAATTGCTAGTATTATTTTCTCGGCCAATTTACTCGTATCTGCTTATGCTAGTGGTCAAGTTTGGAAAGTTGGATTGCAATTACTCCCTCACAACTTCCCACTAGACCTAGCTGCCCTCGTAGAGTCGTAGGGAGTGACTTTTTAACCCCTTATGATAGCACAGCACGGGATTAGCAAATGCTTATATTCCTGTAAGGATTTTGGAGTTAGAGCAAGTTTAATAAAGCTGACTGTGCTAGCTATAAGGGCGTCTCCAACAGCTGGCTATTTAGTTAGCTAGATCTGATGTGGCAAGGAAAAAGTAGGAGAGAGAGTAGTCACTAGCGACGAGCAAATAGCTGATCTATTTCACGTAGTCCAAGAACATGAGAGAGGAGCATGTGGGTCCAACAGTATAAAATAGTCTTTGCTTTTGTCTCTCACCTCCACGTCAGCTGACTATATAGCTAGTACTAGCTATTACCATTGCGGACGCCCTAAGAGAATCCATGTCAGCATAGTCCTATGTGGAGGGGAGAGAAAAGGAGAGAGAGAGCCAAGCCGACTCCCATGCAAGAGTCAGGCTATAGCACAAGAAAAGATGCATTATCCATGCATGTACCCATAGAACTAATTGCTATACCCATGCATGTATTAAATTATCAATACACATGTATGTATTAAATGATTGAGAGCTCTTGTGGAGATAACTTTATAGCCAGCTTATTGTATGAGTTGACTGCATCATTATCTTTTGATGACATAGAAATGTATTAGAGGTAGCAGCTATCTGTACTATTAAACTTGCTCTTAGGGGGAGTAAAGTGTCTCTCTTTTCTCCACGTACGAAGATACGGATATCGCTCAGAATCCAGCTGCCAATCACGAACTGTTTATATAAATTATACTATAACCACTTTTTCTTTAAATTTAACTCTAGTCCCCTCTTCAAGCTCGACAGTCACGACAAGCGACACGTATGCCACACTACAGCAGCTCGACAGATTCTGCCAAGCCACTAGAGCTCGGCAACAACTATCGAGCAACCACAGCTCGACAGGATGCTGCCGAGCCCCCACAAATCAGCAGCGATTTTATTTAATCATGATTAGCACTAAGTAAACATTGTATTATATGATTAGCACTAATTAAGTATAATTAATATTAATTAATCACCTGCTGCCGGTTGGCGTTCGGCGGAGCTCTAGGAGCTGTTTAGATTTGTGAAAACGAATGGTTGAGGCCAAATTAAAAAACAAAACCGCGATAGTGACACTTGTGTGAACAGTTCATGTATCAACGCCCTCTCTTTTTCTCCGTGTAGGAAGATTGGTACACATGATGGATACGTTTAACGCCCTCTCTTTTTTTCTCCGTGTAGGAAGATTGGTATACATGATGGGCACGTGTAATACCTTTTCTAATGAATGAATCGAAGGCACGGATGGGTGTTAATCGACTTAATGTGTTTCACCTGCCAAAATGGCAACGCTCGTGAAGTAGTGTATTTGGCTGGTTTCACTTCTTCTGGATGCATCGCTGTACGTTCACTTCCGTGCCTCCCCTGACTAACTCAATGCAGGGGCAATTACGTTTCACTTCTTCAAGATGCATCGCTGTACGTACATTACCTTTCGCCGTCGGACTTTCTTCACCACACGCGGGACTGTTCTTTTCGGCTGCGGTTTATGATTTTTGACTGAAATTTTTGAATTTTGATTATTTACGGTACAGATTACGGAGAGACAGATACTCACTTGCGATTTTTGCTAGTACAGATGTTGGACTTTTAACGTGTAGATCGTTTAACCTGTAGACCCCGTCTTGATAAAATACTCTGTTTGAAAGTTATGTACTGTAGCAAAAGACAAAAACCGCCAGCTTCGGAGGAAACACTGTTGGATCCTTCCTTGATTTTTGCTCTATGGTCGCTTCGACCGTGGGACCCACACGAAACATTGTTGGATTCTTCCTTGATTTTTGCTCTATGTTCTCCGACGGGACTCGCTAGCTGTTGACGTGAGGGAGCTTCTCCCGTGCTTATGCAGAACAGTGCCTCTGCTTTCTCGTTGGACGCGTCGGAGCAGCGCCCCCGGATAGATCAGTTTCCGCTCTTCACGCGAGAGACCAAGGCAACCTGCTGCTGTCTTCACGTGTTGCACGTCTCTATGCGCTGGAGAGATGCATCGGACAAAAAGTCGCCGGGAGAGCACGCACCGCTTCCTCTTTTCTTCTTTAGTTCTCCGAGCTCTATCACCCCGATCGCTTGGCACCTTTCGCGACATGACCGTATGGCTTTTAAAGCCTACACACACGACTCTCAAATGGACAGAACAAATCGACTCGTAAACCAACTCATCTTATGTCATATACGTACACGATAACACATACTAAAAATATGTGTCGTCACACTTCATATATTCCGGCCAGCTCCTGCCGATGGGGATCTCATCTCACCACAAAAACTTCATCTTGAAGAGTAACTGATAAAGGAAGGCAGACGGGCAGGCAGCAGCTGCCCTGCCCAGCTATACCCTTTTGCTGGCTGAAGCATCATCGATCGCTGCTAGTTGATCTGTTGATGTGACCATGGGCTACGCTTGGACGCTCACCGCGGCGCTCGCGGCCGTGCTGGGCTCGTGCCTGTTCAACGCGCTGGTGCGCCTCGTGTGGAAGCCCCGCACCATCGCCAGGAGGCTACGGCGGCAGGGCGTGCGCGGGCCGGAGTACAAGTTCTTCGTCGGGAACCTGCACGACATCAAGCGGCTCCGCGCCGCGGGCGCCGGCGTCGTGCTGGACGTCACCTCCCACGACTTCCTCCCCATCGCCCAGCCGCAGTTCCGCAAATGGATCCCCCTCTACGGTAGTATACAACTCCAGAGCACTAGTTAATTAGCAGCTAGCTTCTTGTACTGATTTGGACTGGATCAATGGTTAGTGAACTTCTTGTTCTGGCTTCTGCGCCATTCTTACGGGGTGTTCGTAGTTGCTTGCCGTACGTGCAGGACGCGTATTTCTGTACTGGTTTGGGTCGACGCCGGACATATGCGTGGCCGACTTCGGCGTGGCGAAGCAGCTGCTCTCGGACCGGACGGGGCTGTTCCCCAAGAACCAGAACCCCAACATTCTCAGGTTGCTAGGCAAGGGGCTCGTGCTGACAAACGGCGACGAGTGGCAGCGGCACAAGAAGGTCGTGCACCCGGCCTTCAACATGGATAAGCTCAAGGTATTTAGGGCGCTACGGCCCGGAGCTAACTCGTAGAGACGCCACGTGTGTGTTTTTATCGAATCTTTTTTGAAAGTCCTCCCTTTCAGAATACTTGGCAATTTTGTCTGAGCCAGTCAAACCTTGTAATCTTGCCCAATAATGAATTCTCTAAATATTTAGATTTGTTTGTATTGAAATGATATTGTTAGGTTTGTTGTAAGGAATACTTTCGCAACACTTTACATATGTATCATATGTAGAAAATGGACTGGCAAAGTTTGACTTAGAGACCATAAAAAATCAAAAGTGCCGAGTATTTTAAAGAAGGGGATAGAGGGTTAATTTGCTTACTTGTTGCAACTTTTGATTACAGATGATGACGGTGACGATGGGCGATTGTGCTCGATCAATGGTGTCGGGGTGGGAAGCGCAGTTGGCGAGTCAGGGGAAGAAGGGCAGCCAGGTGGAGATTGAGCTTGAGCTGAGCAGCCAGTTTGATGAGCTAACCGCAGATGTGATCTGTCACACGGCATTCGGGAGCAGCTACAGAGAGGGGAAACAGGTTTTCGTGGCCTTGAATGAGCTCCAATTCCTTGCCTTCTCAACCTTTTTCAACGTCCAAATTCCAGGATTCAGGTACATAAGCAGATAGCATTGCAGCTCAACACACAAAATGTAGTTTCAGGCATAAGTTAACTAGCCTTAACATTCGTGCAAGGCTATTCAATGATTAGAAGATAGAACGGTGGTTCAAATTTTAAACTTTTGCATCAATCTCAAGACATATTCGATAGTGGTGATAATTGTGATTGATGTGCGTTGAGATCTTTACCGTTTCCAGCATTCACAAATTGTTTTACATGGATATTCGTAAACACGAGGAAAAATCATATTCATAAATTAAAAGCTATTAATTGTGATCTTTACCATTTCCAACATTCTTCTATCTAAACTGTTTTACAGGTATCTTCCAACTCAGAAGAACCTGAAAGCATGGAGGCTCGACAAGAAGGTGAGAGGCATCCTCATGCAGATCATCGAGAACAGGCTCGCCGCAAAGGATAAGGCGGGCTACGGGAACGACCTGCTCGGGCTCATGCTGGAGGCGTGCGCGCCGGAGCACGGCGCGAAGAATCAGCTGCTCAGCATGGACGACATCATAGACGAGTGCAAGACCTTCTTCTTCGCGGGCCAAGAGACCACCTCGCACCTGCTCAGCTGGACCATGTTCCTGCTGAGCACGCACCCGGACTGGCAGGAGAAGCTCAGGGATGAGGTGCTCAGAGAGTGCGGAAGGGATCAGGTTCCGACCCACGACATGCTCAACAAGCTGAAGCTTGTAAGTATCGGTAGCTCCATGATTGCCAACTTTTCAGTGTCAGTGATGGATGCTTCCAAGTTACAGATGCTGCTTCTTCCTATATACTACAGGTAAACCTGTGTCTTCTGGAGACGCTGAGGCTGTACAGCCCCGTACCGCTGATCCGGAGGAGGACGAGATCAGAAGTCGAGCTAGGCAGCATCACGGTGCCCGAAGGCGCGCTGCTGACGGTACCGATCGCGACGATACACCGCGACAAGGAGGTCTGGGGCGAGGACGCCGACGAGTTCAACCCGCTGAGGTTCGACAACGGCGCCGGCGCCACCAAGGCAGCGGGGCACCTCAACGCGCTGCTGTCCTTCTCCACGGGCCCGAGGGCGTGCATCGGGCAGAACTTCGCGATGATCGAGGCGAGGGCCGCGGTCGCCGTGATCCTCCAGCGGTTCGCGTTGTCGCTCTCCCCGAAGTACGTCCACGCGCCCACCGACGTGCTCACGCTGCGGCCCAAGTACGGGCTCCCGATGATCGTCAGCGGTGTCCATGTGTAGTGTTAGCGAGCAAAGATTCACGCTTTGTTCCGTTTGTGATGAACAAACTACCACTCGACTGGTTACTTGTAGGATCGATTCACACTAAGATAAGTAATTAGAGGGGGTAAATAATTACGGAAGCTAAAAATAAATTTTAATACTTCTTTTTAACACAAAACCTATTGAAGCCTCGTTTAAAGTTCTGGACAGAACACTGTATCTTTACTAAAACTAATCTCGATAAAAAACCGTAACTCCGATTAACCTCAAACTTTGTCAGAATAAACTAGAGAAAGTTATTGAACTAACCTAACTGAAATTACGTCAATCAGAGGTCTAGAACTTAAGATATAAAAAAACAAGATCGTTGATGCATATAGTGACGAAAATAAATTAATTCCAAATTATGCAACCAAGCAAAATCTACAAGGAATTAATGAACCAAACTTTTCAGATCACAAACTTGATGCCCTAACTATATTTTTTTTCCTGATACATGTATCAATGATCTGCTCGTACCAAACACAAGTCTTAAGTATGCATGTAGTGAGTACTCACGTGATGGCTATGCATGTATGGTTTGATGGATAAAATCACTTGGTGGCCGTGAGAAGCAAAAACAGAAAAAAAAAAATCAATGAAACTTCCCTGTGCTACGAGAGAACCGAGCTGAGTAGAGCATGTAGCGCTGTGCCTTCACGAGAGGACGAGTGCTGGACGTGCGCAAACGACGAACGTGGCAAATTGATGCACTTCTGCTGGTTGCGATCTGGTGATGCACGCGCAACGCCTGTAGACCGCCCGTCGCGCACAAAACCGAGAGATGAAGCCGATGACCGCACGGCGAACGAGACGAGACCAGTCTGATGAAAATCGTGCAGCCGGCCACAATTTGATCAACTCGTTTTAGCCGCCGCTCGTCTTTGTCTGATCCTTCCATGCGACGCCGCCGCACGCTCGGATCCACGCGACCGCCGGACCAAAACTCAACAACAAAAGTCTCGGCCGTCACACCAAAACACGCCAGCAACAAACTCGGCCGCCGCTCGCTTCAGTTAATGGATGAGCGCGTAGCCGAGGCCGAGTGATGACGACGATGAGCTCCCGAAGGCGGAGACGATGAGCCAGGGGATAGGGTCCCTGAAGGCGGAGAAGGCGGCGGCGAAGGTGAGCGTGCGGGTGAGCACGGCGGCACCGAGGTCAAGCAGCGCGACGGCGCCGAGTGGCAGTGGCTGCGAGATGATCCCCACGATGGTGGCGAGGAACACAGCTTCGGTGGCGGTGACGCCGGCGCGAGGGAAGATGCCGCCGCCGCGGAGACGGGCGGGAGGAGGCGGCGAGCAGTGGCGGTGGGGGCTAGGGTTAGGGGTTTGGGGTGGGAGTGGGAGGCGGCCGTGGAGCGGCGGCGGAGGGAGAGGGAGGGGAGGTGGGGGAGGACCGGAGGAAGCGGAGGCCGAGCTGGTGGTAGGTGAGCGGGGAGGCCGCGGCGCTGGAGGAAGGGGCCATGGCGTCGGTGGAGGGGGAATGGGGGACGGGGATTGGAGATGGGAGACGCGAAACAAACGAATGGGGAGACGGGGTGGTGAGATGGGGAATGGACAATGGGGAGACTGGGGCGGCAGCAGGCAGGAGTGCGGAGACGGACAGGAGACGCGAAACAAACGAGCCAAATAGCTCGTGAGCTGGCTCACGAGCGGCTCGAGCTCGGCTCGTTTTTTTCACGAGCTATAAAGGGAGAAATTTAACAAGCTCGAGCCGAGCCACGAGCCTCAAGCTATTTTT
Organism: Dendrocalamus latiflorus; assembly: GCA_017311315.1. Taxonomy (NCBI): domain Eukaryota; kingdom Viridiplantae; phylum Streptophyta; class Magnoliopsida; order Poales; family Poaceae; genus Dendrocalamus; species Dendrocalamus latiflorus. Next base: position 33,459,491 of record CM029630.1, read on the forward strand.
CCACCCCTAGCTGCAAAGCGCGTGACGAAACCAACAGAGCGACCAAAGACGCACGCAATTGGAATCGCCACCGACAAAAATTTCTGATCCGATCTAATCTTTTATTTCTTAATCATGGTGGCTACAAAAATGCCCTCCTAGCACCTCTAAACTCTAGCACGAAATTAGTCTCTCCAAAACCCACAGAGTTAGCCTCCAACCCCGTCTCTATTTATAGTCTAGAGCCAAAAACCTGGGTTTATCCTAAGCCCACGGGTTCTAATCTAATTCCAACAAATAAGGAACCCTAACACGGGTTTTCCAAAATTCCAACTACAACTTCTCTAACTCATCACGTGTCGAAGCCTCCAGGATCGCACCTCCTGTATCTTTTCTACGCATCATCCACCTTTGATCTCCATGTGCTGCAGCTTGAACCCGACCACCTCGTGACATCCTCGACCGCCTAGACCTCATATTTCCTCCTAGTCCCGGTCTTCCTCGTCACCGACCATGACTGTCTTCACGCCCAACCTACACATGCAAAGACCAAAGAACATTCTTCCAGCACAAGTTCTCTCTAACTTGACCAACATCAATCCGCACACACGCGACACAACTCGCACAACAACGCTAGACAAAATTACCAATTATCCATCATCACAAAATAACCATTGTCAATTATTCATCATCAAAATATTCTAGGCCTAGCCACATGGTCTAACACTACTGAATAAGATGGTGACAAGCGAAAGGTGTCGTTTAACTTCATCCCAGATTGCAACTTGCGCTCAGGCTTCAGACAACTAGACTAGTTAGTCATTAAAGGTTACAAAGGTTGCCAGGATTGTGATATTCTGTACGATTGTCTTCGGGTTCGTAAGATCATGTTAGGACCATACTGTGAAAGTCATGATTGTAGAGATCGTGGATCTATTTATATTAGTTTCTGTTTATGCTTTGAGAAACTAAAAAAGTCATGATTCTAAAGATCATTGATCTATTTACATTAGTTTCTGCTTCTGCTCTGAGAAATTAAAAGTTGGTATAAACATCTGGATTTTTGAATCGACTTCTCCACTCCTGTTTCTTCTATCTCGTTCCGGGGATAAGACAATATGGGTCACTGGTAGGGGTGCAAATAGGTTAGGTTAATCCCAACAGATCCGGTACCGGATTCGGGAAGGGAATTTGGTATCCGGTCGGATTCGGGAGAGTTGTTATCCTACCGAATAGTATCGGTATTCGGATACCGGATAATTATCCGGTCGGATATCTGGTAAGAGTTAAGAATTCACCTTTTATTTTGCTAGTATTTGTTTTTTTGTCATGTTAGTTGGTTGAGGTGTGCAGTGTATAGAAAGTTTCTTGGATCGTTCAAGCTTAAGTTCTCTAAAAGGAATATGACATTCAGTTGTGGCAACTATAAATATACAAATACTAAAATAATGTTTTATTTCTAATTCTGTTACTTGTGCAATTGGAATCCTAAATTTGCTCATTAAGATCACTCTTCCTAGGTAATGGAATGAAAAGCATGTAATCATAATATTATTAAACGATGAACTTTAGCATGCTTTAGTAAATGAACAGGTAAATTTGTTAAAAGTCTATTATCCCCAATTATCTACTGTCTCTATCTTAATTTAGTAAAATTTCTTTAGCCTAGAAAAAGAAAAAATGATGTCCGTCAAGAATCAAGATTCATCTTGAAACGCCACACCTCAATGGGCAATTTTGGAGGAAATACCACACCATCTTCGGCTGATGAATTATAATCACTATTATATACTTATGTCTAACAGTTTAAGCCTTGAAGTGATGGTGGTATGGTTTAGCATATATTCCTTTCCGTATGCACGTACTATCCGTTTTCGATCCGAAACCGTCAAGTATCCGTTCCAGCGGCATCGTATTCGAAATTCCAAATAATCCGAATTCGTATTCGTATCCGGTTTTACCGTATCCGACCCCAAATCCGAGAAAAAAATATGGGTTAGGATACGATATGAGCAATATCCGTCCGAATCCGACCCGATTGCACCCCTAGTCATTGACGTATCACGCACCTCATTACTCTCGCTCCTGGGTCGCGTACGTATCTCTCTCTTGTTTTTTCATTGCTTGTCCTACCTTCTAAAAGTTATTTCTTTCAGTTACTACTATTTATTTTCAGCTAAAATCTATTAAACAAAGACAAAAGTATTAGTCGCAACTTAATATAAACAGGTCTTACGAGGGCTACTACAATATTTTATATGGTATCACTTGATCATAATAGTCCCACGGGATATCATATTATACGGATCGCGATGTAGACAATGTTGGTGACAAGCGTCCTATTTCGTAGTTTTCAACTACCATGGCGGTCGGTTTCCCGGCTTGAGACAACTTGCCGAAGGCTCGCCTGGATGCTCTCCTCCACCGTCAAACACAGGCTCAAATCGAGGCCACGGCTCCCTCCTCTCGCCTCGCCAGCGACGACTCCCACTTCCACCGCCGCCTCTCGTCGCGGCTCTCACGTAGCCGCCTCTCCCGTCTCCCACGCCTCGCTCCTCCTCCGGCTGCAGTCGGGCCCCACCATCGCCGAGGCCCGGCGGCTGCACGCCGCGCTCCTTGTCCGCGGCCACCGCCACGGCACCGTCCTCGCCGCGCAGCTGGTGCACGTGTGCGCCAAGCTGGGGGAGATTGGGGCATGCGCTGCGCGTGTTCGACGAAATGCCTAGGAGGAACTCCTTCGCGTGGAACGCTGCGATCAAGGGCCTCGTCGACGCCGGCCGGTTCTCGGAGGCGCTGGAGATGTACTGGGCGATGGTCGGCAATGGATCGGTTGCGGCGGATGGCTTCACGTACCCGCCTGTCATCAAGGCGTGCGCTGCAATCGGAGCGGTTGAGCAGGGGAGGAAGGTTCGAGAGAAAGTGGAGGCGGACATTGCCCGGGGCAACGCGAGGCCCAATTTGTTTGTGCAGTGCGCGCTAGTGGATATGTTTGCCAAGTGTGGTTGCTTGGGTGAGGTTAGGAGTGTGTTTGAGAGCATGCAGGACAGGGATTTGGCTGCATGGAGTCGACGTATTTTGTTAGGCCGGTTATCTCTTCACAAAACACTCCACCAATGCTAACATATACGCCTCGGAACCCCACTCTCGGACTCTTTGTCGGCCCTGTGTTCCTTCACTAATTTTACTACTTACCCATTATGGATATAATTATTAACGTAACATTATATTACACAATTTGCACTAATTAAGTATAATTAACACTAATTAATCGCTTGCTGCCGGCTGGCGTTCGGCGGAGCTGTTTAGATTTGTAAAAACGAATGGTTGAGGCCAAATTAAAAAAAATACGCGATAGTGACACTGTGTGAACAGTTCATCTATCAACGCCCTCTCTTTTTTCTCCGTGTAGGAAGATTGGTATACAAGATCGATACGTTTAATCCCTTCGCTAATGAATGAATCGAAGGCACAGATGGGTGTTAATTGACTTCATGTGTCCACCTGTCGAAATAGCAACGCTCGTGTAGCAGTGTATTTGGCTGGTTGACTTCTGGATGCATTGCTGTACGTTTACTTCCGTGCCTCCCCTGACTATGCACGCCGAGTCGCCGATGCTTAGCTCGCGTGCGTACGTTACCATTCACCTCCGGGCTTTCTTCACCGCATGTCGACCACGCCAGGGCACTACGTGCGTAAGCTCACACGAACGTATTACGCTGATCACTTCCTTGGATTGGTTCCCCGTGACCAACTCGCACAGTCGATGCACGCCGAGTCGCCGATGCTTAGCTCGCGCGCGTACATTACCTTTCGCCTTCGGACTTTCTTCACCGCACGTCGACCACGCAAGGCCATTTCGATTGCGTGCGTAAGCCCACACGAACACTGCTGAATTCTTCCTTGATTTATTCTCCGACGGGACTCGCTTGCTGTTAACGTGAGGGAACTTCTCCCGTGCTAAGGGCATCTGTAGTGTATGAAAATAGAGGGTCTTAAGCCACCTTAAGGTCAACCTTATACATTACAGGGGTGACCTTAAGCAGGTTATAAGCAAAAAAGGCTTAAGGTTGGTCCTCAAGCTAAAGACCTGGCCACAAGCATTAAAATACAATTTTTCTTTATCTGCCAAGTGGGACCGTCTTAAGTCCCCTTGGGTTATATACACTATGGAGTCAGCCTTAAGGTTTATATGGGACCCACCTTAAGATCACTTAGGTTATATAGGCTACAGATGCCCTAATGCAAAACAGTGCCTCTGCTTTCTCGTTGGACGTGTTGGAGCAGCGCCCCCGGATAGATTAATTTCCGCTCTTCACGTGAGATTCCAAGGCAACCTGCTCTCCTGCTGTCTTCACGTGTTGCACATAGGACGCACGCCTCTCTATGTACTGGAGAGATACATCGAACAAAACAAAGTCGTGGAGAGAGCACGCACTGATTTTTTCGGAGCACAACCGCTCTCTCTTTTCTTCTTTAGTTCTCTGTGCTCCATCACCCGTATCGCTTGGCACCTTTCGCTACATGACTATATGGCTTTTAAAACCTGCACACACAACTCTCATTTGGACAGAACAAACCGACTCGAAAACCAACTCACCTTATGTCGTATATGTACACGGTAACTATGTATACACGTATACGAACTCGGACTCAAACAGACTAAACAAGATTACCAACTCTAATAATTACCTCCTTAATCTTATTTCTCAATCTTGATCATGCCGATCTTCTCTCTTGTTTCCGCTTCTTCCTTCTACCTGCACTTCCGTGCACCATTCCTTCTTGAGCCATCACTACCCTACTGCATGTGCTTGCTTCATGCTGAGCCTTGCACAATCCGACGCTTGTCGCGTCTCGCACCTAGACTGATCCCGTCCTTCCTTACATGCCTACCTGTGCTAGAGCACCTGCTCTCACAGCAGCCTTGGCTTCGCCGTTACCTAAGCCTCCCGCTCCTCTCTCTTGGACCAAGTCTGTGCACTTTCGCATGTACACCTCAGCTGAGGCTATACCGCCTATAGCTCCTGTCTCCAACGCTTCTTGCATCCCCTCTACAAAACCACAGAAAATTGCACCAATCTATACTCTAAATCTTCCTCTTGGACCTTGTGCACTTTTTTTTACTTGGAGGCCCACCACCTTGACTTCCTGTGTTAGCCGCACCTGCATATGCACCGCATGTGCCTCTAAAGGTGCTGCCCGCAGCTACATGCATGCCTGTGTCATGAGGCACACTGCCTTGATCCGAGCCATCACGTTCTTGTTAGAGATATATGTATAGTTTGTTATTCCCCATTGTTATGAGGGTTCTTTGCATATTTACCACCTGTACTTTGTGTATATATACCGGCCCATTGGCCTCATATTGAATACAAGCGCTATTCATAACATGGTATCAGAGCGTACCTAGGGTTTTCCCGTCGCTTCGCTTGTCGCCCCGCCGCCGCCGCTTCGAGCCCGCCGCCGTCGGCCCCGCCGACTCCCCCGTCGCCGCTGCCGTCCCTGCTGCCGTCGGCCCCGCCCGACTCTGCTCGAGCCCGCCGCCGTCAGCTCCGCCGACTCCCCCGCGTCGTCGTCGCCGCCGACTTCCCCGTCAGCCTGCCGACTCCCCCGGATTGGACCGCCGCCGCCCAGATCCGAATCGATCTGGTCAAGCCGCCGCGCCGCCCGGGGTTGCCTCGGCGCCGTCGCCCCGTCGCCGGTGCTCCCCGCCGCCGGACTGCCCGAGGCGCTCTGCTTCGCCCGGCCTCGCCGCCTCCGCCTCCCACCCGGCGCCCGCCCGCCCGGCCTCGGCGCCTCCGCCTTCCGCCCGGCCCGTCGCGTCGCCATCGCGTTGCCGCCGCCTCGTGCGTGCATGCCCTAAGCGCGTGCGTGTAGCGGGCCTTCGGCCCGTTTTAGCCGGTTGAGTAAAAAAACGTCGTTCTAACCGCCGCGCCGTCCAGCGCCGCCTGTTAGACTTCGTTGTCTTGGTCGCCGCGCCGTCCAGCGCCGCCTACCAATGGGCACCGTTTCCCTCCCTCGCTGCCCGGTGATTTTTGATGGTGTTAATTACATCGACTTCGTATCTCACATGCGCATCCATATGCGTGGTCTTCGTCTCTGGGGCGTCCTCTCTGGCGATGTCACCTGCCCGCCTTGCCTTATTCCTCCGACGGAGCCTACGCCTGTTGCATTGCCCCCGACAGCCGATAAGGCTACTGCTGATGATGAAGCTGATGATGAAGCTGCCTCTGCCTACCAGGAGGCTCTGGATTCCTACAAGGATCGTCTGACCGTCTACACTCAGTGGTACGATGACGACGCTCGGGCTGCTGCTGTCTTCATCGCCAGTGTCCAGCCTCAGTTTTCTTCTGAGGTTGTGGGACTCCCTTCGGCTTTCCAGATGTGGACTCATCTTCGTCAGCGCTACGAGCCCTCTGGTGATGCCATGTACCTGTCTGTGGTCCGCCAGGAGCACTCTCTTCAGCAGGGTGATGCTACTGGTGATCCTTACTCGCCTTCGTCCTGAGTTCGAGCAAAGGCGTGCCCAGCTCCTTGCACGCCACCCTCGTGTCACTCTCCTGGAGGCTCTTACCGAGATACGCGCGGAGGAGACTCGTCTGAGTGGTGCTGGTCTGATGCCACTCTCCTCTGTGCTCGCCGCTCGTCCGCCTGCTACACTGCCTCCTCCAGCGGCTACCACAGGTGGTGGTGGCCGTCCTCCGCCTGGAGATGGCCGTCCTCACTGTTCCTACTGCGACAAGGTCGGCCACATTGAGTCCCAGTGCTATAAGAAGAAGCGGCATCTTTCACGCCGGTCTTCTACTGGCACTAGTGCTTCTACGACGACGTCTGCATCGACTTCTTCAGCGGCTTCTCTCACCGAGCAGGAGATAGCCAGACTTCGACGCCTGCTTGCCGCTTCAGGTTCTCCCTCGACAGGTTCTGCAGGTTCTGCTACTGACTCAGGAGACGTGTCTTTAGATTGTCAGGGCTGTAAGTTAGGTAAACAGATTCAGCTTTCTTATCCTCATAGTGAGTCTGTGTCTCAGCGCCCTTTTGATCTTGTTCATTCAGATGTTTGAGGTCCGGCTCCCTTCGTTTCGAAAGGGGGTTATCGATATTATATCATATTTATAGATGATTTCTCTCGTCACACTTGGATATATTTCATGTCTTCTCGTAGTAAGGCCTTGTCTATCTATAAACAATTTGCCACTATGATTCACACACAGTTCTCCACTCCTATTCGTGTCTTTCGCGCTGATTCTGCTGGCGAGTACCTCTCTCGTCACCTGCACAGCTTCCTTGTTGAGCAAGGTACTCTCGCTCAGTTCTCTTGTCCTGGTGCTCATGCTCAGAATGGTGTCGCTGAGCGCAAGCATCGTCACCTCCTTGAGACTGCTCGTGCTCTGATGATCGCCGCCTCTATTCCACCTCACTTTTGGGCCGATGCTGTTTCCACTGCCACCTATCTCGTCAACATCCAGCCCTCTTCTGCTCTTCAGGGTGCGATCCCTGTTGAGCGTCTCTGTGGTCGTCTTCCTGACTACTCTGCCCTTCATCTGTTTGGCTGCGTTTGCTACGTTCTCCTCGCCCCTCGAGAACGCACCAAACTGACCGCTCAGTCTGTTGAGTGTGTCTTTCTGGGATACAGTGCCGAGCACAAGGGCTATCGGTGCTGGGATTCTGTTGGTCGTCGGATACGGGTTTCTTGGGATGTGACTTTCGACGAGTCTCGTCCATTCTACCCACGTCCTGCCTCTACTTCGGCTTCCTCTGTGGAGTCTCTGTCTTTCTTGACCTTTCCAGATACACCTATATCTGTTTTGCCCTCGTCCACCTGTCCCACTGAGTCTCCACATATTCCCCCTGTGGCCTCTCCGCCGTTGTCGCCGCCTGTGTCGTCTCCTACGACTCCCCAGGCTCATCCCACTACAGTACATTTTCCCCTTATTGAGGATCTTCAAGATGAGCCATCTTCTCCTGATGTTCCATCTTCTTCTGATGCCCCATCTTCCCCTGATGGGTCATCTTCTCCTCGCTACGCTCTCCACGATCGCCAGTCGATTCGGCTTCCTGCCCGTTTTGCCTTTGCTGGCGCAGCTACTCGTGAGCCTGTCTCCTACCGGGATGCTGTTACTCATCCTGAGTGGCAGCTTGCCATGGCCGAGGAGATTGCTGCCCTCGAGCGTACTGGTACTTGGGATCTTGTTCCTTTTCCATCTCATTCTCATCCCATCACGTGTAAGTGGGTCTATAAGATTAAGACTCGCTCTGATGGCTCTCTTGAGCGCTATAAGGCGCGTCTTGTTGCTCGTGGCTTCCAGCAGGAGCATGGTGTTGACTACGACGAGACTTTTGCTCCTGTGGCCCACATGACCACTGTTCGCACTCTTCTTTCGGTGGCGTCTGTTCGCCACTGGTCTGTTTCTCAGCTTGATGTCAAGAATGTCTTTCTTAATGGCGAGTTGCGTGAGGAGGTCTACATGCATCCGCCACCCGGGTATTCTGTTCCTGAGGGCATGGTCTGTCGCCTTCGTCGCTCTCTCTATGGCCTTAAGCAAGCCCCTCGTGCTTGGTTTGAGCGCTTCTCCTCTGTGGTCACTGCTGCTGGCTTTTCAGCTAGTGATCATGATCCTGCGCTCTTTGTCCACACTTCGTCTCGTGGTCGGACTCTTCTTCTTCTGTATGTTGATGATATGATCATTACGGAAGATGATTATGAGTACATTGTCTTTGTCAAGGCTCGTCTTAGTGAGCAGTTCCTTATGTCGGACCTTGGTCCTCTTCGTTACTTCCTTGGGATTGAGGTTACTTCCACTCCAGATGGTTTCTTTATGTCCCAAGAGAAATACATTCAGGATCTTCTTGTCGCGCTTCTCTCACTGATCAGCGTACTGTTGAGACCCCCATGGAGCTCAATGTTCATCTCCGACTCTCTGATGGCGAGCCTCTTTCTGATCCGACTCGCTATCGTCATCTTGTTGGGAGTCTTGTCTACCTTGCTGTTACTCGTCCGGATATCACTTATCCAGTTCATATTCTGAGTCAGTTTGTTTCAGCTCCCACTCAGGTCCACTACAGCCACCTTCTTCGAGTTCTGCGATACCTTCGCGGGACTATCTCTCGCCGTCTCTTCTTTCCACGTTCCAGCTCGTTACAGCTTCAGGCCTATTCGGATGCTACTTGGGCCAGCGATCCCTCTGATCGTCGGTCTATCTCTGCTTACTGTGTTTTTCTTGGGGGTTCTCTTATTGCCTGGAAGACGAAGAAACAGAGTGCAGTGTCCCGTTCAAGTGCAGAGGCTGAGTTGCGAGCCATGGCTCTCTTGACAGCAGAGATTACTTGGCTACGGTGGTTACTTGAGGATTTTGGTGTTTTCTGTCACTACACCGACCCCTCTCTTGTCAGACAGTACAGGTGCTATCAGTATTGCTCGTGATCCTGTGAAGCATGAGCTCACCAAGCATATTGGTGTTGATACTTCTTTCATGAGGTCTTGTGTGCATGATCAGGTGATTACTCTTCAGTATGTGCCTTCGGAGCTTCAAATAGCGGATTTCTTCACGAAGGCCTAGACTCGCGCACAACACAGCTTCTACCTCTCCAAACTCAGTGTTGTTGATCCACCATGAGTTTGAGGGGGGGTGTTAGAGATATATGTATAGTTTGTTATTCCCCATTGTTATGAGCAGGGGCGGACCTAGGACTAAAATTGAGTGGGGGCATGTTGCTACGCGTAGCTGAGAAGGCACTGCCGGCCTGCCGTCCTGCCAGCTGCCGCACTGGGCCACTGGGGGCCTGCTGAGTTGTGGACTGGGGGCCCATATGAATTAAATCCAGGAGGTATACGTGATTAACAAAATTGAGTGGGGGCCAAGGCCCCCACTGCTCAAACTGTGCGTCCGCCCCTGGTTATGAGGGGTTCTTTGCATATTTACCACATGTACTTTGTGTATATATACCGGCCCATTGGCCTCATATTGAATACAAGCGCTATTCATAACAGTTCTATGTCGTCGCTCAGCTCCTCTAGATATGTACTTCTCCGGAAGCACGCGCAGATATTTTTTCACGGCTACAGATTCCTCTATCTTGTCACTAAGAGAGTTAATCTTATTGTACAATGAAGTCAGTTTACCCGTGAACTCGTCCACTGACTAGATCTCTCCCATCATCAGATTCTCGAACTCACTCCGCAAATTCTGGAGCCGCACCTCCTTCACACGATCAACTCTCTCGTGCATCGTCTGAAGCGTCTCCCATGCTTCCTGTGCCATCTCCTTGCGGATGAGCTGATGCATCATCGCACCGCCTGATAGATGATGGCCAAAATCGCCTGGTCTACCTTGTCGTTTCCCACGCTTCCCGTGCCATCTCCTTGCGGATGAGCTGATGCATCATCGCATCCGGCACCGCCTGATAGATGATGGCCAAAATTGCCTGGTCTATCTTGTCGTTCACCTCCTTATCCTTCTCTTTTGGAGTAAACTTTAACCCTGCCCGTGACAATATTCTTGTAATATCGTATTTTATCTCTAATTATTATTCTGCTGTAATATTCTAATGAGCTTATTATTATTTTTACTTCACGATAAAAATATGTGTCGTCACACTCTATATATCCCGGCCAGCTCCTGCCGATGGGGATCTCATCTCACCACAAAAACGTAATCTTCTTAAGTGTACCTGATATACCCTTTTGCTGGCTGAAGCATCATCGGTGCCAGTTGATCTGCTGATGTGACCATGGGCTACGCTTGGACGCTCACCGCGGCGCTCGCGGCCGTGCTGGGCTCGTGCCTGTTCAACGCGCTGGTGCGCCTCGTGTGGAGGCCCCACACCATCGCCAGGAGGCTACGGCGGCAGGGCGTGCGCGGGCCGGAGTACAAGTTCTTCGTTGGGAACCTGCACGACATCAAGCGGCTCCGCGCCGCGGGCGCCGGCGTCGAGCTGGACGTCGCCTCCCACGACTTCCTCCCCATCGCCCAGCCGCAGTTCCGCAAATGGATCCCCCTCTACGGTAGTATACAACTTCAGAGCACTAGTTAATTAGCAGCTTCTTGTACTGATTTGGACTGGATCAATGGTTAGTGAACTTCTTGTTCTGGCTTCTGCGCCATTCTTACGTGGTGTTCTTAGTTGCTTGCCGTACGTGCAGGACGCGTATTTCTGTACTGGTTTGGGTCGACGCCGGACATATGCGTGGCCGACTTCGGCGTGGCGAAGCAGCTGCTCTCGGACCGGACGGGGCTGTTCCCCAAGAACCAGAACCCCAACATTCTCAGGTTGCTAGGCAAGGGGCTCGTGCTGACAAACGGCGACGAGTGGCAGCGGCACAAGAAGGTCGTGCACCCGGCCTTCAACATGGACAAGCTCAAGGTATTTAGGGCGCTACGGCCCGGAGCTAACTCGTAGAGACGCCACGTGTGTGTTTTTATCGAATCTTTTTTGAAAGTCCTCCCTTTCAGAATACTTGGCAATTTTGTCTGAGCCAGTAAAACCTTGTAATCTTGCCCAATAATGAATTCTCTAAATATTTAGATTTTGTTTGTATTGAAATGATATTGTTAGGTTTGTTGTAAGGAAGAAAAATCAAAAGTGCCGAGTATTTTAAAGAAGGTCATAGATGTGCTGGGTTAATTTGCTTACTTGTTGCAACTTTTGATTACAGATGATGACGGTGACGATGGGCGATTGTGCTCGATCAATGGTGTCGGGGTGGGAAGCGCAGTTGGCGAGTCAGGGGAAGAAGGGCAGCCAGGTGGAGATTGAGCTTGAGCTGAGCAGCCAGTTTGATGAGCTAACCGCAGATGTGATCTGTCACACGGCATTCGGGAGCAGCTACAGAGAGGGGAAACAGGTTTTCGTGGCCTTGAATGAGCTCCAATTCCTTGCCTTCTCAACCTTTTTCAACGTCCAAATTCCAGGATTCAGGTACATAAGCAGATAGCATTGCAGCTCAACACACAAAATGTAGTTTCAGGCATAAGTTAACTAGCCTTAACATTCGTGCAAGGCTATTCAATGATTAGAAGATAGAACGGTGGTTCAAATTTTAAACTTTTGCATCAATCTCAAGACATATTCGATAGTGATGACATATTTGATGGTGGTGATAATCGTGATTGATGTGCGTTGAGATCTTTAACGTTTCCAGCATTCACAAATTGTTTTACATGGATATTCGTAAACACGAGGAAAAATCATATTCATAAATTAAAAGCTATTAATTGTGATCTTTACCGTTTCCAAGATTCTTCTATCTAAACTGTTTTACAGGTATCTTCCAACTCAGAAGAACCTGAAAGCATGGAGGCTCGACAAGAAGGTGAGAGGCATCCTCATGCAGATCATCGAGAACAGGCTCGCCGCAAAGGATAAGGCGGGCTACGGGAACGACCTGCTCGGGCTCATGCTGGAGGCGTGCGCGCCGGAGCACGGCGCGAAGAATCAGCTGCTCAGCATGGACGACATCATAGACGAGTGCAAGACCTTCTTCTTCGCGGGCCAAGAGACCACCTCGCACCTGCTCAGCTGGACCATGTTCCTGCTGAGCACGCACCCGGACTGGTAGGAGAAGCTCAGGGATGAGGTGCTCAGAGAGTGCGGAAGGGATCAGGTTCCGACCCACGACATGCTCAACAAGCTGAAGCTTGTAAGTATCGGTAGCTCCATGATTGCCAACTTTTCAGTGTCAGTGATGGATGCTTCCAAGTTACAGATGCTGCTTCTTCCTATATACTACAGGTAAACCTGTGTCTTCTGGAGACGCTGAGGCTGTACAGCCCCGTACCGCTGATCCGGAGGAGGACGAGATCAGAAGTCGAGCTAGGCAGCATCACGGTGCCCGAAGGCGCGCTGCTGACGGTACCGATCGCGACGATACACCGCGACAAGGAGGTCTGGGGCGAGGACGCCGACGAGTTCAACCCGCTGAGGTTCGACAACGGCGCCGGCGCCACCAAGGCAGCGGGGCACCTCAACGCGCTGCTGTCCTTCTCCACGGGCCCGAGGGCGTGCATCGGGCAGAACTTCGCGATGATCGAGGCGAGGGCCGCGGTCGCCGTGATCCTCCAGCGGTTCGCGCTGTCGCTCTCCCCGAAGTACGTCCACGCGCCCACCGACGTGCTCACGCTGCGGGCCAAGTACGGGCTCCCGATGATCGTCAGGGGTGTCCATGTGTAACGTGCGTGTTATGCAAGTCATCCTTCAACACAGTTGTGCAGTGTTAGCGAGCAAAGATTCACGCTTTGTTCCGTTTGTCATGAACAAACTACCACTGGACTGGCTACTGAGTAAGATGGTGACAAGCCAAAGGTGTCGTTTAACTTCATCTCAGATTGCAACTTGAGCTCAGGCTTCAGACAACTAGACTAGTCATCAAAGGTTACAAAGGTTGCCAGGAATGCGATATTCTGTACGATTGTCTTCGGGTTCGTAAGATCATGTTAGGACCATACTGTGAAAGTCATGATTGTAGAGATCGAGGATCTCTTCATATTAGTTTCTGTTTTAAGAAACTAAAAAAGTCATGATTCTAAAAATTATGGATCTATTCATATTAATTTCTGCTTCTGCTCTCAAAAACTAAAAGTTAGTATAAACATTTGAATTTCTAAAGCAACTTCTCCACTCATGTCGTTTTCATCTCACTCTGGAGATAAGATAGTATGGGCCATTGGCGTATCACGTACCTCATTACTCTTGCTTCTGTGTTGGGTACGTATCTCTCCCTCGTTTTTCTCACTGCTTGACCTACCTTCTAAAAGTCATTTATTCCAGTCACTACTATTTTTTAGCTAAAATCTATCAAATATAGACAAAAAATATCAGCCGCAACTAATATAAATAGACCCCACAATGCCTACTATAATATGTTATATGGTATCACTTGATCGTAATAGTCCCACGGGATATCAGATTATACGTATCGCGATGTAGAAAATGTTGGTGACAAGCGTCCTATTTTGGGTAATTTCCAACTACTATGGCGGTCGGTTTCCTGGCTTGAGACAACTTGCCTCTGAACTGAAACCCCGCGCAGCCGAAGGCTCGCCTGGATGCTCTCCTCCACCGTCAAACACATGCTCAAATCGAGGCCACGGCTCCCTCCTCTCGCCTCGCCAGCGACGACTCCCACTTCCACCACCGCCTCTCGTCGCGGCTCTCACGTAGCCGCCTCTCCCCTCTCCCACGCCTCGCTCCTCCTCCGGCTGCAGTCGGGCCCCACCATCGCCGAGGCCCGGCGGCTGCACGCCGCGCTCCTTGTCCGCGGCCACCGCCACGGCACCGTCCTCGCCGCGCAGCTGGTGCACGTGTACGCTAAGCTGGGGGATATTGGGCATGCGCTGCGCGTGTTCGACGAAATGCCTAGGAGGAACTCCTTCGCGTGGAACGCTGCGATCAAGGGCCTCGTTGACACCGGCCGGTTCTCGGAGGCGTTGGAGATGTACTGGGCGATGGTCGGCAATGGATCAGTTGCGGCGGATGGTTTCACGTACCCGCCTGTCATCAAGGCGTGCGCTGCAATCGGAGCGGTTGAGCAGGGGAGAAAGGTTCGAGAGAATGTGGAGGCGGACATTGCCCGGGGCAATGCGAGGCCCAATTTGTTTGTGCAGTGCGCGCTAGTGGATATGTTTGCCAAGTGTGGTTGCTTGGGTGAGGCTAGGAGTGCGTTTGAGAGCATGCAGGACAGGGATTTGGCTGCATGGACTGCAATAATTGGAGGGACTGTGCACACAGGGGACTGGCTTGAGGCGATGAAATTGTTCGATCGCATGAGATTAGAAGGGTTTCGGGTTGATTCGGTGATTGTTGCCACTGTTATCCCAGCATGTGGTAGGGTGAAAGAGTTGCGCGCTGGAATGGCATTGCACGGATATGCAGTAAGATGTGGAGTTGGTGATGATATCTGTGTTTCTAATGCTTTGGTTGATATGTACTGCAAATGTGGTTGTGTGGAGATGGCTGCTTTTCTGTTCTGTTCTATAGACTTCAAGGATGTTGTCTCTTGGAGCACTTTAATTGCAGGGTATTCACAAAATGGAATGTATCATGTGAGTGTTGATTTGTTTACTGAAATGGCTACTTCAGGGTTAAGACCAAATTCTACTACCCTGGCAAGCGTTCTTCCTAGTCTTTCTGAGCTGAGATTATTCAGGCATGGAAAAGAAATCCATTGCTTCTCCTTAAGAAATGGACTTGAGCAGAGTGAGTTTCTAGGGAGTGCATTTATAGACTTCTACAGTAGACAAGGATTCATAAGGGAGGCAGAAATCGTATTTGAGCTCATGCCAAAGAGAGATTTAGTCATATGGAATGCAATGGTTGCTGGATATGTCGTGAATGGGGCTACAGATTCTGCATTGTGTGCATTGAGGGCACTGCAGCAAGTGGGATTTAGACCTGATCATGTGACTGCTGTTTCAGTTCTTCCAGTATGCAATGATCATTCCAGGTTCATCCATGGTAAGGAACTACATGCTTATGTAATTAGGCACTGTATTAGTTCAGTCTGCTCAGTAAGCAATGCACTTATAGATATGTACTGCAAGTGTGGTTGCCTAGAAAAGGCCAAAGGTATTTTTCAGCTGATGACAGAACGAGATACTGCTACATATAACACACTGATTTCTTCTCTTGGAAAGCATGGTCATGAAGATCAAGCACTAATGGTTTTTAATCTAATGAAGATAGATGGAATTGCTCCAGATAAAGTGACTTTTGTGGCTCTGTTATCTTGTTGTAGCCATGCAGGCCTTATTGACAAGGGCTTGCGCTTCTACGACTCCATGTTACATGACTATAATATTTCCCCAGATAAGGAGCACTACTCGTGTGTTGTTGACCTTTACAGCAGATCTGGGAAGCTTGATGATGCTTGGAGTTTCATTTCAAATTTGCAAGAAGAGCCAGAAGTTGATGTTCTTGGATGCCTCTTGGCAGCTTGTAGAGTGCATAATAGAATGGACATTGCTGAGCTAGTTGCGAAAAGAATATTTGAGCAAAACCCCAATGATCCTGGCTATCATATTCTGTTGTCTAATATCTATGCTAATGCCGGGAAGTGGTCTGATGTGTCAAGGATAAGAACTATGATAGAAGAGAGGAATTTGAGGAAGAAAACAGGAAATAGCTCGATTTAAGACAAGGGTACATGCTTTCCTTATATAAATTCAACTGTATTCTTCGAAAGGACAAAAGAAGTATTCATGGTTAGATGGAACAAAGGACAAAAAAAGGCACTACCGGATTTGAGGAAACACTTTATGGTTACTTTATACCATATGCTGGATACATGAGGCAAATTTTAGTGGTAAATCGCTGATGTGAAAGCCCAACGAGTAGCCTCCATAGCTGCTTGAGAATTAGTAATAAGCCTGGGGTATCACGCCAGAGAAAAGGCAACTGTCGTCAGCACGCTCTTGGAGGATTTTCTCCCGAGGAAACAACTACCTTATTTGTGGGCATAGGTGAGTGAAAAGTGCACCTGGTGCTATTTAGTGTACTGTACTTATTGTTTGGTGTTATTCGTCGAAAGATTTTTGAAGTTTTTCTCCTTTTCTTACCATGCCTGCAACCTGCAGCCTTGCGGCCCTTTTTGCTAGTTATTAGCTAATTATGTATGGTGAAAGAAATCTGCACTCATTTGTTAAGTGCCACAAGACATAAGAGTATACAGTTCACATTTCATTGTGTTTGACTGTCATCAGCTTTCATATTACTGTTAACACGGAATATCTCTAAAACTATTTGACAAAACCAAACTTCTTTTGATATCAGTTATCTTAACTCTCTTTCTGGATCGCTTTATACCTGTCTAATGCAGATTTTCCTTGGTAATGATCAGGAATGTACTCTGGTTAGTCAAAAAGTACAGCAGTTATCCAGAATGTACACCAAATGCCATGATTAATCATTCATCAAGGAAAAAGGAACTCCTGCGCGAAGGTAATTTCCAGGATGCCTGTACATCACACCTCTTAGTTTCGTACCTATTTTGCAGGTAGACACCATCTGTTTGTCTCAAGTTCTATTGTGCTACCCCCAAAGTAACATTGTTTCTTATTTAGTTCTGAAGAAACATCAATAACTTGGTTCAAGTTTGATCCCCAATCATTTAGCGATCCTAGAGGACGTGGAGTTATTCATGTTGGATTTTGTAAGGACAAAACTGGGAATTCCTTCCAATTACCTGTTGTTTAAAATTTTGCAATAATCATCGGAAATGTCAATTGCGATGACTATTGAGTGCATTCACCCCAGACAACTGCAACTATACCACACAATGCAAAGGCATTGTCATTTGGGGTAAGCATTATTCTCGCCGCAGACTGCCGAGAGCTCCAGTCGGCACCGGCACCGGCATGGCATGACGAGCTACGGTCCGGCGGCAATGGTGCGGTTTTTCAGATGATGCGCTACAGATTCTTCCGTGACGGCTGATTCAGTTTAGGAAACCATGTCGGATTAGGGAAGTACAAGTTGTAATCGAGTCGGACTATATATGCTATAGAGTCAGTTGTTTCCGAGTCAGTTTAGAAGTCAAGTTATAGATTGATTGCTCTGTCCTATATGCAAGGACCAAGGTTGTAAGTCTGAAGGCAATGAGAAAAAAAACCACCCTTCTTGTCTCCTGTTTCCGCCTGACCCCTATCTCTGCTTCTGAGTTCTGTCCCGGCGCTACATCTCCTATTGCTGCCTTCGTCCACCACGGGACCTCCCGGCCGCCGCAAAGGGCCAGGTCCTCGCCCTCCGATCTTCCACGATTGCAGCCTTCGTTCTCTCGTCCGTGCTCGTGACAGGCATGTATATGCAGTCTGTGTCTGCCGTGGCACCTGGTTCAACATGCTACGGAGCTTTGGCTGATGCATGAATCAGTTCACCTGTTGCCGTCATAGATAACGACGGTGTCTCCCATCAAAGGATGCCGAAAGCAGAAAGAGCATTAAAAGTAGATTCAGTAAAGCATTCGGATTTCACAGTTGAGGCATCATATGCAAGACAGCAAGTAATCAATGAAATTGTTGGGCCAATGCTAAAGAGTGGGCTCATTGCATGTCTACATCAGATAGTGGATACCTTGCCTATCCTACTGATTGTTGCAGCTATCCAAAGTACTAGCCTAATAGGCGCGGCGTCACGCTGCGCCAGCCACCGTACGTACCAAAGTAAAAGAGGCGATAATTGGTGAGGAGTTTTTTAAAAAAAATCGAGAGCAACGCAGGGACTTTTTCGCAAAAACGCTCCCCTGACCGTACCGAATTTTTTTCGGCCACGCGCCGGCCGGACGCGCTCGCGGGCTGAGCTGGCGCTGCCCTCCGCGCGGCGATTCCCCCTGCTATAATAGGGGGAGTATGTGCAGAGGACAACATCGTGGCCTTATTATTACAGCCTTTTTTTGTACCGATTCTGCTGTTCCTTGAACCAATTGGATAAGGAGCTGCTTACTTGCAAACTTTTGTATATCAAGGCAGTGATGATGATGAAATGCATCCCGATTCTTCGAGTACTTCTGTTTTGTCATACTTCTTCAATTGCAGCCCACGGCTATGGAAAACTACTACTTGATGATGGAAGTTACCATATTACAAGTTTCTGGATAGTTTTATAGCCTCGCTGTTTAAGAAGAGCTTCTGTGACTTTCATCTCTTCTTGAAAATCTCAGATGAATCAACTATGATCTGTAAGGACTATGGAGACTGAAACAGCCTTCTTCAATTGCAGCCTACAGCTATTGGAAACATCATTACTTGATGATGGATGTTAACATATTACTGGTTTCTGGAGAATTTTATCGAGACACTGTTGAAGAAGAGCTTCTGTGACTTTCATCTCTTCTTGAAAATCTCCAATGGATCAGCTAGAGATTTCACTATGCTCTTCTAAGATATGTAAGGACTAAGGAGACTGAAGCACTATGACTATGATTTCACTATGCTCTTCTAAGATTGTTGGTTTCTTACCCTCGGTTTATTTACTTCCTTCTGGTGTAGATGGACAGATTGACTTGCAAGATTCAAGAAAAGCAAAGAAAAGCGAATAGGCATCCTTATCCGATCCAGGTCACATCTGTTCACCAACTCTGTAGAAGTTCCAATGGCCGGTGTGATTTGGACCACCTACCATCCTGCAACGGTAACTATCTGCCGCCGCAGAATCTGAAATTCTTTGGCAATCAGTTTCTAAATGCATGATCTATGTTAATTCCGATAGACCCGCCGACAATAATTAGATCTACTTATCACATGTTGCTACGATTTCCTCGGAAAAAACATGTTGCTAGTTGCTACACGTAGCCAGTTAACCGCCTGCTTCAACCTTCAAGTAGCCGTTACAGTGAACGGCCAGCTGCAGATACCGGAGCAAACAATGGAAGCCAGCACATGTGGAGTCCTGCTCTACACATTTTTCTATTCAAAGTTTTCACAAAAAGTCGTAGTTAATAGTGATTAGCATGGTTTAAGCTTTTGACCACCTGTTATTTGCTGCCTGAAACTCAAATGCTTATACTAATGTGCAAGGCTTTGGAGATTGGAGCTTAAATGACACTCCTCTCCATGTGGGCAGATAAGGACGCTCCTGAGAATGAGCTACCGACCCACGCCCTCTCTTCATGCTGCATCCACCGACACTATTTGAATTTTGGCTCATGAATTGCTTTGCTATCACCCATCGGGAAGAGTAGTTGCTACAAGAGACAAGTTTGGATGCTTGTTTGATCTGATGATTAATTGGTTCATCTGGTAGGCATCGCTTCTGCGGCGCAGTGGTGTTGGAGGGAGCTCAGTTTCACCGGGGGGGGGTCCGGTCCATTCATGGACACTGGCATAGTGCAGCGTATCGACATGCCCCGAGATCACTCTGGTATTTAATTATCTGGCAAGATAAGCATTACTAGCTCAATTCCATGTCGTGTTGATTTGATCCTACGCTGCCTAGCAAGTAACAGCTTGCAAGAAGGTTTAGAACTGCGTGTCTATGTGCTAGTGTCTAGCTTATTTTCCATTTTGTAGTTCTCTTAAGTCTTAACTTACTGTGTACGGGTATGCTCTGGGACAACTGGGCTGCTGGTGGTGGTAGCATCTGGCTAGTGTACTGTCTAAGCAAATAGCTAAGACCTACCTGTAAACATCAGATCTAAAGGTCAACCATACCCAAAAAAAGTAATGATGCTGATAAAAGCGACTTTCTTTAAACCTGATATATTAGATTATGAGGCAGAGAACATGTATAAGCATTGACGAATGAAAGGAAAATGATCTTCCAGCGGTGATACTTTAGTTTTTATTCTAATCGTCCAAGTGTCCTCTAGATCCACAAGAGCATGCTAAGCCTCTCAGCAAACCGATCGAATAATAGGTCGGTTATTTTGATTCAAATAATGCAAGCTTTGACTTGTCATGATTCGCTGGAAGAAACGTATTGAAGGGGACAGGTGGGAAGAGCCATTTGGTAGCCCTGCCGGTTCCAAACATTTTTTGGTTTCAGAAGCTAAAAAATATTTAGAACGCTTCTTAATACATCTTTTTTTACTTTTATTTCTTTTTTCTTTATATTATTTATAGAGATATGATGATATTTTTATTTTTATTTCAATTTTTATTCATTTTTATTTAATTAAATACCTAAAAAATAACTGTTATAGTATCATTTGCAACATTTTTGAATGGGCTTTAATCATACTCATACATGATTGATGACAGAGACCATTCTAGAGGCCATGTACCCTGCGGCGTCCCCACAGGACCGCACAAAATATAAACTAAATAAAATAGGGGTCTTCTCAATCCAAATTCCGAAAGATTGTTGCCGCAAAAAAATAAAACAAAATGTCTAGCTGGTAGGATTAGTATAACCGGCCCAGGTGTCTGCATTCTGCAGCACAATAAGAACCTGTGTGACCAGTAGATGTTACTATCGTGCCAACTCATTCTCTTCAAAAATGAACTTAAGAGAATGGCATACTATTGTATTCTTTCGCCATCAAAGCCCATTCGAATTCGATGTTTGAAAGAGCTCCCAGCTGCCATATCCTACTTGCCCCAGGAGAAGGCTATGCAGCAGTGGAAACAGCACCCTGGTGATCAAAAGAACTTCAACTTCTGGCTCCCGGCTTATTTTTCACTATTCATAAATTTTGCCTTTTTTCTGAACTTTTGGCTTTTTGTTGAGCTTTTTTGCCGGTTCTTTTTCCCGTATTTGTTTGTGTTATACGTAATGGGCTAACATATTTTTTATATTTTTAAATTTTAATTATGCTAAGTAAGTCTCTGTCAGCTGCAATGTTTTTTCAGCCATCTACAGTGTTTTTCAGCCATAAGCCACAAAAAAAAGCCCAAATGATTTGGTGTATATGTTTCCACGTAGCTCTTAAGGTCTGAACAGAACGAGTTAACCAGTAGTAGCAGAACACTTGTAATATAGAATCCAGCGACATGTCCCGTATCATTACCTAGGTAATAACGCTTACACAATAATTATTATTTATTTGCTTAGTAAAATACTATTTCAACAAATAATAAATTTTACCAGAGTTACGCAGCAAAACAATAACTAGGTATTGTACTTTAAAACAGCAGTTAGCCACGTATGGCTATATTCTTAATTACAATTATTTAGATACAAGAAAATACAGATAGTTATTCCCTATCTCTCGATGACTCAGCCCAGTCGACTAGCTACTCATCTCAATTGTTTTATAGGGTGTTCACCTCGCCTTGGTCATCGGCATGATCACCCTCATTCCACATAACTTCATCGGTGCATGTGTATCATGTGTCCCATTCAGGGTTCCTGTGTATCGGACTGGGGTCTAACAAAGGAAAGTATTAGCAAGAGTGAATACTAGTGTACTTAGCAAGCATTAATAGCACGAATGCATTGTATGACTCTTCTCTTTCCTTTTTATCACAAGTTCTAATTCATCTCTTTTCTAGAAACTAATTTATCAAATTAAATTGTAAATTTTAATTTATGAAAAGACTACCAGTTACTCGGTGAGAAGAAAAACCCCTAGTGGTCCCTTAGCCTCTAATCCAAGAGACAGACATGAATTCATGATTTTATTTTTACACTGCGCAGACTTGTACCACTATACCCATAGCTACTTTGAGTTCTCTTGAAAATAGGTATCCCACATTTTCTTTGATACGGTGTCAAGTTCAGAGTATGAAATGTTTTCCTATGTTACATTACTAAATCTCCATCCAAGTATTTTTCGTTAGTAACCCGAGGCAATTTCTCACCCTCACTTGGTACCGACCGACCTCAAATAAATATTCGTTAGGCCGTTTATCTCTTCACAAAACACCCCACCAGCGCTAACATATGTGCCTTGGAACCCCACTCCCAGACTCTTTACCGGCCCTGTGTTCCTTCACTAATTTTACTACTTGCCCATTATGAATATAATTATTAACGTAATAGGGTAGCATGTTCTGCCCGTTGAAAATGAGAATATGGCTGGCACTTGAGTACGAACCCCTTTCCGAGTGAAAGTTTGTTGGTTCGTATATTCTAACCATATATAAAGGGTCCCACTCTCCCTCTCTTTCTTGACCAAAGCATTCGTTACCAACCTAATAGTTATTCATACAACCCAATTGCTCCTCTCAACTAAATTGCTCTTTTTCTCTTACTCTTTCTTTCATCTTTTCATCCAATTTAGTTTTGAAATATATTTTGATGCACATAAATATTATATGATACAAGAATGTACTTTTTACAATTTAATATAACTAGATATATGATCAAGAAATAAGGTTGCCTTCATAATCGTAGAAAATCCCAGCGTCAACTGTGACCGGATCCATTACCTCTGTCTGTGCAGGTTCGCCTTCTACATTATAAAGCAGACTTATGATTTAAAATACTTAATAATTTAGGTGGTTCTTTATTTTATATAGTCAATTTCTCCCCTTTGAGTGAATTTTATCTAATTTTATTTAATTAGATTTTTATCGGTCGATTGCTAGATCTTATGTCACTAATTGAATCCTCGCTTACCTTGCTATTATCTCTCCCACATAGTTAGCTCTGTAGAAGTGGTCATCTACTTGTGCTCATACACAAA
Organism: Dendrocalamus latiflorus; assembly: GCA_017311315.1. NCBI lineage: Eukaryota > Viridiplantae > Streptophyta > Magnoliopsida > Poales > Poaceae > Dendrocalamus > Dendrocalamus latiflorus. The sequence goes on from CM029630.1 coordinate 33,482,529, forward strand.
ATACCACATGCCAAAACATCGAACACCACAAAACACACAACACCACACCCACACCAGATCCGCACGCCCCAAATAACATACCCTCCCCCATTCACACACACCCACACCCACACACACACACCACTTGCACACACGCACACACATCCCCCATTCTCACTGTTTTCCTCTTGTGGCTCATTCTCATCTTCCTCAATCAGTCGCCGCTGCCATGGTAAGACACTCAGGCGTGTTGCCACCCTCCGGCTTGCCCCCGGTGGCTTCCTCCCCGCCGGATCCCCACGTGCCGCTCCCTCTACCCCCTTTTTAGCTCCCATGTTTTACCCTCGTCGACCTCAGCTAGGGTTTGCCAGCTCAGGTGACCCCGCGGGCGCGTCGGTCTAGCCTCACCGCCAGTGAGTCTCTTGGTGCCTCCCTCGGTTTCCCCCCTTCATTCCCCCCTCTATTTTGTCGGCTTTGTTTCAGTTCAGTTCGGTTTGGTTCATTTTCTCAGGTGAGTTTTGGGCGCACCACCACCGGTTGTTCTACCGCCAATCTCTCTGCTCCCCTCCTCGGCTTGCTCGACTCCCGACTTCTACAGAGGTCGCCGCCAGCTTGCCGCCCAAGAGCTCAGCTCAGCCATGGCTGAAATCCATGGCTCTGGGTACTTCTAAAGTTTCTCGGCCACTCTACGGTGCTTCTACATGTTCTTCCCTGACCGATGCCGGCTCCGCCGATTCAACTCCTTCTTCTTGCACAAGATGGTTTATCCTACCCCCTTTTACACTTTGATTTTAGTCGCTAATTTTATCTTGCTCTACTTCCTAAATACGCATGACTAGGGAAGTCAACAGTAGTGCCGCCGTGTCGGTACTTGGCGGGTGGCATGTGCCGGGGAGCATGTCACCTTCCAAGGGAACACGACGATCTCTTCTATGGACCCGCCATCGTGTTGAGGCCTCACCAGCCGAGGTAGGGTGGTTCCCTTCTCCTCGTGCCACCTTGCTTGGCTAGCGATGCTTGTGGTGGTGTGGGGAGGTGTTTGTGTGTATTGTGCTGCTGTTCTATGACATGGTCAGAGGGGAAAAAGGTTGGGGGACCTGCTTGGTTGTCGGGCTAACAACGGCAAGGGACGATGGTGACGTTCGTGGTGGGCGTGGTGTGGTCCTCATGTGCTTAGTGATGTGAATGGTCTTTTTTTTGTCCCTGCTGGCAGTGTCATCCTGTTGTCCCTTTTTGGTCGTAGATGGCTGAAGGTGTTCATCCGTGGTCCTCGCTCCTCTTCTTCGTCTTCCTCCACACCCTTAGCTCCTCTCCTCCGAGCTTTCTCTACTCACTGCTTTGATGTGGCTACTATAGAACTTGGGGGTGTTTGGCTTGTGCTTTGTGGTTGGCTGAGCAAGACTTGGCCTTGGATGTGCTCTCGGTTGAGGGAAGGAAATGAGAGTGAGATGGGGATGAGGCTTTCTGTGGCTGGATTGCTTATGAGGGCAAAGGACTGGCTGGCTTCTCTCTCCCTTGGTTGTGCAAAGACTCAGCTGCCTTTGCCTTATTCCCATGGCACTCTTGGCCGACTGTGCAAGGGGGTAAAATCCTGGGGAGTGAGTTCAGTACTATTCTTCAGTTTTTCTACTACAGAAGGTAAGTCGATAAAATTACAGTGGGTGTTGAGCTAAGTTTCCTGCCGAATGATAAGACCCACTTAAATGAAAGGTGCCGGACGGTCCAGGTATCTCGATGAGCACTAACAAATTTGGCATTCTAAAGCCGAATGGATTTTTACTGCAAAATATTTTCATCTCTTTTATTTATTTTTTGGACTGTTTTTATTCTTCGTATTTGGATTGCAAAAGAAAAACACCGATTTTTTGGTTTAGTCTTCTGGAGGACTACTATTCGTCGAGCAAGACAAGGGATATGCAATGCCTTGAAATGATGCAAATGTAATTTTATTTCTTTCTATTTTAATGCAATACTTGTAATGTAGTTTATTTATTTCTTACGCATATTGTATTCTTGTAGATAACCAAGTGTTGTAATAATTTATTTGGCTTGCAATAGCAATGTTTAGGTTTTTGTGTAATTCGATCCTAATCTTCAACGTTAAGCAACAAAGCTCCAGCCAGGGATAAAGCGAGGGAAATCTTGAAGAAGCGCGTCCACTCCATGGCAGAGAAGTCGGCACACAAACCAAAGCCGGTGTAAACGCCTAAAAGCACGTCCGATCCGCGCTGGCCGCCGGAGCCAAACAGCGAAGCGCACGCGGCCGGGGAACCTTCGGATTCGATCCTCCTCGTGGGCGGTGGCATCTCGCGTCCCGCGATCGAGCCGCACCAGCCGGGCACGTGAGTTTCGATCGCCTGCCTGCTCGCCTTTATAAGAGGTCTCGCAGGTGAGCGAGCTTACATCCATCTGGCATCACGCTCACTCTCCATCCATCCATCGCCACCAGCTCTCCGTTCCGTCTCCTTCGGAGCCTAGCTCTGCTCGTTGCTGTTTGGCTTTTGATCTCTCTCTCTCTCTCTCTCTCTCTCTCTCTCTCTCTCTCTCTCTCTCTCTTCGTCGTCGTCAGCAGCTAGTGGTTGTTGACAAGCTCTGAGGGATAGAAAATGTCGGACAGCACGGCGACCTGCCTCGACATCATCCTCGCCATCATCCTGCCGCCCCTCGGCGTCTTCTTCAAGTTCGGCTGCGGGGTAAGTCTGCACTGCTTTGCACTCGCAGTAGGCACATGTATGTATATGACATGGTAGCTCTACTCCGTGATGTGTTCAGGGGGGAAACAAAGCTGTGGTTTTTAACTGTTTGTGTCGGTAAACATGCAGATTGAGTTCTGGATCTGCTTGCTGCTCACCTTCTTCGGCTACCTCCCCGGCATCATCTATGCCGTCTGGGTCATCACCAAGTAGGAGGAGGAGGACCCCCTTCAAGGTATGCAGCATACCTTCCTTGAGGAACTTGCTATAATACGCTCATCGGAAGAGTTGTGTGAGAAAACGAGGAAGAAAAGAGTGGATGCTTCCATATATGTTTTACAAAGGAAAATATTCCTGATGATTCTAAAGCAGCTTGGATCAGCATCTCAACTGCTCGTTTGCTTTAAAAAATATGTGCAGTTTTACTTCCAGTCAAGGCAGATTCATATTACGCTTAGTAGGCTCCTGTAGAATTTAGGACAATCCTACTATTGTTTCTAAGAAAGATCGGTTTGACAATTTTGGTTAAGCTGCTTGTGGTTGAGGAAGAACTAATTAACTGACTGGTCGTTCCTCTTTTTTTTTTCTGTTTTGTGGCAGGTGACGGCGATCTTGTGCCAGTGATTCGTTTGCGCCCGGCGGAAGCGGTGGGTGCTGACTGGTTCTCTGGCCGGATGGCGCTCACTGTGTTGTGTGTGTTGTACATCTGTTTGTTGTTTGTGCTTAGCTTCCTCTTCTGGTACGGCTGTTTCCCCCTGTTCCTCTACTCGTCCCTCTCCTTGGGATACGGAGGGTACCTTCTCCGTTGTATCATCCAGCTCCTCTGCACATTTCCATCCTTGTACTTCGATTAATTTGTCCTTGTTGGAGTAATCTTAATTTATCGGCTTGTTACTTCTTGAGCATTTCTTCCGCAAAATCATGCCTTGTTTATTGGGAGTTAAAAGATTGCTCTGGAGGGTTGCAAATTTCAAACGGATGTGACCAATCAAACGGACGTTTTGTCACGTTTCCTGTGGGAGGGCAGTCCCTGTCGATCTCTCTTGTTCGTGTCAATCCTCTTACTATTATATTTATCCACCTTTTTATTTTTTTTCCTTTGGATTATTTCCCATTTGAAGAGGCAATGCTGACAACTGACAAGTCCCAAAAAATGCCAGCTTACCATGGCGCCTAGTGTACAGTAGTCAGTAGCATTTGCTATATACGGACAGTGAAATACTGGCAGTAAAAAAAACAAGAAGCAAGGGAGAACTAAATTCTCGTGTACTAACTAGAAGATCGGATTGATACTTGGTACTGTCCTACTTCTATGACATTACAAGACATCGACATGATACATTGTCTGGACCACCCTCGTTTTGCCACACCGTCCCGATAGCGCCAATTGTTCTTGAGGTTCCATTGCCCCGCACGATTAAAATCACTGGCAATCACAAGTCCCTGTGCTGCTCCTCATAAACAGTACGTTCCAAGCATTTTCTAGTTTTAAAAGTCAAATGTTGTTTGTAATGTGTTAAATTCTTGACGTAACTTTTATCTTTTTTTTCTTTGCGTTATGTATAGAGATATAATGGTGTTTTTCTTTTTTTTCTCTATTTTTATTTAATTTTCTTTTAATTGAATATCTTAGAGAAAACTAACAACTATTATAGTATCATTTCAGCCAAAAGATAAAGATATAATACTTTTGAACGGGGCCTAAAACATGCGCTACCGACAAAGACAAATGGAGGGCATTTTCTCTGGCACGAAAACAAACCGGTTTTCCGGTGGCGGCGACAAGCGAATTTGGGGTTGCAGTTGCACCCTAAAATTTTTTAGAAGAAAAACAAATATATAAAAGGTACATTAGATATATGTATATGTGTGCGTATGTATGAGATTCTATTTGTACTTCTTCTCTGATTTATACTACAATTAATTAGTAGACTCTATCTTAAAAAGACACTCCGTTTAAAAGTTAATTAATATAGAAAAGTCAAAAACAGAAGTTAAAAGCTAAAAAATAACAAAAACCCTATACTTGGGCCTTTGAGTTATGTGGAAGACGTGCACGCGTGTGTCAATTTAAGGTGTTAAGTATAGTGTGAGTGAGTTGTATTCTTTGTACCCTTAAAAAGAAGTACAACATGGGCCAGGTTAGCCCAGTAGCCCGAGCCTCAGCTATCCTCTCGGGCTCACCATGGGCAGCGCGGCCTTGGGTCACCACATCGAAAGGCCCATTGTGCTATCAAAATTGCCAGGCTCAAGCACACGGTTTTTCCCCTTTTAGGAAGGGTTTTATTGATCATATACTCTCTCCTTAGATGGAAATTCAGGATTTATCTTACTAGGCCACGTGTCAGTGATTTATGATGACCCCATATGTCATTGAGATAGGAGGGTAAATCCTGAATTTCTCAATTAAGGGGAGGATATATGATCTAATCGCCTTTAGGAAGGGGGCAGTAGCGCAAGATCGAGCGCTTGTTTGTGACACACGAATCTCACAAAGTTTGCCGATATGGATTGCAACGGCAGCCCGGCAAGACAACTCCCGTTGCAGGACGGTCCGTGCAAAGGAACACTCTCTTAATTTACAACTGCAGAGCATATCAGCATATGTCAAGCAAATCTAGGCTTAGAGAAAACAGTAAAAAGGAAGAGTTACAAGTGTTCGGGGGTAGAAAAACACAGCACGCCAACCAGACAACAGTAGATAGGGTAAAAAACAAAATCATAGGAAACCAAGGACCAACAGAAAAAACACAAGAATTGAAATGGCATGTCTAGCTGAATCCTTCGGAGTTCTAAAACGCAGGAATTGTTTGTTCGATTTGTGCTGTTTAGATGCTTCACAAGAAAAAAGTATAATATTTTGTAGATGGACGCAGAGAAAAAATTCCATAAGGTCCAACCTCATGTTAGATACAACAACAACAACAACAAAGTCTTTTGTCTCAAACAAATTGGAGTAGGCTAGGAATAAAATCTTCTCAAGATCAAAGAAATAAGAGTCTTGAAATAAAACCTACAATGCTAAAACTCTAAGCCGTACATCATGCTATCTAAGCCGAGCCTAAAATATTGACCATAACTTTCCTATGGTTTCGGTACATGGATCGCTAATTTCTATGCACTCCTATCCAAAACTAATTCTTATGATACATTCCAATCCCTAAAGTCTCTTTTAATTGCTTCCTCCTATGTCAGTCTTGATCGACATCTGCCTCTTCTTACGTTTTCAATACGCATTAAAATTCCACTACATACTGGTGCCTCAGAAGGCCTTCGTTGGAGATATCCAAACCACCTCAAACGATGTTGGACAATCTTCTCTTCAATTGGTGCTACCACACCCTATCACATATATCATCATTGCGGATGCGATCCCACCTTGTGTAACAACAGATCCACCACAGCATCCTCATCTCCGCTACACTCATTTTCTGTATATATTGTCTTTTAGTCGCCCAACATTTTGCTCCATATAGCATTGCGGGTCTGATCGCCATCCTATAGAACTTACCCTTTAACTTTTGAGAGACTTTTTTATCAAACAAGATACTAGATGCTTGGCGCCATTTCACCCACCTCACTCGTATCCTGTGGCTCACGTCTTCATCAATCTCACCATCCTATTGTAGCACCAATCCCAAATAACAAAATATGTCCTTAGGCACTACATGTCCATCCAATCTAACATCTTCATCATCGGCCTTAGTACCACTGAAATCACACCTCATATACTCAGTTTTAGTCCTACTAAGTGTAAGCCCTTCAATTCTAAAGTCTTCCTCCACAACTCGAGCTTCCTATCAACACATATTCTGCTCTCATCAACCAGCACTACATCATCAGCGAAAAGTATACACTAAGAGATATCTCCTTGTATGTCCCGTGTGACCTCGTCCATCACTAGAACAAAAATGAATGGGCTCAACGCTGACACTTAGTGCAGTCCTATCTTAATAGGAAAGTCATTAGTAATATTACCACATGTTCTGACATTAGTCATAGCATTTTCTAACATGTCCTTAATTAGGGTAATATATATTTGTTGGGACTTTTTTCTTTTGGAGCGCCCACCACATAACTTTTCTTGGTACTTTATCATAGGCTTTCTCTAAGTCAATAAACATCAAGTGAAGATCCTTTTTTGCTCCCTATGTCTATCCATCAATTGTCGTAGCAAGAAAATCGCCTCCGTGGTCAACCTCCCAGACATAAAACCAAATTGGTTTGTCGTCACGCTAGTCACTTTTCTTAAACTGCGCTCAATCACTTATTCCCAAAGCTTCATTGTGTGGCTCATGAACTTAATTCCTCTATAATTAGTACAACTTTGAATGTCTCCTTTATTTTTAAAATTGGTACTAATGTGCTCCTCCGCCTCTCGTTTGGCATCTTGTTCAACCTAAAAATGTTATTGAACAAATTAGTTAGACAAAGAATCGTCACTTCTCCTAGGTATTTTCACACCTCAATAGGGATGTTATCAGATCCCAACGTCTACTCATTTTCATCCTCTTTAAGACCTCTCTTACTTCCAACTCCTGAATTCTTTAAACAAACCACTTATCGGTGTCGTCAAAAGCATTATCCAGTTTAATCATACTATCATTATTATTGTGGTTGAACAATTTATCGAAGTAATCTCTCCACCTATCCTTGATCTCCTCGTCTTTCACCAAAAATCTATTAGTGTCGTCTTTGATGCATTTAGCTCAGTTGAAATCTCTCGTCTTTCTTTCTCGAAGTTTAGCTATCTTGTAGACATCCTTTTCTCCCTTCTTTGTACTTAGTTTCTAATAAATTTCTCATATGCATTGCCTCGTGCCTCACTCACCGCTTTCTTTGCATTCTTTTTTGTTGCTTTGTATTTTTGTACGTTGTCATCGCTGCTATCATGATGCATGTGCTTGTAGCATATCTTCTCCTCAATAGTCTTTTGCACTTCCTCATTCCACCACCATGTGTCTTTTGGTTCTTCTCTTGTCCCTTGGGTCACTCCAAGCATCTCCGTAGCCATCTTCCTAATGCGAGTTACCATTTCTGTCAACATATTATTCGCTTCGCTATTCGCTTCTCCAACGTCCCACTTCCCTTCTGTGATCATCCTCTCCTTAAACGCCTGTACGGTATCTCCTTTAAGTTTCCACCACTTCGTCCTCGTGGCTCTGGCAAACTTAGCTTGTCGAACCCGTAACCTAAAATGAAAGTCGGAGACTACCAACTTATGTTACTGGACAACACACTCTTCAGGTATAACCTTACAGTCTATGTAGGTTCGTTTGTCCTCCCTCCTAACAAGAACAAAATCGATTTGGTTAGAGTGGTGACTACTTCTAAAGGTAACTAAATGAGAATGTTAGATTTCCTCTAAAATTCCTAGCGATTGAGTCATTCCATAGAAATTTCATAAGAATTCTTGGGACTCAATGCTTTGGTCATATTCATATTAGTTGCGGCTGATGAATTTTGACTGAAAATAAAATAGTAGTAGCTGAAAGAAACAACTTTTAAAAGGAGGAGCGAGCGATGGAAAAAGTGCTGGAGAGACGCATATGCGAGACTAGAGTAAGAAGAATGGAGTACGTGGTATGTCCGTAACACTCTACATTATTCTGGAGCGAGACGGAAGTGAGAGGAGTGGGGTGACCACTTCGGAAAACCAAATGTTTATATTGACTTCTAATTTCTCCGAAAACACGTTGTAAAAATTTTCATAGGATTTCAATCCTCCAAAATCCCTCCACTTTTCCTGCAAAGAAGCCTAAGATTTATCAACCTGTGATTCCAGTACTACATTATCAACACACTGTCGTCAAACAGGGGATTCTGTTTACCAGGGAAGGGCTAGATTTTCTACTCATCAACGAACTGGAAGTTGGAACACCAATAGACATCACCGCGAATTGTTAATCAACGTTGCCGGTATCACAAATGTGTATGCGTTGATCACTTTCATACATGCAGATAAGTACACACTCGAGCAGAGTTCACGAATCATAACTTCATAGGACTAAGGTGGCAACTACTCAACTAATGTTATAGCAAAGCAGCTCATTGCCAAGGAAAAACGGCACAAGACTACAATCTGATGAATTATGAGGGTGGTTTGTATTGGCTGTAACTAATAGTTTTTTATTAAAAATAAATAGTAATACTTAAAAATGACTTTTAAAATAAGAGATAAGCGGTAAAAAAAAGAGATGTATGCGCAAAATGGAAGCGAGAGAAACAGGGAACATGATACGTCTGTGACCCCGTTTAATCCCTAGAGCAAGATAGGGACGAGAGAAATAAAGTAACCGCTTCGAGAAGTCGGATGTTCATATTAATTTCTAACTTTTCTAAATAGAAGTCAATACAAACAACCCCTATGCACGACCCATGTGACATACATATACAACCTCAGTGGATGTCAATCTTTGAATATGCAACAAACGAACCATGCCGTGAGGAACACATAGCATCAATCTGTTGTTCCACCGAAACATGTGAAATTCAACTGTGGCAAATTTCAATGGAATCGACAAATTTAATACAAAATGACACTATAAAAAAGTACAAAATGATAATCAGGTTATCAACGAATTTCAGTACACAAGCAATGATTTGCGGCACAAGCAGTTGGGGGTGAGCATCCCTAGCGTTTTGGATAAAAAATAATAATAATGCATCTGTCAAGATCAGACACTCATCGGTGATTTTCAGCATAGTAAGTACACCAAGTTCTCACATCAGACAAGCAACAGCATACCGGCAGCTGGCTCCTAGTGTGGTGGAAATGTTAAAACTTTTAACAACATAACTAAAAATTTCTAATTAAGCTCAAGAATATCAGCAAACTGATCAAACTGGAACGCTCAGAAATTTTAGTACAGTGGACTAGTATAAGATGAAATGAGAGCACAAAACTCATTGCATTAACTGAAAACAGAAACAGTAATACAGGCCTCATTGTCCAAGAAATTTAATGAAAATCTCGCTACTTACCATGGTAGTACACGGCAGTAGAATGAGTAGTCTAAAGATAGTACATTAGGGCTTTAAAACCATTAACGGTTGTAAGGGGTACAAGCAAGCAACACAGGTATTTCAAGTTTCCCCATAACTGCAAACAAAGAAGACAACCGGCCAATGTAAACTAATGTTCTACCTATTGTGTCTCCTCTGTATCACAATTCTTCTTCCTTTTCTTCTTTTTCTTTTCACTTTTCTCAGCTTCCGCATCATCTCCATTTAGAGCACCATCTGGAACGACAACGTCACTTCCTTCCTTGTTCTTCTTCTTCTTTTTCTTCTCGCTGCCACCCTTCTCCTCATCAGCCAGATCGCCCTTCTTCTTCACTTCCTCCACATCAGCTGATCCTAGTTCACCCTTATCTTTCTTCTTCTTCTTCTTCTCACTCTTCTCCCCTTCCACTGCATCAGCGACCTCCTCAACCTTGATCTTCTTTGCAGGCACAGAAGCAGATACCTCATCATCTTCATCAATCTTACTCTTGCACCCTTTGTCGGCACCATCCTCCACCTTGTTCTTCTTCTTCTTTTTCTTCTCCTTGACCTCCTCACTTGCGACCGCATCCTGTTCCACCTTCATTTTCTCTGGCTCAGGTGCAGCTGCAATGCTAGCAATCACCGCGTCGCCACCAGTGGGAAGCACCACATTCCGAAGCCACTCAGCTGGGGTCTCCTCCTTTGGCTTCCCATGCTTATCGAGGAGGCCCTCGGCAATCATCTTTTTCTTCTTCAGTGCCACAGGGCCAAGTCCCCACTTCCTTGGGTATGTGTCTCTGTCCATCACCACCCTCTTGATCTTCGCCACTGCACCATGGTCGCAAGTCGCCATAACAGCAGTGGTCATCTCAGCGATACCAATGGCAATCGCCTCCCCCTTTGTAGTCATGAGAACCACCTCCTCCCCAACCTCAATATCATTCTCAAACCGGAGCAACCCAGGGATCATAAGCTTAGCACCATAGCAGATAGCATTAACAGCAGAGTCCTTCACGACAAGCCTCTTGTAGCTAGTAAGAAGTACCTCAAGAGGCATCACAACACGCCTCAAATACGACTCATCCTTATAGTTATCAAGCGACCACATCGCGTCCATCACATCGTGCATGGTCACCATGTTGTCCTGCTCGCCGAGAATCCCTGACCGGACACGGCGCAGCTCCTGCATATGCGCACCGACACCAAGGAGCAGCCCAAGGTGCACACAGAGAGTCCTTACGTAGGTTCCTGCCTCACAAGAGATCCAGAACACGGCAAGGTGGCGCTCTGGATCGTGCTCCAGGAGCTTGCTCTCGTAGATAGTCCGCACCCTGAGCTGGCGCTTGACCGCGGAGATGAGCGGCGGGCGCTGGAACACGGCGCCAGTAAGCGCCTCGAGCGCGCGGGCCACGCGGGCCGTGTCTGGCACGGCGGCGTGGAAGCGGGCGACGCAGACGTACTCCTTACCCGCGCCCTGCTGCGACTTGACGAGGCGCGTGGCGCGGTCGATGCAGACGATGAGGTTGCCGGTGACCTTGGGGTCGAGCGTGCCGCTGTGGCCGGTCTTCTCGGCGCGGAGGAGGCGCTTGATCCATGCGACCACCTCGTGGGAGGACGGGTTCGACGGCTTATCAAGGTTGATGATGCCGTAGCGGAGGTGCTCGGCGAGGGGGCGCTTGAGCGGCGAGTGGCCGGAGGGGAGCGGGGTGTAGTGGCCGGTGCGGACGTTGAGGCGGTCGTAGTTCTTGAGGAGGAGCGGCCAGGTGGAGGTGTCGAGGGACGGGACCATGGACTGCGGCTTGATGAGGTAGCCATCGGTCTTCTCCTCGGCCTCGGCGAGCGACGGGGGATCGGCGGCGGCGGCGGGATCAACGGAGGCGTCCTTGGACTTGTGCTTCTTCTTCTTGGACTTGGTTTGTTCGGAGGCGGGGGACGCGACGGCCGGCGGCGGGGAGGACATGGCGGCGGGTGTGGGTTCAGGTCAGGGATTAGGGTTTTTGCGGGGAGGGGAAGGCGGAGCGGCGAAGTGGCGGCGACGGGAGGAATGGGGTTTTAAGGGGAAGGGTTTAGTGGGTGCGTGATGGGTGCTTATGGATGGTGGTGCGCGGCGCCGTGCGTGGGCTGGGCCGATGGGCTTGTAGTTGGGCCGGTGGAGGCTCGAAGTGTACGGTCCAGGTTTTATTTCCATGCAAACTATTTTACGGAGTTTTTACCGTAGTTTTCAAAACGTGCAATGCTACATCTAAAAAACAAGCAGTTAGCAATGATACTATTATGTAGAAATTTCTACGAAAAATTTTTGCATAAATTTTTATTTTAATGTAGAGAATAATGGGTATGTTCTTTTGATCTGTGACTTATGACTTTTGCTTGCTCGTGAGAGAGTACGAAGAAAGAGACTTGCGTGTGGTTTGGCTGATAAAGATAAAGCTGTTATAGTATCTATTATAATTAATTTATATATCCTATTTTAAAAAGATATTTCATTTGAAAACTAGTTATCATAAAAAAAAGTTAAAAACAGAAGTTGAAAAGAAAAGATAATATATAGGAGGTGAATGTAGATCACGTGGAGGGTTATGCTATGCGTTGAAGCTAGCATAGCAAGGATTCAGATTGTAATTATATGTAGATAAAAGTTTCTTAGATTGTATGGCTATAACACGATATATCTATGTGTAACATACAAACTAATGATCATTGTTACAATATAATAAACCTCTATGAAAAAGAATTGTTTATGTTCCTTTGATCCCTCTTTGCATGAACACACCTTCATTCTGTACTTGTTTAGATTGCTGACAATTTTTCATCTCCCTTCAACGCCAACTAGACCTTTCGTTGCCACCTTCACACTCCTTGACTTCCCATCCTACCTATTGTGCACACAACACACTAATATTGGGTTGTTCGTTTAGATTATGTCTTTGGCATTTGGTTTATGATTTTTGAACTCTGGTTGTTCATGAGAGACAACGCGTAAAGAAAAATAGTCGCATGCGATTTGACCGATGTAGCTGAACTCGGTACGGTGTCTACTATAATCTAGTTGTAGACCACGTCTTAAAAAGGCATACCATTTGAAAACTAGGTACTATAATAAAAATGATAAGCTAAAATCAAAGCAAAAAAAAAACTCAGCCATTGTCTTGTTTTTGCTGGCCCATCGGTTTTGCTCTCTCTCGTTGATAATTGTCGCCAGTCATGTTGCGCCATCAGTCAATTTACATTTTTCAGCCCAACCAAGCATAGCCATAGTGGTGCCACTACCATGTGGCTCTTGCCGCAGTCCCTTCCCTACTTGAAAAGGTTGGCGTATAGCTATCGTTCTAAGCCACTGTTTCTCCAGCGCAGTTCTCGTCATTTTGGTTGCCATGCAGGCGTGATAAAAATAGAGACCCTTCATTCTAACATAAATATGTAATAATATATTTTTATTTCAATTGTAAAAGCTAAAGTTTAGTATAGTAACCATTAGACTTAGTACGCCATGAAATATAAAGTACTTATTGACGATATTAGACTTAATACATCACAAAATACAACATACTTATTTGTGACATTAGACTTAGTATATCATAAAATACAAAATACTCATTGGCGATAATCCATTGGCATGTTAATATTATGAATAAGTTTTAGAAAGCTATAACATGCTACTAAAGACACAATAATTTAGGAGAAAACTGCACTAGTCAAAATACACTAAGGGAGAGCCATGAGCCATCATCTATCACCTGTCATACAAGCAAGCGAGTTGTAAATAGAATGATCAGAGAAAGCAATTTCTTCTAACATTTCTAGATGTAAAGTCATTGATAATAGTATCAACATTAGTCTGATCCAACATATCATTTTCAATGCATAAAGTGATCAGATAATTCAACCTTTCATGTGACATTGATGACCTCAAATAGTTTTTCAATAATTTCAACGTTGAAAAGCTTCTTTTGACTGATGCTACAGTCGTAGGAATAATAACCAAGATTCAATAAGCAATTGAAAACATTTATAGCAGTCTATATATGTGACAAACTCAAAAATCTCGATAGCAGACATTGGCACCTAGCAAAGTCATTTGCAGCATTTTTAATCCAAAAAAAGTTCATCTAACTCAACATGAAATGAATCATTTCGAGAAAAGTATCTGCAAATTTAGTGAAACACTTTCTTAGTTCAACATCATCTAGTGCCTTCATGTTTTTGAGCTAAGTAAAAACCCAAATATACTTTTAAACACTTTAAATTCCTCAGATATACTTTTCAATGAAGCATTTGCCACATCCATCATAACAAAAAGTAATTAACTTCAAAAGCCTTCTCAGCCAATAGAATTTCTTCATTGTGATCACTTTCATCGAATTGCTTTTTCCTAATAGCATGATATTTTATTAGAAATGACGGATCTATGTTCATATCGGATGCGAGCCCTTTAGCATTAGGCAAACTAGATGCAAATCCTTCATTTTTGTACTTATCAAAATACTGTATTATACCTTCAATTGTTGCAGGGTAGAGTCAATGCACGTGGATGGAGACTGCATCTTCTTACTCATCATATTCGCAGCAAATAGAATATCATGCCAAATAACTATACCAAGTAAAAGTTTAAAACTGCCAAGCACATCAAATAAATTTTGTGCAACATTCTTTGATTTGGGATCATTATAGATTTTACATAATTCAGACAAAGTTAACCTTAGCTAAGGAGCTTGATATCTAATAGCTTTAACACTTTTAATTCGACTCTCCCAATGGGTACTGACCCAACTAAGCATTAATCAACTATATTTAGTATTCAATACATAGGATATATCATACATGTATGCATACTAATATATATGAGTTAGGGGCCCTAACTTCAGTGGCAGACCCAGGATTTTATCAAAGGGTATGCCGCACCAAACTTTTCATATGCAATTCGGTAAAACCATTTGCCAATTCAGTAAATAATTGTAAAATTTGCTCCGTAATTCGGTATACAGACACTAAATAATATTATAAGTCTTAAATTCAAGGATTAAGCTGAAAACTTGCACAAATTACAATATAATATAGTTCAAACACCATACTAATAGTCTCAAATATACATAAAAGATACTAACAATACTACTTGTCTGACTTTTTTGGCCCACGCTTTTTAAAGGACATGAAAGTCTTGATTATATCATCTTCATCCACATCAAAGAAAATATCCCGCTCAATAAATGTGACTAGACAATCATCCAAAAGACTATCACTCATCTTATTTCTTAACTTTGTTTTCACTAAAACCATTGCAGAAAAAGCCATTTCAACACTTGCTATTGCCACTGGTAGAAGCAAAATCAATTTGAGAAGCATGTAAACCATATTATACACTTTATGCCTCTTTGTTTCAACAAGCTTAACTGAGAGATCAACAAGATTGTCTAGATTTTTTAAGCTATCAGCTTGTCTCATGTCATCAATATAATTACCAAGTTGCAATTCAAGTTTTAGCAAATAATTGCTCGAGAACTCTTTAGGCTAGAACTCAGCTAGTCTACGTACCTTCTGTGTATCGAAAGAAGCAAATGACTTAATTAAAATGAAATACTAATTTATGACATGTGCCAATATTTTAGGTGGCAGTTAGTCAGTCCTACAATCAAATACAACACGTCAATACATTAGTACTTAAGCTAAGCATGTCTTAATTAAATTCTTAAAGCTTAATCAACCAGGAAGTCACAGCTCCCAATACTAGTGGAGTAGGGCCCGTACGGCTACTGCTGCCCCCCTCTTATTTTGGAGACCTGTATGCGTACGGCACACATGCTACTACTCTGCTTCAATTCGTGCTTCTCTCTTAGCTCACTCCAACTGCAGCACCACCGCCCAAATCCAACGCCGGCAACGGCGGATCTCGCAGCCGTCCACCCATCAGGTACTCCCTGTTCTTCCCTGATGCTACCCCTCAATTTTCCTCTCGATTTCGCCTCCTCGTACTCCTAAATTCCACACCCTAGCTCGAACTCGCTGGAATCCTCGCCATCGGCAGTTCCCAGGCGGATCCTCTTCTTCTCCAGCATCGCTGCTCGTGTATCCGACCCTCCCTAACTCTTGATGTCGACTTGTCCCGCCGCCTTCGTCTTCATGTCGTCGCCCGATACCACGGTGGCGTCGACGGCGTAGCGCGCCGTAGGTGAGCTCCCCCTGCTGTCTACCCTGTCCTTCCCTCTGCTATTCTACTCGTTCTACTCCCATCTGCTCTCCCTCAGCTGCTCTACTCCCTCTACCTTGCTATGCTATCTACTGAACATCCTATGGCAGGCGAACCGTCGACTTGATCGGCTGGCCCCAGGGTATGCCGTGGCCCACCCGGCATACCCTGTGGATCTGCCCCTGCCTAACTTTCGTGGGCCAAGCAGTCATCCCTACTGCCCAGGCCTAGGGCTGGCCCTGTATTTTCTCCTCTCCAATGATACCTGTGTGCTGCAAGAGAAGTAATTAAGCCTCAACTCTCAGTGCTTATGAAACAAACGGTAAAAGAATCTCCTAAAACATCAAGAACAAGAGCAAGAAAATGATGAAACAAATGGATCGATGGATAGTTATAGTAACATTCTCCTTACTTATGAGAATTTCTATCGGTGCAAGAAGAGCAAGTGCCGATCTCCCGCTTGTAGGCCATGGCCATAGGCTCGCCATTAGCTGAGAGCGGCGCCTCTGGTGTGTGCGTATCAAAAGGGTTTGGAGTGACCAACAGGGGGTGTGAAGGCCCTCTGTCGCCATTTTTTTATGGCGTCAGTCCGCAACGGAGTTGGAGATGGGGAAGAGATGAGATGGGACAAGGGCATTATAGACAATTAAGATGGGATTTTCAGGGGAAATTATTAAAATAATACAAAAAGTGACAAATAATTGGTGGTCAAACCTACAAATGCCAAAAAAATCAATTACAATCTGAGAACTGGAATTTTGTGTTGTGACAACTTAGCCGGGAAAAGTATTTCTTTTTTACTTTGGCTTATAACTTTTGTCTATGGTCTATACTATTTGGTTGTTTGGAAGAGAGTACGAAGAAATATTTGTGTACGATTTTGGTTAATATAAATAAAATTATTGTAATATTTATTATAATTAATTTATAAACTTTATTTTAAAAACTAGTTACTTTATAAAAACGGTTTTTAAAAACTGAAAAAAAGAGCCCCGTGCCAATTCCCTCACCCCAAAAATACGAAAAACCGAGCTAATCCAAGCCCCCGTCGATCCCAATCCCCCCGAAATCCGGCAACCGGAACCCTAATCCCTCCCAAATCCCATCTCCGATCCAATGCATCCTACCGGCGACGACCCGTTGGCCGCCGCCGCCGCCATCTCATTCCCTGACGCCGACGCGGACGACGACTCCGAAGACGGCGAGTTCACCGACGCTCCCCTCCTCGACCCCTCGGATCCGAACCTCACGAATCCCACCTCCTCCTCCGCCACCGCCTTGCCCCCCGCCTCTGCCGCGGGTGGCAGCGGCGGTTTAGCATCTTCCGGTGGCGAGCGGCGCCCCCTTTTCCAGCGCCTCTGGACGGAGGAGGACGAGATCGTGATCCTCCGCGGCTTCGCGGAGTTCACTGCCGCGCGCGGCACGGCGTTCGCGTCGCACCAGTACGACACCGACCCCTTTTACGAGGACATGCGCCGCCGCCTCCAGCTTGACTTCTCCAAGAGCCAGCTCGTCGAGAAGCTGCGCCGCCTGAAGCGCAAGTACCGGAACTGCGTTTCCCGCCTCCGCGGGTCCGGCGCCTCCTTCTCCTTCCGCTCCCCGCACGAGCAGGCCATTTTCGAGATCGCGCGCAACATCTGGCGCCCCACAACTAAGCACGGTCGGGACCCCTCGGTCGACTCTGACGATGAAGACGCTGTCGCCGCCGCCGCAGCCGTCCCTGCGAACACCAGCCCCAATGGGGAAGTCAAGTCCCCCTTCTCAGGGCGGCAGCGCCGCCGTAGGCGCACGGCGGAATTTACCGCTGCAACTGCCCCTGCCCCTGCCATCAACATGGTGCAGCCCCCGCAGCCAGTGCAGGTGCCTGTGTCAGTTCCTGTCAAGATGGAAGATTCGCTCCCAACGCTGCCCCAGACACCAATGCCAGTGACAGTGACCATGGAGGGCTCAGAGCCTCCCAGGTTTCCAGTCATGTCACCTCATTCAGGGGTTGTTGATGCTGAGAACAGTTGCCTGACGCCTCTGTTGAAGGAGATGGTACGTGCAGTGATAAATATTGGATCCAATCCGTTTGGTGCGAAAATGCCTGAGCCGCAGCTCGGATTGCCCATGGAAGGGGAGAAATGGAGGAAGCAGCGGATTCTGGAGCTGGAGGTGTACTTGAAACGGATTGAACTTCTGCAGGACCAGGTGAAGGCGACACTTGAGGAGCTCAAGTCCTCCACACCTGGGACTTGACGCATGATGAAATGAGAACCGAGAAGGTCTCTCTCGTTCTAGGATTCTTGCTACGATTCTGAATGTAGGTGTTTAGGTTTTTGCAGGTTTTCGTCCATAAAAGAATATTGTTAACTGGGTTGGGGCTTGGAACTAGTTTATTCATGGTTCTAATTGGTCATGTGATATTTAGCTGCCATTTTTGGTCTTTTTTCTTTATAAGGTAGGTACATGGTCCTCTGATTACTGTGGAAGTTGTATGCTTTGAGCGGCTAGTAAGGTATCCTTATAGAAAGCTGAACACTTCCAATTAATTTATCAGTATTACAGATTATTGTAATTTCACCTTGTTTTACTATTCTCTATCATGTATGCTGTCATCCAGTTATATGAAAGGGATTATTCATTTATACCAGGTTATTAGAGTGACTGTGAATACGTATGCTCGGATAGAAGGTCGTGGGATTCTGTTATAGGAAAGCAAAGTGTGATTTATGGATCAGCATGAGAGAAAGGCATGAGTGATAGGCCAAATAGGTGATAGGTTGACTTGTGTTTCATGATCCTGGTTCTTTTTTGTATAGACGGAAACTTGCGATATTATCTGAATGTCAAATGATATGTTATGGATATAGATAGGTGACTATATATGGTTCCACTTCTCTGTGATGCCATTGCATTCAGTTTTGCCCTTTCATTTCCCCTGTGAGAACAAGTTCAGGATATAAGAATAGAGTTATACTCATGGCTCAATGACATGCATTGGCATTTTCAAGACTAGAGTTCTTTTTGTGTGCACCAAATTTGGAGGCCCGGACAGCGCATTTGACAGAAATTTACCCATCATTATGCATCAAACAGAACATGATACACAATGTGATGTTGTTAGATAGTGAAGTATTGTGTCGTAGGTTCATTAACCTTCATTGGCTCTACTTCTGTACTTCATAATATGCTCATTTACTGGTTTACTGTGAAATTGGATTGCTTCAGTCAGTGTGCCATTGTGGGTATTTTGATTATTCATCCTACCGGTTGGAAAATACTGAACGACAATTGGTGGATGCTATTTTAGTTTCAGTATCGATTACTTTTGTCTACTTTTCATTCACAATAGTTCTCATTACATTTTTTCAAGAAGTGAGAAGTAGTTGATTTATAATATATGCATCTAACTAGGGTTAGCTTCTGTATTCCTTCACTAAACTGTTGATGTGAAGTACCAAAACTGAAGGAACCTGTCTTTGGCATTGGGGGATACAGAGCTGGAAATGTTAGTTGCTGACTCCTTGTCAATAACTGCCGTTTATTGTTACTTTTGGAGATGAGCTAATTACTACTGGCGCTTGTTTACTTCTTTATCTCTGCTGAGTTTCTCCAGTGTTTTCTACCCGTTGGCTTCTATATGTAATCAACGAAGAAAAAGGAGGTTGCAGTGTTTCATTGTGATATCAAATGAAGGTGTGAATTTCGTCGGTTGTTGAAAAAAGAATCTTCTCAGGAAGTTCACCTGTGGCTTCTTGTAAACATGTAATCTGTTTGATCTTGTTTTGATCAGTTATCATTTGATATTTGAACAAGTTCTGTTCTGATAAGATTTGCCCAGCTGTCTGAAGACCTATCAGTAACATGGTGGGAATTCTATTAATGTTGCTGTGATAATATTTTATATAGCAGCTTCCTTCGGGTTTGATTGGATTCTACAGTTCGACGGCATTCCCTGCAGGCTGGGATCGTCAGGTTACCACTCTTCTGTGTTAAATTTGCGCTGGTTTGCCGTGTATCTTCGATTGCCCCTTGGTAAATACTTGAAGCTTGATTTGAACGTGCTGTGTAGATGCTAAGGCATGGCGATGTCTAATTTTGGTTTCCTCGCCTCGCTAAATTAGCTCTTCAACAAAAGCAAGGAAATCCTTGCTCACCTTTCCCAAAAGCAGGGCAGGCAAAGAAACTGCACGCACTTTTTGCCAATTAGCCTTTCCAGACAAGAGTGGGCAAGAACACGAAACATACCCTTAAGGCTTCTCGGCCTGTCCCTAATTAATCAAACTCGCCGCGCCAGCCACCGTGTGTACCGAAGTAAAAGAGGCGATAATTCGTGAGGGTTTTTTTTAAAAAAACCGAGGGAACGCCGCGCCAGCCACCGTGTGTACCGAAGTAAAAGAGGCGATAATTCGTGAGGGTTTTTTAAACAAAAAACGAGGGCGCATGTGTATTTTTGGAAAAGTCAAAGGTCTTTTTCGTAAAAAACGAGAGCACATGTGTATTTTCGGAAAAGTCAAAGGTTTTTTTCGTAAAAAAGCGAGGACCTGTACGTAAGTAAATGAGGACCTGTACGTAATTTAGAAAATCGCGGGGAGCTATCCTGCAAAGTGGAGGGGCTAAAAAAACTGGTAGGGACCTTTTCGCGAGAACCGAGGGCCTTTACGTAATTTCCGGAAAACGCAGGGACTTTTTCGCAAAACGGCTCCCCCGACCGTACAAAAATTCGGCGGCCACGCGCCGGGCGTAGCGCGCGCAGGGGCGACGTGGCCGCCTCGCCTGGCCGGGAATCCCCCGCTAATAAGAAGGGTATTATTGGGCCACTAACAAAAAGCTTAACGGGTGCCTTAAGGATAGATCATTAGAGGGGACAATTTGATTATTAGTATTTAGGACTAATACTAGTAGCCACACAACCATAGGGTAATAGTCACACAGCCCCCGGGGGGGGGGGGGGGGGGGGGGAAGCAGCGGCCAGGCCCCCTACCCTCCACCTCTGAGCTCCACGTGGCCTTTTATATAATTTTGTAATCCTATTCTTAAACACGTCCTTCTTTATTAAAATACATGTTAGCGATAATCCAGCACAATACAATTTTTAGCTCTCTGTTTCACCTATGTTCTTGTGTCCAAAATATCTCTCGCACCAAAGTTGGTTCAATTCTATTTACTCCTCTCTCTTCAGCATACAGGCGAAAATGCTAGATAACAAAAACTATTTTATCAAAACGCGGCCTCCAATGTAGAGTAAATCTTTTAACAATTACCATAGCATGATTTAGATGCCGCTTGGTTATGTTAAAATAAGTTGATTTATAGCTAAAATTACATAGTTAGCTAAAAGTATACTATAACTGATGGTGTCTTATTTAACGTAACTAAATTTTAAAAATTTAAAATAAAAAAATAGGTTAGTTCATCACCAATATAGAGAATAGAACTAGCAAAAAAGCTAAAATATTAAAAAACGAAATTTATAAATAATTATAAATAAATCAGAATATAGAAGGTTAAATCGAAATGAGGAGCCTTAGTTTAGGGTTTTTAGGCTCGCGTGCCTTACTTCGAACTTCCAAGGAGACGAACTCGATCACCGGACAATAGTAGCACTTGAGCAGCGGAACCCCCGACTGCCTCCCGTCTCCGGTCCCCCTCTCCCTCCCAAAAAAATCTCCCCTCAAAACGCCCGCCTAAAAATGGCGGGCCTCGGCGGCGGCGGCGGCGGCGGCTGGGGCGGCTACGACGACGATGACTGGGGTCTAAGTGCGGAGCAGCTCGACCAGCTCGAGCAGGACGCCTACCGCAAGCTCGCCGAGCGCAAGGCCTCCTCCTCCACCGCCTCCACCGCCCCCGCTACCTCGCCGCTCCCCTCCCGCGCCCCCGCACCGGCGGCCACGGCCTCTTCGCCGTTAAGGAATAACCACCCCGCCTCCAGGGCCTCCCTGGAGTCTCGCTTCGGCAAGGTTAGGGTTTTCTCCGCTCATTTGCTATTTTTTTCCCCGGGGGGGGGGGGGGGGGGGTTCTTGTTTGCGAATTGGGGACTGTTATCTGCAACACGGCAAATTGAAAAAACTTTATCGCTCTGATGGTTAGTGCATTTGGAATCATGAGTCTTTTCGTGAATGTGGTGTTCATTCTGACATTTTCCTTTCTTTCTCTACCTAGCTCTTTACAGTGATTTGTTTCCAAGAAATGAAGGGGTTCTTGTGCAAGAATTCGTGTGGCTGGTAATGTCGTGCGAAATTGCGGCACGAATTCAGCTCAATGCACATATGCCACAAATTTGCCAACTTCCTTATTCTTTCTAGTTGAGTTTTTTTTGGGAAACTGGGTTTTCTGATTGTAGGCTGCCGAATTTGGACATTGATTTTTAAGCTCATCGTTTGTGCACAACAAAAAATTCAAACAAGTTTGAAACTCTTTATGGTCAATGTTTTGGAACGTTGGGAGGTTTGTGGTTCAATTACTATTGGGTTTGGTGATAAGAAGCTCAATCTTGATGCAGGAGCCTTTTTAGATCTGTTCACTTCATTGTTGTTTTGTAGAGTTTTGTATAAGTCCCGCATTGCTGTGTGAAATGCAGAAGTCAGAACTTTTTTCTCTTGGTCAAAACATTTCATGGTTTCTGGCTGAAGAATTGATGGCTTTGGTGCCTGGATGATCAGGGATAGGATTTGTTCATTGTTTGTTTTGCCAGTTGATCTAGTAAACTTAAGGACTGTGAGTGCTACATTGCAGCTGCACAATATCGCAATAAATCTGTATCTCCTTACGTTCAGAGAGTTAAGAGGTTTTTGTTTAGAAAATCATGAGAGCACCGAGAGTACGAGAGTTACTGTTACAGTGTCACGATCCTGGCCATTTTCTTCCACTAAAAGTCTCATTGAAGTATTAAATTTGAAATGTTTAAGGTATTTGATCCCATGTGTTGATAAATTTGAGAACTATCCACCCTGTGAACTATGACCATCATTTGGAAGTTTGCAATTATATGGTTGAAGGGGCTCGGACCTCTGGGTCTGGTGATCACAAACAAAATTCGGTGGCTGTAGTTGACATTTCCTTTTTAAGTCATTAGTAAGCATTTTAGTTTCTCTTGCTTACTGCATTACATGGAGCATTGAGATTCCATGCTTTGGAAGTGTTGTTATGGACAACTTTGGAGTTCGTGATGCTTTATTTTAAGTTCTTTTGAATCCTTTGTGTTTTCAAATGATTGCCAATTTGGAAAGAAGTTGATGTTTTCTGACACAGATATTTCTTAACATGGGATAAAACTTGATGAAGGTATAGTTGATATTATATTATGAACCACAAGCCTATTGCTCTAAATGACTCCACAAACTACTTCAATGGATTTTCATAATAATGTTGGTGAATGAGGCATGCTATGAAGTACGGACAATTTTTTCATTGTCATTCTTCGAAGAGATGTAGGTTTTTCGGGGAGCTTATTAATGCCTTCATTTGCTGATTTGTTGTTTTGATTTGCCCATCATTTGGACCAGCTGATATTAATTATAGAGATCACACATTTGTTTGATGGAAACAGAATTTATCTATTTCATATAATCATATTATATTGCTAACCTCCATTATGCTGATAAATTGGATCCCAGATCCCTGTACCATTCCTCATCGTTCCCTAACTATTTTTTAGGTAGAATCTGTTTCACCTTCCCGGATTTGTCAATCAAACACATCGGGAAATGCAGGTATACAACATTCTTGATGCTTTCTTTTTGTTCTAATATGAATTGTGGCTTATCTCATTTTTCCCCACTTGCCATTCAAGTGAATAATAGTCAGGGCAGTTCACCTAAGATATCTGTACATCTTTTCCTTCATTCTAGCGGTGGGATTGCAGCAAAGTTCTCTTATCACCAGGTACAACCCCCCCACCAAATTTTTAATCAGTTGTCACTGAATAATATTACGAACTATGTATACGTGCTTACTTCTTTTTTTTCTCTCTCAGAAACTTGTGGATGCATTTCGCAAGATCCCGAAAGCTAGCTGGAATGGGAAAGAAAGGTTTTTTCGTTCTATCTATTACTTGACAATTTTACCATATGTTTTCTATGGCAGTGCAAATCTTGATACCTGCTGTAACTCGCACCTTATTCCTGATTCTATTTTACTTAATTTGTTTAAACCTTAGGGTTTGGACGTTCCCTCCCTCATCTCTATCAATAGCAGAGGAAGTTCTTAATGCAGTACCTGGATTAGCTGTTGAGGTAACAGTTTTTTTATGTACTTCGAAAAACTTGGTTGCTGTTTGTTGTAATGACCCCCTATGTTGTTTTGATTAATTTATTTTATTGCCTTCTGGCTTGCTTGGCGTGCGATGTTCCCGCTACTGCATCATTCTTACGATGGTTATTTAGCTTTCTGGTTTGAAAAATTCAAATATAAGATACTTCTCCAAGGTTGTTAAAAACATACTCTGTAATGCTTAAAGCATTACAGCATGAAAATCGTGCAGTTAGAAAACAACTGTTATGGCTTATCAGGGCATTTTGTGTAGGTGTCCACTTTTTTTATTTTTCATTTCGTGAGGAGGTTTAGAAAGGTTGTATTATCAGTTTACTGCAAAAAAGAACTCAACAGACACATGGCGCAGGCCTCAGTGTGCTATCCTTGATATCATTGGAATCTTTTGTAAACTTCAAGCAAGGCCTACCTAACAGTTTCTGGCCTATGAACAATAGCTTGTTGATTCATGCGTCTACCAAACTGGTTAGTAGTTGTTATTTTGTGATTGACAGTGCACTATTACTGGCACTAAAAATGTAGCACCCTAGGCCCAAAATTCACTCAAAGCCCACCCGACGTGGGATGTGCCCACATGCGTGGACATTCTCAGCGAGGTGACTTTGTTTAGCATCTCTGTCAGACTCTTTTTCGGCAGCTCTCTCACAGTTCATTTGGTTCTGCCAGTCTAGCTTAGACGTCTCCTCTAGGTATCTATTGGGTTCTAGACTCTGGTTCCTCTTTCCATATGACACCAGACTCCACATCTCCCACTTCAGAAGGACCTCTTGTTTTTTCTATCTTTGTTCAGATAGATGACGATACCCCTTCGTCTGTTAGCTGTTAGGGCATTCTTTTGTCAACTGACTTTTTTTGTTACAAATGTTTCTCATGTTTCCCATCTTACTATGCGGCTTCTCTTGGTTGGTTAGCTTATTGATATTGGCTGTAGGGTTGGCTTTAACTCTCACTCCTGTTTCGTCTAGGATCGACGGATAGGGATGGCACTTGGGACTGGCCGACACCGTAGGGATTGTCAGGGTCTCTTTATCCTTGACTGCCTCTATTTTCTGTCCACCTCAGTTGCTCCTATCGTCTTTACGTCTACCTCCACCGCCACTACCTTTGGAGTTTTTGCACAGTGGCATCATCTTTTGTCTAACAGTACATGTGCTATCAGTATTGCCTGTGACCCAGTGAAGCATGAGCTCACCAAGCACATTGGTGTGGATGCTTCATACACTCGCTCACATGTTCAGGAGGGAGTGCTTGTTCTATAGTTTGTGCTCTCAGAGTTACAGATTGTTGGCTTCTTCATGAAGACACCGACTAGGATGCAACATTTGTATTTTCTCTCCAGTGTGGGTGATCCACCATGAGTTTGGGGGTTAGAGTAGGCATATTCCTTTGTATTTTCTATATATTGCCCATTAGGCCTCATGAATATGTGCACAATGTTCATAACAGGTCTAACATAATCGAAGTAAAACTGCTACTTTTCCTTTGAAGTTGTCTTAACTATAGCATAATTGTTGATGGTGTGCAAGATTCAGCTTTGAGCATCTAGAGATATTCGTTCTGACCATACCATGTAATTTCCTACCAGGTTCATAAGTTGGACCCGCTAGTTCAGCGTGCTTTAGCTGCTGCTTTAACTGTCAAAGATCTTCAAGGTATCTAAAAGTTCTAGAAAAACATTGGAAATACCACACCTTGCTTGTAACATTTTGCTTTCACTTGATGATAAGATACTGCTTGAACTGGGCAAAATTTTTACATGCAGTTGATACTGCGGTGTTGTTGCATATAGCTGTCTTGCTTTCTTTATTATCCCCTAATCCACTTTTATTATAATAAAATATGTGGAAGAAGCCAAATATTTCTGTATGCAGTCCTGCAGAATGTAAACCAGAATATGAATCTTACGAAGGGTTGTTACATCCCTTGGCGTTTGGCTTTCAATGCCTTGGCTCTTTTCTAGTCTTTCATCAATCATCAGATGCTAACCTCATTGTTTATATTTGGGGGGAAAGATTTGTATGACAGGATTCCAACTGACGTTGAGTCGAAGCTTATGCCATTTCAGCGTGAAAGTGTCAGGTCGGCTATGCAACATTCTTTGATTCTTGTTTCCACAGCAGTGGGAGATATCATTTTTCTAGATTTGCTTGTGCTGTTGTGCTCAATCATGTTAAGCTTAGTGGAACTAAAATTATTTGCTGTTAAATATGGCAGATTTCCCTTTAATCAAGATTAAATATTTGTCTGGTCAATATTTTTATCTCATGGTTTGATGTAAGGTTGAGCATTGTAATTCAAGAGTGACCCATACTATAAATATTATGTTAGTCTTGATTCTTGGTCCCCAACTAGTCATCATGATAGATTGCAAATCTTGATCTTAGTAGTAATAAAACCCAAGACTAGGAGCCTAAGCATATGCCTTCCAATTGTTGAACAAGCCTAATACAGCCATAACTAACTGCATGATTACGTGTGTTTGGACTTAAAATATATTACTGCTTTACCATTTTCAATACATCCTACTTTTTCTTTGTTGTTATTGTAGGTTTGTTTTACAGCATGGGGGCAGAGCCCTGATAGCAGATGAAATGGGTCTTGGAAAGACATTACAGGTACTAGTCACTACATACATTTTGTCTGGATCATTATGAATTTATTGTGCATTTATATGCTTTCTACATTCATGACTTTTGGTATTTTCTATTTGCTTTCCAACCAAACTTGAACTTGATTTAGCATGCAATATTTTGGCACTCTCTTCTTCCATCAGGACATGGAAGTATGGTACTTGTTGTCGTTGAGGGCATTTTGAGAATTTCCCATTTAGTTTTTTGGATTAAAAAGAAAAGAGGGAGAAAGAGAGGGGCCCACCAGTCGGCTTGAGAAAGGAAGAGAAAGGGAGGGAGACGGTTGGCTCGGTGCTGGCTTCCTCGTGTGCACGGCGTGGGGGTCGTGGGGATCGATCCTGATCACGCCCACACCGGCGTTTTCGGCGGGCTGGTGGTGGCGACACCCCTCTCCTCCTTTTAACTGACTCCAGTTCCTCTTCTTCGTGTGTGAGATCCAATCGAGTTTGCCCTCCTCTTTCTTCTCTTCCACCGTGAGGAAACCCTAGGGTATTGAGCTCTGATGGCGACAACCTAGTTCAATTCCTCAGCTCCAACAACCTGATGCCTTTTCCTCGGTGAGGGCGGAGCTCCCTGATATCGATCTAGGCGACTTCGGCTCCAGCTTTGAGCTGAATCCAAGCGGCAGCACTGGCGTGTCTTCGGTCTTGGGCTATAGCTTTGGGATATGGCGGCGCTGATTTTGCCGTCTTGGAGGTGGTCTAGTGGTGGTGGTGTTCTTGCACGGTCTTGTTCAATTGTGTTTGTGCTTGTGTGTTTCGGCAACCTTAGTGCTTGGCCAGTGCTAAGATTAGGTCTTGTGTGGCATTCTCCTACCCTCGACCTCACGTTTGTGGTGTTAGTCGGCTCGTGTGGGTGGTTTTGTATCTCCAAGAACCACGCCACGGTGCAAACGGCGGCGATAGGTTTTCTAGGATAGCGTCGTGGACGACGTGCCTAGCTGTGTGTTTACTGCCTTCTAGACGGTTTAGAGTGTTGTCTCCTCGTGAGTTGCCTTTGTTTCTTGTAGCTCTTTTGCAATTGTGAGCTGTTTTAGTGCTGTTTAGTATGGATAATATTATTCACTAGTTTTGGGAGACAATTGCATGACAATCTGTTGGAGAATTGTTTGCTTGATGAGGAGTTGTGGTCTATTTGAGATTGCGATGATAATTTAGGAATATTTTGGTAGTATATGAGTTGTTGGCAACCTGATTACTTGCTGTCCTGATCTTGCCGTAGCTTTAATCTTGTCACATTGCCTTCGGTCAGTACTGTTTTCATCTCCTTTTGAGCCATATTTAGCATTGTCATGTTATCGCTATTATATTCGAAGTGCAATTGATTAATGTGTTAAGTAGTAAGGCTCAAATTAGCAGAATATCTAGAGATTATCATTATGATCACTGTATTAGACCTATTGTGTCGAGGGGGCCTTGTATCCAAATACAAGAGTAGTCGACATTTGAGGGCAATTACCATCTAAATAACAATTTGAGCAATATGCTAATTGTTCTTTTATTTTTAGCAGCCTTGTTAAGCATGATTTCATACTTAAATGACTTGGAAAAGATTTATGATCTTGCAATTATTTAAATATTGCTCTTGTCATTGAATCTATGTTGGAAATATGCTTTATTACTCATTTATAATTCTGAAAATTTATTTAAATATTTGCTGAAACCGCGTTCTCTACAATAGTACTTGGTAGTGCGGTATGCATGGGAGTGTACCAGCCATACCTGGGGGTGGGGGGGGGGGGGCGCAAATCAATTAATAAAAGCTTGATCAATTTACCTTTAGTATTTTGGACTACTTAACATTTGCATTGTGCTAATTGTTTGTGTTAGAGGAATTAGCGATGGCTTATTTACTGTTTGATAAGACGTAGAGTATATTAGTTCTTTCAGGCATTATTTTGTAGCCCAATTTTCTCTATGCAGGCAATTGCTGTTGCTTCATGCCTTCATGATGCCTGGCCAGTTCTTGTAATCTCTCCATCTTCCTTGCGATTACATTGGGCTTCTGTGAGCACCTTCTATTTTTTTAAATTCCTATCTTTCATTTCAACAGCAGTTTCATTCATAATGGAAATTTAAACTTGCTACTTTGTAATTCTAACAGATGATTCAGCATTGGCTTAACATCCCTACGGAAGATATCTTGGTACATCCTCTTTGTTTTCTTAATAGAAAAATGGATATCAGTGCTGTTCTTTTTTTGGATTAATTTCCATGTTTTCAGTATTAATTGCTCATGAAAATCTCGCATCTATACCAATTGCTTATTTTTTTCCTTCACTAGTCTTCTGTAATTATTCTAAATCCCCTGTTCCTGATCTAGTTTACCTAATATCTGTATTTCTATGAAATTACGTCTCCACCAGCAAATCTGCTCCTTATTTTCTACTGATCATGATCATATGGTGCACAGAAAAACAATATATGCTTGGAGCATAACCCTTGCGTTTCCTCCCTTGAATGTTAGCCCTCGTTTGTGTTGGGTTCAATTTGTGCGGTCAGGTGCATAAGCATGAATATTTGTGTTACTATGTTGGTGTTGAGGTCGGTGGTCTCTCTTCTAAAATTAGGCCTCAGAGCCTCTCTACTATGTCAGGGAAGAGTCCTGCCGATGGTTAGATGAGGCTAGCGTCCTACCCTTGGCTCTCATACCCGTACTCAACCAAGTTTTACCACAACATTTAGTATCAGAGCTAACTGCTGCTCTGCCATCCATGACAAGCCGCGGGGGTTTTGATCCCATCAAACCATGAGCTTCACGATTCCATTACTTAGGGCTTCTGACCTGTGATGTCAAGGAAGACCCACAACTTTGGTTGAATCGTTTTGAGCAATTCTTTAAGAAACAACAGACGATGGAGGAAGATGAGTGGTTGGCATTGCACCACTTGACGGGGAGCGCCGCTCTGTGGTACTGGCAGCTGGAGTGCCACGCTTTGTTAAACACGTTAACCTCCGTTTTGCCCACGTGGAGAAGACCGCCGCTGGACAGAGGCAACCTTTCTCCTCGGCGTAGGCACCAAAGGTGAAGCCTGGAGAGAAGTCGTCGTTGGTGAAGGCGGTAGCGTGACCAACGCCGATGATGGCAATGGAGACAGTGATGGCAGCGCCGCCATTGCAATGGTAGGTGTCGCCTTTTGCTGCTCTTCCATCTTGGACATGGTTGCAACCGGCGGCGATGGTGACTTAAAACCGCAGTAATATGCTGCGCCTTCTCCCAAAGCGATTCAACTAAGATTGTGGATCTTTCTTGCTATCGAAGGTCGGAAACCTTAGGTAGTGGAATCGTGAAGCTCGGATCTTCATAGGATCAAAACCCCACTGCTTGCCATGGATGGCGGAGCAGCAGTTGGCTCTGATACCAAATGTTGAGGTCGGTGGTTAGATACGGGTCCAAGAACTGAGGGTAGGGCGCTCGCTCTCATTTAGCCACCGGCAGGGCTCTTTCCTGACGTGGTAGAGAGGTTCTGAGACTTGATTTTAGAAGAAGAGGGAGACTAGAGACTTGTTTGATTGTTCATTGCTTGATAATAATAGGTAATGCTGTTCCTTTTATAGGGATGTGTAAACTTGACCTCTAAAAAACCTATCTCTATAT
The DNA here is from genome assembly GCA_017311315.1 of Dendrocalamus latiflorus. NCBI lineage: Eukaryota > Viridiplantae > Streptophyta > Magnoliopsida > Poales > Poaceae > Dendrocalamus > Dendrocalamus latiflorus. The sequence continues at coordinate 33,512,852 of CM029630.1, forward strand.
TAAGAAAACTAATTCCTAATAATATAAAACTTATCTCTAATACATAGAATAAATCTGAAAGGAAATAATCCTAAATAATAAGAAAACTAATTATTATATTCCTAATCCGTGATATGCTGCTAATGCTATCAAACTAGGTAGGTACTTTTCACCTGTTGCTGCAGTACCCCTGCGGGTACTGTTCGCAAGCCGATATAGTACTAGCAGTGCTGTTCACGAGCTGATACAGAACTAGCAGTGCTGTTCACGTGCCTGCTAATCTTGATCCATAACAGTTGTACATTTTTTATCTGTTTCCTGCTTTCCCTTATCATATTTGACCGTAATCATAATCACCATTCTTAATTTGTATAATATATGATCCTTATGCCCCCCTTTTGTGATTATGTCTTCTTCCATTTCCTTGATGAACATAACTCTTGTTCATTTCCTAGATCACAGAAACTCTTCGTTTTTAATTCTGTAAGAAGAATTGTACTTTTGAAGTGGTTGCATGCCATTCAGACAATCTGCATACACTGTAGCATTGGATTTTGAAAAGGTCTCTTAGATGTACTGGTTACAGGAACCAAGATGCTGTTACCTCCCATGTTTAGTCTAATGCTTCATTGCCGCTTTTCAAATTCTGGTATCACATATGGAGATACAGTTGCTACTGTTGATAGTGGCACTCAATGAAGAAAGAAAGGAACCACTAAGCCACATTTATGGTAGCTGTGTTGCATTTTTTTATTTTCTATGATTCATCTTGCATGTTTTTTCTTTTCTATGATTCATATGGTTCATATAGAAGTCATATTTGATTGGAACTTGATGTGGAAGTACATAGTTTGGCAAATGACAAGTCTAGCATATAAACAGATCATATACAGATGTATTTCATCCATCCATAAATAACACTTACGATTTACAAATATGATTATTTTTTCCAGGTGGTATTACCACAAACTGGAGGATCAAATAAGGCAGGATTCAGATTGGTATATTCAAATACCAAAGGGGATTTTCACTTGGATGGGGTCTTCAATGTGATATCTTATGATGTAGTCCCCAAGATACAAAGCATGCTTCTGGACTTGGATTTTAAGGTAGAGATCTGTCCTTTTTTTTTTCATTTTTGAGCATGGTTTGTGGGAGGTTACATTTTGGCATAATGTGTTCCTCATTTCACAGGTTGTTCTTTAATATTTAGCTATTGAACACATATAATAGCATGCTTTCTTCTTGAGTAACTCATTTGAAGTTTAATAATGCCCAAGTATGACTCTGTAATGTTCTTCACCAGAAGATTGATGTGGCACCCACAAAAGATAATTAATTGCAGAGAGTAATTTGGCATTTGCACCTATACATCGAACATGATTGCACTAATATCAAATAGATGAACAAGGACGCACATGTAGTTGAAGATTGCTTGGATGGAGCTTTGCTGATATATAATTTTGGGGAACTTGATTTTAGCATGGGATGGAGCAATCAATTTTTTTACATACCAAGAGATTTATCGTGTTAAGAACACTGTCTCTGTCTTGGCAGGCCCAATAAATGTACCTAATTGATTAAATCATAACTACTTTGGGGATTGAGCTATCACTTTGTAGGACTGAAACAAATGAGCAGGGTTATTAAGGCGTCAAGCGTCGCCTAAGTGGTAAGGCTGTCCGGCGTGGCAAGGCGTCGCCCCTGCCTTGCCGCTCGTGACTAAGGCGTCCGTCGCGCCCGCGCCGTCGTCTCCAGGCCGCCGCACCTGCGCCGCCATCTCTAGGCCGCCGCGCTCGCGCCGCCGTCTCCAGGCTGCCGCGCGGCTGTCGATCTCCAGGCTGCCGCGCCCGCGTAGCCATCTCCAAGCCGCCACGCCCGCGCCGCCGTCTCCAGCCGCCGGTGGCGAGCGGTGGCGTCGCGATAGGGGAAGGCGGCGCAGGTGTGGCGGCATGGAGATGGCAGCGCGGCAGCAGGGGAGAGGTGGAGCGGAGTGCCGGAGTGGCTACCGGCGAAGAAGAGAAAGAGAGAGGAGAGGCGTCCGTGGTGAAGAGAGGGAATGAGAGAGAAGGGAATTTGGGGGCGGGCGTCTGTGTCTCTGTGACTCGATCTGGGGCGGCCGGCTAGGGTTAAATGGGTGGGGTGTGTTTTGGTATTTTTACAATTTAGTCTCTAGAGTTTTACGAAATTACAATTAGGTCCTTCGCCCTCTTTGGATTTCTTCTGATTTAGTCCTCCATAACTCCGTTTTCTTCGCCTTATGATGTGTGTAAGGCGTCTCCTCGCCTCACGCCTTACCGCTTAAAAGATGTGTGGGGGGTGGGTCGCCTTACCGCCTTAATAACTTTGCAAATGAGTTTTCAACTAAACCTCGGGAAGAAAGGGATCAATTCCATTTTGCTCACCGACGCATTTGTCGACTTTTGTTGGTGCCTCTTTGAGCAACTGAAGTAGTTAGGTGTCTTTTTGGTCAAAGGGTAAACGGATCGACTGGTTTCATTTTATTTCCATCATATGGAAGTAAAGATGCTGTCCTTATTGGATATTCCTTTCACTTTGTATTGTGCATTTTGTACACTGCTGATGTTGAACGGTTCCTTCATTTTGCATGTATGGGACAACTAGAACTAGTGACCACTTATACTCCCTTTAAATGTTTTTCATTCAGATAGTTATAGCCGATGAATCGCACTTTATGAAGAATGCCCAAGCGAAGAGAACAATTGCTTCACTTCCTGTTCTGCAGGTTTGACATTTATTATCAGCAAAGCATTTTTCATTTTGGGAGCACAAATATTTTATGTACATGGTATTGGGTGGGTTCTTTTGGGCTGACAGTACACTTTTTACTACAATTTTCTTATTGACTACGCTTTGAAAAACATATCGTTTAAAAGTTAGTTACTGTAGACAGTACAAGCATAAGACAATTTTAAGCCTAAAAAAACTCGACCTGCGGGGGGGGGGGGGAAGAAACCCCCGGGCATTATGCTTAAGAAGAAGATCCTCTCACGCAGATCGAGAAAATCCCCGAACCCTTGCCCCACCCTGACACAGCGGCATCAGCCTATGTGAGAGCGACCAATGGGAGCCCAACGCTCAACCCGCGACCAACGACCTAGGCCAGCCTTTAGACCTGTGCTTTGGCTTATGGGGCAAGTGAGGAGATTTTTTCCCCTAGCCTGAAATTTGCTCCCACTGGGAGTCGAACCCAGGACCTGGGGGGTGCTACTAGAGCGCTCTACCGCTAGGCTAGAGGCCCGTTCGCATTTTAAGCCTAAAAGAACCCAGCCATTATGGCTTAATTTGGTTCAATAGTTTTGGTAATGTACACCACTTTATCCCAACTTGTCATACTTTGGTTATTTGGTGAACTTCTGTAGTTATTTCATATTTTTCTTTCTGATCCATAGAATTTCCAAACTTTATAAAGTTCTACATGCTCTGATCTTGCAGAATGTTTTCTAGTTAATCTCACCAGTTCCTTAGGATGTATGTGTTTTCTTAAACTTGATTCCAGTGACCAGTAAGATTCCCAATCAAATTGACATGGTCAGTTTGAACAAAACTAACCAATTGGTACTTTATAATCACAGAAAGCTCAATATGTGGTTTTGCTAAGTGGCACTCCTGCTTTATCTCGCCCTATCGAGTTGTTTACTCAGGTAAATGTTGATGTTGTTTTTGTATTAAGTTGCACATATTCACTCCTAAATTTTTCCTACTGTGGAGAAACTATTAAGTTTTTTCTACACATGCAGCTCCAGGTGTTGTATCCTACAGTGTACAAGAATGTACATGAATACGGCAATAGATATTGCAGAGGTGTAAGTACTTGCTTAATTAAATTACTTTCTTCACTTTCTGTCACCAGTTATGACTGATTTTACTATATGATTCTTCCTCAGGGATTTTTTGGGTTGTATCAAGGTGCTAGCAATCACGAGGAGCTGCATAATTTGATGAAAGCAACCATCATGATCCGCAGGTTGAAGAAAGATGTTCTTTCACAGTTGCCTGTTAAACGTAGACAACAGGTAACCTTGTTGGGGCTTTCACTGAGTTGGAACATAACAAATATGGGCTAACTTCATTCTGTAAATGGCACACTATTCTGGAATTCCTTTTAAATTCAACAGTTCCTCAAATCTTTTGATCGCTAACTCGACCTTTTGGATGAGTGCCTCATTGCCCAATTACTTCTGGGCCTCCTTGTGTTGACTTGGTTGTTTCTTCAGAATGCTTAAAATCAAAGTTTATTGCCCTATTTTTTAGAGAGCATAAGGCAGACACACATTCAACACACACCACCCACCCACCCACCCACCCACCCACCCACACACGCTTGGAATTTATCGGAGGCATCAAAGGTCTCATGGAGCGTGGGTATGCGCTTTTACACTGAAAGAACATGCATGTGTGTTCTTAAAATTTATGGGCACCAGCGCCAAGTCTAGAACTTGAACCCTGGTGGGCTAGGTGTCTACCCACATGCCTAGCCATCTGGCCATAGGCCAGCTTCTAGTTTACACACACGCTTGGAATTTATCGGAGGCATCAAAGGTCTCATGGAGCGCGGGTATGCGCTTTTACACTGAAAGAACATGCATGTGTGTGTTCTTAAAATTTTTGGACACCAGCGCCAAGTCTAGAACTTGAACCCTGGTGGGCTAGGTGTCTACCCACATGCCTAGCCATCTGGCCATAGGCCAGCTTCCAGTTTACACACACGCTTGGAATTTATCGGAGGCATCAAAGGTCTCATGGAGCGCGGGTATGCGCTTTTACACTGAAAGAACATGCATGTGTGTGTTCTTAAAATTTATGGACACCAGCGCCAAGTCTAGAACTTGAACCCTGGTGGGCTAGGTGTCTACCCACATGCCTAGCCATCTGGCCATAGGCCAGCTTCCAGTTTATTTCCCTATCTTCTACAGTGAGAGAACCTTTTGCGATGTAGCTTGTGGCTGATACTCTGATCTTTTAATTCCCTGTTATGCTGTTGTGATTCTTAACTATCTACACCTAATGTTCTTATCTTGTCAACCTGTTCAGGTCTTTCTACATTTAAGTGAGAAAGAGATGAAACATATCCGTGCTCTGTTTTGTGAGGTATTCTATTTTAATCTTGTTTCTGCCTTTTGCTTGCAAATGATAATTTGTAGCATATAAGAACTTGGAATCAGTTCTATGTACCTCAACGCATCAGCATATATCATATAATTCTCTGCATTAATGAAGAGCTTTAGCATGGTGTGCTGAGATGACTTCTGTTCTTCCTAATAATTTGGTCATCCAGTGAGCCATTTGGTTCATATACACCACAAATTCTCAAAACTGAACTATATATTTCTTTTCAAGTTGAGCTGAAAAATAAAATTGTTGTTGTACTCTTGTAATCAACAATATATGCGCTTTTGAAATGGTTAAGCATTATTTTTTGATAAATAATAGAAGAACACTGGGGCATTATGTATTAGTCCTTTGTTTTGTCGCTGCAGCTGTGCAGCTATGAAGGTTATATTTTGTGCCAAAGAGCCGTGATGTGGTGTCCCTTTTTGTAGTTGGAGACTGTGAAGATCAAAATTCAGTCTTCTGACTCTAAGGAGATGATCGACTCTCTCAAATTTACTCAAAAGAATCTTATCAACAAGGTAATCTGAATATGCATGCTTTTATGCACCTCTACAGTTTTTGGTGTTATTTCCTAACTAGATTATAACCTCATTTGTAAACTAAGCTGCATAAAATCTACAAAAATGAAATGCACTCTTACCATATTTGATTTAGGTTTTGTCCTAGTGTGTGTAATGAATTTCAGCGGGAATTGTAAATTTTGTATTGTATTGGTCTAAGCTTTTTTGATCTGTGGAATGACAATTAGGTATACTAGTTTTATCTTATTGGGCCACAATTTGAACCCCTTAGCTGAATAAGAATAAATAGTTTTTTTTACTGGTGCCTATTAGAGTATTTGGCATGTATATTACACCCTTCCTTCTATTGTTGTAATTGCCTAACTTAGCTCCTCTAATTGAGGTATGTAATCCCTCTCATGACTATTAATACAAGGCCACCCCTTGCCCCTTGGCGTGTGTGGTGATTGAGCCAATCTCTCTATTCTACATGGTATCAGATTTTTACGATCTCTGAGCCTTCCTCCGCTGCTCCTCCCTCCTGGCGAGACTCTGCTCGGATCCGGCATCCAGGCCGCTTTCCCCAGGCCGCCGGTCTCCTCCCGCCGCCGCTTTCCCCAGGCCGCGCCGCCTCCACCTCCTGCCGCCGTCCTCCGCTGCTCGCCTGCTCCTCTGTTTTTCCCTGCCGCCGCTTGCCCTGCCCTCCGCTGCTCCTCTGTTTTCTCCGCCGCCGCTCGTCTTGTCCCCTGCGACTACCTCGCCTCCCCCCCGCCGGCTCCCGTCCACGGCCTCTCGCTGCGCCCCCCCCCATCGACGCTTCGGCCGCCGCCGCTGCAGCCGCCGCCGCCTCTGCCTCCCCGGGCACCGCCGACAACGGCTCTGTCTTCAGCGCCGGTGTGCCAGCTGCGCCGGTCGTCCTCAACCCCTACTGCACGGTCGCCGTCAAGTCCCACGTCCCGACCACTCTTGACATGAAGGCAACCAATTACTCCCGGTGGTCCAAGTTCTTCCGGACGATGTGCATCAAGTTTGGCCTCCTCTCTCACATCGATGGCTCCGACGTCGCACATCCGGATGACCCCACCTGGACACTCGCCGACTCTGCCGTCCTCAGCTGGTTGTATGGCTCCGTCGCCGACATCCTGGACTCAGCAATGGCCGACGACGAGACTGCGCGCGATTTGTGGCTCGCGATTGAGGGCCTCTTCCGCGACAACAAGGAATCTCGTGCTGTCTTCCTCAGCAGTCAGTTCCACTCCTTGATGCAGGGTGACCAGACCATTGCCGAATACAGCCAGCGCGTCAAAACCTTGGCCGATGCTCTCCGCGACGTCGGCCACCCTGTCTCCGACTCGCAACTCGTCCTCAACCTGCTGCGCGGCCTCAACCCTCGCTACTCCAGCACCGCCGATGACATCGCCAACTCGACGCCCTTCCCCTCCTTCGCTCGGGCCCGCTCCATGCTTGCTCTCAAGGAAACGCGTCTCGCCAATGAGACCAAAGTCGCTGCCGAGACGGCCCTCCTCACCGGCGGCTCCACCACGGCGTCCGCTCCCTCCGCCCAGACCGGTTCTCATGCCTCCAACGCTGGGAACCGTGATGGTCGTCGCAACGGGCGCAATCGCCGTGGCAAGCAAGGCGCCGGTTCCCAGGGTAGTCGCGCGCCTCAGCCGGCCAGCCCTTGGTTCTGCTTCAATCCATGGTCCGCTCCCAACACCGGCCAGTGGAATGCTCCTGGTGGACAGTGGCGCCCCTCGCCAGCTCCGGGCCTGCTCGGCGCCCAGCCGCAGGCACATGCTGCCTTCACGCCACTCCAGCCGCCTCCTGCCTCGACATGGGACCAGCAGGGCCTCATCACTGCCCTGAACCAGCTTGCTGTCCAGGGGCACGGCGGCTGGGTCGTCGACAGCGGCGCCACTTCCCACATGACATCTCACGGCGGTACATTGCTCTCCTCTCACCCCCCTCCTACTACGGCTGTCACTGTTGGCAATGGCTTTCGTTTACCCATCTCCAGCGGTCATTCCTTTCTCCATACTCCCACCATGAAATTTTTTCTTCGCGATGTTCTTGTTGTTCCTCATTTAGTTCGCAACTTACTATCTGTTCGCAAATTCACCCGAGATAACCACTGCTCTCTGGAGTTTGATGCCTTTGGTTTCTCTGTTAAGGATCTCCCGACGCAACGAGTGATGCTTCGCTGCAATAGTGAGGGCGATCTCTACACCATTCCTGCTGCCGAGTCACCCTCCACTGCCAGTGCCCACCTCGCCGTCTCCTCCCACCTTTGGCACCGGCGTCTTGGTCATCCCGACATTGCTTCTATCACAGCCTTACATAAAGATTCGCATATTGCATGTAATAATGTAGCTCGCTCACTTTGCCATTCTTGTCAGCTTGGTAAACATGTGCGTCTACCTTTTGCTCCCTCTGTTACTCGCACCTCTGCACCCTTTGAACTCATTCATTGTGATGTGTGGACCTCACCTGTGGCTAGCATATCTGGTTCACTCTATTATTTAGTGGCTGTCGATGATTTCTCTCATTTTTGCTGGACCTTTCCACTTAAAGCCAAATCTGATGTTCACCAACATATAGTCGACCTTGCCGCTTATGCCAGCACGCAGTTCGGCCTCCACCTCAAGTCCGTTCAGGCTGACAACGGCCGTGAATTTGTTAACCACGCCAACACATCCTTCTTTGCCTCCCGCGGCATCGCCCTGCGTCTCTCTTGCCCATACACCTCACCGCAGAATGGTAAAGCTGAACGGATGCTTCGCACCCTTAACAATATGGTCCGCACTCTTCTTCTTCATGCTCATATGCCACCTAGGTTCTGGGCAGAAGCCTTAGCTACCGCCACCTACCTCCTTAACCGGTGTCCCTCCTCCTCCATTGGCGGTGCCATTCCTTACACACTTCTCCACCAAAAGCCACCACAATACACTCATCTTCGCGTATTTGGTTGTCTCTGTTTTCCCAACATATCCGCCACATCCGCTCACACACTTGCTCCTCGCTCTACGACCTGCGTCTTTCTTGGCTACCCTCCTCACCACAAAGGATATCGTTGCCTTGACCTCGCCACCAACAAAGTCATCATCTCACGTCATGTTGTCTTCGATGAGAGTACTTTTCCGTTTGCCAACAGTAGTCATCCGCCTATATCCTCTCCTGCCACTAACGCCACCTTGGATTTCCTAGTTGATGACTGTGCCGTGCCGGTGCCTTGCACTGCTGCCATGGCACCCCTGTAGGTCTCCCCGGCGACAGCTCCACCTTCGGGTGTTGAGCGCTCGCTACCCCTCCAGTTGGCGGCGTCCCGACCGCCCGTGCGTCTGGTATACACTCGACGGCCTTCTGCGGCCGCTACTGTTTCTGCCGCTCCGCCGGCTGTGGCGGTACGCCCGGACGAGGCTTCTGTAGCCCTGCTGGTCTACAGCCGACGGTCATGTGCGGCCTCCACCGCACCAAACGAGCCTGCAGCACCGCCGGTCGTCCCACCTACTGCAGCTGCACCGGCGCTACCTCAGATGGTCACGCGGTCTCGGGCCGCCTCTGATCCTTCTGTGGACTTCTTCTCCCTGACGGCCCAGCATGCTCCTGTGTCTGCCATCCCGGCCAACTACCGTAGCGCTCTCGCCGATCCTAATTGGCGCGCTGCAATGGGAGATGAGTACCAGGCCCTCATGGACAATCACACTTGGCGTCTCGTTCCTCGTCCACCTGGTGCCAACATCGTCTCCGGCAAATGGATCTTCAAGCACAAGTTTCACTCCGATGGTCGTTTAGCTCGCTATAAAGCGCGCTGGGTTGTTCGTGGTTTCTCCCAGCAGCACGGCGTCGACTATGATGAGACCTTCAGTCCAGTCGTCAAGCCAGCAACTATCCGCACCGTTCTCTCCATTGCCACATCGCGCTCCTGGCCGATCCATCAGCTCGACGTCAAGAATGCCTTCCTCCACGGCACGCTCGATGAGACGGTTTACTGTCAGCAGCCCTCCGGTTTTGTGGATCCTGCTCACCCTGATCATGTGTGTCTTCTTCAGAAGTCAATTTATGGCTTGAAGCAGGCTCCTCGGGCATGGTACCACCGCTTCGCCACCTACATACGCCAGCTCGGTTTCGTTGCATCCTCCTCCGACACGTCCCTGTTTGTCCTACACCAGGGGTCCGCCATGGCTTATCTCCTGCTGTACGTCGACGACATTGTCCTCACTGCCTCGTCTACAACACTCCTTGAGCGCATCATCAGCCAACTTCGCTCGGAGTTCGCCATGACGGACCTCGGCGCCCAGCACTTCTTCCTCGGCATCTCCGTCACACACTCTTCGGACGGTTTGTTCTTATCTCAGCGACAATACGCCGTCGATCTTCTCCAACGGGCGGGCATGGCTGAGTGTCACTCCACTACTACGCCCGTGGACACTCATGCCAAGCTCTCCGGCCTTGACGGCGCACCTGTTGCTGATCCATCAGAGTATCGGAGCCTTGCAGGAGCATTGCAGTACCTCACGCTCACCCGTCCTGACTTGGCATACGCCGTTCAGCAGGTGTGCCTCTTCATGCATGATCCACGGGAGCTTCACCTCGCACTAATCAAGCGCATCCTGCGGTATGTCAAAGGCACCCTCGACGCTGGTCTCCACATCGGCCTTTCGCCGGTGACCTCCATCACCGCCTACTCCGACGCCGACTGGGCCGGTTGCCCAGACTCTCGTCGCTCTACGTCCGGCTACTGCATTTTTCTCGGTGACAACCGTGTGTCTTGGTCCTCCAAGCGCCAGACTACGGTGTCCCGCTCGAGTGCCGAGGCCGAATACCGCGCCGTTGCACATGCCGTCGCCGAGTGCTGCTGGCTGCGGCAACTTCTTCAGGAACTTCATGTCCCCCTTGCTTCGGCCACCGTGGTGTACTGCGACAACGTTAGCGCCATTACATGTCCACCAATCCAGTCCATCATCGACGGACGAAGCACATCGAGATAGACATTCATTTTGTCCGCGAAAAAGTCTCCCTCGGCGAAGTCCGCGTCTTGCACGTTCCATCCTCTCATCAGTTTGCGGACATCATGACCAAGGGGCTTCCGACACAGCTTTTTCAGGAGTTTCGGTCCAGTCTTTGCGTCCGGACTCCTCCCACTACGACTGCGGGCGGGTATTAGAGTATTTGGCATGTATATTACACCCTTCCTTCTATTGTTGTAATTGCCTAACTTAGCTCCTCTAATTGAGGTATGTAATCCCTCTCATGACTATTAATACAAGGCCACCCCTTGCCCCTTGGCGTGTGTGGTGATTGAGCCAATCTCTCTATTCTACAGTGCCAATTCGACCCCACTATAGCTTCAGCTCAATTGATGTGTCATGTATGCTTTGGATTAGAGTTCTGAATCTTGGGGTTAGTAGGTTCCTTTTCTGTCTTAAGGACGTTAGTTCTTCAGGTCGGTAGGCTGGTATGAAATCGGAACTTCAGTTATAATATCATGCAAATGCATTATTAGACTTTTACTTCCATCTTCAACTATCCAATATCAGGCGCGGTCCAACATTGCGATAGGGTTTTAGGTTTGTTATGGCAAACACATAGATTTTACAAACTTTCCTTCTTTTTTATGTGGTGAAGCTAACATCAAGCTTGGAGCATATTTCTTTTCCATTCTATATCGTTCTACTCAGTTTTTGTTATGCGTGCTTGTCATCAAGATGCCTTAAGCACTTGATTGTTGAAATAAACCAAATAAACCGCGAAAATTCTAGTTAGACATTTTTTTGCAATTAGCTTACTATCATGGCTTGGGTTTGCAGTCCTTGGGAATGATTTTATTCTTGGTATTAGTGCTCATATTTCATGCCTAATTGCAGATCTACAACGATTCAGCCGATGCAAAAATTCCAGCAGTGCTAGATTACCTGGGCACTGTAATTGAGGTAATAACATGATATATTTATGAATTGTCCTCTTATTGTACCCTCATGGGATCAGAGATGAGAGAACTATCAGGATTTGGCTAGTTGCTGCCAGTCCTGGATTGCCAAGCAATGGTCATAACTTGGTTAGCTGAAGTTGATACCCCACTGAATTTAAGCAACTTATACTGAGCTATGTATTGTCCACATAATTCTGATCGTGTTTCATATTCTTTGATGGAACCACATTGTTACATGATATTATTGAAAAATGAAATCCTTAACTAGCCTATTCGATTGGTTTTTGAAACCAGCTTGTTTCAGGTTTAGTTCGAGCTGAATTGAGTTTGGGGGTTAGGATGAAATCCTCACCTGACCAGGAATGGCCCTGAATTGCATTTTATATCATGCCTTGTAAAAACGCTCTGTTGGCCCATTTTTCATATTGAAATTATGGCACAGATCTCAAATCTATCATGTCATTGCAAAGAATTACTAAGTTCCTTGCTTTATTTTTCAGGCTGATTGCAAATTCTTAATATTTGCACATCATCAACCCATGATTGATGCTATTCACCAACATCTCTTGGTAAGCTCATAAGAATGTATTTCGATTTGACTTGTTTATGATACACCTGGACCTATAATTTACCACCATGTTTCAGAAAAAGAAAGTTAAATGTATAAGAATCGATGGCCAAACACCTGTACCTGAAAGGCAAACTTTAGTCACAGATTTCCAAAACAAGGATGACATCAAGGCAGCAGTGGTATGTGTTAACTCCTAGATTTTTTGTGATTTCTGAGGTTACTTTTTGTACAGAAAAAGGAAAGTGCATATAAGCTGATCACTATTAACATGTATTGCACATTATACCTGTATATTTCAAACTCCAACTATTAGCTATCGGCATTTTTAAGTTTGTGCACTTGCCCACCAAATGATCTGTGGTTGTGGGCCTTGTGGCATGGTTGACTGCAACTGCTACTGAGTTATGATTTTTTTTTTTTGGAAGAAGACCTTTGTACCCTGACAGGAAGTTTGAAGTAAGAGGGCACTGAGTCTTGACAGCTATAAGAATGTTTGACTCCTTAGATAACAAGGTGAACAATCATGAAAGTTTCAAAATAGATCTTTACTCCTTTAAAAGATCCACTTGGTAGTGATGGTGGCTTCATCGTCTACTTGAGGATCATATGTGGATGGATCTCTGTGTACATATAACATAGGCATTAGAGGATCTTCTATGAAGGATGGGATCACCTACGAATATGTGTATGCATCATGCGTGACTCGTGGCATGATTTGGCTTGCTTATAAGATGGGGTTATGCAATTTCCAAATTTAAGGTTAATTATTTATGCACAACGGATTTCATATGGTTGCTTTAGTATGTTGAATTAGTGAAAAATTCGAGTCTCACGAGCCACTCATGGATGTAGGGAAACTCATATTATTTGTTTATGAGAGTTTAGAGTTTACAATATCAATTATTTGAGATTCGTTGTAACGCACGGGCACTTGCCTAGTGTAGGTAAAAACCACAATTGGCAATACGTGGCATTATGAAATGTTCCAAACTTCCAACCACAAGCACATGCTATCAAATTTTTGGGGTGAAAGTTTTATCTATTGTGTACAACCTCATGAGGGCCTAATGCTGTGTAGTTATCCATCAAAGCCGGGGGCGTTGGGATAACTTTGACTGCAGCAAGTACAGTTATCTTTGCCGAGTTATCATGGACTCCAGGTGACATTATTCAAGCTGAAGATCGTGCCCACCGTATTGGTCAGGTGAATATTGCATTTCTTGTTCTAGATTCAGGTGAAGGTACTTGTTTATGTTGCTGAGTAACAAGTATCTTAGAGTTTCTGTCATTGTTTTGTAGCCAGCCGAGCCCTATATATCTTTTTGCTGTAAATTTTATAATCGATTAATGCGATGAGACTGCAACATTTTCTGTAAAAAAAAGTATATTTGGAATGTTTCTTTCATATTTATATATTTCAGTGGATTGGCTTCAGTTGATAATTTGAGGTTTCACTTTCCTTAGCAGCTTTGTTCTTATTTCCTTCACAATTTCCAGGTTAATTCGGTGAATATATATTACCTTCTCGCAAATGACACAGTAGATGATATTATATGGTATGTCCTGGGCTTTGTCTTCCCTACATAAATATTGTACTTCAGCTCATGTACTCAGCTTGTCATTTTTTTTTTACTTTTTTGCTTTCCAGGGACGTTGTTCAAGGCAAACTTGAGAATTTGGGCCAGGTTCTCTCTGTCCTCCATGCATTGGGCATCATTTTCTGCTAGGATAACAAACATTTTTCATAGCTGATCTTTCTGGTGTCTGGTGATGTGTTAGTTAAAATTAGTGTCAGGCTGTCCACTGTTCTTCATGATACTTCCCTCGTGCTTCCACTTGTTCAGTTTCCCCCCCCTTTCTGTGGAAGAACTCATGTCTGGTGTGAATATTTGCAGTTAACACTAACATGCATGGTGCATGCACCAGCAATTCAGCATACAATTTTGTGTATGACACGACGCCGAAGGTTGATGCAACCTTTTGTTTTCAGATGCTGGACGGGCATGAGAAAACGCTGGACGTTTCCCAGAGCGAGACGAGACCAAGCCCCTCGAAGCAAAAGACACTCGACTCCTACCTCAAGCGATGCGGCACTTCCACAGAAGGTCAGCCCAAGATGAAGAACCCCAGATTTTGAGGGACGAATCAAGGCGTCGTTGTGATCAAGATCCCGGCCGGCACATGGCTTCGTTGTAGCTTTTGTTTGGAGTGATCCGGCTATCGTCGTGTATACACGAATGCAGTATCGTGTAGCCGTGTATGCTAAGCCAGCACCGGCCGGGGTCGATCACTACCTCGTTGTATTTTTGGCCTTGGCTGTAATACAGAGTAACTCAGGCTTGTAATGGTTAAGCGTATTTCGCTTCGCCGCTTGTGAATTGTGTCGATTTCTACGGTGCCATGCCATCCATTTCAGTTTTTCCTCTCTTTTTTTTTCCTTTTGATGAGCAGTTACGCAATCTTTAGAGAGAAGGGAACCATCTTCTAGTGGGACCGTGAAGCAGTGGGTCTACGACTCTATTCACTATGATTCAAATTCCGAATGGACCCCAAATCTACTGAATGCGACAGGGTATGAATGGACTTCCTAGTCTATTTAGGAGGTCGGTTGTATAGAGGGATATTTGTGTGCGATATTAGTCGACATAAGTAAAGAAGACATTTTGTTTGAACGAAGAAAAGATATTTACTGCAAAAAAAAACCTTTTAGAAGCTAATATCAGCGAAGCATCTGAGGGGGGGTCGAAACCCTAGGCCCGAGTGAACAGTGCTTCGGTCGACTGAGGGGGTAGAAACCCTGGGCCCGTGCGTGTTCGCTGTTCTTTGTGTTCCTCTGCTCGTAGTCCGGTTCGTTTTTGTTCGAATGCGTCATCGCGAGATTAGGGTTTGGGATGGCTGGCTCGATCGACCAGCGGTTCGAAACCCTAGACGGGACAATGGAAGAAGTCATCTGTTGAAGAAATATTAAAATTAAATAGTGAATTACGGGAAGCTATGCACATGGTAGATCCTGTAGGGGTAGTAGATGGCAATGAGAAAATATTCATAATTACGTTAATGCATTGTTAGAAAAAATAGATGTGATATTTTATCTGTAGGAGTCGTGGTTGATGTGTTCTGCTTGAAAGTGTTGTTAAGGATAAAGCTAAGTTTTATTCTAGTTTTCATGGTCTGATCATTAATAGTTATATGCTTTGGTAGTAGCTTGAAGCCTTGAACCCATAGGGTCAGGTTTCTGCATCCCAATTGCAAACAGTGTCAGAGATTGATATAATGATATTTGATAGCAATGATGTTTGTTATGCGCCTTACTTATTTTTAAGGACGGAATTGGACATTTTAGATAGCTTTAATTCTCAAACAGAAACTAGAATACCAATGCTCACAGGATGGGTGTAGGCGATACACTCAGGCGCGAAGCCAGTATAGGTGAATTGGGGTCCAGCGACCCCAATAAAATTTAGCAAATCTTATAGAAAATTACTGTTTATTACTATTCATCGGTAGAGGGCACACCATTGTACAATGGAGGGGACCGCAATGCTCCTATCGTTTGGCTTCGCCCCTGGATACACTGTGTTGAATCTTGTTTCCATAAGATTCATTAGTTGAACATAAGAGCCCAAAGCAATACTGGGTAGTTCCTCTGGTGCCAGACCATTAATGATTTCCTCAGTTTACAACCTCCTATTCACCCCCCCTCTAATCGGTTATCCTTAATCGATTATTCTTAATCCTACAACTTACATACCCCACGGAATATACTCGTGCTCAACGGAAGACAAGGCTATGTACGGGGAGGCAAACGTGGCGAGGAGGTAGCAGTGACGCAGATGGGTGAGCCATATCGCATCTAGTATGATGTATTTTTTATTACTACAATTACTTTTACTCGTGCAAGTATTCCTAATGCATAAAATTCTAAAAAAATCATGAAATATTAGTAAATTCATGATTAAATTAACCTGAATAAATATGGCAAAATTTGGATCACATAAATTTTTTAAAAAATTACACAATAACTATGTCTACGTTGAAAGGCTTCACATAAAATTTCGTAACTTTGGAGCTCGTTTGCTATATGTAAAAACTCATACAAATATCAAAATTGTATGAATTTTTGAGTAACATTCACAATAGATAAAATTACCCAAAAATTATACTATGAAGTACATCATGTCAGGAGGCTATAAGAAAATTTTCGTAATTTTTTGAGCTCATTTGATATATTTAAAATTTTAAATAAATACTAAATAAAAAATTAGGATAGGTAATTAAGCCGGCTTAATCACCTACCGTCCGAATTTTTTTCTATTTTAGCCTTTTTTTGGAAAACTATTCACATTTAGACCCCTGGTAGTTTTAATTCCGTTTTTGGACCCAGGGGGTCGGCGCCGTGACCCACAGCGCCGAGGTAACACGTCTCGGCGCCGTGGTCCATGGCGCCGAGGTCCCTAGCCTGCGTGGCGCCGACGTGGCAAGGACCTCGGCGCCACTAGTCACGACGCCGAGCTCGGCGCCGAGCTCTGGCCAGCGGGCCCCACGCGACCTTCTCCTTTCTCCCTCCGAGGCTTTCGTTCTTTCGTTCTTTTGTTCTTTCGTTCTTTTCTCCCTCTGCCTCTCTCTTGCCCGCCTCCCCGCCGCCGCCCCGTGGTGCCGCCGCCTCCCCTCCCCGCCCGCCCGCGTCCCCGCCAGCGGCCGAGCCCCCACCGCCTCCCCGCCCGCTCGCGTCCCCGCCGCGGCCACCCGCGCGCCTCCCCGCCTGCTCGCGTCCCCCCTCCCCGCTCGCCGGGGTCCCCGCCGGCGGCCGAGCCCCCACCGCCTCCCGGGTCGCTCGCCTCCCCGCCCGCCCGCGTCCCCGCCAGCGGCCGAGCCCCCACCGCCTCCCCGCCGCCGGCCCGTGGAATACAGAAAACCGTTTAAAATATCCGTTTCAAATAATCGGCCCATTTGTTTGGACTTAGATCGGTGCCGTGCGGTGTGGCTTTGGTGTGCTCACTCACTGCTCAGCCGGTAGCTATTCATCAACGGTTGCACGCTGCTGCTCGCTGGGCCGGTTGGTTGCTGCGGGGGTTCGACCGCTTGGACTGGCCATTTGGCTGGTCTGGTTCGTGCTTCGGTTGGCCCACTGTGTCTCTGTGGTTGTGGGGCTGCCGAGTGGGTGGAGCGATGAGTTTTATCTCACGTCTGGGTTCCATGCCTGAGCAGGCGTCTTGTGCAGTAGTATCACATTATCAGTAGCTTTTTTTGTCAATGCTTCAGCTGGGGCTGCATCCGCGGTGATACGCATCCATGACCGTGAGCAGCTAGCAATTGTATTTGTTGCTGTTGTGATGAGAGCTCGAGTTGTGCATGCCTATTTATAGAGACGGAATTGGGAAATATGCAAGATATAATACATATGTATACTAGTAGTTGGATCAAATTCGTTCTATTCATACTCAGTTAGTCCAAATTGGCACCAGATCCTTCTAGCACATTTTCCCCTCTCATCAACACTGGCTTAGGCCCACTGTCGTCCTATTCATACCCAGTTGTGAGGCCGTGTCTCACTTAGTCTCTCCTATCTTCCTCTAGGATCATCTCTTCATCTCTCAGCACTCGGCTTGCGCTTGGCGGCGGTGGGTGCACGTGCCCCTGGTTCTGGTCTTCTGGAGGTTGCGCAGGTGGTAGGAGTGCTAGAGGCTGGAGCGGCCACCGGCTGAGCAGGGCTGGAGGCTGCATAGGCAGCAAGAGCACTAGAGATTGGAGCGGCCGCCGACCGAGCGAGCACTACTGCACTGTAGGCCTGCGGCACTGGGGCAAATTTGTCCTTTCCGACCCGCAACCCCCATACTCTAGAATCTAGATGCGTAGACGGTAGATCTTCTCTGCCTGTGTGTCTCTAGGGTTTGTAGTTTTGTAATTTCGAGCTAGGTGGATGACTGGATGGATGTGGTGGATTTGGCATATGTTTCTTCTTTGTTTCACTTTTGGTGCTTAGATCTTGTTTAGATGTGGTAGATTACTGGATTTGGCTTAGTTATCTTTAAATTAGTGCTTATGCCTTATGAATTAAAATCCATGTTTTCCACATCTTTAAGTTTGGGTAGCCTATATCTATATGCCAAGTATTTCAGAGGTGTAAGCTACTGAGTTTCATGTCATCCATTCATCTGAGTACTTTGTTGTAAATCTGTAAAATAAGGTTCTTAGCAATAGACGAATTACTGCTTATGAATTAAAACCCATATTCTCCACCTCTTTTCTGTGATTCTGTGAACAAATGCCAAGTATTTCACAGGTGTGAACAAATGGTTTCAAGTCAATTTTCACTATCCTAAATGTGAATAGTGAATATAAATAGTTTCAGAAGAAACAATGGGAGCCAAGTTGAATTGCATATTAGTGGAACTAGTTGTAAACTTTCAACCACTTCCAAGACACGAAGAATCGTTGAGTTAATTTGTAATTATTTCTATAATTTCTTTATATTATTTGAAATGTTATCTCTAGTATAAATAATTGTATTTTAATTTTCGCTATTATTGATTTTTTTGTGTTTTTAATTGAATAATATTTTTATAATTTTGAATATTTATCTTGAAATTTCTAAGTCAGTCACTGAGTAGCGGCTGATCTGACCATCCTAGGATTTGCTGGCCACATGCACCCTTCTCTTTTCTTTATTCTTTGATGTTTACTACTTCAAAGAGATTACCAACTGCACTTGATACGCAATTAAAAAGGAAATGCATCATGTACAGAACTACGGACAGATTCGAGAAAATAGTTGATTGTTTGACATCCATTGCAATACCATAAGAGCAGATAGTAAGTTCCTATTAGCCTATTCCATGTACTGAAGTTTTCACCATCCAAAAGCTGATTCATCAATTGTTTTGTCGGAACTACCATCCATCAAACCCTTCAAAAGAATGATGATTGCTGACACGTTGAACACCATAAGCACTGAAAAAAGAGAGAGTACATACTAGCATAATTAGGTTGTCAGCATACCATAAGAAGTTGGGAATAACTACTAATTGCTCCATATTCTTGATATTCTTCTGGAAATTGGCGTTAACTTCTGCCCCTTCTCTGTTTTTCCCTCCAAAAGGAGCTGTTACAAGCAAGTGGAAAGGAAAAGAGTTCGAGGGAACAGGTGGGGTAGTGAACCTAAGGCCCCGCTCAGTTGGGCTGAAAAGTTGTGGTTTATGGCTGAAATTACACTGTAGCGGTTAAAATTTTACTGTAGCTGTAGGTGACTTATTTAGCGTAATTAAATTTAAAAAAAATTTAAAATAGAAAAAATATGCTAGCTCATCACGGACAACGCAAACGAATACAAGAAAAAAGAACCAGCAAAAAAAGCTCAAAAAAAAACTAAAGTTCATAAAAAAACGCAATTTATGAATAATAAAAAATAAGTCAGAAGCTGAAGCCGAACGAGGGGAGCCTTAGACATTGGTTGCTTGTTGGATGGGTTGGATGAAGTGCTAGTGCCAAAGTTGCAGTCCCTACGACTAACTGCACCTGATCCCAGTCCGCCTGTTAGGTATAATGGCATTGTCAGTCTAGGTGGTGATCAGTTGGGCTTTTTTTGGTGGCTTATGGCTGAAAGCACTGTAGCTGGCTGAAAAAAACACTGTAGCTGACAGAGGCTTATTTAGCATAATTAAATTTTAAAAATATAAAAAATATGTTAGCCTATTACGTATAATACAAACAAATACGAGAAAAAAGAACCGGCAAAAAAGCTCAAAAAAGCTAAAAATTCAAAAAAAAAGAAATTTATGAATAGTAAAAAATAAATCGGAAGCCAGAAGCTTAAGCCGAATTGATCAGGACAGGTCCTTCGGCTCCAGCTCGATGCTAACATATACTATTATTGCCATGGACTGTACACGTTCTGTCCTTTTTGCTAGTAATATGACAGGAATGGCGATGGATCGATCCATTGGAATTATATGTCATATGTAAAGAAAAGTGCTCGACTAACATCGGAAAATGACATTTCCTAGTCACCGTATCCATTTTAAGAGCTAGAAATTTTCACGTTGATAAAAAAAGAGAAAGATCTACACGCTCGATGTTTTGTGGGCCTATATTATAACGATTGAGATTAATCAAATATAGATATAAGAGTTGTTGCAGTTGTATAATAAATATAACAAAATTTTCATCATAAACGTTAGAGTTGCATAACAAGTACAAATCTATTGATAAGCATATGAGTAGCCACGTAGGTGCACAAAAAATTCAACTTATTTTTTTAGAAAAAAATTTTATATGCAATTGCAATTATTCCGGATCCCTGATGTGCCATTGCAAAATAACCTCTGCCCTATCGCATGTCTGAAACCTTTCCATATTTGTCACCGTTGACTAGTCAAGTCATGAAGTGATTGTGCAAATACCGTTTTGCCCCTGCGTTGTCTTCCTCCAAGCAATAAGATCCAGGGATGTGGCAGTCACACCGCCCATCCGCGTCACCACCGTCTGCCTGTCTGTCCGTGCACTGATGCGATTGACGACAGTGTGGCTTCAGGACGGCGTGGGTCGGCGTGAGGAGGCTGGCGGCGACTGCCCACAGAAGTCGAGAGAGAGGGTGAGAGAGGAATGAGGTCTGTTGATGATGGAGTTAAGGAGAGGAGAGAGAGTTGTTGTGCCATCAATATGCAGGCAATGTCGTAGGCCGTTCGGATCCCAAGTCTGCAACTGGATCTGCCAATCCCGCAGGCTTCTGTTTTACTCGCCACTCCATTCTTCTTTCAGTCACTGGACAAATTTTATCGCATCCGCCCTTGTCTGGAATGACTTGCCGTTGCCTCTGGTCTTGCAAGCGTTGTTGCTCCTGCTTCAATGATCACACTTGCTGACTTGGCTGTCGATCATCCTTAGGTGATTTTTGTATAGCCTGATCAACCTTTTTAGACTTAATCGGCTCATTCAACCAATCACTCCCTACTCTCCTGAAATCAGTTCTCCTTTGGTGATGTGGGGATGGATTTGCAAAGCTCCGCGGATCATACATCATTCAAGGATAACACCACATGCATGGTGGTAGCATCAACATTGTCGACTGATTCTGTTGCCGATACTGTTATTGGTTCCGCTGCTTATGACGTTGATCGGTCTTTTGATTTTTGTTCTTTTGCAACCGGTCTTTTTCCATTTGTTCATACTTTGCGAACAATTCGGCAAATTTCGACTTCTTGGACCGGCTTGTATTATCTTCTTGCTTGCCGATCCTTGGCTCTGAATTGACCTTTTTTTTGGTCTGGCCATCTTTTCTGATTCAGAAACAACCGGCTCTAGAATGGCAATATTTTTCCTTTTATCTAAAAATCCGATCTTATGATCACATGCATGATGTGAACCATCATCTAACAACATCATCGGCTTTTTATCCATCTCTAAATGATCTTTATTTTCAGCCGAATGCTCACGCCGCTACCAGACCCTTCTCCATTCTTTTTGTTGAGGGTCTTCAACTATGTGCACGTGAGCAACACATGCTCACTCTGTTTCGCGTCGCCGAAACTGATTCGGACGCGCTTGTCATAGGCTTTGTACCGCCCGACGAGATCTTCGACGATGAGGGTCTTCAAGTCCACACACTGCTTGATGGACATGACGAGCTGCATGTAGCGTGCTCGGGGCGGCTCGAAGAAATCTGCGAACAACGGTAATCTCATCTACCATGGTGTCGCCCAACGCTCGGATACCGGTGACGACTCACCCAACCGATGAAGTCTTCAACAGACTCTCCTTCCTCCATCTTCAATCTCTCAAAGTATCTTTTAAGGGTCTGGAGCTTGGGTTCGTGCACGCGCTCGTGCCCCATGTGTGCCGTCTTGATTGTCTGTATCTGGCTCGAATGGCATGCTCTGTTGTCTTCACCTTCGGCTTCTCCTACCGGCAAGGATGAAAAACAAGCTCACGCACACAAAGAACTCAATGAGCTACAGAAAGTTTTGGTGCTGTCTTGGTACAGCTTTTCCCATGTATCTATTGCTCATTATATAGGAACAAAAAGAGTACAAAACTGATACAAAACGGGATCTCAAAATCGAGTCCGTGAATAACACGATGCAACCTCCGATCCGGACTCAACAAACCAAAAAAAACAGAATCCGAGCAAGATTACCCAACAATCTCCCCCTAATTCTTGCTCGGTTCACTTGACCTTAACGACGCCAATCTTCTCGTGCAATTCACAGAACTTGGCGCGTCCGAGTGACTTAGTCAGAATGTCAGCGAGCTGTTCCTGAGAGCTCGTGAAATCCAAGCATATCTTCCCGCTGTCCAGACATTCACGGATGAAGTGGAATTTAGTATCGATATGCTTGCTTCTGTCGTGAAGGACAGGATTCTTGCTTAAGGCGATCGCGGACATATTATCCATCTTCAATTGTGGCGGCTGGAGCTTGGTGCCGATCACGTCGCCCAGTAGCCGCGAGAGCCACACCGCTTGGCATGCTGCTGCCGCGCCCGCGATGTATTCCGCTTCGCAGGAGGAGAGCGCTACCACCTTTTGCTTCTGGGATTGCCAAGAGATTGGCATCTCACCAAGGAAGAAGATGATCCCAGTGGTGCTCTTCCTGTCATCCACATCTCCCCCCAAGTCACTGTCGCTGTAGCCCGTCAGGTGAATGTCACCGTTCGAGCGCTTGGAGTAGATGATGCCGTAGTCGATCGTGCCGGAGATGTACCGGAGCAAATGCTTGACGGCGACGAAGTGCTCCTGCTGGGGCTTCTCCATGAATCTGCTCACGTAGCCCACGGCAAAAGCGATGTCGGGCCGTGTATGCACCAGGTACCGCAAACTTCCCACCAAGCTGCGATACATCGTTGCGTCCACCTCCGGCGTAGCACTGTTCTTGGACAGCTTCAGACGCACCTCCATGGGCGTCTGGCACGCGTTGCAGCCCTCAAGCTGCGCTTTTTCAAGCAGCTTGCGTGCATACGCCGCTTGGCACAGTGTGACGGCGTCCCGGCTCTGCTTCACCTCAATCCCGAGGTAGTATGAGAGCAACCCCAGGTCGCTCATGCGGAAGAGTCGACGCATCTCGCCCTTGAATGTGTCGATGTCCTCCGAGCGTGATCCCGTGATGATGAGATCGTCGACGTAGACGCCTACCACCACGCGTGACGTCGCGACGCCCCTGGTGTACATGCCATGCTCGCTGGCGCACCGGGTGAAGCCGAGGTCGCGGAGGCTGCTGTTGAGCTTCACATTCCATGCGCGAGGTGCTTGACGAAGTCCGTATAGAGCTTTCCGTAGCCTCAGCACCTTCTCTTCATGCCCAGCCGCGACGAAACCTGGCGGTTGGCGGACGTACACCTCCTCGCTCAGGTCGCCGTTGAGAAACGCCGACTTGACATCCATGTGATGCACAAGCCAACCTTCCTGAGCCGCCACAGCGAGCAGCATCCGGACCGACTCCATCCGAGCAACGGGCGCGAAGACCTCGTCGTAGTCGATCCCCTGTTGCTGGACGTAGCCTTTTGCCACGAGTCTCGCCTTGTGTTTGACGATGGCTCCCCGTTCATCGCGCTTCAGTTTGAAGACCCACTTCAGACCAATTGGACGATGGCCTGAAGGCAAGTCGACGAGCGTCCACGTACTGTTCTGCTCGATCGATGCCATCTCCTCGATCATTGCCTTCCGCCAGCACTCCTCGCCACGTGCCTCCTCGAACGTGGCGGGCTCGTCGCCCACGGCGAGCAGCAGATCATCCCACATCTCCCGCTCTGCCAATCCTGGAGTTGCTGCCGGGCCGAGGATGTTCTCCAGTGTCCTGAACCGGAGTGGGACATCATCGTCGTGGTCGCCATCCAAGTCCAGGTCCCCGCTCGGTGGTGAAGCGAACTCGATCTGCTCCGCAGGGATTGGGGCTGACTGTGGCGTGCAGGGCTCAGACCCGCACGAGGACGTCACTGCGCTGGGGGTCGCATGTGCTGTCGGTGTCTCTCCGCCTGGCGCGGCGTCGTGCGCCGCGTCCTGCACTCCCATGTCATGGCGGATCGTCACCGTCATTTGGTCGACGTGAAACGGTTCCGAGTCCACCGTGCTTGAACCCTCGTCGTGCTTGCTCCAGTCCCAGGCCCTTGCTTCATCAAACACTGCATCGCGTGATATGATCACACGTTCGGTGTTCGGATTGTATAACCTGTACGCCTTGGAGCCCGGCTCGTACCCGATGAATACCATCGGCGTACTGCGATCGTCGAGCTTGCGCTGATGGCCGCCAATGTTCTTCACATGCGCGACGCAGCCGAATGTGCGGAAGAAGTGCACGGGTGGCTTGTGACCGTACCATGCTTCGAATGGCGTCATCCCCTTGACGCTCCTCGTCGGTGCGCGGTTCAGGATGAAAACGGCCGTTGTGACCGCCTCCCCCCAAAATCAGCCGGGCATGCGCATTGCCTTGAGCATGCTTCGCGCCATGCCCAGCACGGTCTGGTTGCGCCGCTCCACCACGCCGTTCTGCTGCGGAGTATACGGCGCGGTGAGGTGGTGCTGGATGCCCTGCTCGGCACAATAGTCACCGAACGTCCGTGCCGTGAACTCGCCGCCGCGATCTGTGCGGAGCGTGCCCAGCTTCCTTCCTGCTTCAGTCTCCGCTCGAGCTTGGAGACGAATTATCGCCGCCGCGGCCTCATCCTTTGACCCTAGTAGCACGATCCACATGAACCTGCTTTTATCGTCGACGACGAGAAGGAAGAGTTGTTTGCCGCCGGGTGTCTTCGGGGTGATGGGCCCGCACAGGTCGGCGTGAACCAACTCCAACAGGTTCTTGGCTCGGTACATGCTTGCCACCGGGAACGGGTGCCTCCTTTGCTTGCCGGCGAGACAGCTCTCGCAGACCTGGTCGACGTGGTCGATCTGTGGGAGCCCGCGCACCAGCTCCCCCTGCGCGAGCTGCTTGAGCCCCTGAAAGCCGAGGTGGCCGTACCTGGCATGCCATTGCCAGGCCGCTTCGCTGGTCCGTGCGGCGAGGCACACCGGCTTGCCGATGTCAAGGTCGAGGACGTAGAGACGACTTGGCGAGCGTTGCACCTTCGCCATCAGCCGTCGCCGTTGGTCCCAGATCCTGAGAATCCCGTCCTCGATCAGGATCTTGAAGCCGTCCTCATCCAGTTGACCGAGGCTGACTATGTTCGCCGTCAACTTGGGGATGTGGTAGACACCGCCGAGCTCTTGGTGCTCTCCGTTCTTGCAGTTGAGGAGCACCGTGCCACGCCCTTCGATGCTGACGACGGAGCCGTCCCCGAATTGGACAGTACCGCGGATCCCCGTGTCAAGCTCGGCGAAGGAGGATTTCACCCCCGTCATATGATTTGTCGCGCCTGTGTCGAGAATCCATCGGGTGCAGTCGTCGACGCCCTTCTCGCCGAGCTGGACAAACAGCTTCTCTTCTTTGAGGTGGATCAAGGAAGAGTCAGCCGACGATGGAGAATCGGTGTTGAGAATCCACCGGGTGCAATCACCGACGTCCTTTCCGCCGAGCTGGACGAACAGCTCTTCTTCCTCGAGGTGGATCAAGGAGGATTCCGCCGCCAGTGGAGAGTGAGGATCGGGGAAGGACGGAGCAGGCGCAAGTGGAGGTGGTGCGTTGACTGTCGCCGTTGCCACCAATAAGGTGGGCTCTGTCTTCTCCTCGACTTGGACTGCATGGGCCGCCTCGTCACGCTTCTTCTTCCGACATTCACGGGCCCAATGTCCGGTCTTCCCACAATATCGGCATTGATCCCTGCCGATTGAGTTGGCGCCATTGCCGCTGCTGCCTGGAGCTTTGGGTGGCCTGGAACCTGCGCGCGAGCCACCTTCCTTGCCACGCCCTGGGCCGCGTCCTCTCCTCTGGTTCGACGACGACCCCTTGGGCTGTCTTGAAGGCCCCTCGCCGGAGAGCTGCATCTTCGCCGCCACGCGTGCGATCAGCTCGTCCTCGGTGAGATTCAAGCTAGCGATGGAGCCACCGCCAAGACCATGTCGCTCCTCCGCAGACTTGAGCCGGCCGATGAGCTCCTCGACGGAGATCTCGCTCAAGTCAAGGAGGGTCTCGATCGCCATGGCGATTTGTGCGTACCTTGGCGGGAGTGCCTGGAGGAATTTGCGGACGATCTCTTCCTCCGCGCAGGCGTCGTTAAGGACCGCGAGTTGATGTGCGATCATGTTGATGCGGACACCGAACTCGTCCACAGTCTCGCCGTCGCGGAACTTGAGCCCGTCAAACTCGCGCCGGAGTGTGTTGGCTTTCGCCTTGCGCACGCGCTCCACGCCGACATGCATGGTGCTGATCGCGTCCCACGCGATCTTGGCGGTCGCCTTGCTGGCGATGGTTCCCATCAACTCCGCCGGGACTGCCTTGGCGATGACCTCCAGCGCCATACGATCCTCGACGTAGTCGGTGGTGCCGACGCTCACCGCGTTCCACAGGCCGCGTGCCTGTAGCATCACGCGCATGAGTGCCGCCCAGTCGAAGTAGTTGGTCTTCGTGAGCGTCGGGAACGCCCCGTTGCTGCTGACCTCCTTGGTGACCCGGTGGATCACCAGACCGCGCTCCGTTCCGCCGTTGCCACCACCGCTCCCCGATGTCGGCGGCGTCTCCTCCCGAGACTGCCGTGGCGGCGAAGCCGATCGATGGCGAGGCATGACGGCTCACACGATCGCTTGGTCGCACTCCCGGGGCCGATCCGGCTCTGATACCAAATGTTGTCTTCACCTTCGGCTTCTCCTACCGGCAAGGATGAAAAACAAGCTCACGCACACAAAGAACTCAATGAGCTACAGAAAGTTTTGGTGCTGTCTTGGTACAGCTTTTCCCATGTATCTATTGCTCATTATATAGGAACAAAAAGAGTACAAAACTGATACAAAACGGGATCTCAAAATCGAGTCCGTGAATAACACGATGCAACCTCCGATCCGGACTCAACAAACCAAAAAAAACAGAATCCGAGCAAGATTACCCAACATGCTCCTGATAAGCTGCCTTGCCTCCTCAACGTGGCCTGCACGCCCCAGAAGATCGGCCATGCATCTGGAGTGCTCAGTTCTCGGCTCTACACCATGCACTTCACTCATTGAGCTGAAATACTTCTTGCCGTCGCTCACAAGACCAACATGAGTACACGCCATAAGAACCCTGATGAAGGTGATCTCATTCGGCTTCGTTCCATCGGATATCATCTTTGTGAACAAATTGAGAGCATCATGGGCAAGCCCGTGATTGGCTAGCCCGACAATCGTCGAGCTCCAAGTAAGCACATCCTTCACCGGCCTGGAGTGGAGCACTCTCAGCGAATTATCGATGTCACCACACTTGGCATACATGTCGACCAGTGCAGTCCCGAGCTTCACGTCCGCCTCAACTCCGTTGCTCTCCAGAAACTGATGTACCTCTGCGCCAACGGCCAGCACGCCCATGTCGCTGCACGCCGAGAGCACGGTCACCATGGTGATGCAGTCTGGCGTGACACACGCCGCACGCATCTCCCGCCACAGCTCCAGCGCCTCCTTGGACCGCCGGCCCTTGGCGTACGCCGAGATCATCGAGCTCCAGGAGAAGGCGTCCATGTCCTTTGTCCCATCGAATATCTCCCTCGCCATAGAGACCTCCCCTGTCACGGTGTACCCGTGGATCATGGTGTTCCAGGACGCCAGATCCCTCTCCCGCATTCCGTCGAACACCTTCCTCGCCTTCCGGGGCATGGGAGCGCGGCGGCGGAGGCCTGGAGGGCGAGGGCGAAGGAGAAGGAGTTGGCGAGGAGGCGGGGCGAGCGCGGGAGCGGCGCGCGGAGGAGGAGGAGGGACTGCAGCGGGAGCAGAGAGGCGCGCATCACGGAGGTGGCGAGGAAGGCGTCCGCGTGCGCCGCCGCGCCGGCCCGGCCGCACGGCCGCTTCCCCTCCTCCGCGCACGCGCATTGGGTGGCGCTTGGCTCGCCGCACGCGCGAGACCTCGCGAAAGTGTTCGGGTGTGTCGCAGCGCGCGCGGCTGCCCGGGCGTCGGCTGCGGCGGTGCATGACAGCATGAGCACGCGCCGGCCGCACCGCTTGGGGACGGATTTGTGGGCCGGGCTCTTAGGCCTACATTTTGAAGCCTTGGGCTTGGACTTGGGCTCTGCTTTAGAACCCCCTAGAATTAGATCACCCATTATCCATCGCGATCCTTCTCGGGCCATCGATCACACTTTAAGCGGCCCAGATTGGTCCTAGTTGGCGTAGTGGAGCGATCATTTCCTTTACCGCGCGTCTCGGCCGTGAGATTGGCCGAAACAGGATCCTGCGGTTGGAAGACTGCCACCGAGGCGTCCGCGCGGAGCAAAGACGTGGAGCGGCTCCCGCGGCTCCTTCACCCGTGCGCCTGCCGCGACCGACCGACCACCCAGGCCGCGCCGCCGCCACCGCCGCAGAAGGGTCGGCCCGACACTAGGAAGGGAGGGGGAGGAGCCAAGATGAGGAGCGGCGAGGCCATGGAGCTCCTGGGCTTCCCTCCCTACTTCCGCCCGTCCCCCTCCGAGGTCTGCCCGTCCCTCAGTGCTCCCCCGCGAATCCCCCATCCTAGTTCTTTCTGGTGTTGGTCTAGCTTTGGCTGGCTAGTTCTTGCTCCGGCTCGCCAGTCTCTGTGGTGGTTCTGGTGGATTTTGGCGAAACGCGGTGCCAAATAAGGAGACGTTGCCTGTACACTTCTGAATGTTGAGTTTCTGCTACTCATCTTTCGATGCAGGTTAAGGCTGCGTATAGAAGAATGGTGATGGAATCCCACCCTGATCGTGTCCCAACGCATCAAAAGTCTCAGGCTGAGTCAAAATTCAAGCAGGTCAGGTAAAATTGTAGTGAAGATCTTCTCGGTGTCATGCCTGTAATTCCATATTGGCTGTTCTTGTTCACGATGTAACACCTGTGCAATGGCTGTACTGACAAGTACACATTAATGCATAGCTTTTACCAAGCTGAAAGTGTTGAAATTTTAGCTTGTTTCTCATCTTCAATCGTATGTTCGGCAATGTATGTCATTTTATCTCTTCTAGCATTGACAGACTTCTTTAACTTGCCAACACATCGTGTTCCCCGGCAGAGATGAAAACTTATCGGTGTTTCCATGTAGTAACACATTTTTTTCCAATTGGGTGAATCTGAATTTGGTCCAGAGTACAAGCATTGTAATACAATTCTGAGTTTGTCTTTCCCCCATTGTAATCTACAAAGTTTTGTGTTTATGTTTTGCAGATATCAGAAGCATATTCTTGTTTGAAGGATGGTATGTCACTCACTCATATGTCCAATACATGCATTTGTAAAGCCTACAACCAGTAATGTGCTTACTTTAGCATCTTGTTCGCCGATTTGATCAAGTTTTGTTCATTGCCGTTTGCAGGAAGAAGATCTGGGAGTAGGATGGAAGGTAAACTCGATTACGTGATATGTGCATTTGTCCCCCCAACCTAAGCAGCTAATGAGATAGATCATACATGTAGTACATGTAATGAGGTCTGGTGTTCCGACGGGGTATGGAAGATCAAATAAGACATTGGTTAAAGCTCCCTTTCTACTCATAATTTTTGCAGCAGTTTCCTTTGGTGCCTTCAGCGCTTCAAGGTACCCTACACTTCGGCTTTTCCGTTCTGTTTTCTTTGTTCTCTACATTGATTCTTATAACTGATTGAGGAATTCATTTTGGTTTTACGAAGAGCATACAATCGGCAAAAGGAGGTCTGTTCTTCTCAGAACCCTTTCCTTCCATAGCGGAAGGCCATTGTAGTCTGTCCATATTCACAAGTGAAGTGAGGAGTTCCGTGTACATTATACAGATGTGAAACAATTACGAGCTGAATAAAAGCACCAATTGCTATTTGTGATTTCAGTGAATGTAAACGACACGGTGTTACTGTTCTCTGCCTGTGCTAAGGCAGGAGTTTCTTGCTGATTGTATTCACTGGTATACCTTTTCTTTTGAATGTCTTTTTGCGTAATGTTAATTGATAAAAAAAACATAAGATTGGTTCATATATTTGCTTCCTCGGCGCCTTTATGAACACCTTGTTGCAACTTACAAGCAAGGTTTTCAGAAAAACAATGCCATAGTTCTTGGTTGATGATTACTGGCGTCAATTGGTCCAAAAGGCATATAGATTTATATCACCAATTAACTTGTAGTGGACGGTCATAGTTTCATCCTAAGACTAATGTCAAAACCCGTCAGCATACTAAGGCATGTTTGTTTCAGCTTCTGGTAGCTGCAGCTACTCCCAGAATCTGCAGCTCCCCCAAATAGTCCAGATTTTCATCCAGATTCTAAGTAGCCAGAAGCTACAGAATTCAGAAAATGAACTAGTAGCCAGAAGCTGGGGTTGTCCAGCTTCTCCAGATTCTGACTAGCTGGATACTCACCAGCTACTTCTCAGAATCTACAGCTGAAACAAACAGGCCCTAAATACAAGTCTACCCAATTACACGTCTGTAAATTATCGGTGGTTTTCACAAACTGTTCGGTACCACCTTCATGAGCATGGGATGCGCCAGTCATAGCCTCGTCCCATTCGCACACGATTAACACAGCGTATAGAATTGTTGGCATGTCCTGATTGACATGCATCTGATTAACAAGAGGTCAGCAACTGTCAGCATCACCGTAAGAACTCAACTCTAGGTGTGCACAGTATCAATTATCATACGTGATGCAAGTCACAAATCAAAAATCAAAGCGAAATAGCAAACAATATTAAAGAGATTTACAAGATATACAATACTCTAAAAACTGTCAGCATTACAAGACATCCCACAATCTAGGTGAGAAGTGAACAACGGTACCGAAAAGCATTACTGATTCCCAATCTTCCTCAACAGAGGAAGCCACAACCCACAACAAAAGGAAACCTTGCATCCAAGGCAAGCACCAAACCAGAATGGCAATATCTACACACAGCATAACAAGTTTGGCGGCAAGCTTGGCACGATGGCAAGGTAACTATTTTGAATGCAGTTCGAAGGCAGACTATCGCCATGTGCCAGAAAGCCATAGCAAAAGTAGTTTTAAATCAACTCCCAGTCGTAGATAACATCAATTAAACGAACCGCCGAGAGCCACTGAACATCACATGATTCAGCCATCCATCCATGTGTGTTAGTATTGCAAACAAAGAGGCTTCAATGTCGGTACTTCATCAGCTTAATGGCAGCAGTTTCTGTTGTCACTTGGCAGATTTCCTCGAAATCAACTCCTGATATTTCGAGTATGCCTTTTGGGCCAACTGGGTAAAATGAGAGCAGATCATAACCTCCAATGTCAGGTACTGTTATACTGCCTGAACAAAAGAACATAGTCCTCCAGTATCCCTTTATGTTGTTGATTGCAGAATCAACTTAACAACCGAAGTATCATTCTCATAACAGTAACCACAACCTGAGCTGCTCCTGTTGGAGTACTAGGAACAAAACCAGCAGCATAATGACAGCTTGATTCCCACTAAGACATGCTAAGTTTAAACTACTTACTATATTGTTTTTTAAAAGAAAATATTGGCGAAATGTAGATGAGCCACCATACTAGATAACTTCACCAGAGCATAGCCTTTGAAGAAGCAGTTTGTACTAACCACCAGAGCCCCAAATTGTCCATCTAATATGATCAGACAAATTAAACAAGGCTAAGCTTTTCAGACAGCATCTTTAGTAGCATCAACCACTATTATGTTGAATGACAACGGCTGCCAGCCTGAAGAGTGGGGCACAAACCACTTTTTTTTCTCAGTTATGATATACGAAATCTGAAGAACTTCACCAAGGGAAAGACGTTTCAAGCATGTTTTCTTTAAGAGAGTTGCAGCTTGATACCTAGAAACAAAAAAAAAAGAATTAAAGGAAAAATACAGATATAGTTAACACATATGGCCTGGTATCGGGCCTCACCTGGATTGAGAACTCTTTATCGCTGAACAGCCAGAGGCAGAAGATACGAGCCTATGAACAGCATCTAAAGTCTCATTTGGGTATTTTGCATCTGTATCCATTATATTCACACATTTCCAGATATTTTCATTTTTCCGTAGAAAGAATGACATAGGTGCTAACTTTTTAATGACAATGGCTTGATGCTGAATGGCAAGTTCAAGGGCCTGCTTAACATCAAAATTTGGTAGATTAGCATCTCCATATCGTATACAGTCTGATATATTCTGTTCTGTTGGTGGAATCTTCTCGGTCTTCAATACTTCCAAAGCAACTAAGATATTGCTTACAAGACCTTGAGGGTCAGAAGATGACTGTGGACATCCTGGGTTAACTCCCCGTTGTCCAGTATTTTGTAAGTTGCTGGACATATTAGGTGGAGTTGGAGGTCTATAACTATAATCATTGTAAGCACATTGTACATAACGAGGAGTACCAGAATGGTTTGGATGGTAGTTCATGCTCAAACCTTGGTTGTCATGAATTCCTCTAGGGTATCCAGAAATATTCATCCGACTCATATCAGGATAATTAATTGGTGGGTCATGATAGGGATGGCCACTTGGCCAGGATTGCAATGGTGCAGTAGGAATGCCATTATGCCCAGCTGGTGGTGGACACGAGTTGCTTCTATGTGAATTTGATGCATGAAAATTGCCAGATCCACTGTGAGGATGAGTCACTGGATTTTGGGGTCTTGGCGGCTGAGAGGATTGGGGTTTCTGGTGTTTTGGATGATAATGGCCACTACCAACGCCAAAATCAGGAACACCATTTTTCGGTGCAGACTCAGTTGACACACCACCAGGCTTCTTACTATTCAAACAGTTGTGGGGAGCCCACTTTTGATAGGAATGAGCAGATTTTGCAGGCTTTTTAGGCAGGGAAACGGGCTGAACTTTTGGTGTGCTTGGCTGATTCACCTTTGCCCCATCCTGCGATTCAGAACTTGATGATGAAGTTGATGACGGCATAGAAGACTGACTTGGTTGGTTAACAGTGCTTCCTTTAGAACTGTCGGCAGCTCCATCAACTGAATTTTCTTCATTGCTTGCTGGTTTAGATACATTGTCTGTCTTGTTTTTTTGAGGTTGCTTCACTTTATATTGCTTATCTGCTTTTCCATTACAACCCTTTTGATTATCAAACTGAAAACTATTGTGCACTTGAGGGTTGGTATGTGGAGTCATGTCTGAAGAATCTGAAACTATGTTCTTTGTCATATCCACATCATCCGTATTGCCATTTGATGCGCTGCTTATGTATGGTGACTCTGCTAATGGTGGTTCTCCAGCCACAAGGCTTTTCCAGAGCCAAACATTCTTTGCTGCAGCAGTAAGTGCTTGAGACACATTTGGAGGTTGTGCTAATAGAATATTGTATCGCCTCATCACAAGCTTATGAAGGGCATTAGAGAAATCCCGGTCACCGGAGATTAGCAAATAATTCGCTGGTGGAGGGTTGTCAATAGCCCAGAAGAGCATATCAACTAAGATCTTCTTATCACTTGCATCCTTAATGCCTGCCAATTGTTAGGGAAAACATAAAAAACATGAGAACATGTGCTTAAATGTACCAAGCTTCTGGTATGCAAGTAACTACGCAAGACCAAGGTTCCAAAAACCGGAACCGGAAGAAATCCCGGTCGGCGACCGGTAACGGTAACCGGCCGGTTACCGGAAAAACCAGTAAAAAACCGGTCACAATTTGAAAATCAAAATTTGAATTTTGAGATGTTTTGAAACCGGTAACCGGAAAAAACCGGTCAAAATTCGAAAATCAAAAATTGCTACCGGCCGGTTTTTTCGGTTACCGATCGCCACCGGTAAAAATGGTAACCGGCGGTTACCGGCCGGTAACATGGGTTGGAAATACAAGACGAACAGCACATAGCTGTGCCATGTCTAATGGCGAACTGCCAGAAGAATAGCATGTCAAAGTTGGTCCTGTACATATACACAAGCGACAATTTTTTTGGATTGGCAGGAGTAATAACTGGTCGCATATTCTCTAAGTAACTTGAACAAAATAACTTAAACCCCGCAAATGATACCCCTCAACTGGACAATACCACAATACCACCAGATAGTTATTGTGATGGATTTCTCCCCACTCTTATGTGATCCAAAGTTCAAAACAAAAACAAGGGTGTACCTATAGCACTTAAAAATTTTCTCAGTGGAACAGATATGGATTTTGAGGTGCGCAGAAGCTAAAAAAACTCCACAAAACCTGCAACAGAAGCTTTACTATTTATGTCCACAGGAACAAAGAAAGCATTCAATGGTCAACACAATAAGCCAGAAAAACTATACACTCTTTTTTTCTATTTTTGTTTATTTTTTCTTTAAGCTAATATAGCAAGTATTCCAAATCATTCCAAAATGCTGCACCTTGAGAACAATCAACCTAGGTTTCTACACGAAGTCAAAACTCAAAAGAAAAACACGACTATTAGAACTTTCTTAATCATATCCCCAAACATAATCACAATCACAACAGCGAGCCGGTCCAGATAAGAACAATACCAATCAAACTCAGTGAAGTCCAAGATTGAACCCGAAGACCCCAAATATCACCTCGCCCCATCGTCCAATGAGAGACACACACACCAACGTGTAGAACCCCATCTAAAAAACAAAAACGTCCCAAACCCTAATCGCTCCCTTTTCTAACCCACACCATCAAAGACCACGACAACCCCGTCAAAGCCAGCACAATCCACAAGCCTAAGATCCAGCAGATGGAGCACGCCCCCCAAAACAAGGAAACTTCCAAACCCTAAGATTCCACTATTATCCTCAAGTATTACAACAGATCCACCAAAGCTACACAAACCGAACCATCTTTTACGAAGAGCACGGCAATCCGGCCGTCCAGAGACCATCGAAACGACGCAATCCACATGCATTAGCGAGAGGCCACAGGATCACCTCGCCACGAGTAATTAGGGAGCAGGGAGCGGGGGTGTCGTACCGGCGGGGACGTGGTTGAGGGAGACGCCGGTGCTGGAGAGGGCCTGCTGGACGTGGTGGGCGATGCGTCCGGTGTCGCCGTAGGCGGAGATGGAGATGGGGCCAGTGTAGCCGGCGGCGGCGAGGGCGGAGCTCATGTTCTGGGCGATGAGGTGGGGGTCGCAGCTGCGGGGGACCATGCAGTTCTCGATGTCCCACCACACCGACGTCTTCGCCGCCGCGTACTCCCCCATCGCCGCCGCCGACCCCTAGGATTTCGCCGGCGGAGAGGGGGGGGGGGCTTGGGTGGGGCGTGGAGGTTGCGGCGACGGCGGCGGCGGCGGCGTCGAGGTGGACTCGCGAGGACGTTATTATTATCCTCTTGGATTTAAAACTTTTTGCCGCAAGTTTGCTGCCAAGTGGAGAGAAGTTGATGATCAAGGGCACGCTTCGATGGTTTCCTTTCGTTTTTGTGCGATTTGATTTTGTCTTAAGAAGGTTAATTTAGCAAGGGCAGTTGGGGTATCCATAGGAAAGTTGAATAAATTATGGAAATTTATATATTTCCTAACAGGACCATCTCGTGGCTAGTGGGTATGGACCAAACGTTAGCTAAATGCTGTCACGTGAAACTTTCAACGTGTCATTCAGTGATGGATTTTAAGAGTTCGTTTGGAGTACGATAATTTTATAGGAGCACATAGATGCTGTTCGGTCTTACAGAGCATTCACTTTTTTTCTTTTTTTATAGAATAATTTTAGAAATATTTGATCTTCTATTCATAATATTTACCACTAAATTATATCACATAACTCAAAACTTCAAAAATACAACTAAAAATAAAAGTTATCATTTGAATTTTGTAATAAATTACAAGACAAAAGTCACATAAATTATCATTCGTTAGACCCTAAGTTACTATCGATAGCTTAACAAATTACCAACATAAATTTAAAATTATAATCAGTTTACAAATTTGAAAAAAGTTTAGAAAATACCATGATTTTAATACTAAGTTATCATTATAGTTTAAAAAATTATGACCCTAAATTCAAAATTACCAACATTTCTATAAATTTGAAATATTTTAAAACTTACCATCAGTTACAATAAATTTACCATCAATTACACTCTAAGTTATTATCTACACTTTAAGCAAGTTATACCACCCTTATATAAGAATTTACTATCATTTTGTTTTGTGTAGAAAAAGTTTAAATTTTACCATCAGAGTTGCACCCTAAGTTATCATCGACTCTTTAAACAAGTTACACCCTAACATTTTGTGAGTTTTCAAAAGACTAAAACTATGGTAAATTGTTTTAACAAATTACCATCCTAAAATCAAAATTACCATTATTTTTTCTGAGTTTAAAAAATTAGAAAGTTACCTTCGGTTTGCACCTATGTTACCATATGTCTTTTTGAAAAATTACCACACAAGGTGAAATTTCATATACACCTATTGGTGACCGAACCATGTCATATCAGTGAAAAAAGGATGGATGGTGGATGGATGGGCGCGCCACGTTTGACTGACCCCTACCATACCATTTTGCTTGTGCACTAGCTTGCATTTGTCTCTACTTAAAGTGGTTCTATTATACATAGTTCCACTTGTCATGGGGACAATGTTCACTCACACTATGTATAAACTAGAAAGGTTGAACAATTTTCTCACACCCACGACATGACAATAATTTGTGTCCCTGCATTGCACGGTGTCGCTCGATCCCACATGCTTGCTGCCACAACGATTGATTAAGCGACTAATAATCCGATGCGCCATAGTAGCGTGAAATAGAGCATTTTCTTATAGAAACTTCTTCGAGAACAATATTCGTATCCAGACGGAGCTGAATTAGGGTGATCAAGATTTATGCAAGCTTGATAAACAAACTCTTGTATAAATATCACTAGCAAAGTTGGTGATATTATTGTGTGTTGTCACCGCAAATCGACAATGAAATTGGCACTTAGTACTACCTACGAACACTTCTCTCGTCCTTCCTTTGATCATTAATTCATTATAAGAAGCCTTGGATCCAAATACGAGATTTTCCCACTTGATCAAACCAAGGCTACGATTTGGAAACAGGAATTGCAATGAAAATACATGGAAACTCTAGGTGAAACAATTCAATTCTCACGTGAGCCGGGAAAAACAATCTCTGCCATTCCGAAGGAGGCCTTAGGGCATCTGTAGTGTATATAGCTTGCTGACTTTTAAGATGAGCTCCACATCATTCTCAACGTTTGAGGCCACCGTCGGCTGTAAAGAATGGTCCACTCAGCTGTAAAGAAGGGGATGTGCAGTTGGTAGTTGGGGAGAGAGAACAATAGATGTAAAGAAAATTGTATTTTAATGCTTGTAGTCAGGTCTTTAGCTTGAGGACCAGTCTTAAGCTTTTTTTACTTATAGTCTGTTTAAAATTATTTCTGTAATGTATAAGGTCGATTTTAAGATAAATTATGACTCTATTTTTATATATTACAGGTATCCTTAAGACGCTGGATGCATATCCATAGTTTTGCAAGTGGGCAGACTTTTTCTTTTTAAGCAGGTACGTGACCTACCGATAGAAAGTAATAAACTATCGGATATTAGTAGAGCAAGCTGCATCATGCTAATAAAAGCTGCGTCATCAAAAGCCAAAATCCCTCGAGGTACACCGAATGGAAACATATAATATAATCCTACCGGACATACGAGCGGGGGTTCCGCGCAGGAGAGCCCCCGCGTCAGCGCCGAGCGCTCCCTCGGCCGGCGCGTGACGCCCGGATTCGCGTACGGCCGGGGGAGCCGGTTTCCCTCTGTTTTTTGGAAATTACGTACAGGTTTTTTTTCCTCGCGAACAGGTCCCTGCAAATTTTTTTACCCCTCCACTTTGCAGGATTGCGCCTCGCGTTTTCCTAAATTACGTACGGGTCCTCGTTTATTTACGTACAGGCCCATTTATTCACGTACAGGTCCTCGATTTTTTTCGGAAAGCACCTTTAGCTTTTTCGGAAATACACATTTGCCCTCGATTTTTTTATAAAACTCACCACGAATTATCGCCTCTTTTACTTCGGTACACACGGTGGCTGGTGCGGCGTGTCGCCGCGCCTATGAGGCTAGTCCTGTATTATGCTCCGAAGGATTCCCCGCGCGAGAGGCCATCCACGTCGCCCCCTGCGCACGGCCGGCCGGCGCGTGGCGCCCGGTTTTTGGTACGGCCGGGGGAGGCAAATCCCTTCTATTTTTTCGAAATTACGTAAAGGTCCTTTTTCCTCACGAAAAGGTCCCTGTATTTTTCAAAAAAGCCCCTGCGCATATTAATTTTTCGCTGATACCGATCCGCATTTTCGAAAATTACGTACAGGCCCTCAGTTCTTTCAAACCAACCCCTGATTTTTACGAAAAAAACCCTCTGATCTCCTTTTATTGCGAAAAGCCCCTCGCTTTTTAAAAAAAACCCCTACGCATTCCTTTAGCTACGGATTTTCGCCTCTTTTACTTCGGTACACACGGTGGTTGGCGCGGCGTGCCGCCGCGCCTATGAGACTAGTAACCAAAACAAAGCTGGGGGCATTCCGGCCCCCCCAGCGTGTCCACGTCGCCCCCCTCCCTCGGCCGGCCAGCGCGTGGCGCCCGGTTTTTGGTACGGCCGGGGGAGGCCATTCCCTTCTATTTTTTCGAAATTACGTAAAGGCCCTTTTTTCGCGAAAAGGTCCCTGGATTTTTCAAAAAAGTCCCTGCGGGTTTTTTTCCCTAAAAAATTTTTGATAGCGCCCTGCGGGTTTCCAAAATTACGTATAGTTCCTTATTTACTTACGTACAGGTCCTTACAAGTCCTCGGTTTTTTACGAAAAAGACCTTTTGTTTTTCCTAAATTACGCATGTGTCCTCTATTTTTTTATTAAACCCCTGCGAATTATCGTCTCTTTTATTTTGATCTACACGGTAGCTAGCGCGGCGTGCGCCGCGCTTATATGCAGCTAGTTATTATTGCGACATTGCAGCTGCGTGTAAAGCGACAACTTCCAGGTCACAAAGAAGCTAATCATAGAGCAGATTTCCAAATTCCGAGATGTTATGTAGGCGATTTTTTTTTGGGTAGCACACGATGTTGCTTGCTTCAAGCACCTGGCGAAAGCGTGCTACTTTCATTCACGAGCCAGCAGCAACTTTGTACGGGAGAAAAGAAGGTACGATCAAAACCAGGGCTAGCATTTTTCACAAACAATCTTTTGCAGATAGCAGCTCAAGTTCCTAAAGAAACGAAGGAAAGAGAAAAGCGAAGAAGAAGAAGGAAGAATGCGTAGCACATTATGGTGGTGTATGGTCGGATTGATTTTTTATAGTATATGGTTAAAATTTTACTGTAGCTAAGTGAAATTACACTATAGTTGATGGCGATTTATTTGGTATAATTAAATTTAAAAAATTAAAAATAAAAAGAGTTAGCTCAGCACGTATAATGCAAACGAATACGGAAAAAAACCGGTAAAAAGTTAAAAAAACCAAAAAAAGTCAGAAAAAGATAAAAAAAATTAGAAATAGTAAAAATAAGCTAAAAATCAGAAGACCAAGCACAAACGAATGGGACCTATACGACAATCTTCTACCTTAAGGATCTATTAACATAAGATTCTGCCCGATTTTTCACGCTTTAATCTTGCCCGATTTTTCACGCTTTAACTCCTTTTCAGCTGAAGCAAACCTTTGTGGTCACATCGTGGCCGACACTCCCTACTGTCTTTGCACGGAGTCATGAAGCAAACCTTTGTGGTCCCACCGTGACCGACTCCTAGACTGTCTTTACACGGAGTCACAGAGTTACAGCAGCCGGACCTGGCGACACCGGCCGCATCTCCTCTCTACGTGCACAAACGGAACCGTAAATATTACCGTGCAAGTGTGTAACCGAAGTTCATTACTCCTATTAAGATTTAGAACTGATGATATTCGCACTAGTGAATAGCGATAATCTTTTTGAAGTGTGAATATTACGAGAGTTGGTTGATAAATCCCTGTCCCTTGTTCATCACTGCAGCTCAGGGGCGAAGCCACCTTCAAGCGTCGGGGTCGGTCGACACCGATGATTTCTCGGTAACTTCTTATACCCAGCAATTTTGGCCAGCTTGGACACCAGTAAAATTTTTGTCTGACCCCGGCAGCCCAGCAGTTCGTTGCTCCAGACGGCAGCCAACCAGCCCAATGCCCATCGCCCCATCCACATCAACATGTAGAAAGCCTGAGCGGCTGAGCCCACCACGATGGGCCTCAGTCTGTGGGTTTGTCCCGAACCCGGCGACAATTAATCCTGGCTTCGCCCCTGCTGCAGCTTGAGTTAGACGGTAGATGCAAATGCTGCTTCAATAAGACAGGAAGTTCCAAAAGCTGCAAACCATGTAAGGAACTGTTTATATAGTTTTTTACTACGGTTAATAATTTTTGTTGAAAATAAAATAATAGTGACAAAAAGAAATAGCTTTTAGAAGAATGAGACGAATTGTAAAGAAAGTGAAAAAAAGATAGCGTGCATGAGCAATAGTGAAATTATTAGAGGACATGATGGACCATGACTTGTACTTTTATCCTCGGAGTGAGACAGGAGTGAGCGAAGCGAGGAAGCCGCTTTGAGAACCAGATGTTCATATTAGCTTCTGACTTCTCCAAACAGATATTAGAAGCAGAAGACAATATGAACACGCCCTAAAACAATGCATCCATGATGGAATTAGCTACTATTGAAAATTAACTAGGTACACCTTGCACGCAGCAATGAAGCTCCAAAGCTGAAATGGCGACGCCATGATAACTAGAAGATGACAAGTTCACAGCTATAGATGGCTGGCCTCAAAACAATATTTGCAAGCCAGCACATGGATTACATGAAATAAGAGCAACCTAATTACAGAAATGGTATCAGAACAGGGAAGCCCTTAAGGCAAGGGCTCCTCTGAATCTCCTAACCGTGACAAGTGGAGGTAAGCATCGGTGCCTACATAACAGAGAAGGCAAGAATGATCAGCTGAAGTCTGAAGACACAGTGCAGTTATATTTCTATAACCACTAGTAATTTCTGATACACGAAACAAAAAGATGTACATGAAACTTCAGGTAAAGACGGATAATTGTTCGACATTGACATTGACTGAATGCCAGTAAATGAAGTGAAAAATGACAGTACCGTATCCTTCCATAGATATGATTTGCAAGTCACCACCAAAATATCGAGCATAAAGGCGACTTATCGGGAGCCCATAACCATATCCAGCCATAGTTGCTCCTTCACTAGGGCCATCTATATCAGGTGGATTCTTTGCAGTGCTGTAAAGATATGTGAAAATTCTAGGGAGGCCACTTCTTGGTATTCCACCACCTTCATCACTGACCTGCATTAGCAAAGCATTTAAACTGAAACACTTAAACACCACATGGAAATAAGGTATTTAACGAACCTGTTGGCTATCTTTTGTCTTCAAAAAGAACGTGTTGGTCCTCTAATGGTTCCGCACGTGGAATATTTAATTTATTTCGACATGAATTGGTATCATATTCACATAATGGTCCACAGAACTTAGCAGGATAATAACTACTAACACAAGAAAGTGTCAGTCACATTGAAGAGAATGACATCTAAAACTTTGATATGGATCAATTTTTAGTAACAGCAATGATATGTCACCATACAGCCCATAAAAAACATGGTAAGTCAGAGGAGAGATTAATGTGGAAATGCAGCACCATAGAGTAACAATATAAAAATGAATGTTAATTAAAATGTCGTAGTTAGGCACTATACTTGAAAGAAAACACATCGGTCGATTTACATCCTCTACAAATGGTAGCTTGGCTTTAGACATGCATTCAGTAGTCAGCATTAATCCATACCTCTGTTGGTCTGGTTCTAATCCCACTATCAAATATTAGTCAAATCATTCACAATTGCAATTTATACCACAGCCTAATAATATGAGATGTTAAATTCATACATAGGCAGATATCAGTGCAAGTTCCATCATAGCAACTTTTCAGTAACTACCCGTAGCCTAGAATGTTACCAACAATAGATGCTAGGTGATGTCATAGACTGGTACCTTAATAGTAACATCCTCTTCTCCATCAGCAACTATAATTCTAATAGAAGGAACATCTTTATCAGAATTCATATATCGTTCCTGTACTGCACGAAGGGAGTTTTTCACCAGTTCAAATAACATGAGATGTAGATGTGATGCGACGTATCTGCACATGATGAAGTCAAAATAGTTAGCTAGTTAGCAAGACAATGACCAGGGAGGCCAATCTGGCAATCCCCAATAAACATGAAGAAAAACCATGCTTTTATGAAAACACAAACAAAAACAATCCGAACAGATATCCTAACAACAAAGAGGAAGTGATACTAACACACGATTTAATCAAGTTGTACTAAAGGTAAATGG
Source organism: Dendrocalamus latiflorus (assembly GCA_017311315.1). Classification (NCBI taxonomy): domain Eukaryota; kingdom Viridiplantae; phylum Streptophyta; class Magnoliopsida; order Poales; family Poaceae; genus Dendrocalamus; species Dendrocalamus latiflorus. The sequence continues at coordinate 33,555,298 of CM029630.1, forward strand.
TGGAAGTATATATCTGACACTTACGGAAACGTAAAATTTGGGTCTCCGTAAATGCTGATATCAGGAGCAGATCCGTATTCCCTCAAACAAATAGAACGGGCATCCTCACTAGCAGTTTGAGCCACCTGTATGGGGGACAATCTTGTACTGATGAGGCCTATGACACCAGGCTCTGGATCAGGATCATGCAAAGCCACATGCTGCCCTGGAATCAAGCAAGTCGGTATAACTCAGAACAATTGTCTAACAACTAACTCTCAACTTTCCTATCTATCGTTTGGTTTAGGACTTACACATCAGGTCAAGAATTTGTACCATTTTTCGTTTTAAAATAGTACAGTCAGCTCAAGCAACAGGAAGTTTGAATACAAAGAAATCAAGTAACAGCATATGAAACCAAAACGAGCTGTCTGTCTGCACAAAGTTCAAAATTACAAATCTGCCAAAAAAGGGTGTCTGCTAGGCCCTACTTGATAAGTTTGTGTTGAACTTCAGCATATACAGTAACTGTTAGACAAATAAGCACATAATCCATCATTTGTTCAAAATCGTAATATTTAGGACAGAATGCCAAGAACTAAATTAGCCAAGAAAGTAGCTGTCAGTACAGCGTTTATAAATTTAGCTCCTGACAAGAAGAGTCGTATCAAGCTCACAAACCTATCAGCATGCGGATACCAATCCTTGACATGTAGAATCGATCAAGAAATTGGTGAATCTCGTCAAATCCTGGGGTAATATTCCTTGCGTGACACTGTTCCTTCTTCAGCTGCTGCACTCCCAAAGCCATTGTCGGAACCACATTATTGTGCCGCACTTTGATCATCTTGATCATCTGCGTGAAAGCAAGCTCGTCGTCCGGGTTCCTCGCTTCTGGAAAATATCGGATGTCACGGAACGAGTCCAAGTACCAGTCCCTCACCTTCACAACGGGGAACAGACCAACCCATCAGTCCCACAAAATGGTGCTCAAATTGGCAGGAATTGGTAAATTCATCTGTAAGAATTCTTCGATAAAATATTTACTCTTTGCAGAGTTCAGATTATTCTAGCGCTGACATGATGACATCAAGAAGACAACACAACACAAAATTGACCCCCACGCCCAACTAAAAAAGAAATGTAAGCAAGTTGGCAAGCAAAAATCTCCCAAAATTCCTCCTTATCCTAAGGTACAACTTTGCTACATGTTGACGATAAATTTTCAGGAATGAAAAGGAGAATACATGAAACAGCACATCAGGTGGTCAGTAAAGAACTCTTAAACTATATCATTTTCAATCAATATAAATTAGATATTTTAAATTAAATACTGACATAGTGATAGCAACTTCTTCGCATTCCATTTCCCCAGAGCTGATGGCAAAAGTAATATTCTAACAATTAACACGAAAAGATATATAGGCATCCATCCTAAAGGAATCACCTTTTTAAAATGATTCGGAATAAACATCCTAGTATACTGCAAACCACCATTCCCCAATCACAGTGAAAAAAGGGGGAATAGACATGAGACATACAAATTAAAAAGTCAAATCACCGATGGGCCAAAAGGACAAGAAGTGGTGAGATAATGCGAAAAGTCGCCAGGGCCCATAGTAACCTAAGGGCTGACCTGCCGTAAACGTTAACACCTTCCGTTTCCGGACGCGAGGCTTATCTATCACAAATGTATTAAAAGCCAACACAGTCTGGGCAACGGCTGAGGCCAACGATCGACTGCTTGTCAACAGAGTCATCAATGCGGTCAAAAGGGTTAGAGGCCATCGGTCTGTAGCTGACTATATACATCAGTTACATTCTGAATACAATCTAAAGGTCGAGTCTGATCAAAGGCGCCATCACTAGGGATCAAGCCTAAGATCCTCATCAGCCAATCATGAGTTGGTTTTAACAACCTTTGCTGAATTGAATTCGCAATTGCCACAAAGCGGCGGGCGTAAAGGCTTCCACAATCCCTAAACGACCGAGGATAGTTTTCTCCCCCGTTCCGAAGGCTAGATAAGGACCACGGCACCTTTCGAACCACTCCAGACCATTCTGTGCCATAGCCTCATTACCTGGATAATTGGAGAGACTACTGCAAAAATTGGAGCAAAGCCGTGATCTGCTAGGCGACTGGTACACACACACACACACACACAGAGAGAGAGAGAGAGAGAGAGAGAGAGAGAGAGAGCCGTATCGACCTTGAGGATGGCGGGCTTGCTGGAGAGGCCGAAGGGGAGGGACTCGAGCTCGAGCGCGCGGCGGGCGATGCGGATGGGGAGCTCCTTGTGCAGGAACTGCGCGGAGAGGAGCAGGTTGCGCTCCGTGGGGCGCGACCCGAACTCCATCATGTACCGCAGGCTCACCCCCGTCTGCTTCATGCTCCCCCACCGCCCCACCTCCTCCGCCACCGCCCGCGCCACCGGCTCCGATGCCATCCCTCCACCGCCGCCGCCCGGCCGCGCGCGGCCACCGCCTCAGAAGTTCGTTACCTATGGGATTAGGGAGCGAGGCGGTTAGTTAACTAATTAGGGCGACATGAGATGAGAAGCGAGGACGGCGTCTTGTGCGCGCGCGTTTATAAAGGAAGGCAGACCTGGCTAATCGACTCGCGTAGCTTATCCACGAGGATTTGGGAATAGATCCCCAGAGAATTGCACCCCAGGTTAGTTTCCAGGTGTCCCGTAACATCGGTCTGTTCTTTTTTTACTGTGCCTCGTGTCTTTAGGCTGATTACAGAGTAACAGAAACTCACGTGTATTTTTTTCGATATAAATAAAATCAGTAAAGTATGTATTACAATTAATTAGTAGATCTTATCTTGAAAAAATATTCTGTTTAAAAGTTAGTTATTATAGAAAAATCGAAAAACAGTTTTTAGAAACCGAAAAGAACTGTGCATCTCGAAATGTGTCCACAAAGTCCGTAAAAAGGCGTCTTCTTTGCTGCGCTTTTACCGTAAGCCGTTCGATCAAACCTAGAAAGCTTGGAAATTCTCTGTACATACTTGATTAGAGTTGCAGGTCACACGAAGAATGATACTGATGTGCTGATCAGACCTCCATTTGGGATGTGAGTAAAGAGTCCCAAAGGACGCCGTCATTGCCGTGGACTGCGACGAATTCTCCGGAAGAACTTTTGGTACAGCCACACTAGAAAGTGAAGGGAAATGACTAGAAAGTAAAGGGAAATGATTCATATCCTCATTAACTAGTGGATAATATCCATGACTATATTCACACCACAAGTCATTCCCCACAAGCAACAAATCATAGAAAATGACCCAAAGCTTTGAGAGCATGGTTTTGTCTTCGAAGGTGTTAAAACGTTTCTTCAAGGTGTGAGCTGACAATAACTCAGAGAGGATTCAGGATAATTTATATTATCTTTTAGTTTTGGCTTTTAAATAATAACAACTTATAAAGAAGTTTGTAAATAAACACTTACATATGATTTTAACCGATATAAATAAAGTTACAATAGTGTGTACAACAATCAACTAGTAGACCATATCTTAAAAAACACTCCGTTCAAAAGCTATATATTATAGAAAAAATCATTTATTAATAGCTTTTAGAAGCCAATACGAACAGAACCGCCTCTATCTTTTCGAAAGCATCCACGGTTAAATTTGAGAAGAAAATATCATAATAGTTAGAATCTTTGAGAAACAAAAACGACTCTGTATCTACGCGGATTCTTTGGTATTGAAGCAAGCAGTTTCTTCATATGTCTACGATTTTGCAGCCTACGATCCAATTTTCAAAGAGATCAAAAGTATGTTTCTCCTGTTGTTCAATTATATTAAAGTTGAGTTTTGTCCAAAGACATAATAATGCAGCCCATGTCAGAGCTACTACGTGTAAGAGTATGTCTCAGCCTGACATTGTATACTCATGTCATATACCTGATTTTGTCTTAGTTGTGACTGCTGGTGATCTTGCTATGAGCCAAAGTTAATGAAATCTAGTGTTCCATCTAAAAAAATCAACTTGGCCGTCGGTGGAGTTGGACAGGCATGATGCATCACTACTCACCATTCAAGAACAAAAATGTGGCATCTATTAAACAAGCTTGACTAATTGAACTTGCCATTATCGAACAGTAGTACATATGTCTGTATGCTATAATTTGCTGGAAGAAATAATAAAAAGGTACTATGGTGCTACAGTATCACAAATTATTCAAGAATTTATGCTATCATCTAGAGGTGGCCTAATGGGTCGTGCTTGTCGGGCCGGCCCATAGTCCGCTACTGTAGACACAGCTTAGGGCACGATACAGCCCGTGGTGCATTGTGCCGAGTTAGCACGGCATAGGAAGCTGAGCTGTGCCCGGGCCACCGCCCCGGCCCAACGTGCCGGCATAGTAGAGCACGCATAGTGTCGGGCCATGCACGTTGTAGCACAGCACAACCCACACGGCATGGCTAGCCCATAGGCAAGCGTAGCCCAGTAGGCACAGCCCATTAGACACAAAAATATGATGGTCGGCATAGCCTGTTTAGCACAATTAACAGTTGGATTTTTGAAATTTCTAGCCGTTTGTGGCTGTTTCAAAGTTTAAAATATGAAAAAAAATAAAAAACCTCAAATTTTTCTATAAAATAGGTAGCATACCCCCTCATTCAGTCACCCTCAAACCAGCAATCTTATCTGAGATCTCTTGTGAAAATTTCAATACACTTTGTGATAATTTGGCAAAATTCAAAATAATTTTGCCAAAATTCTAAAATCCAACCCACAGTCAAGAAAAGAGGTAACAATGCTAACTTTCATATGCTTATGTTGTTCTTACTTTTATTTGTTGTGAGGTAAAATAGGTAGTAGTGTAATTTTCTATTTGTGTTTTGCAATTTTCCACATTTTTTCATGAAAATTTTGACAAATTTTCTACAAATGAATACGGAATTGATTTGGGAGATCTTTCATCATTCGGGAATGAAATATCTCTACCTCCGCCTCCACCTCAAATGGTAGAGTAGGTCCTGGCTATACAATTGTCGGGCTCTACGAATATCTCTGCGTCAGCAAGCACCAGAGCAAAGAGGTCCAGACCCAGCATATCAGAGGTGTGGACAGATTTCGATAAGGTAGTGAAGTGAGATGCAACCAGAGCTCACGTAAGAGTTGTTGTTTGTAAAATATGTCGTCGTGAATTATCTGCAAAGTTTCTAAGTGGAACTGGGCACTTGCACAGACATGCCTAAAGATATAAATAAAAATAAGACATAGCTATGAGGCAGACGCAACTATAGTATAATGCCGATGGTATGGTACGTAACTGGGATTATAATTCTAATGTAGCTTGAGAATCTTTAACCCATTTAATTGCCACACAAGATCTTCCTTTAAACTTTAGTGAATCAGAAGTATTCGAAAATTATATTAGAACTGCATATAATCTTAGATTTATTCACGTTTTTAGATGCACAACTACTAGAAATTTAGTTAAATACTAAATAATGGTCATGATAAAATTAAAGTATATTAGAACTGCACATAATCCTGACATATTGTTTACTCCTTCACAAAATTCAGACAAATTCATGGCTGCTGCCAATCAGACAAGCTTACAATTCCTCAACTGCCAATCTGAGAATGCAAAAAATAAAAACAACCTTACAATTCATCGATCTGATAATTCCTCAAATCTTCCAATTCAAGCGAAAATAAACCTCATAATTCCTCAATCCCTTAAAAGACTTAGACACTACATCACCAAATTTGAAAAAAAAAGACAGGTCTCTAGCGTCGATGGAGTCAGTTGTGGCCGGGAGGGTGAGAAGACGATGTCGAGGAGGTGGAGGCGTGGCGATGTCGATTGTCTTGGCGACAGGAGGGTTGACGGTGGTGCAGACTGGCAAGGCGGTGGGTGGGGCGACGGCGGCTACCGGCTAGCTAGGGCATGGGATCGAGTGATGCTGTGCACAAGGGTGCCGAGGAGGAGGCCGGGTCGGAGGGCAACACGATGGTCTGCCACAAAGTCTGGGGAGAAGGGCGGCGACGCTGAGGGGGAGAAGGGTGGCAGCGCTGAGGATGGAGGGAGGAGGCGATCGAGACTGGGGAGAAGGGCGGTGGTGCTGAGGGGAGAAGGGCGGCGGCACTGGGATGGAGGGAGGCGACGCGTCGAACCCTAGAATTGGAGTCGGGGAAGGGAACGGCACGTCTGAGAGGAAGACGCGGGCGAGGGCAAAAGCGAAAAAAATTGATGCCACGCGGGGGGTTGTCTGCAAAAACACATAGGTGCGATTGGTGCTCCATCTGTCTCATTCTTAGCCACACGCAAGAGATCGGATGGGCCACGGGTGCATTAGCACCTTATCACTGAATAGGGCATTAGCACTAGATTTGCTCCCAACATATATACGACGACTCCGTGCGTCTCTCACACCCCGGGGTCCCCACATAGATAGCTGTTTACATATATTTAAGAGATTTAAAAGACATATTACTCATTATCGAGGTATAATCTTCGTTATATTTTGCATTTTTCTATGCCTCTATTTTAATTATTTTAGGGCCTGTTTGGGAGAGCTCTACCATCTCCAGATTCACGAAAAACAGATCCGGATCCACTTTTCCAAGCCAAATAGTTCTAGCTCCAGCAGCTCCACCGTGGATCTGCTCCACCAAAACTATGGATCTGGCTCCAGATCCACCAAATCCATGGAGCACCTCAAGGGGTGCTCCACCAAACTTAAGTTGGTGGAGTTGGGGAAAATTACCCACCATGCCACTGATTACACACAAAAAACGTTTCGTTCTTTTTATTTCTCGTTGCTGCGCTGTCCTCCCGTCCTCCCCGCCGCGCCATCTCCACCCCCTCCACCGCGCCGCCCCCGGCCGGCCGCGCCCGCCCCCCAGCCACCGCTCCGCCTCCTCCTCTTCTCCGCCTCGCCTGCGCCCGCCGGCCGCTCCTCCGCCTCCTCCTCTTCTCCGCCTCCTCCTCTGCCGGGTCCGGTACAGCTCGGCGTCGTCGTAGAACCGCCAGGCCGCCTCCGGCGATGCGAGGCCCCACACGCCGTCGCTGTCGACCCGCAGCTCCGGGTACTAGCTGCTGCTCTTCAACCGCCGGATCCCCGTGTGCGCGTGGTGGTTGGAGTAGCTCGCCGACGAGTTGAAGCTCGCCCACACTTCCGCACTCGACGGCTCCGTCACGGCACCGGCGTCGGCGACGCCTGCCGGGGGTTCTTGGCCGCCGCCGTCGCAGCGCCGGTAGACTCCCCATTGCGCCCGAGCCGAGGAAGAAGGAAGCCGTGGATCTTTTTTTTTCATTTTGCCCCCTGACGCGTGGGGCCCAGGTGGAAGTGAGATAGAGAGGGAGGTGGAGCTGTACCAAACACTTTGACGAATCCCAGATCCACGATGGAGCTGCTCCACGGTGAATCCAGCTCCAGATCCACCTTTTAGGTGGATCTGGAGCTGGTGGAGCTCTCTCAAACAGGCTCTTAGATCATATGATTTTAGATTATAAAAGATAGTTCCATTTATGTTTACTTTATTTATCTTTTATCAATTATATCTTACTAGGCTTCTAAAATTTGGTTTTGGGTCTGAACTTTGCCCCGAATTATCAGCAGGTCCGGTGACTCGTAGTGAGCTGACGGACACATCGCTTAAAGTTGGTGCCAGCCGTGTGGCCGAGGTGTCGTGCCCACTGCCCTGGTACAGCGGTGGGGCGAGGCCTGTACATTGGATCGATTGGAATCTTTGGTTTTTTGACACGTCGGCACCAATCATGCCACGATAAAATTGACCCCTCTTGACGCTTGGCCGCCACGTTTGTGGTTCGGATGTTTCGTCGGCTTTTCCTCTGGGCTGCGCAATTGACGCGAACTTGAGATTAACTCGTAGTACTAAAGAATTCCTAGGATCAATCATGTTTGCGACCTGAAATAAATTAACACCACTGTCATGCATATGCCCTCTAATCAAACATGTGTTTGTTTGTTTGTTTTAAAATACACCTAGAGGTTTACATGTGTCGCTTGTTATGGACCAAACACGCATGGAATTTTTACGTGGTGATCGGTTCGGCTGAAAAGCTCGTGGCTTATGGCTGAAAACACTGTAACTGGCTGAAAAAAACACTGTAGCTGACAGAGGCTTATTTAGCATAATTAAATTTAAAAAAAATTAAAAATAAAAAAATATGTTAGCCCATTACATATAATACAAACAAATACGGGAAAAAAAGAACTAGCAAAAAAACTCAACAAAAGCCAAAAGTTCAGAAAAAGACGAAACTTATGAATAGTGAAAAATAAGCCAGAAGCCGAAGCCGAGTTGATCAGGGCCTTAAGCAGCACGCAAGGACGAAATGTATATAGCCTTCGGCAGCACCTTGCGTGCACATAAACTTATTCTGCAAGATTTGTTGCCAATAAAAAGAATGCAAAAAAATTTATGGCACAACGATTTTTATTTATGGCACGACATGTTGTGTCGCCGGTTTGTTGAGATAATGTGGATGTTTTTTCAGTCACAATGATGAATTTTAGTTTTAGTATAAGTATTTGTATGAACGAATTGAATATTATTGTATTAATAAGTCGTTTTAAAAAAGTCCTAACAAGCCATTTCAAAACGATAGCGAAAAAACCGTTTCATTTATTTATTTAAAGAAACCACAAGCCATAAAACAAAAAAAGACTTATCTAAATTTGTTGTGTCGCCGGTTTGTTGAGATAATGTGGATGTTTTTTCAGTCACAATGATGAATTTTAGTTTTAGTATAAGTATTTGTATGAACGAATTGAATATTATTGTATTAATAAGTCGTTTTAAAAAAGTCCTAACAAGCCATTTCAAAACGATAGCGAAAAAACCGTTTCATTTATTTATTTAAAGAAACCACAAGCCATAAAACAAAAAAAGACTTATCTAAATGGTTGCATATTTCTTCGTGATAGAAATATGATGTAACTTCAGGCTGGCTCTGTTTAGAATATAAAATTTTTACCAGAAACATTTTAATTTTATAAGGATCAGATAAAATTACCAGATTTTAAATGAGATGTCAAACAGAAAGAATGCAGGTGTATTATATGCACGTGCTCATGAGGGATCGAGAGATGGAAAATGTGCCGAAGAACGCAACATATATGGGGATGAGCATGCCAACAGACGCACACGACTACTGAGCTGACTCTCTCTTGCTCGCATGCACAACTAGTTTTTCTCTTGTGCAAAGTTCGATTCCTATTCGTCCTCCTGACTAGATCTAGGTGGTGATCGGTTCGGCTGAAAAGCTCATGGCTTATAACTGAAAACACTGTAGCTGGTTGAAAAACACACTGTAACTGACAGATGCTTATTTAGCATAATTAAATTTAAAAAAATTTTAAAATATAAAAAATATGTTAGCCCATTACGTATAATACAAACAAATACAGGAAAAAAAAGAACCGGCAAAAAAGCTCAACAAAAAGCCAAAAGTTCAGAAAAAGACGAAATTTATAAATAGTGTAAAATAAGCCAGAAGTCGAAGCCGAATTGATCACCACTAGAGGCGTGGTGCACGTGAAGGCTCGAGCTCGTAGGCTGGTACATTGCCATGGCCAAGGTGGATGGATAACGCCTACGTGGATATTGGATCAACTCGAGATTTTTGTTGGAACGTGGCGCTTCACTGACCAGTAAACGTTAGCTCGATCGGAACGGACGGGCGGGCGAAATTTTGAGGCTTTTGCAGCTCCTCCACGGGACCTTTTTGAGTCTCACACACGCCCAATCTGACGGTCCGGCCGGCGGAGGACCGGGAGTCAGCCTGGTTCGAGATTGACTTAAAAGTTGGCTCTGGTTTTGTGAGTGCTATAATAATTAGTTTTTAAATAATATTTTTTAAGACAGGATCTATAAGTAAATTATAGTATAAACTATACAGAGTTCAGTTATACTGACCAAAATTACATATGACTATTTTCGTCTGTGTATTGCCTCTTGCGAACAGGCCAAAATTTGAAAATTTTAACTATAAGTCATAAACCAAAACCCAAAATAACTCACTAGTCACCGCTCTAAACGATTTTTGCTTCTGTTTTCTAGTCCCTAAAACGTATCGGTTTTTTAATTTCGTCTTTTTTTTTGTTTTTTACTTTTTGACCTTTTCTTTTTCCTCTTATTCTTTTGCATTGTGTATGACGGTATAACTTTTTTACATTTTAAAATTTTAATTATTCAAAAAAACTAACAGTCGTTGTAGTGCATTTTTAGTATATTTTAAGCCATAAGTTAGAAGCAAAAAATCACTTTGAGTGTTGTAGAGGTGGCCTAACCCTTTTGACTGGACCTTACAACTGACCCAATATGTAATAAGCCTAATAGCATAGAGGAATGTACAAATGTACCCTCATATTTTGTAATTATTAAGGGGTAGGATGAATTTTTTTCATCCTACCCACTCATGTGTATAAACCCTCAAGAGAGATATGAAGGGGTCATCCACTCATTCTCACCACTTGCCCTCTCTTGCTCTCTTAGTGCTATGTCTCCCATGAAGAAAGGTACCATGTACTCACTGTTGTAGCTATGCTACAATAGTTGGCGCCGTCAGTAGGGACCGCAAAGAAGCTACACAAGAGAGAAGGCTACCACCAGAGTGCTCGTACCGTGAAAACCCCAGATGCTGTCATATCCGGTGCTACTTTCGGCGGCAGCCCCATCGCACCTGCAAAGTTGGAGCGGCGTTTCTCGTCACCGGACACCAGAGAGTCGGCCTCCGTGCACGGCAAAGACTGGCTTCGGCTGTCAGCCATAGCTTGTCGAGCCTTCGCGACTTTGTTTGACCACTTCGTGGTTGTAGACCCATGTCGAACATCCAGCTTCTCGAAGCGGTTTATCCACTCCTTTCGCTACCGTTTCGCTTCAGAGATATGATAGGGGGTCATGGATGCATCACACACATAACTCTTCTCACTCCCGTCACATGTACGTATCTCTCGTTCACTTTTTGCACCACCACCCTCTTTCTAAAAACCTTTTATTAGTCACTGCTATTTATTTTCAGCCAAAAATCATCGATAAAAGCTACAATGCCCCCCTAAAATACCATTTTCTAGATTCGAGAGAGTTTCATCCCATCACTCCCACTGAACCTAGTATACTATTAGTGGTAGTGGACAAATTGTCAAAAATTATCCGAGATGCGCTTAGCAATATGTAAATCATCTTTGGGATGTATAGGGGTTTTATATGTTCTTACATAAATTACATACAATGTTCTTTTTTATAGAAATTAAATTATGCTACGTGAAAAAATCTGCAAACTTTCGGTGTTTCAAGCGTGCCTTGAGTTGGCAACAAACTTTCTTCGTTAGTTGTGGTATCTTGAAAAACTAAAGGCCTATTTGAAATGCAAAAATTTCATAGACATAACGTAAAAGTTCTACGTGGAACAGTTTTATTCCTACAGACATCAAGAATATTTTCTCACAATCTAATACCTTGTAATCATACTTATCAATATAGTTCTGTTCCGGCCGATATGGTACATATCTTACCGGCATCTAAATCGATACAAAGTATTTGTATGTACCATACCAGCGTCAACACCGATCGATACCGGTTCGATATTGGCCATACCAGTTTTAATACTGACCAATACCAATGAAATTGAAATATTGTCTATTGAATTATATGTTATAACTGATTGAACAACTATATATTTAGAATAATATTACAAGTGATATTTGATGTGCGTATAATTAAATAAATATATAGTTATAAATATATAACTAATATTATTATATTAAATCTAAAATGGTACATGATATAGATTGATACCATAACATATTATTTTAAGAATCAAGATAATATATACTACCTTCGGAACGGGGTATTGATAAGTATACGTCGTGACAATTTCTCGTAACCTTGTACCTCAAATCTGAAAGGCTGAAACTCCGATAATTATCTCTACTCTCTAATTCTTAGAGCAACTCCAGCAGGGCCCCTACTTGAGCCCTCAACCCTCATATTTGAGGGCTTGAGGCAAAAACAGAGGTCCAGCAGGGCCCCTACTAGAGCCCTCAAATTTGAGGAGCCCCTCAAATCCCCCTCCCACCCCTCATTCCTAGGGGCTCCCCCTCCACCCCTCATTTTCCTGTTTTTTTCCCGCACCGTGAAACTTCTCCCGCTCCCCCCGCCTGCATCTCGCCCGCCCGCCCGCCTCCCTCGCCTGCCGTCCCCGCCTCCGTCCTTGCTCCTTCCCCCGCCGCCGCCCCCTCCCCTGCCGTCCCCGCCTCCCCCGCCACCCCCTTCCCCGGCGCCTCCACCCCCTCCACCGCCGCCTCCGCCCCCTTCCCCGCCGTCCCCGCCTCCCTCCTTGCTCCTTCCCCCGCCGCCGCCCCCTCCCCTGCCGTCCCCGCCTCCCCCGCCGCCCCCTTCCCCTTCCCCGGCGCCTCCACCCCCTCCACCGCCGCCTCCGCCCCCTTCCCCGCCGTCCCCGACTCCCCGCCTCCCTCCTTGCTCTTTCCCCCGCCGCCGCCCCCTCCCCTGCCGTCCCCGCCTCCCCCGCCGCCCCCTTCCCCTTCCCCGGCGCCTCCACCCCCTCCACCGCCGCCTCCGCCCCCTTCCCCGCCGTCCCCGACTCCCCGCCTTCCCCACCGCCCCCTTCCCCTTCCCCGGCGCCTCCGCCCCCTCCACCGTCGCCTCCGCCTCCGCTCCCTCCCCCGCCGCCCCCTTCCCCGGCGCCTCCGCCCCCTCCTCGGCGGCTCCTCTCTCGGGAGCAGGCGGCCCGCGCGGGGCTGCACCTGCCGGCGGCGACCCGAGCGCAAGGAGCAGCAGGCCCAGGCGCGATGCGGCTTCAGGCCGTCGGCGTGGGAGGGCGAGCGGGCGGCGTGGGAGAGCGAGCGGGCATGGGAGGGTGAGCTGGTGGCGTCGGCGCGACGCAAGCGGCTCGGGGCGGCGCGGCGCGGCGAGACACCGGCTACGGGCGTCTGTCTCCAGGATCCCCATCCCATTCCCCCAGGTTCCCCTCCCGATGCCCCCCTTGCTGCACCTCACGCACACCCGCCGCCTCCCGCCAGGGCTGCTGGTCGTCGGCGGCTGCGGCGGGGGTGGAGGGGGAGAACGCGGCGGCGAAGTGGGACCGCGCGGCGGCGAGGAGGTGCGTGGCGGAGGAGGCGGGAGATGCGGCGGCGGTGGCGTGCGAGGGGGAGCGGCGGTACATCGGCGGAGGAGCGGGAGGGCGGCGGCCCCCGGAACGGAGCGGCGAGGCGAGGGCGCGCGCGGGGGAGGAGGGGCGTGGCGGAGGAGGCGGGAGATGCGGCGGCGGTGGCGTGAGCAGTGCAGCGAAGCGGCGGCTGAGCAGTAGAGAATTTTGAGAATGACGAGTGGGCCCTACATGTCATTCTCACTTGGATTGAATTTGAGGGCCCTGATTTGAGGGCTTCTGCTGGAGTTCAACTCAAAAAACAGGGCCCTCAAAAGTAGGGGAAGCCCTTAAATCAAAAGTAGGGGCTCTGATTTGAGGGCTCCTGCTGGAGTTGCTCTTAGAGCAACTCCAGCAGAGCCCCTACTTGAGCCCTCAAACCCCATATTTAAGAGTCAGAGCAAAAAACTGAACTACAGCAGGGCCCCTACTTGGCTCTCAAAAATAGGAGGCCTCTCAAATGAGGTCTCCAAGCCCTCATTCCCAGGGGCCCTGCTCTGGCTCTCATCCTTCGGTTTTTTCCCGCCTCAGTGAAACTTCCCCCAAAATCCCCCACCTCCGCCGCTTTTCTGCCGCCCGCGCTCCAAAATCCCCCGCCGCTCGCCCGCCACCTCCGTTCGCCCGCCTGCCGCCTCGCCCGGCTCCTCCGCTAGCCCGCCGCCATGCCCGGCTCCTCCGCTCGCCCGCCGCCTCCACTCGCCCGGCTCCTCGGCTCGCCCGTCGCAGCGCCCGACGCCTCCGCCCGTCGGGCCGCCAGATTCCTCCCCGCCCGCCTCTTTCCCCTCCTCGCCTCTTTCCCCGCCCGCTGGTCCCCTTGGCCGCCAGCGCTCGCCGGCGCCTGCCTCCCCGCTCTCCTCTGCCCGCCTCCCCGCTCTCCTCCGCCCGCCTCTTTCCTCCCGCGCCGCCCCGCTCCCCGGCGATTCCTTCCGCGCCGCCACCGCCCTCCTCGGCGGCTCCTCTTCCCCGGCTCCCGACGCATGGGGCGCACGGTGAAGATGCGAGGAGGCGGACGAGCGCCTCGGCCTCGCCGTCGTCGGCGGGGTGAGGGCACGCACGGTGAGGAAGCCGCCTGAGAAGGGGGGAAGCGGAGGCGGCGGGAGGCGCGAGGCGGAGACGGAGAGGTGAGGGGCAGGGGAGAAGAGGGAAGCGGAGGCGGCGGGATGCCTGGAGACGGCGGGGGTGAGGGAGAGAATGAGGAGTGGGTCCCATATGTCAGTTGTAGTGGAATGGATTTGAGGGCTTAAATTTGAGGGGTGCTGTTGGAGTAGATGCAAAAAAACAGGACCCTCAAAAGTAGGGGGAGCCCTCAAATGAAAAGTAGGGGCCCTATTTTGAGGGCTACTGCTGGAGTTGCTCTTACGTGTGCCAGATCTTAAATCAATTAGTAGTATTACTCCGCTCGAGCGCACAGCTAATCCGCCTCAGATCACAGCACCATCCAACGGGCGTGGCCCACACCGACCATGATCTGGTCCGGCCGGTCCTTTTTACAGCTTGGTGGTGATCATTTGGGCTTATTTTTGGTGGTTTATGACTGAAAAACACTACAGCTGGATGAAAAAAACACTGTAGCTAACCGATACTTATTTAGCATAATTAAATTTAAAAAAATTAAAAAATATGTTAGCCCATTACATATAATACAAACAAATACGAAAAAAGAACCGGCAAAAAAGCTCAACAAAAAGCCAAAAGTTCAGAAAAAGACGAAATTTATAAATAGCAAACAATAAGCCGAAAGCTACAAGCTGAAGCCCAACGGATCACCCCCAAATTTCTACTGTAACTGTTTAAATCTAAATAGCTTTTTTAATTAAAATCTACTAGTTAATTATAAATATATACTAAATCGATTTTATTTATATAGTTAAAAATTACATATAATTTTTTATACTCTATGATCTCTCGCACCGATCGTCTCGTCCTCCTTAACTCCGACCGCCGCCCTCCTCGCCTCCATCGCAATGGCGGGGTGAGCAACCCGTGAGGACAACGAGGCGGCACTTGTCCTGCGACTGGGCGGATCACGCGAGGCAGAGGCGGAGACCCATCCAGTAGGGCAAGAAGGAAGGGAGCCATGGCGAGTGACGTGCCCATGAGCCCCGAGCTCGAGCAGGTCGACGGCGAGATCCAGGACATCTTCCGCGCACTCCAGTGAGTCAGATCCCTCCGTTAGTTGTTGCAATGCTCTTCTTTCTGGTCTTCTCATTTGGTCTCAATTTCGTTCGTGTTTGTGCTCCAAAGGTTAACTGTTGAACAAAGTAACCGAGGAACTTCTTTGCAACTTTATCCTGGCATCGGATTTTGCCAACCCATGCTCAAATTTTTACTAGTTGCTTCCTGTTGGTTCATCCTGATAGCAGGTTGTTTGCTGCAGAAATGGGTTCCAGAAGATGGACAAGATCAAGGACTCAAACAGGCAGTCCAAGCAGTTGGAAGATCTCACTGGGAAGATGAGGGAGTGTAAGCGGTAGGTCTGGCTCAACACTGCTTTTGTTCTCTGGTAATGCAAAACTCGTGCGTGACTCACGGTTTAGCTTTTCCATCTATGCGCCATTGCTATTCCTAACTTGAATAGGCAAATTCAGATCTTTTGCATCTGACACGATGAATTTTTCAAACCCCATTACCTGCAGAATATGGCACCGAGTTCTTATACGATGTCTTACATTTATGTAAATATGCCGTTGTTTTTTGCAGCTTAATCAAAGAATTTGATCGTATCCTCAAAGATGAGGAGAAAAAGAACCCTGCTGAGGTCAATAAGCAGCTAAATGACAAGAAGCAGTTCATGGTTGGTAGTTCGTTTCACTAGTGTCTTTGCTATATGTCATTTTCCACACTAGTATAAATTGTTTCTTATGTGTTATGGCAGATCAAAGAGTTGAATTCCTATGTCACCTTGAGGAAAACGTAAGTAGATGCTCTTTTTTTTTTGTTATGATGTCTTCAGAGATGAAATATGTGATTTCTCTAATGTTAAACTTGATGCCTCATTTGCGTATTTACATCTCCTGCAATGTTTTCTGCTGCATTGTAATTTGCTTCATGCTAATTGATATGCTCTGCGACTTTCATGATGTCGCAGGTACCAAAGTAGCCTTGGTAATAAGAGGATTGAACTATTCGATACTGGTAATGATCAGGCGGCTGAGGACAACGTTCAAATGGCATCAGGTGAAATTAATCATCATTGTAATATTAATAATCTTCTACTGAAATATAAACATTCTCATCGAAGTACTTGGGAAATTCTGCAGAAATGTCAAATCAACAACTCATTAGTGCTGGAAGGAAACAAATGGATCAAACAGACCAAGCTATTGAGCGTTCTAAAATGGTGTGCTGCT
Organism: Dendrocalamus latiflorus; assembly: GCA_017311315.1. NCBI lineage: Eukaryota > Viridiplantae > Streptophyta > Magnoliopsida > Poales > Poaceae > Dendrocalamus > Dendrocalamus latiflorus. The sequence continues at coordinate 33,571,791 of CM029630.1, forward strand.
GACTCACTTTTTTTCAGCACCCTTTCATAACAAATTTTACAGGAATCCTTTCTTGTAGGTTGTTGCACAAACTGTTGAAGTCGGAGCTCAAACTGCTGCAACTCTAACACAGCAAGTAAGTTTTCTGATGCTGCAATTTCGTTCAGTCATGATGTGTGAAAAAAAAACTAATAACCTGTTTGTTTACTGCCAAACCTTTCTATTGAAGTTTTCTGTTAACCCCTACTTGGACTTACTGGACACAAAGCTTTGATTCATTTTCTTTTTTTAGGGAACACACAAAAGATTTGTGTGTCTTTGCATTAAGACACACAGATCTTTTGTGTGTTCCGTAAAAAAAGAGAGGTGATGTGTGATGCTGATAGATAGTCTGATACCCTCGGACAGTGTATCATCCAAAGAACTAATTACCTGTTTGTTTACGGCCTAACCTTTCTCTTGAAGCTTTCTGTTAACCCCTACTTGGACTTACTGAACACTAAACTCTCATACCCACGGACATTGTATCATCCAAGAAACTAATAACCTGTTTTTTACGGCCTAACCTTTCTCTATCATCCACAAAACTAATAACCTGTTTGTTTACAGCCTAACCTTTCTCTTGAAGCTTTCTTTTAACCCCTACTTGGACTTACTGAACACTAAACTTTGATTCATTTTCATTTTTTAGGGAAGACATGAAAGATTTGTGTGAATTTGCATTAAGACACGCAAATCTTTTGTGCTTCCCTAAAAAAAAAGAGGTGATGTGTGATACTGATAGATAGTCTGATACCCACGGGCAGTCCATCCCGAAGCCAGAGGGCTTCAATTTTATACTCAGTGACCAATTTATCCTGCTATGCTTCATAATGATGGTCATAGTTTGGCTGTCTATTTGAAATAGACACACTGTTGGGACATGTATGTTAAACATTTTTTACACTTAAGAGTTCAGCTGTGGTTTCCTATTAACTATACAGCTTCACTGAATCACTCAGAAACTGTTGTGTTATGTTTCTCCATTTCAAGTATGTTCACAAGGATTCTTTAGACCAAAGAGCAGCATGCCCCCAGTACCTTTTCATTCAAGGAACCTATGTTGGAGTATCATTCAATCTCCATACTTCTGAGGGCAGGCTAAGCTTAATATTTTACCAGACAAAACCGCAAAATGACCACCAATGGATCCTTGTAAATTGAAGTCCTGTTCTGGATAGGTTTGTAAAGCCAGCGTAGGTTCTGTATTTCTTAGTCTTACTAAATAGTTTAGAGTAGGTTTCTTGATTTATTATTTGTATTAGTTGTGGTTTACGGGGTCAGCTTTGTAAGTTTTATTTACTAGTCTAAATGTGTTAGTCTCCTAGTTGCCTAAGATTCTCTTTATCATTTTTGCAGACAGAACAAATGAAGAGAATTGGCAATGAGCTAGACTCTGTCCACTTTTCGCTGAAGAAGGCTAGTCAAATGGTGAAAGAGATTGGTCGTCAGGTTCTCTCTCTCTCTCTCTCTCTGTGTGTGTGTCCATGCGCGTGTGGGTGCGCTATCTGAAGCAACAGTACCTGGACTTACATGATTGGTTGCTGCAGGTTGCAACTGACAAATGCATCATGGGATTGCTGTTTCTGATAGTTTGTGGTGTGATTGCAATCATTGTTGTTAAGGTATGTTATTTATTGCTTTTGCAAAGGTAGCTGTCAGATTTTGTGTTTGTATTTGGACATAAATAGGATTAAGTTGTGTTAGGCACTGGCTAGTCGGGGGACAATGCACAACTAAAAGCCAATCCCCACTGGGGAGTGAAATCTGTGTACAACCAATGGAGTCAGCTCCTGCACCTAGCTAATTTGCTGAACAAAGTAAACATTGGTGATAAAAAATATCCATGAAAAGGTGGGAATACATCAATTTCGGTAAATGAGGTGGGGAACTTGATATTAAATCTTTAGGAGCAAGAAGTAAAGCTGGTTCAAACTGGATGTAAGCTAGCGATGATTAGCAGTGATGCAAGAGCCCTTCCTTGTATACAAGTCAGGCGCCACAGTATGCAAGCATGCTGATTTCTTTTTATTTTGAAACCTGGCGCTCTTACTTCCTTACAGACCATTATTGGTTTAGTTCTTTATTGGGATTTACATTATCCACCATTTTTACTACACTTTACAACGAATAACCAATTGCCTCCTTTTCCCAGATTGTCAATCCACATAACAAAAACATCAGAGACATCCCAGGACTAGCACCTCCTGCTCAGAACAGGAAACTGTTGTCCATAGAAGCTTTCGGAAGGATTTGAGCGCTGTGAATGGGACTCTCGCGTGATGCGGTTCTTTTGTAACGATTCTTTTGTGCCTGTATATTGTCTCCTGTAGTCGTTTCCTTCTCCATCGATCTATTCTTTCTGCATCGGTCATTAGCTTTGGATTTCTAGCAGCGGTTGTGCTGTTTGATGTTTGCTGTCGCGAGCATTTCTGGCTGTGTGTATATGCAGTAGTGATGAGAATACGAGATTCCTGTGATTCGGTCGTTGTTGTCAGTTGTGAGCACTCGAATGTTTCGATTTGCTCTTGCTGCGTCGACATGGCGCGCGGGCTGCGTTCCGTTCGCGCACGTCCTTACATGGCTAGCTCAGTGGCATGAGTGTTCTTCGATGAGATTGTTCCATTGCATGGAATCCCAAGTTGGATTGTGAGCGATCGTGATCTACAGGACCGTGATGAACTCCTTACTGACATACATGGTCGCTTACTTCAAGCACAGCAGCAGCACAACAAAGCATATGATGTTCATCACCGTGACCGTGACCTGCAATTTGGCACTGAAAGTGGGTTTGGTTACGTCTCCATGATCACAAAGCAACCTCTGTAGCATTACACAATCAAGGTAAATTAGCAACTCGGTTTTATGGTCCATATATATCAAGTTAGCGAAAATGTTGGTTCAGTGGCCTATTGTCTTCGTCTTCCAACCAAAGCAAAAAATTATGATGTCTTTCATATCAGCCGTTTGAAACCTTTTCTGGGTGCACCTCCTGATGCTCCGCCTCCACTGCCACCATTGTTTCACCGCAAGGTTTCTCCACAACTTGATAAGATTGTGGTGGTGCTCGCAAGGCTCGTGCTAAGTGGCAAGTGATTGTTCAATGTTTTCCATCTAAAGTATCGAAGTTGTATAACAAATACAATTATAATTTAAATACAAAATATATGTATGTAGTATCTAACTTTTGATACGCAAGGAAATTCCGCTAGTTATGGCATACATTAGAGGTAAAGAAAATCCTTAATCCCATATTTTAGTAGTTGTCGGCACGCTCAGGAAAGCAGAATTAACTGCATGGCATTAAGAATGCTCCTACGACCTGACGACATCGCGCCGTACATGAATTGCAAAACGTTATTTGTTTAGCGTTGAGATGTAAATTTTCTCCTCCTTATTTGTTAGAGCAATAAGATTCATAGTAGGAAAAAACCTATATATCTATAACCCACCATATTTTAGTGCTTATGGCATTAAAGTAACATAACATATGGATTTTTCAATGAGTATAATTTGTATCATCAAATTGAGGTATCTTAACGAGGTGCACTATATCACTAGTTGCCATCCTTTACTCTCTAGGTGATAAACACCAATAAAATGAGAGACCGAACTCTAATACCACATGTAAGATCAAGGAGACTGATTGGAGGGGTGAATAGGCAGTTTTAAGATCTCTTTGCCTAAAATGAGTTTTTGATGCGGAAGCATAAATCAAATCAATTTTACTAAATTAAGACCTTAATCATCTAGTTTCAACTCAGTGTACCAACAACCAAAGGCAATGTCAAGGTTTGTAATTATAGGGTAACAAAAAATTAATATAATTCTAGAAATGTAAATTGCAAGAATATAAATAAACACAAGAAAGCAAACAACAATTGACATAGTCTGTTTTTACCGTAATGTTAAGAGACTTGCCTGTTTTCTCTAGCCCAAACAAATTGGACTTGCTCTACAAATTAAGACAAACACATCAAATCTACCAGTGGTAGCTCTTTCCACCTCCAGATAGGTGAGCTCTAACCTTCACAATATGTTGGGTCTTCTCACAAATTTCTTGAGAAGATCACTGAACCACAACATCCCCAAGCCGTCTAGGAGTCGGCAACATCTAAGAGTGATAAGCCAAGCCCCTTACTTGATTCTCACCAATTGTAACACATGCAGAAGTGGATAATCAATTCATTTGTAGATGCAACATATATAACTAGAGGCCTCTCTCCATGCTCATAATGTGTAACACATACACAATTGATAGGAGAATATTGCACTAGCTCAAAAGAGTGAAATAAGATGGATCAACCTTACTCTTAACCAGCCATGGTGGGTATTTATAACCCACATACACAAAACTAGCAGTTGGAATAAGATTTCCACAAAACTAGGCTGGGCCAGTCTGACCTCATGGACGGTCGGATCGGTCCCTACTACAACAACTAGAAAACTAGCCGTTATAGACTAGATTGGCCGGACTGCCCACATAGGGACCGGTCAGACGCCAGGTTCGATGAGACTGCCCAAACATCATCGGTCAGTCTGTTCTGCTAAAACCTCAGAGACGCACCAAAGACATGCTCTTTGGAAAAAAGTACTAGATACGCAGTTTGGTCAAAACGGTCCATCGGTCTGACCGCCAACACATAATCGGTTGGACCAGCCCTGCCAGTCAGACCATTCACAGAGAGCCAGTCAAACTACCGGTCGGTCCGACCGTTCACATAGAGCAGTCATACCGTCAGCCATTTGATCGCTCATACAGAGCTGGTCATACTGCCTTGAAATTTTCAACAAAGACAAAGATGTATGTGCTTTAACAAATTTACAAAACATATTCACAAATTGTAGTACCATACAACCAAATGTTAACATGATTCACAACAAGTTGTAAAATATGGTTGCAAAACAAGTTGCTGGAGAAGACAACCTCGCCGGTCGGAGCTCAAATCTCCAAGCAAATTACAAAGCCAGAAATTCTTCTAATTTTGCCCCAAAAAATATGTGGCAGTCTTTTAGCAATTCGGAAAGATTAATATTATTATATGTTATCAATCCCACTTAAGAACTTGAAGGAATTCCCATCAATAGTACAAACAGTTGTAAAGAATAGGTAGTACAACAAATAAAAATAACAATGCAAGCCCAACAAAAGAATGAACAGAACATCCAGATTAAATAGCGGGCAAAAGCCCGCGCTTATTCTCAGTGTCAATCGTGAAGAGGCGTGCATCAATTCGATCAACCTGTCTAGTGCGTGTTGACGAACCGGCAGCTCTTCCTGATCTCACCGTTGGAGCTGGTTTTTACCTCGACGGCGCCCATCTTCACCATCGCCGCCTCGAACTTTTCCTCCCACAGTTTCTCGTTTTCCGCGTTGGAACGCACCAACGAACTTGTATCCGACGCCGTCAAGAGCGCAGCGTCTGACTTGAAAAGCACGTCGTGGCTTTGCACGTTCTTGTAGTACTGGTTGTCCAGCTTGTTGGGGGTTTTGAAGTCCTGCATCACCGTGTTGTCACCGCCATTGCTTGACTTGCACTGGTCCTGCAGGGAGCTGACGAGTTTGGCGTCCATGTCCGAGGTGCTCGGCGGGAGGCGATCGGAGAAGGAGGAGCAGTGGGAGCGGCCGACGGTGTGCGCGCCGGAGAGGGTCACCATGTCGTCGACGCTGAGCCCCTTGGAGGCGAAGCTGTCCTTGAGCTGCTGGACACTGAAGAAGGGCGCGGGCAGGTTCGGGAGGGTCTCGTTGGCGAACGACACGCGCCCGTCGTAGCGGCCGCCCGTCATGTCGAAGTAGACCTTCTTGCCGCTGAGGAAGTAAGTGGCGTCACGGCCAGCGAAGGCGACGATGTCAGCGCACGAGACGACTCCCGGGCACTCTTTCTCGAGCCTGTCCTTGGCCGCGTCGATCACCTCGAAGCCGCGCAGGCTCAGGTTCGGTATGCCGAGCTTCTCCGGCGGGTTGCTCGGGTCGGTCTGGTCGAGCAGAACGGAGGCATCGCAACCCTGAAAACCATCCATCTCTCACGCATCAATACATGTCTTATTCAGTACGGGGTGTGTATAGGGACCATCCAGATGTTTTATTCCTAGCAATCATCCAGATTTTGGACCGTTGGATTAGAGATCCAACGGCCTCTTTTTTTGGAGAGGGGCAGATTTTTTTTGGAGGGAGGGGAGATTTTTTTTGGAGGGGGCGGGGAGAATTCGTGACCGTTGGATCTCTAATCCAACGGTCACAAATCTGGATGATAGTTAGATAGAAAACATCCGGATGATGTTTATCAATACCCTTCAGTACGCGACTTGCATGAGGTGTTGTGTATATATATATATATATATATATATATATATATATATATATATATATATATATATATATATATATATATATATATATATATATATATATATATATACGCGCGTACCCGGACGAAGCAGTCGTGGAAGAACAAGCGGATGAGCCCTGCCATGACGCCGGCGTCGGCGTACCGTACGGCATCCCTAACGATGTCTTCGGCACGATGGCACGTGCGCTTGTAGTAGCCGACTTTGAGCCCTGGGGCCGGAGGGCTAGGCGCCGTGGGTGGATAGGGCGATGGGCTCGGGCTTGGGGGGCTCGGGCTGGGCGGAGGAGGATGACTAGGTGGGCTTGCGCTGGGCGGCATTGGGTTGGGATAACCATAGCCTGCTTGGCATGTACGCGCCACGCAGCCGAGCAACGCAAGCACGGTGAAGACGGCAAGCTTAGCCATCGATCCTTTGCTTGCTCGGACTGTTCCTAGCTAGCTAGTGCGTGTCTTGCCAAGAAAAGGAAGGATGGGTGAAGAAACGATGCTGCTACGCATGCCTATTTATAGCTAGCTCCAAGCATATATCTCAACTCCGAAGGAATGTCTTCGCAATACTCTGAGAAGCGTTGCGTTGCAATTAAGTTAAGTCAACCGGGAACACGTGGGGAGCACAATCGCACTACAGCTCAAACAGTTGACAACAAGTGCTAATCTACGCCGTTAAACTGAGACGTGCGTCTAATTGGTTCCGAGCATGATTCCTTTCAGCGGACCAAAGCGTGTGTTGGTCGTGCATCTTCGAGAGGGAACTGTTCTTGCAATTGTTGGGTGGAATTATATCGAGACAGAACGATAAAGAATTCCATTCTCGAGTAGGATACACTACGTACATGATGGCAAGTGGCCACGTTTGTATCCATTGATCATGTAGCTGTCATCTATCCTAATTTATGTAAAAAAACTCTAATCTATCTATGTATTGTACATTATAAAAATATTTTAGAAAAAACCGCCAACATCCCTTAGAAATTTCCACAAATCAGTGGAAAAAAGAGAAAGGACCCTGCTTATTTTAGTGGATGCAGAGGGGACGGTGCGGCATGCGAGAAGAGGAGTTGGAGCGACCGGGCGGGCTAGGCTGGAGGACTGGGCCGGACCGCTAGTGGAGATGGGGTGAAACACTCAATTGCTACTCTAGGTTGAGTTAAAAGTATTTGGACTATACTCTATGAAGTTTTCTGTACCCTATACTAAAGCTTATATTGCCATTGGTCTAAGCCCCGTTTATTTCGGTTTAAACTTCTGGTTTATTTTTTACTATTTTTAAATTTTATCTTTTCTGGCTTTTTGACTTTATTGAGCTTTTTTACCGATTTTTTCTGTATTCGTTTGCATTACACGTGATGGGCTATCCTATCTTTTCTATTTTTATTTTTTTAAATTTAATTATGCCAAATAAGTTACTATAAGCTACAGTATAATTTCAGTCAACTACAGTGTATTTTCAGCCATAAACCACCAAATTTTAGCCAAATGAGCGGGCTGTAAAACCACTCCAGCGGAGCAGCGTTTTCTTTGCAGATTAAGTCAACCGGGAACATGGGAGCACAATTGCGCTACAGCTCAAACAGTTGACATTCCGTGCTAATCTGTGCCGTTAAACTGGGACATGCGTCTAATTGGTTTCCGAGCATAATTTTTTTCTGCGCACGAAGCGTGTTGTCCTTGCATCCTCGAGGGGAAACTGTTCTTGCAAGTTGTTAGGTGGAATTATGTCGAGACAGTACGATAAATAATTCCATTCCCGGGTAGGTTACAACTACATGATGGCAAGTGGCCACGTTTTTTTGCCATTGATCTTATAGCTGTCATTTTATCATAACCAATAAAAAAACTCTAATCTATATATGTATTATACATTATTAAAAAATATTTAATAAAAAGCCACAAACTTTCCTTAGAAATGACCGCAAATCAGAGAGAAAAAAAGAGAAAGGACCATACTTATTTTAGTGGATCTACGTTGTAATGATGTAAGCCAGTTATATAACAAATGCAGTTGTATATGTTTTCCATATAAAGTTATAAAGTTCTTTAAGTTGTATAACAAATATAATTATAATTTAAATACAAAACATATGCATTAGTATCTAGCCGTTGATGCACAGAAAATTCAGCTAGGTATAAGATACATTAGAGGTAAAGAAAATCCTTAATCCCATATCTACCCTACTCTATAATACACTAAAATTTTCTTTACTAAATCCACCCCACTCAACCACCCCCACAGTCATGCCAAATCTAAGTCCACCCAGATTTGTGTACCAAAGTAATCCAACTTCATACAAATGAATGGCCTGGATCTCTCCTCAAACCTTCTTCTCTTACTCATTGAAGATCCTAAGGCCAAAATCATCCGGATCATGCACATCATTGAACCCAGAACCCCCTCCCCCTCCAACCGCCCGTGCGCCTACCTCCTCACACAAGCCCGTGCGCCTCCTCCCCCGCCCTCCGCGCCGCCGCCTCCTCCCCCGCCCTGCGCTCCGCCGCCGCCGCCTCCTCCCCCCGCCCCGTGCCGCCGCCGCCTCCTCCTCCCCACCCTGCACCGCCGCCTCCTCCCCCGCTCCTTCCTACCCCGCGCTGCCGCCCGCTTGACGTGCTCCTACGGGAGAGCGTTGCGCTGCTTGGATCGGATCGGCGGCGGCGAGTGATCAAGGGATGGAGGCGGCGGCGGATCTGAGCGCCGCGGCGTTGGCGCTGCAGGTGGACCTCCTGCAGCTGCCGCCGGAGATCCCCGCGCCCGTGCCTTATATTGTCTTGATACGAATAGGGAGAGACAGAACAAAATGGCGGCGGCGGCGCTCCGTCCGGCGATCCTCCGCCACATACGCCTCTCCCCCTCCCCGGCGGCGCCTCTCTCCGCAGCGGCTGCGGTGGCCCAGCCCCAAGCCCTGGCGCGGTGGCTTGCGCGGCCCATGTCCTCCCACGACGCCCACCTCACCCGCGGCGAGGTCATCGACCGCGTCCTTGACGTCCTCAAGAGCCACCCCAAGGTCGACCCCTCCAAGGTAACAACTGCACCAACCCTAGCCCCTCCAAATCCGCATCGCGTCGCGCCGGCACGGTGCCCCCAAACCCTAACCCTAAGAGAGAGCATGGTCCTTGGTGGTGGCAGGTGACCCTGGAGGCGCACTTCGAGAAGGATCTGGGGCTGGACAGCCTGGACACGGTGGAGGTGGTGATGGCGATCGAGGAGGAGTTCAAGCTGGAGATCCCTGACGGGGAGGCCGACAAGATCGACTCGTTCCCGCTCGCCATCGAGTACGTCGCCAACCACCCCATGGCCGCCTGAGTTGGGTGCATCCGAGGTGATGGTATTCTTGGTTTCTGTTTCGATCGGGGGATGAATAATTGGCTGGAGTGGTTCAAGGAAAACTGGTCCCTGGTGCTCCCCGTTGTGTTGCGGTGGATGTTGATCTTGAATGGAACATTAACGTTCTGTTCTTATGACATTACAATGTTCGATTCTTGTTCTTGCGTTTGTTACAAATGTGCCTTATATTATCTTGATGCTCAGAGTTAACATCTTTGCTTAGTTATGCTATCCAAGTTGCAAATTTGTAGTAGGACATTGATGATACGAACACAACACTAGTTTTCAGATATATGCTACGTGTCTGAACCAAAAAATAAGGGTTCCATGTATTTTGTTGCGTAAACTACAGTGACAATACTTAAAAACTTAGTGTAGTGATAATCTAGATGCAAAAGTGACCTTTTGTATTTTTGTGATAAATTCCGTTCCTTGCATGTTACTCTGATATTGACAGGCCTTCTTCACTGAGCACCCAAAGTATACTAAAAATGATTTCTATATAACTGGGGAATCATATGCTGGGCACTACATTCCTGCCTTAGCAAGTCGTGTGCACCAGGGGAACAAGAACAATGAAGGCATTCACATCAATTTGAAGGTTTTGGTTTTCTCTTTCTAGAATCATCTATATTGTTTTGCGTTATACAATATTATCATCATGGTGTAAAGCCAGCTTTCTATGAAATTTCTGGGTTTTGCAATTGGCAACGGACTAACAGATCCAGCCATGAAGTACAAGGCATACACTGATTACGCGTTGGACATGGGGTTGATTACACAATCACAGTTTAACAGGATTAATAAAATAGTTCCAACTTGTGAATTTGCTATCAAGCTTTGTGGTATGTCCTGGTTTGCTTGTGTGTAAATCTCTTCTATTGTTAACAAATTTAACCTCGTGGCCTGGCATAGCTATCAAAAATCTAAAATGTTGTTCAGAAATGATTTTATCAGCATCTTTGTTTTTTATCCATCTTTTTTTTAAAAAAAACATGCCCAGCTCTGATGCCCTGTAATATGTGTGTACCGAACTTAATTTCATCTTATGTTGCAGGTACCTCTGGCACTGTATCTTGCCTTGCTGCATATTTTGTTTGCAATGTAATATTCGGTTCTATCAGGATAATAATTGGGAGCAAAAATGTAGGGTGGAATACACAATTTCATTTTTTTTTCTCCCCATGTTTTGGAACCTTTTAATTAGTGCTCATCTTGTCTTTACAGTATTATGACATCAGGAAGCCATGTGTGGGGAGCCTTTGCTATGATTTCTCTAATTATGGAGAAGTTTCTCAATCTGAAATCTGTCAGGGAGAGCCTAGGAGTTGGAGACATAGAGTTTGTTTCATGCAGCCCAACTGTCTATGAGGCCATGCTGTTAGATTGGATGAGGAACCTTGAAGTTGGAATCCTTGAACTCCTTGAGAATGACATCAAAGTGTTGATTTATGCAGGAGAGTATGATCTCATATGCAATTGGCTAGGTGAGTGTCTTGTAACTTAAATTAGCAAATACTGAGAACCCTATGCTGTAATTTGTCTCTGTTTTGTCATAGTCTATAACACGATTAATAATGTTAATGATGGCACGACGCGGAGTTGCGGGTACATGATGAGCCACTAATAAGTAAAATGGATGTACTTTGAGGACTAGCTTATTTGGGGTGTGTCAATTGTGTTAAGGTGTTACCATGGTTGCTAATTTCGGCTTAAATGCACTGCTTTTCTAGATGCAAAGTAATGTTCACTTGGTTCATTCTGTCATTTATTCTCTACTAAATGATCATGTTCATGCAGATTTTCTTCCTTCAGTGCTCCATTGATGTCAGCAGAGGAGCTTTGTTCTACATGTAAGGTATGATGGTATATAGATGTTATGCCCTCAAATGAACATTTATTTGGGCTTTGCTCTTTTCCATTTTGCCTGGCTAGATCATGGAAATCTGACAGACAAAAGCATTTTATTGCCCTGAGAATTTTCATATGTTCCACTTGATAGAAAACTTAAACAATGATGTCATATTCATTTGTTCCACTTTTCGTAGGGTTGCACTCTTCATTGTGCATTTCTTTTTGCACTTCACCTCTCTTCGTTCACACATTGTTTTCTGATCTCTTTACACAAGAGTCAGTTATATTCATTTGTAACAGTATTAATCTATGGATGCTAGAGATTAACATCTGAAATCTGATACATGCAGTTTGTGGAAGATGGGGAAGAAAGAATAGTCGTTGGTAGTTTAGACCTGAATCAGTGTCTTTGGCTACCAGATGAACTGACTGGAAAGAGGCCTGGGGTAAGCTAATTGATTCTCTTTTTTTTAATGCTATAGGAGATTACCATGGAATAAATACGGACTTTGCTTAATGTTGTAACTTAGATTAATGGACTTGCTTTCAACACCTCTTGGATGTTTCCAGTTTCCAACACAGTGAGAGTTCAGTACTGGACTTAACTGAATTTTTGCAATAGTTGCTTTTCATTTCCACTTTTCTTATTTTTGCATCAAATGGTGATTTAAATAGAGCATGAGTTGCCATTTCGAATATCCTGTTGTATGCCTGGATATATTTACTGCTTAATTCATTTGCTGTATGCATTTACATGATGCTGTACTTATTCTTAGCTTGTATTTGGTGGTCGGACTGCCCCCAACATGACCATATTTTTTTTGTGGTCTGTTTGAGTCTTTGACTATATGAAAAACCTGCTTAACTTCTGTTCAGGTTTAAGTATCCATTCCCATTGGCACTACCTCTGTACTGACCAAGTAATTGTTTGCTCAGGGGTACATTCATATAATTCCAAAGTGGAATGCTTAATGTGTCGCCTATAGGGAGAAACTGTAGTCAAGAAGAACGTGATGAGTTTGAAAAGTATGATAAGGTAAATAGAACTCTGATCCATGCTACTGTCTGGTATGATGTTACTGTATGTTTAGTGTTGGCGCTCAGAAAGTGAAGTTTACTTGCATGCAGGTCTGTCAGTTCTATGAGGAGAAAAACAGAGATGGGTCAATACTGAGTAATTTATTATAGATGTCGCACATCTCCACTCAGTATTCTTCAAACTTTTATGCATGTATCTAAACCTGCTGGCCAACCATGTCTTTCATGGTACTGCATTTAACTCATATCAACTCTGTAATATTTTTGTGAATTGATCTGCATGTTCAATTCTTTTGCAGTCATGAGATTGGTAGCACTTGGTTCAATATTTGAACATGCTAATTCTCACATAATTGTGTCGGTTCCAGACTTCTATCAAAAGAATTCTTGGATGCATGAATTGATCACTGGAGTTTTAATAAATGTACTATTGATGAGTATCCAAGCACATTTTTGTGGACATTGGGTGTTTAAGTGTCTACAATATGGGAAAAAGTGCTCATGAGTTAAATCCTTACTGATGTACATTATTTTTTTGCATTTTGATCTGGCAGATATTTTACTTTATTGGATTTGGAATGTTCTGTCTTGAATCACTGCTAAGCATATGTAACATCCCAAATAGGGAATTACTGTAATTGCGAAAAGTGTAAAAATCTTTTAATCATTTTCTTGGGTATTTCAAAAAAAAATCTTTGGCGTTACTCGAATCTCTCAAATTGGTTTTTCTTGCCAAAAGCCCAAGTAATAAAATTTGAAATCTTGGGATCAAGAACCAAGGCTGAAAATCAAACTGAGAAAATCCAAACTTACTTGGAAGTCTTAATTTCAAATTTAAATTAAAAGCTGGAAACTCAAATCCAAGAATGAAAATTGAAAAAAAATAAAATCTTTTCCATCCAATTTGTATATATAAAAATTCAAATTCGGAAGACTAAGATTTATTTCTCCGAAAATAATCAAATCTCCCTAAAATTAAATTGTTGAATTCAAGGATCTGAACCTAGTTTTCAAATTCAAAATCTACTCACAAAACCAAATCTAAAATCCCAAAATTCGGGAATTCTAGAAAATACCAAAATCCCTTTTGGGGCCCGGCCCATTTCTTCTTTTCCCCCTGGCCCACTCTCCTTTTTCTTTCCCGGCCCGACCGGTCCATTTCTCTTTCTCCGGCCCACCCAACCGCGCCTCTCTTCTTCCTCGTTTCTTCTTCCCCTCTCCCTGCTTCTTCCTCCTCTGCCCGCCGTCCTTGACGCCCGACGGCCCAGCCCGCGCCGCTTCCTCGCGCCAGCCCGGCCCCGTGCGAAGGCCGCGCCCACCAGCTACAGCCGCGCCGCCCCTGGGTTCGCTAGCCCCCGCCCCTGGTTTTCCGCCATTTCCGCGCCACCCCCATGCCGCCGTACTCGCAGCCATGCCGGCGTACCCCTGCCCATGCCGACGCCCATGCCGGAGGTACCCCGTGTCACTTCGTCTCCAGTGGCCTTTGCTGGCGATAAAAGGAGCCCGAGCTCGTCTCCTCCTCCTTCTCCCTCAAACCGAGCTTGGTTCGAGCTCCCCCTGCGTGCGCCGCCAGTCACCTCCTCGTCTCGGCCGCCTCCGGCGAGTGTTCCGCGAGCCGACCGCATCACGGCGAGCCTCCGGTCGCTCACTGCCTCCCCACACGTTTAATTGAGAAATCACCGCCCGAGTGCGTCACGCCCGCTCCTCCTCCATCTTCGCCGGCCGACGCCATTCCCGCCGCTGCCTCTACCTCGGTCGGTCCTGAGTCGATTCAGCGCGGTGGGAGCGGCACCTCCGCCACCCGAAGCCTCCCCAACCGCCGGCTGGTGCTCTCCTTCCCCGCAGTGAGCTGGCCACGGGAGCCCGTCAGCGCCGCCGCCCAAGCACGTCGCCGGCTTGCCTCGGCCCCCCCGACCCGTTCAACCGCTCAGGTGAGCTCTAGGCCTCCTCCTCTAGCTCGCGCGCACCCTTTCTCCCTCCCTCTCCCATCCGGCCGCCGGCGCCCCTTTTCCCCCCTCACCACCGGCCGCCAGGGCCGCCGCAAACTTGCCGGGGCGCCGTCTCAGCCGAAGCAGCCACCTCCCCGAGATTCCTCGTCGCCGGCGCAGCCCATTTCTCCAGTCGCCGTCGCCTCCCCGGCCCCTCCCCGCCGGCGACGCCGCACGGCTCCATAGCCACCTCGCCTCCCCTGTGTCTTTCTCTGTGTATGGCATGTGGGCCCAACTAGGTAAATCAAGTTTAAGGGACATTCCTCCTAATGAAATGAAGTAGTCTATGAATAATAAAGGGAATAAGAAATTAATTATGGGTTCATAATGAAAAGATTTATGTAAATAAGCTAAAAACTTAACATGGGATAATTATATGCCAATTAAGGTTAATATATTAACCCCCATGTAAAACTAAGACAAGATCATGCATGGTCTATATTCTTATGACTAGTAATCAACATGAATTCAATGGATATCGATGTTAAAAATCAATTATGTGAAAATAATTAAGAGCCCATATTTTACAAATCAAAGGTGCTAGAAGTTAATCCTAGATAATCTAAGATGCAGGTATAAAACCTTAAATTATATATATATGTATATATAAATTCCATGCTTTTAAACTATACTCTAGAGACTCGAATAATAACTTTAATCTTATCTCGAGGGATTGAGATGCTATCTTTCATCCACCGATATAAATCTAATTATGCAAACTAAGTAAATCGATTTAACAAGATTTCGCCACATAAAATATTGACCATAAATTGCCCATGTCTAAAATCATGTCATCTCTCTTATTAGTGCCTAAAATAATCATCGGCAAGCCACATAAAATATCAGGTGTGATTTGCTCATCTCTAATACCATGAGAGCTGTTTTCCCAAATGTGCTTAAAATATTTGTGGTGCAAACTCTAACATTTGATGGTCAAGAGTAATTAATAATAAAAGGAATAGCTTTATTAATAAGATCCCTATAAAGTAACAGCATCTCTTTTAGTAAAACATAATCGTTGGCCATATCTAATAATAATTGTTAATAAGCCGGCTGATTAACTTTGCTCCTAATAACGACTAGACTGAAATGGCTAACCCCATCATTTGATTAAGCCATTAACATAATGATTTGTTAAGCTGACTACTGCAATCTCAGATAAATATCGCCTCGTGAAATATCAAATTTCATTAAAAAAAATTAAAATTACTCATCTCTTGTAAAGCTCCCGCATCCTAAAAATACAAAGTTCAATTCCTCTTTACTATCTTCGCTAACCCCTTTTATCTGTCCGTAAGTCTTGCCTGACTCACGGGACCCCCTTGATAAATATAAAATTAATAATGAGAAAGTTATCAAATAAATGGTCGAACCTCGCATTGCCCCGATCAGCTATGTTTTGACCTCTACCTTTTCAAAAGGGGGTATATTCCTGTAGATACTTCTTCATTTTGGTCCCTCCTTATTCTAAATTTTTCCCTTACGGTCAAGCTATTCTGCCACCTCATTCCTTCGCCCAATTCATCTACCGTTGTGCTTACGGCACACTAACCCGAATCATCCTTCTATTCTCAAATCGTAATAAATGTATAATTTAAATTAACTTGGGCATTTAAAGTATTTGGATTTATTTGGTCTTTCTTTTCTTGGCCGTGTATTAGAATCTGAAGACTCGACGAGGTGACATAGTCGAACAGGATCAAGACTTGGGTAAAAGCGAGGACTAGTAAAATTAAGATCAATGACTGAGAAGGCTTTGAATTAGAGCAATCAAAGCCGTGGTAAAACAAGCAAGGTAAGTCATCACTTTGATCATATTGATCCTACATTTTATGCAAAATTATGTTCTTTTAAACTATCAACTTGCATGCTTAATTTACTATGCAAATATATGTCCAAGCTTAAGGTAGCTACATGCCCACTTGATGTTGTATTAAATTTACTATGCCATCCCTTGATATTTGAATCACCTGATCCTTGTCACCCTAGATATTAATGATAACTTTATTAGCTACACGTCATATTAAATGCCATGCTAGTCTTGTCAAAGTCCAGGGCACTAGTTGCCATGATCATCAATCTTTAAAACATAAGAATTGTTTTGCGACAGTCATGGGATGTACGTGGCTGAGTATTTTGCTACAACTGTTTTATGCTTCTCAAAACCCTAAAAATCTGCTTTACCTGTCTGGGCGGTTGGTGAGAGTGGATGGTGCTGATGTCGCACGAGAACCCGTGGTTTGTGGTAAGAACCGCCTGGACAAATTAAGGACTGAATCTTGTACTGACCTCCTGGTGTAAAACAGTACAACCACAAGTCTATATGGGTACGACCTAGTTGATTAACTTGCAAAGGTTTAGTTTAGATATCATCACGGAAGATGGGTGCCAGAGCACTGGTTTACTCATACGGCGCAAGAGGGGGCTTCTGACTGTGGTGGATGTAGCCCTTCAGCGGTGAAACCTCAGCGGGGTGGTATCTAGCTAAATCGGAGTAAGGTAAAGGCTTTGTGATAAACCATCTGGGTCTCATGCCTAAGGAAGCATGTTGGCTATTAAGATGACTTATCTCTTGTGGTGAAAGTGTACAACCTCTGCAGAGTGTAAACTATTCGAATAGCCGTGCCCACGGTTAAGGGCGGACATGGGAACCTACTCGAGTTAGTTCTATTTCCAGGAACATTTGTGGGTGGGATAAAACCTAACAGAGAGATGTACTCTGACCATGAACTTTTCCTGGAGAGATGTACTCCAGCGGCGAAAACTAGCATTGGTGGAGGTAACCATGCACTGTAAAAAGGTGGATGTAACCTACACTACAATTATTATCGCATTCTCACAATCAATTTCATAAAACATGTTTCAGTTAAAATTGCTACGTCTCAGGAGATTTTTCTTACTTATTGTAATTCCAAAACCATGCTTTTAGCAAATAGAAGAAACTCAAGCCTCCCTTGACAGCTTTGCATCTAATTATTACTGCATCCTGTGTGGTGGCTTGCTGAGTATCATCGTACTCATTCTGGCTTAACTGCCATCATTCAGTCAGAAAGGAAATAAAGTCAAGCCCTGCGATGCCTAAAAAGGGTCGACAGAGCTGGAAGACGATGAGGCCATGGACTAGGTCGCGAACCCCAGTTGGCTGCCTGTGGGCAAGTCCTGCGGGTCCCACCTGTGTGAAGTTTCCGCTGCTGCATGTTATCGTTTTCGGCCTAACCGGCCCATGAGTAAGTATTACTGTATTAATTACGCTTTCGCATGATATGTGTTTGATATACAGTAATGTATCTGTGAGCACTATCTACTGATCCAGGGAATAGTGCGGTAGAATCACAGAGGATCTGGGTTTGTTAACTCGAGGTCCGATAGCATAGATGACTAATAGCCAAAAGTCAAAGGAATATTTTGTTTTTCTTTCCGTTACCAATTTATGACTATGGACTGCTGACCGCGTTGTTACGGATGAGTAGCTTCATATATGAGACGTGAATCTTAATGAATCTGATTGTTCGTTTTATTTTTTTACAAATTTTATCTTGTTTTGTATTTTACCGTAGCGTTAGCACGGGCACACTACTAGTTTTAGTAGTTGCAGGGACGCTGAGAAAGCAGAATTAGCTGCATGCCGAGAGGGAGTAGCTGGACCAAATTAGCACCAAATGGAATGAAGTGCCAAATGGAATGGTATTCCTTTTTGGAGTAGGTCATTAGCGCTAATGTAATTCTAATTAGGAATTTCATTTAGATACACTGTTTATTCGATTTTTTAGATATAGCAAATGAGCTCTAAAAATTACAAAATTTTATGTGGAACCTCCCGAGGCAGTGTATGTGTAATTTTTTGTAATTTTACCTATCCTAAATTTCACTGAAGAATTCATTTAAGCAGACTGTTTGTAGGAATTTTTTTAATATAGCAAACGAGCTCAAAAAATTACAAATTTTTTGAAGGATCATTGCACAGTGCACTTGGTTGTGTAATCTTGTCAAAGTTTTACATGTTCCAAAATTGTCTAAAACAATAATGGGTTTAAGTCTTAGACAATCGGATTTTAAATTTTTGAAATTAGGGTTTCATAATTTCATGTAACTTGGAATGTAGGAAGTTTAGTACGACATGACTACTCTAGATGAGAGACACTCTTAAGAGACTAGGCCACCGCGCGGCCTCCCACGTCCGCACCTATGTTGCCCCATTGCTTCGGGCAGCTATTTTGAGTTAGGGTTTCATAGTTAATTTTTTCAATTACGCAAGAAATAGACAGCCTCAAAGTATTACTTCGCGTGTTACAAAAATGTTTCGTACATGAATCAAGTTTTATCAACCACGCTACTACTACGGTACAGAGCGACATAAGCATTGGGAGCATGCATGAACACAAGCCTTTAGGAGATACGAGAAATATGGCGGGTAGGACTAAGGGCTACTATGGAATTGCCTGATCTACTGCGTGGATCGGAGCCATTTGCTCTTTCTTTTGAGTTCGACATTGTAGTCCTTACCGGTCACCCTAGCCTTAGCCGCCCTTTTGCACTTTCTCTCGGGCTCCTCCTTGCGAGCCTCGCGCTCTCTGCATCTAGACTCCTCCAGATGATCTTGCGTCTCCTACCAGATACATTTGTTGTTCTCTTTGTTGCGTCACCACTCCTCCCACCTCTCATGGTTCGTCTTGACATCTCATTTCTCACAGGCGAGACGCCACTAGTTGTGTTGGTGGATCTCTTGGTTGATTCATTTGCGAAACACGCATAGTAGATCCAGAGATTACGGGTAGAGTGGAGAGATAGTTAGTGCATGTTTTCAAAGAGATATGTAAGGAGAATATACTTTAACCGGTCATTACGGGCTGTCGGTACTGCCCCTTGTCCCAACATCGGTCGGGGTAGTCCCAGGCGCAATTAGGGCAACCCTAGTAATGCATGCCCAGGCTCAGCCGTTGTTTGGACCTGAAGAACTTGCACGTGTCCCCACACCAGCAGAGGGGCGACGTCTCCCCCTCGGGCAGGCCTTGCGACGAATGCTCGGTGGGAATATCGTGATACGGGTTGGTGCTACGGGGGTGTCGTTGCGGGGAGGTGGCCTCTTGGCACACTCGCTTTGCTCGTCGCGAGCTATTGCCTTGCTAGTTTCTTGTTATCCTCCCAGTGGCTCTCCATGTGAGGTAGGTTGCATTGTAGTTTTCTTGCAGGAAAGGTTGCCATGGAAGGGGTAGGCGGCATGGTATACATGGCTAGACTCCAATTGGGTTGATGCAAATTTGCGTCCGCGAGGCAGTGACCCCAAGGAGGAATCTTGTTGCAGCATGCGTCATGTTGCTACGGAGCTGCCTTGTTGGGTCATGTTGCTGAGTGGAGCTACCTCGTTGAGTCACTTCGGTCTGCAAAGCTGCCTTGTTAGGTCACGTCGGCACACAAGCCTGCCTCGTTGGGTCACATCCGCTGCGCAAACATGCCAATTCCATGCGAATCAATGTGATGCACAGACATCAAAGCAATAATGACAACTACTAACCCTGTTCGAAGATAAAGGTGTGTGCAAGCATTGGGCACCCATTCATCACATTGCGGGACAATGCATGAGAAAGCATATCGGACATATGTGGGTATTGTACAAGTTTTGTTGTGCATTTGAAAACAACCTCGTCCGCGGTACGCGTTAGAACAATAAAGACAACAAACAACATGCAACTGATCGATTACACATATGTAGTTACATGCGTATAATTCATTAATTACCAATAATTTGATTACTTCTCTGAAAATTAATTATAAGTAATTTATTACCGTCGTCTTTACCACTATTTAACCATAGTACAAATTGGCACTAAACTAATTATGACGATTAATTGCCACTAAATTAATCACAACTAATTAATCCCCACAAAGTACCATGCACTAATAAATTACAGATACCGTACCTACGACTATATTACAAATAGTACAAAACAATGGCTAAATTACTATGACCTACTTACTTCATAATACAAGCTACATTAATTACGACTAACTAATTGTATTGATTAACTACGACTACGGGAATAACAATGAATGCATGCGAGAAAAAATTACATGCTCTTCTAGGGAAGCAGTCAGCACTTCTACGATCACGATGACTGCTCTGATATTTACTTTCTAAAAAAACTTAATCATATTATGCTCTCTTAATTCTTAGTGACGAGAGCGAGAACAAGAAGCGAAACACAGTTGAGATGAGTGATGAGCGACTGTAAGAGCTTGGTATTTATAGCCGAGTGAAAAGGGAACCCACTGCAGAGGAAGGAGGACGCAAAGGGGGACGGCATGGACAAGACGACATCTGCACAGAGGAGAGAGAGAGAGGGCAAGAGGGGATAGCAATGAGAGGGTGACATATGTGCGGAGAAGGTAGGCCGGAAACTGCAAAAGATGGCCACCGCACGGTAGCCTTGCTAATATGTGTAGAGGAGAGAGACCAGGCACTGGAAAAGATAGCCACCGCAGGGTAGCCTTGCGAATTATGAATTAAAAGACGAATTAAATGAGCACCCTACATGCAACAAATCCCTATAAAGAACATAAATACATAATTCAACAAATTATTGAGTGAAATTCAGGACGAATAAAATTACAAAAAAGTTACACAATCAAGTACATACTTCGGAGGCTCCATATAAAATTTCGTAATTTTTTGAGCTCATCTGCTATGTCTAAACAAACCTAAATGAAAACCCTAACTATGATTGTATTAGCACTAATTAACCTAGCTAATGGGCCATCGCACGGTGGCTGGGCGGCTGAGCGCACGTGTCATTCCCACAGACCTTGCAGGC
Source organism: Dendrocalamus latiflorus (assembly GCA_017311315.1). Lineage (NCBI taxonomy): Eukaryota > Viridiplantae > Streptophyta > Magnoliopsida > Poales > Poaceae > Dendrocalamus > Dendrocalamus latiflorus. Next base: position 33,593,167 of record CM029630.1, read on the forward strand.
TTGCAGCCGCTTGATAAACATGTGCGTTCGCTCGCGCGCCGCACCGTCGTGCATTTGACGGCCATCCGTCACCGCGAGGTCGTAAGCGTGCGGCGTGCCGAACCCGGAGACAAATGTGGCAGCCCAGAGGTTTGCATCCTAGAAAGCTCTCCGGCCCGCTAATTCTGGCAGAAATGTGGTCCAGTCAACTGGAGCGTTTGTGGTTAGCTAGCACATTAATTATGGCCTAATTTCCATGTAGCCTGATTGGGATTTTTGAGCTGGAGAACCGCTAAGACTGTAATATAATGTTGCTTGAGGGCACGTACAACGGTATAAAAAAAATGCTGTCTATAATACACTATAGTCCTGTTTGGCACAGCTTCACCAACAGCTTCATGAGTAGTTGTGAGCTGTTTTTTGCCAAACATCCTTTTTGCAAACAGCTTCATGGGTGAAACTCCTTTTTTTCTGCTCTCACAAAGGAATGTGGAGAGGTGAAGCTGAAAAAAAAGTAGCTTTTCACAGCTCTCTCCCTCAGGCCCGCAGTCCTAGGAACCCACTGCCCCTCTGGTTCACCAAAATTACACGCATTTGCCACTAGTCCATCCCGTTCACCTCTCCCGTTCACGAAACATAAACAAGGCACTAATATTGCTTCCTAATGATTTTAATTTTTTATTATTTTTTATTTTAATGTTTTAATTCATACTCATTCAAATATATTATTTTTTAATTCATATGACCATATACAAACATACAACTCCAAATGCTAGAACAAGTCAGGTAGACAGGGGCATCTTGGACAATTGCCCTCTCTCAACCATGCATGAAGCTGTTGGTGAAGCTGTTTTGTCAAACAGTTTTTCAAAACAGATTTAGCTTCATCGGTGAAGCTGCTCGTGAAGCTGAAACAAAAAAAGTGAAGCTGAGCTGTGCCAAACGGGGCCTATATGTCATCTATCGACAACACTAAAGACAGCTACTACAATGTATTGTTTTTAACATGTCTCTATAAACCGCTTTTCTATGTACAATGCATCTTTTTTTTTATTACAATCGACCCAATTCTCTATAGCAATACTTGCTGATAGCTGATGCCATGCTATTGTATATCTTTAAGGCAGTCTGGCTTGGAGTCACCCATAACATTATGGAGTGGTAGCGCTCATCTGATACTGATAATTTTGTTTGTAATAAAAGATAGCTTATCAATCTCAGTACAACAAGAGTCACAGATAAATTTAACGAAGGAATGAACAAAAGTTAACCTCACTGAAAATAAACAACGGGATTTGCAAATTAAGTAGTACACTAAAAGCTAGCAAGAGCTTATTCTGATCAGCCTCAGGCGTCAAGAGTCAAGATGAGGTGCATCGACTCTTGCGGTGATCTGACCAACCGGACTACTGCTGGTTGACGAACCGGCACTGCTTCCTGATCTCACCGTTGGCGCTGGTTTTGATTTCGACGCCACCCATCTTCACCATCGCCGCCTTGAACTTGTTCTCCCACAGACCCGGGACGACGGCGTTGAGGAACACCGTGGACCCTGTCTCTGACGACCGGAGCGCGGCGTCCGACTTGAAGAGCGCGTCGCCGGTGAGCACGTTTCTGTAGTACTGGCTGTCCAGGTCGTTGGGAGTCTTGAAGTCCTGCATCACCGTGTTGTCGCTGCCATTGTTTGACTTGCACTGCTGCTGCATAGAGCTGACGAGTGCGGGGTCCATGTCCGAGGTGTTCGGGGGGAGGCGGTCGGAAAAGGACGAGCAGTGGGAGCGGCCGACGGTGTGCGCGCCGGAGAGGGTCACCATGTCGTCGGAGCTGAGCCCCTTGGCGGCGAAGCTGCCCTTGAGCTGCTGGAGGTTGAAGAAGGGCGCGGGAAGGTTGGGGAGGGTCTCGCTGGCGAACGACACGCGTCCGTCGTAGCGGCCGGCTGGCATGTCGAAGTAGACCCTGTAGTTGCTGAGAAACAAGGTGGCGTCGCGGCCGGCGAAGGCGACGATGTCGGCGCACGAGACGACCCCTGGGCAGGCCTTCTCGAGGGCCGCCTTGGCCGCGTCGATCACCTCGAAGCCGCGGAGGCTGGGGAAGTTGGGTACGCCGAGCTTCTCCGGCTGCGGGTTGGCCGCCGTCGGGTCGAGGAGAACCGACGCATCGCACCCCTGAACAAAAAAAAGCTCGCCACATCACAAACACGCTGACGACATGCTAGCTGTTGCTTTGTAAGAAGAAAAAACACCGGATACAAAGTTAATTAGCGCAAAATGTAGCACAGTCACCAAGGGCAACAAGAATGGCCGAGACCGTACTCATGCGAAACCTGGCATGCATTTCGCTTGTTTGATATTCTATGTAAGTAAGCTTTGATTTACCTACCTTCTGTATAGAACGTGTATTACTGCAAGAATTTTACTCATGTTACAAGAGATTCGGACTGTGCGTGTGTATATATACCCGAACGAAGCAGTCGTGGAAGAAGAGACGGATGAGCCCTGCGCCGATGCCGCGGTTGTTGTACACGGCGTTCTTCACGACCTCCCTCACGATCTCCTCCGCCCCATAGCATGTGTGCTGGTAGTGGCCGACCGTGAGCCCTGGGGCAGGAGGGCTCGGGCTCGGGCTGGGTGGGCTTGAGTTGGGCGGCATTGGGTTGGGATAACCGTAGTCTGCTTGGCACGTACGCGCCGCGCAGGCGAGCAACGCAAGAAAGTTCAAGACGGCAAGCTTGTTAGCCATCTTCGCTCTGATCACTGATCCACTGTAGGTATACTTCCTGCTCCCGGTGTGTTGTGTGCTCAAGAAAAGGAAGGATGGGTGAGCGAAGCTTGGTGCTCTTCGGGTCTATTTATAGCCCTAAGCTGAGCGAGTGCCGTTCGAAGAACGACGAAACGCCAGCATGCATGCATGCATGGAATGTGTAAAGTCAACCAGGATCATGGGGAACAGTACAGTCACAACCCAAACAGTTGGCACTCTGCGTTAATTTCCTCCGTTAACATGGGTGCCGGGTGATACCCACAGTTAATTAAGGCGTCTTATAGGTTTTGATATTGTGACGTGTGTCGCAAGGATGGTTCTTTTATGGGATCAAGTGTCGTCTTGCAGACCTACGAATTATGGTTGCAGGTTGTTGGGTGAAATAATTGTTTGAAGACATTGGGAGCACAATTGCATGCACTACAGCTCAAACAGTTGACACTACGCTAATCTACGCCGTTAAACTGGGAAATGCGTCTAATTGGTTCCGAGCATAATTCTTTTCTGCGCACCAAGCGTGTTGTTCTTGCAAGCCAGATATATAACTAAAACAACTATATATATGTTTTCCATCTTAAATATCGGAGTTATATAACAAGTATAACTATAATTTAAATACAAAACATATGCATCTAGATCTTGTATCTAGCCGTTGAAGTGCAAGGAAATTCCGCTAGTTATGAGATACATTAGAGTTAAAGAAAATCCTTAATCCCATATTTTAGTAGTTGTCGGCACGCTCAGGAAAGCAGAATTAACTGCATGGCAACACGTAGTAGCTGGCGCAAATTAAGTTTAAGTATGATAAGGAACAAAAGAATGTTTCTACGACCTGACATCATCTCGCCGTATAGGAATTGTCTCTCTGCCGAACCATGGTATTCCTCCTTTTTCTTGCATGCATGCATACTGCTGGATCTACCGTTCTACGTACGGTACGTCGTCGAGCGTGTACGTCGGCTACTCTCTTTCTAAGTGAACCAATCGGCGAGGTTGCAGACGCTTGATTTGCATGCCGCTGCCAGCCATCAGTCACCGCGAGGCCGTAAGCGCGCGGCGTGCCGAACCGCGGCGCCGGCGCAGGAGGTGTGTGGCGTGGGAGTCGCGCCTTCCTGACTTCGGCGTGGGAGCTGGCCGGGAGGGAGCGGCGCGGGCCGGGATCTGGGCGGCGAGGGGCGCCGTGGGCCGCCGGAGCTGGGATCTGGGCAGAGGGGGCGGTGCGGAATGCGAGAGGGAGCTGCACGCTAGGGTTTAACCATGTTCGGTCGCGCTGTTAAACTGGGACATGCGTCTAATTGGTTTCCGAGCATAATTGCGCTACAGCTCAAGCAGTTGACATTCCGTGCTAATCTGTGCCGTTAAACTGGGACATGCGTCTAATTGGTTTCCGAGCATAATTTTTTGAACTGGGACATGCATCTTCGAGAGGAAACTGTTCTTGCAGTTGTTGGGTGGAATTACGTCGAGACAGTACGATAAATAATCCCATTCTCGGGTGAATTTCCACAGTTAATCCACTGGGGAACAGTACAGTTTCACAACTCAAACAGTTGACATTCTGCCTTAATTTCCTCCGTTAACATGGGTGCCGGGTGATATCCACAGGTAATTATGGCGTCTTATAGGTTCCGATAGGTTTTGATATTGTGTCGTGTGTCGCAAGGATGGTTAATTTATGGGATCAAGTGTCGTCTTGCAGACCTACGAATTATTGTTGCAGGTTGTTGGGTGAAATTGTTTTAAGACAGCGGTAATTAATTCCATTCTCAAGGCATGTGGTACCAATCTCATGAATACTTTCATTGTTCGAGCTTGATTTTAAGATATTGTATTTTGACTTATCGCTTTCTAGAGTTTGCAGTTTGATCGGTCTTGGTGTTGTTGTCTAACCGGCCTGCGGTAGTTCCGACATTTGAGATGCGATATGACCAGCTCATGGTAGTACTGGATTTTTATTGGCGGTAGCTATTTTACAGATAAGGTCTTTCGGAGTTTTTTGGTCTATGACCTTAGTGCGGTAGTATCGACGTTGTGAATGTTGTATAACCAAAATGTAGCGGTCTGACCAACTATTGTATAGCAGTCTGACCAGAGTGGTGCGAGCGGTCTAACCGACTTGGTAGCCTCGGTCAGACCGGTCCTCTGTACTAGAGTTGAGTTGAGGTTATTTTGTAGTGTTAGTTATGAGATTTCCATGCAAGTGTGAGTCATTGATATATCCCTGCATGTTTTTTGCTAATTAAGAGTCAAGTGTATGCCATTTATGCTCAGATCGATTTCTTGTTGTTTGGTGTGTAGGTGCTTTGATGATATTTATGACTAGCGACAAGATCGAGGCTTGGTGGCTAGACTAAGAGCAAGTACAACAATGGTCTTATAGCCAAGCTAGTCAGCATTTTTGCTGATGTGGAGGAGAGAAGAGAGGAGAGAGAGGAGAGCTTGGCTCTCATGCAAGCAACAAGCTGCACACGGGAGCCTATGCAGTGGTGGGTCCAGATAATAAATGTATGTGAGGAGGAGTAGGAAAGAGAATGTGAGACATGGTACCACATAATAATAAAAAAATCTTTTGTAGACAAATAGAAGACAGATTATTGTATAACTTAGCTCTTATAACTTGGCTTATAGCCAAACACTTGGCTCTATTATTGGACTTGCTCTAATTACACTATTCCTCGGTGAGTAGTCCAGCGGTCAGATCGCTTATAAGCTGGCGACCAGACCAGTTGGAGACTTCTTATCTCGGTTGGTTTTTGGGGTATTGGCCTTGGTGAGCATGTGAGTTTGAGTTTCCGTTGTGTAGATTTGATACATGAAGGAAGATTTTGAAAGAATCATTCACTCATCTCTGACTTGCCATACCTGATCCTACAATTGGCATCAGAGTCTGGCTATCTCTTCACCAAAGATTTTAACTGACCTTTTGAGCAATGGTGTCGGAGAGGTGGAGGACCGAATGGCAACAGATGGGGTGTGAATGACACCTTACAAAAATTTCCCCCATGTATTCTAGAATTTTTTTAAAATAATCCCTTTTTTATTTGAAAATCCAGAAATATACCTGTGTTTTATTTTTTTACAGAAATAGCCTCCAGTCGCCCAACCGTTCGGCAACTAGTCCCCTCGCCCAAGGGCCGAGCGACACGCAGGGCAATCACCCAACCATTCGGCGACAGTTATCCGACCATATTGTTCACTTTGACCACTCACTAGTCTTCGACCACCATACTGTTCTCTTCAACTACTCACTAATCTTCGACCACGTTGTGTCGATCACGTTACTTCGACCACGCTAATCGACCACATCGGATCGACCACGTACTTGTTACCCAGTGGTAGAGCTAATGCTTGCCTGTCGCTCTGCCGTTGAGCGATAAGCTCTAGTATGACCGGGCTGGGCGGTATGACCGTTGGTCTAGGACCAAGTTTGACACTCACACATGCACAATTTTCAAAGTGCAATTTGCACTTGGCTCCAACAGCCCGAATTAGCCATTCCATGGCCTTCATGAAGACTCGTTGATCTAATCTACTTAGGTCACGCCGTGGTTTCGCGCACCACCACTTTCTTGGCATTGGGTAATTAACCAAAACACCTCTCTATCATCCTTCTATTAAGCTTCGTGCTTCTCTCGCCTTGAAACAACCCTGTGCTTTGTTTTCAACTCCATGTGCCCCCAATGACATCCTGACAAACCTCTCACGAGTTGAGATCCCACTGAACCGCCCTCTCTTCCAAACAGGCCTAAGTCATTTGGTGCACTGCATACCTCTCTATGCACTATGACGGCACCTAATTCCCTGACCGTTATGGACCTCAATTTCTTCCTATGCTTAATCTTGATCTACCTTACAGTTGCCTATCATGTCCATCACCGGTAGCTCCTGCTCCAATTCTTTGTCTTTCTAGATTGTAATTGCTCTATTAACCTCATTCATCTTTCTAACGGCACCTTGATCGTTTCGGATCTCAGCTCTCCTAGATTTGCTATCTAAACATTATATCGTTAAAACTGTTGTTTTCCAGGGGCATTTTGGTAATTTCTCAATAGAAAAAGAAAAAAGGAGGAACTGGAGTGTGGGGGCCCACATGTCAGTGGGCCGATCGGAAGGGATAAGGGAGGAGACCTAGGCCCCGTTTGGCACAGCTTTAGCTCCGAGATCTATGCTGGATCTGTAGTTTGTTGACTAAATTAAAGTGATTTAAATATTTTTATTTAATATATAATATAAATGAAATGAGTCATGTAAATGCACTTAACATGCCTGCAACTCTAGATCTAGGATTTCCTAGAGCTACAGATGACCAGCTCTAGGAAATCTACAGATTTCCTAGAGCTAGAGCTCTGCCAAACGGGGCCCTAGTCTCCTCCCGAGGTGTCTCGCTCAGCACTTCTATTTTCGGGCAGTGGCTTCGGGTGAATGGCGATGGCTCTCGTGGCGGCGACGTCTCCGCCAGATCCGGTCTCCTGTGTGGCTCTCTCATCAGATCCGGTCTCCCAGGAAAGGTGGGCATTATATCTCCGTCAACCACACTCCTCTTCTGCGGCAGCACAGAGGGGTGCTAGGTTTTCTGGGACAGCACCCTCAGGTGTGCCTTGCCTGGTTTTTGTCGATCTTCACTGGCTTGATTCGCTACTGGACGGATTTGAGTGCCGTCTGCACCGTGAGTTTTCCTGCTCTTCTTACTGCAAACTGTGTGAGTCGTGTTAGATCATTAGTCTCTGTTACATGCTCTAGTACTGGGAGACATAGTTTGCTTGTGACTCAGTGTAAGCTCGATGAGTATAGATGTGGTCTGATACTGAGATTGAATGTCTAAACTTGAGCTCTAGATCTTTGTTGTTGTTCTTAATTCGCTCTCTGTCCTGCAGTTAATTTCTTTCGGAATTTACATACACTGTAATCTTGATTCATACACATCTGTTAGCCAATTCGGCTTGTTGCATGACTTGATAATTTTGTGATCTTCTCTCTGTTAGTATATCAAGTTACTTGTTTAAATTAGGTGTTGTTGGTGATTACATTGGATCTGTCCTATTTCTGGCCGAAAGCTTATATTGCTGTTAAGCTAAATTTAAAATTGCCAAAGTATTCTTGAGAGCTCAAGTTTGGATCCCACTTGTCATATTCAATTAGTGAAGAGTATAGACTACAATTTCTGGACGGCTAAGATTATATCTTGTGTAACTCTACATCTAAGAGCTCTAATCAATAATTAACATTCTTGCTAAATGCTAGCTATTTCAATGTTCATGAGAAAGTTTTATATGGTTATTCTATCTGTGATTTTGATCCATGTGATAAATTTATGTTCTTGTATAAATGACATGGTAGAATTACATGTTTATATGCAATTTGTGTCATTTATATTGTGCTGGAAATATGTTTTGATAATCCTTAATTATGTTGATATTAAATACAAATTTATGCTCATATCCTATTATTTGCAAAAAAAACTGTCTTTTATAATATTATAATTTTATTAATAATCTTAATGTAAAATAAAAGGTCGAGTAAAAATGACAGAGAGTAAGTTAAGAGTTTTCGTTTATCATTTCAGCGTCCAACAAATAAAGCACAGCCATCTCAAAGCAGATATAAGAGGCAGAAAATTCAAAGACGACTGCTCTTAATTTGTCCCATAGCTGCTTCGAGCCTTCGACTTTGCGTACGCTCTGGTTCCAGTACATGCATGCGCATGCTCGTTTCAACTTGGACTTCTGGCTTCTAACTTATTTTTAATTATTCAATAATTTCATTTCTTTTTTTTTTGACTTTTTTAGCTTTTTTATCGGTTCTATTTTTTCCGTATTCGTTTGTACTGTCCATGATGGGCTAATCTGTTTTTTTAATTTTGTAAATTTAATTACATCAAATAAACCACCGTCAGCTATAATATTTTTTTCAACCAGCTACAATAATTTTTAGTTAAAAGTCACACAAAATAAGCCCTGCTGAGCAGGGCTTGCTCGATCCGTGCGTGCTGGGTGTGCTCTGGTGCGAGTGCATGCCAGCGCGTCCGTAGCGCGCGTACGCGTCCCTTCGTTGTGTGGGTATGTGGCCTCGAGAGATGCAATATTGGGAGGCCTATGTCTTGGGCCGTTCAACGTCTCGGCGCATTATTATCTGCCATATAGGGCTAATGGTTTACAAACTGACTAGTAAAACAGTTGGGAGAAGTATACATATTGCTACGTGTGTAATTGAACATGTAGATTTCGCACGTGCCAGCAAGGAAGCTGCTACACGTGTCACATGAAATGATGGAGCACAGAAGTATGTTACAGCTCCAAGTTTCCATTTTTAACAGAAGGGATATATATGTTATCAGTTTCATCAAAACAAATTAAGTTGCCGGAGGTTCAAATGCTAGCACAATGACCAAACTTACAACATGAATGCAACAAAAGAATGAATCAACAATAGGGAAAAGTAAAATAAACAACAGGGAAAGTAAAATAAACAACAGTAATGGAACACCCAAAATAGTGCTGAAATAGAACACAAATTAAAGCACGAGCTTGCATGTTCGCGGTCTCACGAGTCAGGGCTCAGCTGGAGGCATGCATCAGCCCAAGCGATCATCTGGTCCAATTTAGTACGGCTTGTTGACCGCCCTGCAGTTGGCCCTGATCTCGCCGTTGGTGCTGGTCTTGACCTCGATGCCGCCCATCTTCACCATGGCCTTCCCGAACCATTTGTCCCACAGGCCCTCGGACGCCGCGTTGGCGTACACCAAACCCTTCGTGTCCATCGAATTCAGGAGCGCAGAGTCGGACCTGAAGAGAACGTCGCCGCTGAGCACGTTCTTGTAGTACCAGTTGTCCAGCACGTTGGGGGTCTTGAAGTCCTGCATCACCGTGCTGTCGGTGCTGTTGTCTGACTTGCACTGATACTGCAGAGAGCTGACGAGTGCGGGGTCCATGTCCGAGGTGTTCGGGGGGAGGCGGTCCGCGAAGGACGAGCAGTGGGAGCGGCCGACGCTGTGCGCGCCGGAGAGCATGACCATGTCGAAGGTGTCGAGCCCCTTGGCGGCGAAGCTGTCCTTGAGCTGCTGGACGTCGAAGAATGGCGCGGGCAGGTTAGGTAGGGTCTCGCTTGCGAGGGACACGCGCCCGTCGTAGCGGCCAGCCGGCATCGCAAAGTTGATGCTGTTGTTGTTGCTGAGGAAGTAGCTGGCGTCGCGGCCGGCGAAGGCGACGATGTCAGCGCATGAGACGACGCCCGGGCACTTCTGCTCGAGTTCAGCCTTGGCCTCGTCGATCACCTCGAAGCCGCGGAGGCTCAAGTTCGGAACCCCGAGCTTCTCTGGCGGGTTGTTTGGGTCGGTCTGGTCGAGCAGAACGGAGGCATCGCATCCCTGATGAATAATGAAACACGCTGTTAGCTAGCTAGTCTAACGTTACTTGTGATCATGCATGTGGTTGTGAGCAGACTGCAAGAGATGGATATATAGCTGTGTTGTATGTTTACCCGGACAAAGCAGTCGTGGAAGAAGAGACGGATGAGACCTGCCTTGATGCCGGCGTCGGCGTAGCTTACGTACTTCCTCACGATGCCTTCCACGTCCACCCCATTGCACTTACCGTCATAGTAGCCGACCCTGAGCGCAGCGGCGGGCGGGCTAGTGGGAGGAGGATAAGTGGGCGGCGGCGGCGGGGAGGGGTAGCCGCCGTAGCCGGCTTGGCACGACACGGAACCGAGCAGCGCGAGTAAGGTGAGAACGGCAAGCTTAGACATCTCTACTTGCTTCTCCTGCTCGATCTGCCTGGCTAATGTGTGCAAGTGTTAGTTCGAGAGGAACAAGCAAGGATGGGATGAAGAACAGCTGCTGTCTTGCATGGCTATTTATAGTACGTCCTCCCGCCTTGGAGGATGCAGTGAGAATGTCTACGTGCCGTGCGGTATGTTTTGGAGCGCACGTTGTGCTGCGCAAGAAGTCAACCGGGGAAGGCGGGAACATGGTGAGCACAAGTGCACACAGCTAGCTCCAGCGGTTGGCTTGCAGCTGTTGGAAAAGAAGATAAAAAGGGAAAAGAGCTCACGTTATGCATCAACCAGTATTTCAATATGTCCAGCAAATCAGTATATAGGCAACGGTACCTGTGGCGAAATAGTGCATCGGATCTCCGTTAACATGGGCGGCCCTGATCAACTCGGTTTCGGCTTCTAGTTTCTGACTTATTTTTCACTATTCATAAGTTTCGTCTTTTTCTGAACTTTTGGCTTTTTGTTGAGCTTTTTTGCCGATTCTTTTTTTCCCGTATTTGTTTGTATTATACGTAATGGGCTAGCATATTTTTTATTTTTAAATTTTTTAAATTTAATTATGCTAAATAAGCATCTATCAGCTACAATACTTTTTTCAGCCAGCTACAGTGTTTTCAGCCATAAGCCACGAGCTTTTCAGCCGAACCGATCACCACCATCCACAGTTAGTTAAGGCGTCTTATAGGCTCCGATTGGTTTTGATATTGTGCCGTGTGTCGCAAGGGTGGTTCTTTTATGGGATCAAGTGCTGTCTTGCTGACCTACGAACTATTGTTGCAGGTTGTTGGGTGAAATTGTTTTAAGAAAGCGGTAATTAATTCCATTCTCAAGGCATGTGCTGCCAATCTCATGACTGTTTTTATTATTTGAGTTTGATTTTAAGATATTGTATTTTGACTTATTGCTTTTTAGAGTTTGCAATCTGACCGGTCCTGGTGTTGTTGTCTAACTGGCCTATGGTGGTACCGATATTTGAGATGCGGTATGACCGGCTTGCGGTAGTACCGGCTTTTTATTGGCGGTAGCTATTTTACAGATAAAGTCTTTTGGAGTTTTCTGGTCTATGATCTTAGTGCGGTAGTATCAGCGTTGTGAATGTGGTATAACCAAAATGTAGCGGTCAAACCGACTATTGTATAGCAGTCTGACTAAAATGGTGCTAACGGTCTGACCGATTTGGTGGCTGCGGTCAGATTGGTCCTCTATTCTAGAGTTGAGTTGTGGTTGTTTTGTAGTGTTAGTTACAAGATTGAACAAACTACGAATGATAATCGTCATGTTTTTTCTCGTTGCTTTACTCAAGAAGAAAATAAAACGGGTCAATAAAACTCTTTTCAAAAAGTGAATAAAACTCCAATTATTAATTATTGCGTGGAAAAATAGAAAACAAAACGTGAAGAAAATATATGCATTTGCCTTTTCATTTTCAAATTACTCTCTCCATTTTTGTTACTTGCAGCGGAAGGACTATGTCAGAAGATCAAGGATAGTGTTTTAATGAACCATTGCTAAGTTTATAGAGTGGAATCAACCTAAAAACTCTTGGATCAATAAATCACCCGATTAGACCAAGAGCAAGGAAGAACAGAGTTTCTTGAAAATCTTGCTATTGAAGTGCCTAGATGATCGGAGGTCAATCTCAAAAGATTATCTTCATCTCGTTCGTGTCCTAGGCACAGTAAGATCCAGAGAAGGGCAGAAATGAGATCAAACTAACCGAAACAAGAGCAACTCAATCAACCAGATGAATTCAAGAAGGGGTTGAGAGAAGAGAGGAAAAACCAACTCAAATCAAAGCAAACTCAATAAGACAAAAGATACATAAAAGGTAGATCAAAGATTTATATATTGCTCACTTGAGATGATTCGCTTTACAACCACTCCACTCAGGAGGACAAACATCTAAGCTTAGAGCACACACTCCCTAACATATCTCCCATAGGAGGGAGGAGGGCCTAGCCACTAAAAGGCTTAGTCAACCATCTCAAACCCTAACCTTTGCCTCTCCTTCCCTTTTATAGGCTTACAACCTAAACCCAAAACCTAATGGATCCCCCCATTAGGCCAAATCAAGGATAACCCGTTAACCCCACCAAACACCGGGTTTTACTCATGCACGCTTATCCGGTAGAGCAATTTTACCAAAATGCCCATCGACGAAGCTTCTCTCTTCCTTTTCAATGAAGCATCGCCCATGCTTCGCCATATTCCGCGCGGCTTCAATGACTTGCCGTCAAGCCTCTCACGCGCCTAGATCCCACCAAACCGTCCTCGGTTGCAAACGATCAAAGTCACTTAGCGCACCACATGCCTCTCATCACACATGACAGCACCTGGCATCCTTGACCGTCTAGACCACGACTCCTCCCTGAGCCTAGTCCTGGTCCACCCTACCGTTGTCCATCATGGTAGTTCCAGCTTCGATTCCTCGTCGTTCCGGCTTGCAACCACCCCGCAAGGCTCAGTCATCTTCAGCATCTCCCAAACAGTTCTAGACCTCAGAACCACCCTGCGCCTAGTCCTGGTCCTCCTACGCCTCACCATGACCAAGCTTCGAAGTCCTGCAACCAATACAAACAAGAAAACCGTCACGTAGCACCGTACGATACACAAAGACATCAATTGACACAATTCATCCATGCAATGCACGATGCAAAAAAAGTATGCACCCAAATTAGTGATCCTAATCCTAGGACCCAACAATACACACAATGCACACAAGTAACAACACCCGGGTCAAACCATGACCAAACTCCAAGATTTCCAAATAGCAGTTTCAGACCATCGAGAGAAGCTAGTCTGACTACCAAGCATAGGCTGGTCAGACTACTGGCTGGTCTGACACGAGTACTTAAGGTCTACGAAAGCCGATCGCAACGTGTACAACTATGACTACCGATTGGCCATCTATGGTCGATCTACCGATCGGATCACCCAACACACAGCCATTCGGACAGCCTATCGATCAGACTACCGACTACCCAGGTTCGATCGGGCCGCCCGACTACAAAGTTGAGGGCCATGCCTCTAACTACTGTCGACGGGTGAAGTCTGCTAGTTAGACCGCCAAAACATTGTGGTTAGACCACTTAACCTGAAGATTCCTGCAGACAGCTCAACCAGAAAGTAGTCATTTACAAAACCCTCAAAAACCAAACTCAAACTCCACAAAAACTTTAATCCAAAGGTAAATTACTCATCACAACCACAGGATTACCTCCACATAGTCTCACAAAATTTAAGCTATATCTAAATATGAAAAATATTTAAATTCAGTCTCTCTTTGAATTCATTTGACTCTTATTTATACACATTTAGATTTTATCAAATAGATACCATCAGGTCGAACAATTTTGAGAACATTTTCAAGAAGACACTAATTAATCTATCTTTATCTTAATTAATTAGTATACTTGCTAATCACCTACTGACCCCTACTGTACAAAATACACACGCATTCACGCAACTCGCCAAGTCACATGCTTGGACGAATAGTTAGAGCCACTTACTGGCTTCTCCCTATCTTCTCATGGACCTCCCTCCATTCTTCTCTATCTTTGCTTCACTGCTTTCTAGCTTGTTCGGTCGATTTGCCTTGCTATGGCTCGATTTGCCTTTGCTTCACTGCTTTCTAGCTTGTTCGGTCGATTTGCCTTGATATGGCTCTGATTGCCTTCTCTGGCGCTGCCCCCTTTGGCCCCTCTACCAGCGACACCACCGACACATCTGTCGACCACACGGCCAGCTTCCCTGTAACACCCCTGTTTCCGGGAGTATTATGAAATCATCGCAGTTGCCCAGGACTGTTCAACTGCGAGTACATCCATCGAGTGTATAACATTGCCAACACAAGCTTAAGAGCAAAAGCGAACTTTATTATAATATGAAGGCTAAAAGCCAAGCATTACAGCAGGCCAACGGCCTTTAGATACATTACAAAAAAAACTGCCACAGGCACGCCTGAGCGGAGAACGACCCTAATTCCACGCTTCATTGATCTCGTACAGTACCACCTCATCGTCTTCTCTCGCATCCTCAAAATTTGTTGTTTCTGTTTATGTTTTTAGCAAGCATGAGTACTACCACTTGTACTCAACAAGTCACACGGAGCTTAATAATAATTTCATGCACGGTATATCAAGAAAAAGGGGATAAAGTCTATTATTTTATGTGGATGCAGTTTTAGTTGGAACCATTTGAAAACCTTTAAAATGTACTTCATTAAAGTAAAAGGGGGTTTCAAGCTTGATTATCATTACTCCACATTACCAAACCATTCCAAACTACTTATGCCTTGATACTGGATTCACCCACTAAACACAGCTTCGTTAACCGGAAGCACGGCGTATTCGAATACCATTTGTCATGACTTTGCAAAGCTGCCCTGCTTTACCCACAAGATCCCTTAATTCCGGCCAGAGAGTTAAGACAACAAGGATGTTCACTGCTCAATTCTTTGTATAGACTCCGCCCAGTAGGTGTTTAATCTCGACAAGCCCGGATGACCCCACGGATCTCGTCCGACTTATCGCAGCCCTACAGTTGTATGGTTAACCACCTCCCATACGAACTCACCCTCTGTCTCCCCCTTTCCAGTTGCAGAGATTCAATTGAAGTTGAGCAATTACTAAGCCAGGTTTGACTAAGTCAAGTTTGACAAAGTCAACGCTTGTGGTTGGGCGGATACTATGTCCGTTACTCAGCATAAGGGTCTAGTCCTTACATTTTTAACTGAGGCATCATCCACACACAAACCCAAATTCAGTACACCCTGTACTGCCACCAATCCACAACCAGCCTCTACCCTAGGATAAGATCTTCAGATCCACTTCTGCGATCCTCATTTATCCTATTTCCAACTTTCCAAAACTCTAGACCAATACCAAACATTAACAGTAGAAAGATTCAATGTGATCCTAAACTACCATGATAATATTAATCTTACATTCTATGTAACTAGGTTTGTCAAGGTGAATATGGCCATCAAGTTAAACTGGGCTTTTCGGGTGGTAGGACATAGCTAATATCATGTCATTCTAAGCATTTGATGTACATAAAATAACAGTTCGCAAATAACATAATGAAAGTACTGGTAAATAAATAAATAGCGGACATGTAGGTTCAACATGATCAAAAATATGTGCGACTTGCCTTGCGGATCAGTGATTTCAATTAATTCGTATTCTTCGGTGGGCCGGGTCTGGACTTGAGCTTTTCCCTCCTGCTCTTGCGAAACCTCAACTTCGGAAACTAACGCAAAACAAGCGAAATAAATCAATTCCATGCCCGAAGGAATGAGCTAGGAATAAAGAAAATAAAATAAGAAAGAAAATTCGGAGAACTCCAATAAATTGGGATTTTTGGCTTGTAGGAGGGCTATATGGGGAAATGGGCCGTGGATTTGGGTTGGTGGGCTCGAAACGAATCCGGGGAGTATAAATATGCATTTTTGGGTTTGGGTCAAGCACTGTTCCTTGGGCTCGGTACACTGTTCCTCGGGTTCGGCTAGCTGACTCGGTCGAACCGCGTCACTCGGGCTCGAGTCCGACGCAACCGGCGCGGCCGAGGGGGTCTGGCTGGAACGCGTCAAGGCGGCTCGGTTCGGACGCGCCAGGCGCGGAGGCGGTGCGGTCGGGCGCGGGGCGAGCTGGCTCGGCCCAGCCAAGTCGGGGCGGCGGGGTCGGGGGAACAGTGCTCCGGCACTGTTCTTCTTCCCCAGCCCGTTCCCGCGCGCGCAGGAGAGCAGAGGAATGGGCGGTGAGTGGCGGCGGAGCTCCGGTGTTTTGCGACGCAAGCCAAGGGCACGGGCGGGTTAGTAGGAGCGAGGGGGTCCATTTTGGACGGTTGGGGGCCCGGCGGATGCGGCGTTCGCCGGCGGCGAGCCTCTTTTTCTCTCGGCCATTTTTGAAAGTTGGAGTGACCGGGAGGTTCATTAGGCAATTGGGTTGGTTCTAGAGCTGCTCCGGGACTTGGGTGAGGTCAGGGGAGAGTCGGCCGAAGCTCGGGCGGCCTGGGCTGGGCCAGCCACGGTGGCCGTTTTCGGAGGTGGGATGGCTCATGGTGCCGGGGAGAAGGGAAGATCAGGGGCTCAAGGGGGAGGTTGAGGGGTGTTTCTATGGTCATGGGGGTGCTGTAGGCGAAGGGGATTGGAAAGTAGAGGGCCGGAGATAGGACATTGGATTAGGGCATGAATTTGGGGGTTCTCGGAATTACCGGAGTTGGGGGAGATGGGGGACGCTCAGGGGTGGCTGGTGAGCTTCAGGGGGCTTAGTGGGTTCGAATGGGAAGGCTAGAGTGGCTTAAATAGGAGCGGGAGGCGGTTGGCACCGAGGAGGGCGGCGGGGAAATATCCCGGTGGCGGTGAGCTGGAGCTCAGGAAGCCTCGGATGGCTTGGGCATTACTCCACGGCATTCCAGGGCTCAGAGGTCGGCCGTGTACGGGGCGACTGCGGCTATGAGAGGAAGGGGCGAGAAAACGGTAAAGGCGGGCAGTGGCGGAGGCGAAACAGGGCACGGGAGCGGCGAGAGCGCTTGGCGGCGTCTGACACCCGGGGCAGGCGCAATTAAGGAGGGCGTACGATGGCTGACAGGCGGCTTGGAGCTGGCAGGGGCGTGCGGTCGCGCGGAGGGACGGCAGCGGCAAAAATCAGAGGCGGCAGTGATTTTTCGGCCGGTGAACAGTGACGCGCGAAAAATCTCGTTTCCCACCGTGATCACGCCGTGATGACAAGGGTTAAGGGGCTGGGATGCTTTGAGATTGGTGTAGATTAGATTGGGGAGACTAGAGAAACTCAAATCAAAAGCAATTCAAATCCAATTTGGTTTTTGCAAATTTTTCGGTTGTTTCATTCCCTGCTCGGCCCTACTCTCCTGCTCTCCCAGTGCCGGCCGGCCTCCACCCTGTTGACCAGCCCCTTGCGCCGGTTGTTGGAATTAATATTTTTTGTAGGCTTCTGTTATTATGGAACACCCATAATAGTACTAAAATAGAACACAAATCGAAGCACGAGCTTGCATCTTTGCGGTCTCACGAGTTAAGGCTCAGCTGGAGACATGCATCTCCGAAGCGACCATCTCGTCAAATTTAGTACAGCTTGTTGACCGACCTACAGTTGGTCTGGATCCTGTCGTTGGTGCTGTTCTTGACCTCGATGCCGCCCAGCCAGAGCACGGCCGAGTAGTCTTCCCTCCTCTGCAATTCCTGCTACAACTCCCTAGATGAAGGGATCATGCAAGAGTCCTCTTTCTATCTGGTCACCGGGTCACCAAGGAGAGGGTTCACCATGTCACACATGGGCTGGTGTTGTCGAAGAAGGAAGTATCGGTGATGATGAAGCAACTGGGGATGTAGAGGCGACCGGCCAAACGCGCTGGCCAAAAGGGCCAGAGAAGGTAGGAAGACATGGAGCAACTGGGGCAGAGGTTATGGTTGTGGTTGTGGCTTAGGCAATTGAAACACATCCCTTTTGTCTACTCCAGGAAAAGCCGGTGGTTGCGACTTGAATGTGTGTGCTCTAGGCTTTGTTGGGAAGGGCTTCTGACCATTTGCAAGAGGAGCGCCACCAGTACTTGGGCTTACCAGCGTCCATTGATGCGGAGCGTGGTGGTTGCTTAGTGTTGAATTGCTTGTCACGTCGGTTGCAGAAGCGATTGACCTCGGTGAGGAAGAGTGCCGCCGGGATGGCAGAGAGCTTTCACTGAGCAGGTCGGGGAGAACTATTATCACTGATTTGAGACAACGAGCGGAGTGAATGTGCTTTTTAAACATCACTCTTCGTGCAAAAGGCCTTCCTCCGGTAGGATTTTGTGGGATTTCAGGTGGCCCGTCTTCAAAGCTGGAGTGTTACAGCGTAAAATCCTGCAAAAGTGGTGGTTGGATTTCATTATGGCTTCCCTCTAAAAAATGGGTAGAAAATACATGCATTTGCCTTTTCTTTTTTAAATTACTCTCTCCATTCTTTTTTACTTGGAGTCCTAGAATCCGTACTGAAGGACCATATGAGAAGATCAAGGATAATGTTGTAATGAACCATTGTTAAGTTTGTAGAGTGGATATTTGAATTTTGCAAAATTTATATTTTTTCAGTTTTGTTGTCATGCTGTCGGTTAGACCGTCGATATGGCGCCAGTTAGACCGCTGAAGCGATATAACCACAACGGCCAGATTGTTGACCGGTAGTACCGCAAATTACTTGCTGGTTGTAATGTTCCAAAGAGGTCCGATTTTGGGGAACGGTAGTATCGGCCTGTGTTGGGCAGTTAGACCAGCCCACATGTAATTTTTTTTGGGTTTTGGGATTTTGTTTTTATTTGATTTGATTTACGTTTGGTCAATGCATTAACATTGTATGAAACATGTTTTGACTAAGGTGGGTCAAGTTGTGAAGAACTTATGCTGAGAAATTATTTCTTGGTCTATAGATATGCACAGTCGTTTGGAGTCAATCATGGTCAACGGCGAGGATCAGGGCTACGCCCATGTAGGGCTGTAAAAAAAGCTCGAAGCTCGCGAGCTACTCGAGTTCGGCTCGTTCTAGGCTCGATTCGAGCTCGGTTCGAGCTTTAAACGAGCCGAACTCGAGCTTGATTTCGAGCTCGCGAGCTTTACCGAGCCGAGCTCGAATAGTTCGCGAGCCTCGATTCGAGCTTAAATAGTAATATATATTAATTCTTACCGAGTTTTCTCGAGCCGAACTCGAGCTCGAGCTTTTCTTATTATTAAAAATTAGTGTGTATTTGAATTATTTTGACTGTTATCGAGCTTATTAGAGCCGAGCTCGAACCTAAATTTTTTTTATTATTGAAAAATAATGCATAATAAATTATTTTAATTGTTATCGAGCTTCAACGAGCCGAACTCGAGCCTACTCGAGCTTAGGCCGAGCCGAGCTCGAGCCCAGGTTCGGGCTCGGACCCCAACTCGAGCTCGGCTCGAGCTTCTACCGAGCTCGAGCCTGGAAGGCCGAGCTCGGCTCGTTTACAGCCCTACGCCCATGGAGGAGCCGATGCCTACAACGATCAAAGATACTTAGTGAGATGGTTGAGCTCAAGCATCGCACGAGGAAGGTGGAAAATGTTGAAGAGAAATTCAAGCGATGGATTGCATCATATAGCTTGGTCAGTTCAAGTGAGGCATAGTTCGATAAAACCAAAATAGTAGAGACTTGCTGACACGTGGCAAGCATGGCGATTGCTTGCAAGGGAATATGAAGATCAAGTAAAAAAGGGTAGTTTGGTAAGTTAACCAAAAGAGAATAAAACTCCAATTATTAATTATTGTGCGGGAAAAAGATAAAGCAAAACATGCAGAAAAGGTATGCATTTGTCTTTTCTATTTTAAACTAGTTGTGTACCCGTGCGTTACAACGGAACTCATTAAATATATAGTGAATCGTACTATAGAAGAGAGTTGCTCTGATTCGGTTAGAAAGTGGAGAATGGTGAGAAGTTGAGTGAATAGAGTGGTTGGAGGAGAATGGACGTATAACCACCAACTAATTCTTTTATAATAGTAATGATAATGATTACTCTCTCCTTTCTTACTTGGTGTCCTAAAATCTATGTTATCAAGCATTCTTTGACCATAAATAAGTTTAACTTTTTAGACTAACTATATAAAAATTATATTATTAAATTTATGGTTAAAACTGCTTTATAATATTATAAGTTTACAAGTAGCATATCTTAATGTAAAGTAAAATGTTAAGTAAAAAGGACAGACCGGCCCCGCTCAGAACGGCTTAAGTTTCTGGCTTATTTTTCACTATTCAATAATTTCGTCTTTTTTGGTTTTTGGTTTTTCTGAGCTTTTTTATCGGTCTGTTCGTGATGGGCTAACCTGTTTTTTATTTTTTAAATTTTAATTACGTCAAATAATGCACCATCAGATACAGTGCAATTTCAGCCATTTATAGTGTTTTTCAGCAATAAGCCACTAAAAAAAGCCATTTTGAGCACCCCTAAGTCAAGAGTTTTCGTTTATCAATTCCTGTATGTTTGTTCTGCACACTTTCATCTCGTGTCTTTCCGCCGTGTTCAGAAGTTCAAACAAAAATCGGGCCTCGCTCGTTTCGGTTTAGGCTTCTGGCTTATTTTTTACTATTTAACAATTTCGTCTTTTCTGTTTTTTGGCTTTTTAAAGCTTTTTTGTCAGTTCTATTTTTTCCCGTATTCGTTTGTACTGTCCGTGACGAGCTAACATGTTTTTTTTTATTTTTTTAAAAATTTAATTACGCCAAATAAGTTACTGTCAGCTATAGTGTTTTTTCTGCCACCTACGATAATTTTCAGGCAAAAGCCACTCAAATCTCTTCGAAATCCTCGCCAAGGAAAAAAAAAGAACTTCCCCTTTCCGCCGTGTTCTGCATTCTCGTCATCGTAACAAATGAACTATCTTCGAAGCCCAATAGCCCATCGTTCTCGTTGCTTAGTCGGACCGGCCGAGTAGCCCAACGTTCTATGGTAATTATCTCCTTAATCGGCCCAACCTAACACTTCTCGACTTCTTCCCTTTATCACCCTTCCGGCCCGCCTGATCAAGTACCCAAAAAGCACTACATGGAAAGCCTGTTTGTCTAGGCTTAAGCTTCACCTTGAAAGAAAAAAAAAGGCTATGCTAAACGAACGGGTGGCCTTTTTAACCAGACTTTATGATGCGGACACAAACATGATTAGAACTTTTCAATCAAATACATTATTTCACTGGAAAGAAGTATTGAGCCGCATTAAATATTGTCAGGTGAATTTGTTTCTTAATGACTTTCTTTCTATTCGTGGGAACGATATACTACCTTATGCCAAATTCTTGTTTATTATTAGGTTTGAATATTATGATGATTCCGGGGCCAAACCAATGGAGAAGCATAAGGAGGGTGATCATATTTGCTACCAAGAACGAAGAGCTCAAAGCCTATGGGAATGGAAAGGAGGAAACCAAGCAGCCCATGTAACTCATCAAGGTGGAAAGAAGCCCATGCAGTGGGAGAGCAAAAGGGAGGAGCCCAAGGACTTAAACTACAAGTTTTGGATAAGATTTTCAAGTCAAATTCAGACTTCCCACGTGCTCAATCCAATTCAAACTCGGATTCAACTCAGGATTCAACTCGGACTCGGTTCGGGACAGCCTGACAGGCAGTTACTAAAAAGGCCATAACTTTCACAAACGGAGTCCGATTCAGGTGTTCTTGTACTCGTTGGAAAGATAATTTCAAGGGCTACGCAATGGATCTGGTCCCACCTCCAAATTCGTCACGGATAAAAAGTTATGACCGAAACAATGTGACGGGTGAAAAATATAGTTTCCTTTTTGTAAGAGTTTGTATCTAAAACCATATAGGGTTGAGTTGTATTTGGTTTGGGGACCATATGGACGTCCCAAGGGGCTATATAACCCTTGTATTGGCAGCCTTTAGGGCACAGACCACGTTTGATAATAAAATACTCTTGTTCTTTCTGTTGGCCGAACCAACATGAGGGAATTGGGAGTTCGCTGAGTTCATCGAAATCAAGATCGTTCAACCTTTCCGCTGGGAATTGGGAGCGCGATAGAACTTCATCTGGTGGTCGTGAAGTTCAGCACGTGTGATTGGGCGAATTATAGAGTGCTAACTCTTGCATTGGCAACGGGGGATCACTACGATTCATCAATTCCACGTGAGTATCTTGATCCTACGTCGAGAAGATCGGGCGACCCCGTATCACTTTAGATCCATTCAAAACTGCTTCTGCTAATTGCTTTGGGTTTAAATAAACACTGTAATGACTATTAGTTTTAGTTGAGACATTCAGTTAAAGAAAAATAAAGAAAACTATTATATCTCTAAGAACAATACAAAGAAAAAAGAGAGAGAAAATATGTTAAGAAACCATATTGTTCAAAAAGCCAGAAGTCAAAAGCCGCTTCTGAACGAGGTCTCTTGCTATTGTAGCTGCTGACAAGCCGGGCCATTGGATCAGTGAAACGCCTGGCCACAGAGAAGCTCACGTCTTGGGGCCGGTGGGGTCACCGCAATCGAGTGCACACTTCCAAAGCGGTGGACGAGGAAGAAATGGCAAGATCAAGGGGGGATCTGATTCTTGTTCATCTGTGCTTTGCAAGTCATACCTATTTCTATTGATATTTGCGTCGCAGTTCATAAAATTCCAAGTATGTTGATGGAGCTGACACCCAAAAGGTTTTGAGTTCTGATCTACCACTGCCGGGAGTTGCATCGGAGCTCCATACATAAATACAAATAAGTTTCTTTTTCTAAAAAAAACTATGGATGACTGTAGCGTACGTGGATATTTTAAGCAACAATAATGCAGCGCTGGATCGAGAGCATATTCCAAAGTAAGAACGAATTGATCTGATCAGGCCCTATATTTAGAGCTTCCGACACATGAAATCATGCATGCATGGCCGCTATCTAGCTTATCCGATTTAGCTGAAGGTGACGGCAGGAACGTGACTTGCTTAGAAGATGGAAGCTTCCCCACTGTATATATGCAACTATGCATGATGCGAATAGCCTGTAAAAGAATGCTAATATACAAGCATCACGTAGCGAACTACCGGTTGGTACACATGCAAACTTCTCGACCAATTTTCTGCCCTTCGTAGGGCATCCAGATCTAGATCATTCGGCCATTTTTCAATTTGGTGCACGTAAATACATCACTTGTTTTAATTTCCTTTTCTTTTTCTTTACAAGAGGGGCCGCTCCAACTAGCTTACGGCTGTGGTTTCGGCTGTTGGTTAAAACTACACTGTACCGACTATTAGTTTTTCCTAAGCCATTCAATTAAAGAAAAATAAAAAGTGAGAAAATAAAAACACCGGTATATCACCACGAATAATACAAAGAAAAAAGCAAAAGCAAATAGTTGAAGTCACCACCTGAGGCTATATGCATTGTAAAAGAACAAACTTTCCCCGCTCGTTTCGGCTTGAGCTTCTGGCTTATTTTTCATTATTCCTAAATTTCGTCTATTTCTGGCTTTTCAGCTTTTTTTGAATTTTTTTGCCGGTTCTTTTTCTGTATTCATTTGCATTACATATGATGGGCTAACCTATTTTTTCTATTTTTAAATTTAATTATGCCAAATAAATCATCATCAGTTATAGTGTAATTTCAGCCCAAATGAGTAGGTTGTTGATATGGTAGCTTCAGCTGACGTATCACTATTCTCTTTTCTAAGACCACTACCTTATGATAGCTTTCACTTTGGATGCCCTAACTAACCAGACTTCGTCTGTGAGAAGTTCAGAATAACAGAAGGAAACCATTTTGACTCACGGGAAGTGAGCCAGTAACTCCTACATAATTAATATCGGAATCATTGTACAGAATGTGCCCAACCACCGATGAAGATGCTAAATTAACCACACTTGCAAAAGGAAAACTGACCCTGTGACCCATCCACGCTGCCTGCAAACGTCTGAGCTCAAGAAACCACTCGTTCCGGTCAGATGTCCACATGCTACTACTAGCTTAATTACTCAGATGCAAAGCACAAAGTCAGAGCTCAGATGCGTGCTGAGTTGTGCTCGCATGTTCTGCACGAGCGCACTAATGCAAACAAACCCTGCGATTCTTCCGAACCCTCTGACTTCCGGACGTATAAATAGACGTGCAAAGGAGCGTCTCCAACTCACTACCGCAGCATCCACTTCAGTGTCTTGCCACTTGCCACATACGAGGGTGCAAGCGAGCTTGTCGTCTACAGAACGATGGCTAGGGTTGCGATTTGGATCTCGTGCGTGCTCCTCCTCCTGACCGCGACCTGCCAGGGGCTCAAGGTCGGGTACTACAACCGCAAGTGCCCCCCGGCGGAGTACATCGTCAGAGACGTCGTCGGCAAGGCCATCGGCTATAACCCCGGCGTCGGCGCCGGCATCATCCGCATGGCCTTCCACGACTGCTTCGTCCGGGTACGCACTTAATTATGATCTCTTCATACTTCACAGCAATGTACGTATCAAATGAACTGTGCATGCGTGATCGAGCACCTAATTATTGTTAAGTGTTTGCACGTTGTTCTTGGAATTAATGGGATTGTATTGTACCTGCAGGGTTGTGACGCATCCGTCCTGCTCGACCCGACCCCGGCGAACCCGCAGCCGGAGAAGTTCGGCCCGCCAAACTTCCCAAGCCTACGCGGCTTTGAGGTGATCGACGCGGCCAAGGTGGCGCTCGAGAAGGCCTGCCCCGGCATCGTCTCCTGCGCCGACATCATCACCTTCGCCGCCCGCGACTCCGCCTTCTTCCTCAGCAACTACAGGGTTAACTACAAGATCCCGGCCGGCCGCTTCGACGGGCGCGTATCCCTCGCCAGCGAGACCCTCGACTTCCTGCCCCCGCCAGTCTTCAACCTCTCGCAGCTCATCGACAGCTTCAAGGTCAAGAACCTCGACCTTGACGACCTCGTCATCCTCTCCGGCGCGCACACCATCGGCCGGTCCCACTGCTCGTCCTTCTCCGACCGCCTCTCCCCGCCCTCCGACATGAACCCCGCCTTGGCCACTCTGCTGAGGAAGCAGTGCCCGGCGAACCCCAACTTCACCAACGACCCCACGGTGCCGCAAGACATCGTGACGCCCAACATGATGGATAACCAGTACTACAAGAACGTGCTCAAGCGCAACGTGCTGTTCGACTCCGACGCGTCGCTGCTCACGTCGCGGGCGACGTCGAGGAAGGTCTTGGAGAACGCCTTCATCCCCGGGAGGTGGGAGAGGAAGTTCGCCAGGGCGATGGTGAAGATGGCCGGCATCGAGGTGAAGACCGCCGCCAACGGCGAGATCAGGAGGATGTGCAGGGTCGTCAATTAATTAAGACGGTTTGATCGGCCGGTCCAACGACCGAGAAGCTGCTGTTTGCAGTAGACTACCGTTCACTGTGTGTTTTGGGTTTAGTGACACCGTTCATGTTGCAGTATCTTATTGGTTTTGTTACATTTTTTCTTTAGAAGAACGTTGTTTCATTCTTTCTCCTCGTTTTAGCTGATCGGCGTTGTTGTATCTATTTATTATTAAAATAAAGGTAAAAGAAGTCACTACTTTCTAAGGGTTAGAAATTTCTATATTAATTGAAAAAAAGAGAAAGATTCACAGTATTGATCGTGGTGGGTCCGGATTATAACGGCCTAGATTTAAAAAGGTCAATATCTAATACAATCCAAAAAATAAAAACTGGCAACTTGATTTATATACGAATTCCTAAGTAAAAACCTCTAATTAAAATAACTCAAAATAAAAATTAAACAAAAGTTGGCAATTGGATTTGTATATGAATTACAGCAAAAAAACTAAAATTTGGTCAAAAAAATAAAATTAGTATTTGCAAAGCACAACGTGATCCAACAAGACAGCTTTGCGCTACGATGTGACCTAATGACATGGCTTTGCGCAGCAACGCAACGCAAAGCGCAGCACAGTTCCTCGCTAGGCCCACTACCTCGCAGACACCAAATCAGTTTCAATCGAATTACGCTCCAACTGCGTCTGCCGATCCACATCATTATTTTAAGTACTACCCCAACAGCGCAATCCTGCATCACGACTACAATAATACCTCCTTCAAATGGAGAACTAGTAGAATGAGATCCGCAGGCTTGCAAGGGTTGCAGCAGCCCATGACGACCAAATGGAATGTGCTAGAAGGCCACCTCCCCACAATGGCGCCCCCTGTAACAGCAACCCCTACCTCAACATTCTAACCGAGCACTCGCCGCAAGAACCACGCGAGAGAGACACTGCCCCTTTGTTGGTGCAGGGACATATGCATGTTCTTCAAGTGCAAGCAGCGACTCAATCTCGGCATCTGCTACTGGGGTTGTGCAAACTACGCATTAGAGTATCTCGATCGCCGTTAGGACACAAACCGCTACCGATAACCAGTAAGGACCTTCTACAATCTATTCTCGTAACATTTCTCTCCGCAAGTGCATGCTAACATGCTCTCCCGTCTACCCATAGTCTCCGGATCCACTACGTGCCTACCGTAGTTGGATCGACTAAGAGATCCACTAGCATGACCAGTGGCGTCTTGACTGCGGGGAGTAAGAAGCCAAGACCCACCGTGAGATCCATGCAATAGTTCGAGCCATTCATAACAACCCCCTGCCGGCCATATTGTTCCTTTATGCACATACATGTATTCTGGCATTAGTCGGATGCTTCTGTCACAATGTGCCATAGTAGTATCGATGTTTACTTAAGCAATTACCAGAAGCACTATACCATATAACCACATCGTATGTGCTGAACGGTTGGGTGACATGACCTATCGTCCGACTGTTTGGTAACTGCATCTCTGTCACCCAACGGTACAGCTACTGCTTGCATATCGCTTAGCCGTTGGGCGATAGGGTTTAGTTGCCCAGCAGTTAAGCTACAAGAGTCACTTTTGTAAAAAAAAAAGTAGATATAATTTTGTATTTTTTAATAAAAAAGAATTATTTAAAAAAAATAGCCAACTCTCCGTGACCAACAAGCCGACGAAACTTCCTCGCTGGCCACTTGGCTCGCTCGCAAAGTCCAATCGCAGCGTGACAAATTGACAATCCATTCAATTCAATGTGCTGATCGCAATGCATTTTGCTGTTTTCTCACAGTTGCATGCAATGCAGGTATTTGAACTTCAAACATCAACCTCGTGTTGCGTTGCGTGTACTCCATCCAGAGGTGACCGGAACAGTGAGTCAGAGATCATTGGGTTGTTGAAATAGTGAAAGAAGGTGACCGTTGAGTGACTAGTAGAGACATGACTGCATGAGATGAGCACTGGTACACTCATCACTCATGAGGTGAAAACAAGATTATTTTATTTGAGCTAAAGAACGGCGACTATATTTTAATGGGAGGATTCTGAGATCGTACGTGTGTACGTGGACTTTAAATGTATAGATGATTTGGACATCGATGTTAGTATATATGTATATTATTATAGTTAGTATTT
Organism: Dendrocalamus latiflorus; assembly: GCA_017311315.1. Taxonomy (NCBI): domain Eukaryota; kingdom Viridiplantae; phylum Streptophyta; class Magnoliopsida; order Poales; family Poaceae; genus Dendrocalamus; species Dendrocalamus latiflorus. The sequence continues at coordinate 33,620,619 of CM029630.1, forward strand.
ACGTATGTTATTTAAATCCTCTTTTTCTTACTCGAGAAATTTTATTATAGGATGTAAGGTTTTTAACGACACAATAATATTGTATCTGTAAGATATCGAGAAAAAATTATTTTGCCCCTAAAATATTGACATGCTCATGTTTTTACACAATTAATTTATTTTTAACTAGATTTTTAACGAGACTGGTACAAGAAGAATGAACATGACGACCGCTGCCGCCTAGTTACTTAGGGCTGAGCTAGGGCCGGCATGGTACAGAACCAGCATGGCGGGCTTTGAGGCGTGCCTAGACCTGACTGGAGGTGAGGCGGACCAACACGACACAGCATGATGGATGGCTGAACCAAGTTGGCACGGCATGACCCGGCTCGAAGCATGCCAAGCGCACGGCCAAGTCCCACCCGTACATCTGACTCTGAGCTCAAAAAACCGCTCGTTCCAGTCAGATGTCCACCTGCTACTACTAGCTTAATTACTCAGATGCAAAGCACAAAGTCAGAGCTCAGAACTCAGATGCATGCTGAGTTGTGCTCGCATGTTCTTCACTGCATCTCTAGGGAAGAAAATTCAGTGTGGGAGAGCCTTAGCTGAGGCTCTCCTCATCCACTATTAATTTAATAAATTCTATGCTAGATAAATGGTGATAAAAAGGGGCCTCAGCTGAGACCCATCCTGCAGAAAAGTGCTTTCATCTCGGGTGTGAGACAAGAGAGAATATGCACTACTGCACTGCCTGATTAAGAAATGCAGACAAACCCTGCGATTCTTCTGAACCCTCTGACTTCCGGACGTATAAATATATAAATAGACGTGCAAAAGGAGCGTCCCCAGTTCACTACCGCAGCATCCACTTCCAGTGTCTTGCCGCTTGCCACATCTGTACTCGGAGACCGCAAGCGAGCTTGTCGTCTACAGAACCATGGCTAGGGTTGCGATTGTTATGAATATTGTGTGTATTGATATGAGATCCAAAGGGTTATATATATAGGAGAGTACAAGAGGATATGTCATATAGAGATAAGACATATATGGAATAGAATACAAACTATATATCCTAATACAACTCTATCTCTAATACCCTTAACACCCCCCACAAATACAAGGCGTATGCAATAGCATTGCATTTGAAAAAGGGTTAATACTAAAACAAGAAAAATCCGACATCCGAGTCGTGATAAAGTCGTCGTTGCGTGCAGTCGTTGAATAAACTGTCAAATCAAGCCGAAGAGGAATAGATAGAAGCATGACGGCGCAGATCGAAGCCTGAGACGGCGGCGGCGCAGTGCACAAGAAGCGCAACGGAGGCGCGGTGCAGAAGAAGCGCGGCGGCTTTAAAAACTCGGGGCGGCGGCTCAAAGAGAAGCGGCGGCATCATAAAGACTTCTACGATCTGCAGCGGCTCAAGGAAAAGAGCAGCGGGTGCTGCCATGCAAAAGAAAAATTCCTACACTTCTATGACTGACAATAAATTCGTGGACTCGCACGGCTTGGACGAACAGAACAAAAACTACGGACTTGGATGGACGCAATGGAAGACTTACGAGAAAAAAAAACTCGAAGACTGACTCAGGAAATCGGGAGCAGAAAATCCCACTCCCTCAAAACCCATTCTCTCTCTCTTTTTTTCGGTCAAGCTGACCGACTGACCGACCGGTCGGTTTACAAAACCGACCGAAGCACACACCTAAGCGCCGAAACCCAGAGCACCTAGGGTTTCTTCACCGCGGAGGCGACAAGCGGCGGCAAGAATCCGGCGTCGGCGTCGGCGGTCCGAGAAGAAACCGCCTTCGGCAACGACCCGACGGGCGACGAGCGGCGACGAGACTCCGGTGGCGGCGTCGGTGGTCCGAGAAGAAGAAGAAGCCTTCGGCGACGGCCCGGACCCGCCCAGTGCGCGCGAAAGACGGCGGCCGACGGCAACGACGTTGTGTCGGCGGAGACGGACTAAGGAGCGGTCGGCAACGGCCCTCACAGCGCGCGCGAAGACGGCGGCCGACAGCAACAGCGACGCGTTGGCGGAGGCGAGCCGAGGTGTAGAAGCCGTCGGCGGCAGTTGAGACGCCTGCGGTGCGGATGACGGCTCGGCGTCCTCGGGCGAAGAGACCGACGGATCCGGCCAGAGGCGACCGGATCCAGAGATAGTCGGCGACCCGAGGACGGCGGCTGAGGGAGAGGACCGGATCTGGGCGAAGAAGAGCCAGCCCGAGCAGAGGGATGGCCAGATCCGACTGCGGTCCAGCGTCGGCCCGGCGATGATCCGGTGGCGGCGGCCAGCAAACACGGGCATCTTCGAGAGTGCCGTCGGTGGTACCGTATGGCCGGCGAGCAGCGCGAGCACGACGGCCGGGAGAGGTGGCCGCCCCCGGGAGAGGAGATCGATCCTCCCGGGGGCAGGGGCAACAGCGGAAGTAGATTGAGGTTAGGGTTTCAACCTAAACTCTGATATCATGTTATGAATATTGTGTGTATTGATATGAGACCCAAAGGGTCATATATATAGGAGAGTACAAGAGGATATGCCATATAGAGATAAGGCATATATGGAATAGAATACAAATTATATATCCTAATACAACTCTATCTCTAATACCCTTAACAGCGATTTGGATCTCGTGCGTGCTCCTCCTCCTGGCCGCGACATGCCAGGGGCTCAAGGTCGGGTACTACAACCGCAAGTGCCCCCCGGCGGAGTACATCGTCAGAGACGTCGTCGGCAAGGCCATCGGCCAGAACCCCGGCGTCGGCACCGGCATCATCCGCATGGCCTTCCACGACTGCTTCGTCCAGGTACGCATTCAATTATGATCTCTTCATACTTCACAGCAATGTATCAAATGAACTGTGCATGCATGATCGAGCACCTAATTATTGTTAAGTGTTTGCACATTGTTCTTGGAATTAATGGGATTGTATTTTACCTGCAGGGTTGAGACGCATCTGTCCTGCTCGACCCGACCCCGGCGAACCCGCAGTCGGAGAATGAAAAGCCCCAAAATTTCAAAATCCAAAAATTTGTGATTTTTGCTGAGTTTTTGAGTGAATTCTAAAAACTTTCCCTTTTTGGAAAGTTTCCCCGGAACGCGCTTTCCTCTTTTGGCGATTCCGCTTTCTCCAGCTCCTTGGCGCCTTTCCCCTCTCCCTGCTTTTTCCTTCGGCTGGCGCCCCTCTCCTTGCCGTCTCCACCCCGCGCACGCGCCTGCGCTGCGCTGCGCCCCACCGCGCCGCCCCTGGCGTCGGCTCGCCGTCGCCGGCGGTCCCCAACCGCCTTTGACCCGGTCCTCGCCTCCTGCCGCCCGGGTCCCACCTACCAGTCCCCTCCCTCCTCCTCTCCTTCTGCCGCAAGCCGCGCCATCGCCCGCGCCCGGAGCTCACCTGCTCCCGTCGCTCGCATTAACTCTTGACAGTGCCCTGTCACCGTCCATTGCGCGGAGGAGACTCGCCACTAGCTCCCTGTCCACTCCTGTTGACTACCGTGGACGCGCCCGTGCCTTCTCCTCCTCGGATTCCCTCCCTTCCGCCCGAGCATAAAAGCCGGCCCTCTTCTCCCTCGCGCTCCCTTGCTTCCCAAGCTCCCCCACCGCTTTTACTTGCTTGCCACCACTCCGGAGAACCTCCACGCGCAGCCGATTGAAGCCCCGTTGTCCGGGGCTCCGCCGCTATCGTCCCCTGCGCCGGCGACCCCCGTAGCCCAATCTCCCGCTCCCCTTCCCCATTCTCCAATTGCATCTCACCAGAGCTTCTCCTCAGTGAGCTAACCACAATGGTGGACCTTTTTGGACAGGTGCTCGTCTGTGGAGCGCCGCCGTCGAGCCTCCCCGCCGGCCGATCCATCCTCTCCGTGGCCAGCCCACTCCAGAGCTTCCCAGCTTAAACTGCCGCCGCCAACGTGAGTCTCTTGACCCCCTGTCCGTGTGACCGTGGCCGATTGAGCTCTCTCGCCGCCGGTGACCCCCTCCGCCACCATATAGCCGAACCTCTCCCATCTGTCTCCCGCTCCCTCCGTTGTTTCCCTCCCTCTCCAAAGCCCCAAAACGGGTTGCCTGCGTCAAGAGCTACCCGTAGGTGCCCTTCTCTACCGCCAGCGAGCCCCCAGGCGCCCAGGCCGCCGCCGCCGCACCTCTGGCCCAGGCGCACTGTAGCGGCTGGAGGAGGAAGACGACCCCCTCCCCCGCTACGTGGCCGCATCTCGGCCGTCTACCTCAGTCGGTGCCGTTTGTCCGCGAGCGTCGGATGGACGTTTCTCCACCGCCGTCCGATCCTCATAACCGCACCGCCTCTCGTCCGTCGGATCAGCCCGTCGTACCGTTTCGCCACCTTCCTCGCACCCTCGCCGTCCGATCTCCACCCGCCTTGATCCGGGCCGTTCCCTTCCCCGCATCTCCACCGCCCGCCAACACCACACGTCGGCCATCCGGGCCGCGTGGGCGCGCGCTGGCGTGGGCCGCCTCCCCTCGGCCCGCTCCTTTCCCGCGCGAGAGCGCGCGCGCTGGGCCGCGCCGGCCTCCCGGCTGCGCAGGCCGTCCCTTGTGCCGGGCCACTGTAGCAAAGAGGCCGGTTCGATTACTGTTCAAATATTTTTCCCCGAGTTTATCAATTTCTAAAATCCCAGAAAATTCAAATAAATTCTAGAAAATCCCAGAAAATCCCAAAAATTCCTAAATTTCACCACTTTGCTCCAAATAATGTCCTGAACCCATTTTTGGCCTCCACTTCCACAAATTCATTCCAGATAAATTTCTAAAATTCCATTTGAAGGGTTTATGCATTTTACTCCTTTTTAAAATAGTTTATTTTTCCTCGCTTGATTAGGCTCAAGCTGGATTTAATTATTTTATGTGTTTGCGCTAGAGTCGGAGATTCCGGAAGTTCAAATACAGGCTCAGGATCCAGACGTTCCTTCGTTCGAGTTAGCTGAGATCATCCGGATTGACGGCAAGTCTCAAATCCTTTGATCATGTTGCAACCCATTGTTATCTAATTATGCTATTATGTTATTTGCATTGAGCTAGTTGTGAAATGTTAATTTAAAATAAAATAAAATGTTTAGAATGACCTGTTAAGTAGTTAATCCTACCACCGACAAATGCCATGTTAAACTTGTAGCCATGCCTTTGTAACCCTAGAAATAATTATCTGTTAATCTAGATAACTGTAAGATATTATTATCACTCAAAAGTCTTATACTAATAAGGTCGTGGCAGCGAGCCAACAGAATTTGTAAAACCCGACTCTAAGGTAGGGTGGTATGGGACACCGTATCTTAGAGCGGAGAGTGCCGGCGTGCACAAGGTAGGGTAAGGGGGTTGTGGTGCATCGCAAGATGATTATTCACCCATCTCTTACCCTAGGATTGAAGGAAGGGGGGTTGTGGCGCATCGCAAGATGATTATTCACCCAACTCTTACCCTAGGTTGGGTCGCGGGCCTGGTAAGGTTGCGGGCCATGTGAAAATATAAGGACTGAAACCCTTACGCTGAGCAAATGTCACAGCAACCGCTCAACCACATGTGTTGACTTGTCAACCCTGGTTTAGTACCTGCTCAACTTAAGTGAAACCCCGCATTGGGAGTCGGTGCAAGACAACGATAGGTCTTCACAACTCGGGTCCGGCTTTTCGCGCTGGCCAGCGGACGCCCGAGGGTGTGCGGGATTATTATCTATCGGGTGGAGTGTATACCAAGGGTTGAGCAGCGAAAAGACCCGGTTCCTTAACTCAGTCATGAGGGTTAAGGGTGCGTGTGGGTAAAGCTGAGCAAACTCTGCAGAGTCTAATAAAATGGTATTCGAATACGCCGTGCTCCCGATTATCGGAGCTGTGTCACTCGGGTGATTCCAGCAGCAAAGCTTAAGTAGTTTTGTAAATGTTTTAACTTGTTTAGGTTGGTTAATTAACTCTTCATGAAAACCCCTGAGATCTTAAGAAGTAGTTTTGGGCCCGTTTTATCAAAATGTTTGCAAATAAAACTGCATCCACCAAATGTAATAAACCAAGTATACTCCTTTCCCTTGATGTTCCGTGCATGTAGTAAGATAGAATCCCTTTGGGATTTGCTGAGCCGGTTGTTGGCTCACGGCTTGCTTTTGCCTTTCTTTAGAGGATCAAGACGAAGGTGGAAGTCTCCCCGTTGAGGAAGTCCCGGAGGGTCTCTTCTTCGACGAGGACCCGTGGCTTTAGGTCTTGGCCGCGCTCAAGCGGATCTTGGAGTTTTTGTGATGTAATTATGCTTTGGGCTTGCACGCCCCGCTGTGGAAAATCGGATGCTAATCCTTATGTAAAGTATATGCTGGACTTTTGTTGTAAGCATGCAATGGTATACTCTTGCGCGACGTTCCATAACTGTTCATGCGTGAATAGTTGCGGAATGCCGTGTCCGTGCGCGCCCCTGGAAACGGGGGTGTTACAGAGAAGCTCGACCCGCAGGGACGGATCTAGGATTTTACATCAATAGTGTGACCATAAATTTGAAAACTAACGATCACAGCTTCTAGTAAATAAATAATACGCTAGAAAATGTACATAATTTAATAGCATTACATTATAACGGTAAATTAAGGTAACAAAGTTATAGAAACGAACCAATTTGGATGAGCTCCCATATTAATAAAAAAACAACCAAACAATTAAACAATGTAGATATAAGCATAAGCTGATATCGTTCGGTTTTTTGGGCAAACAAAAATAACATCCAGCTTGTTAGCCACGGGATGACGGGAACCTTGTTACTGTTAGCCACGGGAAAACAATGATGAAGCTTGGTCAAGCATCATAACTATTAACTAACATGAAGGCCTGAAGGGAAGAGATAGACAAATACCTTCTCTTTCTCAAGCTCCTGGATTTGAGACCAAAAATCTTCAACTTCAAGCCTGTCAAGTACTCAAGCAGACGAGTGATGGGATCACGGGACGGGTGCTTCACTGGTCACTGCTTCTGCTGCCTGCTGTGCTGGTCGCTGGACTGGCCGCCGGAGACATGGGAAACGCAAGAGTCAAGGAAACGCAAGAGCCGACTCTTCGTGCTTCTCCACGGAAACGCAAGAGTCAAGGTCTCAAGGAGACATGGGCTATAGGGCCTGTTTGGTAGAGCTCTACCAACTTCAGATCCACCCAGATTCACCAGATCCACCCAAATCCACCGTGGAGCAGCTCCACCATGGATTTAGGTTTCATCCAAGTGTTTGGTACAGCTCCAGCTCTGAGTTTGCTCTCGTCTATCTCACTGACACCTGGGTCCACACGTCAGGTTCCCGGCATCGGGCCTACACGTCAGGTTCCACACCTGGGCGCCGGGAAGTCTGAAGGCTTCGACGGGGCCGAGGTCGTGCTTGTGCGAGGGCCGTCGCCCGCACCCAGGGCGGGCGCGGCTTCGAGGCCGAAGACACTGAGTAGGCCGAGGGCTTCGACCGGGCCGGGGTTCGGGCATGCCCTACCTCGCGCTCCAGATATTTATGGGCGAAGCCGACTTGGTCGGCTGCCCTTGGCGGCCGAGACTCGGGAAATGCGTCGCGCGATGTGGCGCCAGCGCGGGAAGATGGTTGCTTGGTCCGGGAGTGCGCTTTAATGACACCTGGAATCGCGCCGGCCTTTGTCAGGGGTAGGCTGGTACGGCTGCCCCGCCTGCCCCGCACTGGATGTGGGCACGTGGCCGGCTGTAATTGGAGCGTCGTGGGGTGCCAGCGTTCCCACGACCACGGCCGTTCGCCTCTTCCCTAGGAAAAGTGGCCACGCGGCGGAAGTGTATGTGTGCATTGGGCGCTGAGCAGCCACCTACCGCCGCCTGCCGCGGTTTCCAGCGGTTGCACCGCCCGGTCAGCCGAACCGCTGTCATTCTGTCACTCGATCTTCTGCCTGTAGGGGAGACGAGGGGCTTTATAATCCGCCCCTGTGGGCATGCAGTCGTTCCCCTTGGCTGCTTGATCGCTTGTGCGTTCCTTGCTATTCCTCTTGCACCCCCTGCTGCTAACCTTGCCTTCGCGCCTGCCCGCCGCCGTGAGAGAGATGGCTGCGGCACGACGGAACCAACCAAAACGGATTCCAGGGCGTCGGCCGCTCCTTGGGGAGAGAGGAATCGGACGGATTCGTCCAGCTGTGACCGGCGGCGAACCGGGCGGCGGCCGAGACAGGGGAGCAAGGGCGCCGGCGGCTGGGGCCATTGGAGTTCGATTCCTTGACGGAGAAGCATCTACGGGCCTTCTTGAACTCACCTAGAGCGCTAGCTGTGGCCGAGGTGGAGCAGGGCAGGCCGGCGGCGAGAGGGGGCTTGGCGGCGAGGGTGAAGACGGCGGCGGCTCGCTGGGGAGAGCGGCGGGGTCCGGCGAGGTTGGTGTAGGGACCCAGATATTAACATCCGGATTCCTCTGTGATTACTGCACTATTCCCTGGATCAGTAGATAGTGCTCACAGTCACAGTAATGAATATCAAAATACATATCATGCGGAAGCGAAAAATTTAATAGTAGACTTACTCATGGGCCGATTAGGCCGAAATCATTAAATTGCAGCAGCGGAAGAACGAAGCACACAGATGGGACCTTCAGGACATGCCCACAGGCAGCCAACTGGAGGTTCGCGACCTAGCTCTTGACATCTTCATCTTCTCTGCCAGCTTGTCCAATCTTGTTGCTGCGGTGTAGTGACTTGATTCCTGATTCTGAATTTTGCCGCAAAAGCGAGCGTGAGCACTCCGACCCCGTGCTCCGCGAGCCAATACACAGAATGCAAATAAATAGTATGCATGGCTTAACAAAGGAGAGGCTCGGGCTATTTTGTTTTGTGTAGAGTGCTTTTGAATACAATTAATTAAAAAGCCCTATGACTTAGCAATTTTGGAACAAATCATAATGTATCAGGAAATGCATTATTAATATCGATTCAGATTCCATCCACCGTTACATGGCATCTGCACCATATAGCAATTTCTTCAGCGTTATAGCCGCTTAACTTACCACTGGGACGACACCCAGGACAATTCCAAACCAGGGCAGTCCTTCGCCCTTCACTTTTCCATTCCCACCTACAAAACATTTTTAAATAGAACTATATCTGGTTAAGTTCCCATGTCCGCCCTTGACCGTGGGCACGGCTATTCGAATAGTTTTGACTCTGCAGAGTTTGTACACTTTCACCACAAGAGACAATCAACTCGTTGCCCCACACGATTCCCTAGTCATGTGGTTGAGCAGACCATCACAGTGACTTTTCAAAGTATCTAGTCCTTTCTCTCATCCCACTATATGGGCTTCTCCCATTTGCGATGGGTCCCATCTAATTGCACGGGATGTTTCTCACTGCTACTAGCGTACGGGCTCCCCTCCCCTCTGCGCTAGTACGACTGAGAAACTTCACCCTACCTGGTGTCCCTTCAGGCCCCCTTGCCATAGCATAACCCCATCAATCCACTACCAGTGAGATGAGTCCGGGATTTCGATAAGTCTACTTAGCCAAGTTGTACTTTACAGACTTGTGGTTGTACTGTTTTACACGGGTTGACATGACAAGATTCAGTCCTTATTGGTATCTGGGCGGTTCTACCACAAACCACACTCTCGTGCACCGCTGCACCATACCCCCGAACCATCCGCCCAGATAAATAAGCAAGTTGAGGTTTTTGGGAGCATAAAATAACAATGTCAACAAATATCAGTCATTTCCACCATGACTGCCCAACCAATTTTTCTCAGGGTTAAAAGTGATGCTTGGGCGCTCTCGCGCCCATGATTATCTAAGCGATACTAAGCAAGGCATATTTTTAGGGACTTATTTTCGAAAGGTTACTATTATAATTTTGCTACGGCGACAAGGTTCACACATTCAAATATTCCAAAGGAGGTGTAGTATTAATCAAGCAACACTGGACATATAACTAAGATCTTAAGTTAAACATGGATTTGCATATAAAATAACAGCATGCAATTTGATAATTTAAACAGAAATAATTTGCGAAAAATGTAGGTTCAACATGATCAAAGTATTGACTCGCCTGGCGCGGTTTACCGCGGTCTTGGGCTCACACGATGCCTTCTCTTCAGTTTTCGGCGCTTATCTTCAACTTGAGCTTGATCTCGCTTGATCCGTTGAATCTTCACGGCTTCCAACTTCTAATTACGCAACTAGCGACTGAATCCAAATGAAAGCACATAACTCAAAAGATGCAAATAAATCCGAATAAACTCATCTTTTGCTTCATTATAAGTTAATAGGTGATTTGGGTGATTTGTGGCAAGGTCGGTGGTAGAAAACGATGCCTCGATCTTTTACCAGCAGTTTCCTTTATTTATTTTTATATTTATCAAGGAAGTTACATGAGTTAGGATGAATGTATGAGTAGGTATCATTTTGTCGAGCGCTACTTTCCTGGGCATCTTGGCTTACCGGATAAATTTTAGAGTCTAGTGCATATCATTTTATGTTATGTTAATTACCCATGTTAGTGGTTACATGTTCAATTTAGAATATTTAAGTTTGTGAGATTATTTTGAATCTTGACGACCTAGGGCTATTATATTAAAATATGTCATTAGGGTTTTATCAACGGGGCATGATGAATATTGGGCATGGATTTCAATTGTGACCAAGGGTAATCCTTAGTTTAGAGCCCTAATTTCATGTCTAGACGTAATGTTCAAACCTTTAACTTTATTTGGAAATTCTTTTCAATTATGATTTTTATTTAATTTGAATACCTAACCGAAGAAATTTGTCTTTATAAATGCCTTTAATTAGTATTTAGGCTTTGGGTTATTTATTCAAACAGTATTACTTATTCGTATATAACAACTAATCCGCATGTAAATATTAAGCAGTATGGTTTTATGACCTAATTAACGTTATTAGCTTTTCTATGTTATTCCTAGTTATGCCTAGTATCACCGACATCCTATTACATAATAGAGAGATTATTTCAGTTGTGGACGACCCATGGCTATTACATATATATATGTACATATATATTTTGTGCCTATATATTAGTACGCCCTTTTAATTCGGAGTTGCTATGGAAATTGCTAATATTGATATCTTATGCCTTTACTTACCACTAGACACAATTCAATCCTTTTTTTTTGTGATTGACCGAACCTACTGCTCATGATTATCTCTTGTTATTGTTGCTAATTTAAAGCTACCGGTTAAACTTTTATGTCCGACAGTATGTTAATGGTAGTGTCTTTATCATTAATAGAGTCTATATTAAGTACAAAGTTTTGCTAATATTATATATCATCCCCATTTTACTAACTATTTTAGTATATTTATATATATTTTGGGAAGCCTTCTAATTTAGATGGACACCCTGTCCAGATGCTGTTAATGTTTTGGTTTAATGCGTACATAAATTTCTGGTAATCTCACACTAATAATCACAGCTCCCTTGATTTATTTCTTACATAATTCTCTAATTTAGTTTGAGTATTATAGTTGACAAAGAATCCTCATTATTGCTAGGGTACATGATTAACATTTATGTTTTAACTATGTGGTTATGATTTGCTCTTTAGAAGGTTTTCATTTGCTAACTCTTTATTCCATGAAAGCATAGCCTAACAAGGTTTTACTCAATTTCTTAATATGCCCTTGATTAATAGTTAAACTTTAAAACAAATATTCAACGCACATTAGTTGCTAACATATGTTGTTTGGTCTATGATTAATCATTTACTAAGCTCATCTTTATCCTGATAAATTTTAGTATTATTTGTGGATTAGTCCCATATTGCTCTTGATTTTCCTTTACTGCAGTCGGCTAGCAAAATATCAAAAACTTAATCTACTAACAGTGGCGGGCTGGGTGATCGAACCCGGGTCAGTGCATTGAGAGAGAGCACTGCTATCATGTTACCTGCTTAGGAAGGAGTGGTGTTGCAGATGAACCCGTGCAGAAGAAGCCCAAAACAGAGAAGGTAGGAGGCGGGTACGGACGGCGGTGTCGGCGGCGAGGGGCGGTCGGAGAGGAGCGGGCGGTGAGCAAAACGGACTCCCGGTGCCGAGATGGACCCGATGGCAATGTCAGCGGAGACCGGGGAGCTCCGAGGCGGACCGGCGGCGTGTGGGGGCGGCAGCTTGGGGAGGGCTTCGGCGCCGGCGAGGTACGGTGGCGGGGAGGCTCCGACGTGATGGGGAGAAGCTTCACGATGTTCTGGAGAAGCTCTAGCCTGAATGAATCGGCTCGGCGAGGCTCCAAACGGCGGATTGCCGGACGGCCGGAGTTTGGGGAAGGAAATGAGCTCGCCGGCGATTGGGGTGCTCGGGGCCCGATTGTTTGCTGTGGGAGAGAGATTGAAGTGTGGGGAGGTCCATGGAGGCTTCGGCGGCTCTTAAAGGTGGAGGACTGAGCTGGCCTTGGGACTTCGCCCGTGCGGTTGCGTCGACGAGCAGCAGAGCAGGCGGCGGGGCAGGGTGGAGATCCTGCGCAAAGGATATGGCATGATGGCCCTGAGCAGCAAGGGGGTGGCGAAGGGAGCTGGCACTGCGCACGCGTGATGCGACCGAGCAGGGAGGGGGCGAGAAAAAGAGGGGCAGTGGCAGAGCTCGGTGGCGCGGGCAAGAAAAAGAGGTGGCGGCAGGGTACCTCGGCCTGGAGCGGTCAGGATGGCGGTGCCCGCTGGTCCGAGCCAGGTGCTTGCTGGTCCGAGCGTGGGGTCGTCGCGCGGGCCGGGCTGCGGGCGAGCGGCGAACGCGTGCGGGAGCTTCGGCCCGGGGAAAAAGAGAGTGGGGAGGAAGAAAAACAGTGAGAGAGGGGAGCCGGGCTGGCTGGGGCAGGGGATGAACGGGAAAAAGGGGTTGGGGACTGGCTCGAAGGAAACAGGGAGGTTGGGCCGGTTCGGCCGGCAAAGCATCACCCCTCCTCTTTTTTTTGTATGTATTGCATGTGTGTACATATATACAGATTTACATACATGTATATATATGTTTTATTTATTTCTAATTTTTGTACTTGTGTATATATATTTATTTTATTTACACATATACTCTGGTATATATTATATACTTTTATTCATTTGCACATTCATATGGTATACATATTTGCATATAGCTTCTATAGTTACTTTTGTTTTCTTTTTATACTATTATTTTCAAGATGAAACTTTTATATTTTGTTTACTCGGTTTTCCTCTTGGATCATCTCTCAAATTCATATTTAAAAATTTCGAGTTTCAATTATTTGCATATTCTCCTTGTTACATTTCTAATTTTTGTTTCTCAGTCTTTCTTCAATTCTTGGAAATCTCAATCGAATTTTTAGAAAAATACATAAACTCCAGACGCTAATAAAATATATTGCAAAAATAATTCAGAAGCCTCATATTTTTAGATTTTAAATTTTTGGGATGTTACAGTTGGGGACGTGCTCGGGGTGCCCTGGTGGTGCTCCGAGTCCGGGGCGGCGCGGCGGCCGGCCAGGGGTGGCGCGGCGGCTGGCCGAGGGCGGGCACGGCGCGCGGCAGAGGAGGTGGCGAAGCGGCGGCTGGGGGCGGTGAGGCGGCTGGCCGGAGGCGGCGGCGGCCGGCCAAGGGGCGGGCGCGGTGGAGCGGGTGGAGACGGCGCGGCGGAGAGGACGACGCAGCGACGGGAAATAAAAGAACGAACCGTTTTTTTGTGTGTAATCATTGGCATGGTGGGTAATTTTCTCCAACTCCACCAACTTGAGTTTGGTGGAGCACCCCTTGAGGTGCTCCATGGATTTGGTGGATCTGGAGCCAGATCCATGGTTTTGGTGGAGCAGATCCACGGTGGAGCTGCTGGAGCTAGAACTGTTTGGCTTGGAAAAGTAGATCCGGATCTATTTTTCGTGAATCTGGAGCTGCTGGAGCTCTCCCAAACAGGCCCATACTCAGGAGACTGGAGAGTCGTCACTCGTCAGTCATGGGCCGTCCACTGTCCGACCGTCGGCTGACGGGCCAAGCATTATCCAAATAAAAAGTTGTGGGCTACTTTTAGAGAGACATTGAAATCACATGACAGGCTAGGCTGCTGTCATCAATACAAAATAAGAGAGAGGTACACGGGCCCAGAAAAAAGCATTGCTGTCCTGTGACAGCATAGATAGCATGTGGGATCCGCCCCTGTCGACCCGCCAAACTTCCCAAGCCTACGCGGCTTCGAGGTGATCGACGTGGCCAAGGTGGCGCTCGAAGGCGGCATGGTTTTATATACTCATATACTACATGTACACACTCTCTATTATGCGAGATACTTTCTACGTTGTGAGATATGGCATAGAGAATAACTACTACTAAGAATAGAAAAGAGACTTTATACACATACACACACACATAACGGGACACAATGGTGTCAGGGCACCATAATTTTAAATACAGAAATTCAACCTAAATTCGGACATATTTTTAAAATTTTCATTTTTAATTTGGGTATATACCCATCTATAACAATTTAAATAAAACACATACCTTCGAAAAATATATTCGAATTCAAATATTTTCAACACTATTTATCACATGCATTATTGATTTTTATATATATCAGCACATACCCACAACGAAACTATCATGAAAGAGGCAACTCTAGCTTGAATTTTGGTTCCAACTCGTTTGAGCTAGTTAGCAAATTAGTTAAACTCGAGATCTAAAAAAATGCAAAAAAAAATGCACACACGATACATAGGGGAAATATTGATTTTAATCATGGTGTCAGGACAACATGGTGTCTGAGTTAATTATTATCACATACACGCGCATGCGCACAATATATATATAATTCTACAGTCCTTAGAGTACGTACTCCCACTTCTCATATACCGCTTAAATAATATTATTTTACCTTTTTATCCTTTTGAGCATACTCTATAATGATTATAAGATACTCTAATGTAAGTTCTATGAAAAATTTTATCAAAGTTCGCTTGTTATAGTATAATTTGCATATATACTCCTTTTATGTATGAAAAATAGTATATAACAAAAATAAATAGTTCCGATAAAAAAATTTTCAACCATGTTGCATTGGTCTCTCTTAGAATTAGTATTTAAATATACCACAAGTGATAAAGAGGTATAACCTGCTCGTTTAAGTGGTATATTAAAAATGGGCGTGCATATGCGTGCGCGTGTGCACACACACACATATACATATGCTAGTTACGTACCTGTGCATTGAAACGGAACTCATTTAATGTATAGAGAATCGTGTTATAGAAGAGAGATAATCTGATCAGTTGGAATGTGGAAAATGGTAAAAAGTTGAGAAAATAGAGCGGTTGAAGAAGAATGGTTGTACAACCACTAACTCGTTTTTTGATAATAGTAATGATATATATACACATATACACACATGCATGCACATAGATATACACACATATGAGGCACCTAGGTATTTAGTTATTTATATCAAAAACTGTTCGATACACGTTTATGATCGGTAAAAAAAATTAGAGTTTGGACATATATAGAGTATGTGTGCCGAATGAAGAGGCAATTTTCAAACTACTATCGTCCTCACTCCCACGTTCACTTCATCATTTCATCGTCTGTCATCTAAACGAGTAGAACTTGATACATTTGGTTCGGTTGATACTGCAATTCCAATCAAATGGCGAATTAACCGTACATCAGAGCGTAGGAGCCACACGCAGTAGCCCAGCACGATGCCATGTGCCCATCACGGCATCACCAGCCGAGGCATAGGAGGACCCAAAAACCTCCGGCCCAAACAGCATTACTAGTTTTGGTGGGCCTCGTTTGTTCAATTCCCCCGCACGGACACTCCTTAGGAGGCCCATGTCAAATGGTCCGCGGCCCAGCTCTCCACGCGGCCGAGCTGATCAGGTCCGACTCCTTGCCGCCGCTAGCCCTGCGCCCGGCGTGTCCAGACCGAGCCCACGGACTCGCCGTCAGATTGCACATCTAATCCGCGTTGTGGTACGATTTACACAGATAATACTCTAGCTTTTAAATATTTGTTTTTATAAATCTAGTAATCTCCTTGAGCTCGATATATATCTACCAAGCTTCTGTAACGTAGCAGACGACACGTATCACCTACCATAGCTACCGATTTTGGGGAGAAAGAGAAAGTTAGATTTAAAAAAGAGTGTCCGAGAACTACATTTTTTTGATAAAAATAACTACATGGCGATTTGTGTGAACAGTTTCGCGTTCTGAACGTGCGACACGTACTGGACGTTGGCTGCCACGGCCACCAGTTCACCTTAGGCAGAAAGCGCGTTACACTTCTCCTTGTTACAAACGTAGGCAATATTTTAATTCCAAATTTTACGAGAAGACAAATACAATAAAATAGTGATGCAAAACTTACTACTAACAGCAGGCTACTCATCATACTTCAGAATATACTCAAGAAAAATATAGTAACAAAGTCGTGGATGAATATACGACTTACTTGTTAGCCTGATGAAGAACAGGAAGCCGCGCAGGCTTGACGCAGTGCAGAACGTGGATGGCGCAATGCAGTGAGCGGTCGCGCAAATGTGCTGCCCAGAAACCATATTTCTGCCCCCATGCAGGTACTCTCTGCAGCAACAGTTCGGAGATAGCCGCTCTCCCTCCTTTCATATGCACGCCGGGAAGAAAGGTCGGCGAGATTCAGAAGGCACATCACAACAGCACAACAGAAAAGTAGAGGAAGAATGGAGATGCAAAATTCTCACTTTTCCTGGACGTCTCCAGGCCCTTTTAAGGGCGCTGCTGTTATTCACTAGTAACTGCTGCGTTTTAAACATAATTATGCACTGGTAACTGCCTCTTCAAATCACAAATTAAGCAGTGTGCTTATAACTGCCTCATTCAAATATTTGAATCTCATTCAAACAGAGAGAGCGAGGTACATGGTTCAGAAAAAATAAAGCCAAGTGACACGTCACGTCACGATCGCAAGTCACATTATTTTCACGCGAAAATACGCGAATACGTGCGCACGCATGTGTGTAACTAGTCAAAACTCTCCTCATACCATCTCATTCTATATATAAAGAAATAGTGAGGACTCCACTTTATAAATCGGTTTTCCTCACTTTGCCTTAGCAATATGGTACTAAATCATGTATACTTTGGAATTAAGGTTTTGGAATTAAGGAAATAGGCCAATTTCTAACACTCCTGTCGCTCGCTGGGGCCAAATTTCTGCCGGTCGGCGACCGCTAATCGCCGGCGCCGATTACTGTAGGTAGCGCCCTCGGATTGTGTGACTGCTTTTGCATAGAGAAGCTAGCTACATCCAAAGTCTCAACCACTATGTTATCCACCGTCCACCATCGCAAACCTACCAATCTTCTCCTCTTTGCGTCCATCCTTTTGGAGCTTGTTACTTCCTACGTCCTCCTATCACGGAGTTTGTATCAGCTGGCTGGTGAAGTGAACTGTCAGAATGGGTTAGCCTGGGCAAACGCGTAGAGAATGTTTCACAGAGACGATTGTTCAGCTCGCTGGCGTATACCAACCGGTTCGTTCCGTCATCGCATATTTCTCCAGGTATGTATATCTTATCGTGTTCTTCGTACATCACGCCGCCGCTCCGCGCCATGGGCACTCCATTCCGTAAAGAACTTATGCATCGCATATACGGCTATACGCCTGCAGGAAGCTTCATATACTCTATCTACAGCCCCGCTAGTGATTGGTGTGAAACTCGTGCCCGCGTGCGGAAGAGATCTTCAGGGAGGTCGTAAGGAACGCGACGTCCGGGAACCCCGGCATCGGCGCGGGGATCGTCCGCATGCTCTTCCACGATTGCTTCGTCGAGGTATAGCGATTGTTTCTCATTCACCTGACTCCCTGAAGCTCTGTACGCTCAATATATATTATCATTCTTGCATCGTATACTGTGTGTAATCCTAGGTGCTCATTCATGCATGCGTGCATGTGTGCGACGTGTTCGTGCAGGGTTGCGATGCGTCCGTCCTCCTCGACCCGACCACGGCCAACCCGCAGCCGGAGAAGCTCAGCCCGCCCAACTTCCCCAGCCTGCGCGGCTTCGAGGTGATCGACGAGGCCAAGGCGGCGCTCGAGAAGGTCTGCCCCGCAAGGTCTCCTGCGCCGATACCATCGCCTTCGCCGCCCGCGACGCGTCCATCTTCCTCAGCAACTCCAGGATCAACTTCAGGATGCCGGCGGGCCGCCGCGACGGGCGCGTGTCCCTCGCCAGCAAGGCGCTCGACTTCCTTCCCCCGCCGTTCTTCAACCTTTCCCAGCTAGTCGACGGCTTCAGGGTCAAGGGGCTCAACGTCAACGACCTCGTCGTCCTCTCCGGCGCGCACACCATCGGCCGGTCCCACTGCTCGTCCTTCTCTGACCGCCTCTCCACTCCCTCCGACATGAACCCCACGCTGGCTGCCTCGCTCAGGAGGCAGTGCGCGACTAGCCCGAACTCGACCGTCAACCCCACGGTGGTGGAGGACGTCGTGACGCCGAACAAGATGGACAGACAGTATTACCGGAACGTGCTCAACCACAAGGTGCTGTTCGACTCGGATGCTTCGCTCCTGACCTCGTTCCAGACGAAGCTGATGGTGGTCTTCAACGCTGTCGTGCCCGGGCTGTGGGAGCAGAAGTTCGAAGCGGCCATGGTGAAGATGGCGAGCATCGAGGTGAAGACCGGCGCCAACGGTGAGATCAGGAGGAACTGTCGGGTCGTCAACTAGTGTGTGCGTATGGGCGACAAGATGAATGATCCATGTCTGCAAATAAGCTAGCTAGTGTTTCCCTGTTTTATTAGATTTTGATTTTCCCACTGTATTTTTCCTTTTGGTGAGGAGTATTATTGTTGGCGCCGGAGAATTCCTGACAATAGCATCACGTCCATATATATAGAGGGTGCTCTCTAATAATATATGTGTCATGCTAGCTAATTTTTCCGCAAACTGGCAAAATCGACAATAGGTAAACTTGAACGAAAAATAATACTGGATGAAACGTTGATGCGAAGCGATAATAAACATGAACAAATCTTGAAACAGGGGATAGATGTAACACACAGATTGATCACCACATTGATGTAAAGTAATATTGATCAAACTTGAATTACGAAGGTAAAATTCTACTAGTTGCGGTCTACTCTTAAGGTACAGAAAAAGAAGATGCAAAAAATAGTAAATGTTGACGTGTACGTGTTTTTCTGCCCACTGGTACAAGATATTTATACCCTAAAACAGCCGACTCAATCTTGGATTGTATTTCAAGTCTCCCTCTTTGTATTGGTTCAGCCTCTCCTTGGATAGAGTCTCGGACGCCTCCAAATCTTCTAATTTCTAATATCTGTTGATGATTTTCTTCTTCACATCTACCTTTTCTTAGTTAGCATCTTTTGAAAATTTCTTAGCATGACCAATGTCTAGCAAATCTCGATCTTTCCTTATAGTTACATCAAATGCTAAAAATATTTTTGCAGACTACTTTGCCTGCCAAAATCTAGCAGCAACACATGGCCCCCCATTTTTGTGAAGGAGAAACCTTTACAAAAATATCAAACGTCATTAACTATAGCCGATTTTTCATCCAGCTTAATCGTGTATTCTCCAAAATATCAGTCAAACCATAGAATATCCACATCCTCCAATTCTCATTTCTCGAGCTAATATGTTTTATCCACAACAGATCACCTCTTATTATAAAGCCTCATATCTCCCAAGCTTTCGTAACATCGACCTTCGTGATCAGGAATTCACCGAGGGTTACAAATACCATCAACTTAACAGAGACATTTCAAAAGGAAGACTGATCCAGCTACTGAAAAAAAATTAAAGCCATTGTCCAACTTCCAAGCAAATATGGAAAAAATACCCATCAATCTCTGAAACCCGAGGATGCAACACTTTCAAATTGGTCAAATTCCCCTGAACTCCAATATACAGTCTCTGGTCATAAAATGCACTCCCACATGTTCGTATTTTGATGCAACCTTTTAATTTTCCACATGGTTATGTAGCTTTATAGCCAATGAAAATTACTCGATTTCTCACCTTTAATTGCAATCTCCTCTAAACGCATTTGATGCTTGCCTTGTTCATAAGAACTCCTTTCTGAAAAATAGCGGCCCTTCTTCTAGCAAGCATCCTTTCTTTTCCCTCATCCATCCATTCCAAATTATCTAGCCACAACCTTACCTTGGTGATTGATAATTATCGTCTGGAAAAGATCCTCTACTTTCGTCCTGCTCTCCTTCCTCAGGCAGTTATAGCCGTAATCTACCAACTAGACCTGATCCTTTGCCGCCGATGAAAGATACCCTTTGCAGCGAGGGAAAAGGACTTGGTTCTTAACCTTGTTCTCCTTTTTGAAGCGCGCAAGGCATTGGAAGTTCTTGAGGCAATGGAGAAACGCATGGATATCCTTGCCGATCAAGCAGCATCTGCTGATTTCGAGGAAACAAAGGATGGCTTCGTCTACGAGATTATAGGTCTCGTTCATTTTTTTAGCAGGCTAGAGGATGAAGTCAAGAGAACAAGGCAAATCTTGAAGACATTTGAGGATACAACCATCAATCCTCCTACTCCAAAAGCAAATGAAGAAGCTTATGAAGCCCAAAAGACCAAGATTTGGGATTTTGTTTTTCTTTTGATTTTGGCATAAAGCCTAAAGTTCTTCTTTTAAAATGACTGGTCACACTATATGGCCAATATCAATAGAAAAAGGCATTTTTCTTTAAGCTTAAATTTTGTCTATATTGGTAGGTTTTAGCCAAATATTTATATAACAACCAAATAATTTTAAAGACTGGTTGGCTTTCCAGCATGAAGTTTTTTTTGCTGACTCATGCATTAATCCAAATGCTAGGATGGTACTTCTTTACATATTTCCCGGTGATCGCTTTAGGCAATATTGTCTCCTCCAGTGTTTCCAGGATATATGAATTTCCTAGTACTAACCGATGAATGTGATAAGGACCTTCCCATGATGGAGACCATTTGCCAAATCGATTATCTCTAGATCCATAGGTAAGATAGTTTTCCATAACAACTAATCAGCCTGAAAAGACTTAACTTGGACCTTTTTATTGCAAGCTTTGGCAACTTTTTGTTTATTTTTCTCAATCTCCTCCAAAGCTTTCAACCTTTCTTTAGTCAAGTGTGCTACGTTATCAACCAAAGCATCATGATAATCTGCTACTATAAACCCTTAATGCCTAGCAATACTAATGGATCCAAGGTTGACTTCAACCGATAACATTGCCTCTTTTCCATATACCAATTGATATGGACAATCCTTGGTTGCTTCATGATGTGCAATCCTATAAGCCCACGATGCTTCCATCATCACCTCGTGCCAATGTCTTGGATGCTCATCAATCTTCTTTTTTGACCAATTTGATTAGGATTTTATTTGATGCTTCGGCTTGTTCATTAGCTTGAGCATAATATGGTGATGAAATAATTTGCTTGATATTAAGGGATTTCAAGTAATTTCTAGCCTAATCAGTCATAAAACATAGTTCCCTGATCGGTTGTGATAGTCTAAGGTATACCAAATCGATACAAGATATGCTCTTCAATAAACTTGATCACCTCTGTATGTGTCACATTCTTCAAGGGAATGACTTCGACCCATTTAGTAAAATAATCCGTGGCCATTAGAATGAACCGATGTCCTTTTCTTGATAGTGGATTAATCTGGATGATAATATCTATGCCCCAACCTCGCTAGCTAAGATTTGCGAGATTAGGGGCAAGACCCAGTGTGGGTGCTAGGCCATGAGGAAGCCCTAGCATGTGTCGGGCGATAGGGTAGTCTCCCTGACACACAATTAGCAAGATGGTGATCCCTAAGGTGGTGCTAGGTGATGGAGAAGTCTCTCTAGCATGTGTCGGGCGATGGGGAAGCCTCCTCGACACAGGGATCAACATCATGATAATTGGGTGGAGTTGTAATACACCAAACTAGAGAAAACATTCTGAACTCCTACTTGAGCATTGTATCTAAGAAAATGTGAATGAATCTATTGCAGTTAGAGTCGGGGGTGGCTATGTGTAAAGTGATACAAGCCTACGCAGCGCTAAACAAAATCATGAATTCACACCTGTCTCCTGGACTAGATGCTACGGAAGCCTCCAGGGGGGTCTTTTCTCTAAATATGAATGTTCAGTAGATTTCTAAATTAATAATTTGGAATTTTTGCAAAAACTTAACAACAAAACCTTTATTTTCTATAAATCATGGGAAAGAGAAAAGGATATAGAAAGAGAAGAGATTAAGGATGATATAGAAAGAGAAGAGATTAAGGATGAGAAATAAAATGAGCATGAGTATGAGAATGAGGATTGGAATGGATGTTTCAAGAAATGTTAGATGATGAGCAAGTGCATTTTGATAATAACACTTATTGAGTACTTTCGTACTCACTCTTACTATTATTTTTTCTTATTTAAGAGCATGTCAATCTAGAGAATAGCTAGGATCTGGCAGAGTCTACCTGGATGTATTTAAATACCACCTCGGATGGAATACTGTAGACTCAAAATACGATGGGTACGAGATAGACACCGCGTGTGGAGGTTAGGTGGAGTAGGCAGCGGACGATAGTTGTCCTTGGTGAACCTGAGTACGATAGAGTGTAGTTATGTTGTCTTCATTTTTGGATAGTTAGTATTTAGAACCTTTTTACTTCATAAATGCTGTAATATTCGAGCCATTGTGGCTTTGTATTAGGCCTAGCCCTGCGTGGCTATATATGTGTATATTAAGTTTTCTCTTTAATTATTGTTCTACTGCAATACTCTGATGAGTTTATTATTCGTTAGAATGATGTTCTATCAGCTAAAATGAATAATAATGTATTGACTTCCTCACCTCGGCTGGCCTTGGCGTTTATCGCGTTGCAAGTCCTCATTATGGTCGGGTTAACCCTTGCCACTTGGGGGAAGTGAGTCCTCCGTTGGGCGTACTGCTGTGGGGGATTGGATCCCTCATCAGCCTTTCTTGCGATGGGATCTTCGAGGTTCCGTGAAGAATTTCCAACGAGACTCTCACTGTCAGAGGATTGCATCGTCTGCTCGAAGTCGTAGTAGGCATCCATGTTGAGGACTTCATATTTGGCCAAGTCAAACCAGATCTCCTCGTTTCACTCCCCCGCCATGAGGACATCATGAGAAAGAGAACTTGCAGGCTAGAAAATTACCAGGATCTTGGAAGAAGTTCGTCCCCACGAATAGCGACAACTGTTAGTATTTTAATACCGATCTTACATATGATTTGTTTGGATTCGGGGGAAACTCTTATCACTAAGATCTGGTAATATAGAAGGAAAACACGGGAATTTTTATACAGGTTCGAGCATTCTCTTGGTGGTATAATAACCTACGTCTTGTGTTGCTATTGCTCAGAGAGGAAAATTACAAAGTGTGTAATGAGAAATGCCTTGCACTATCTCTTGCTTGGATCCGCCTCTTCCCTACCTCTTTCCGACATTAACCTTTATATAGTGGATGAAGCGGTGGCTGTTATTTTGCGCCAAAAGATGTCTCAGCGGTTCAGATGAAACCGTCTATTGGAAGTTATTCTCAAAGAGATATGAGAGCAGTTCGCCATACAACGGTTGTTGTCAGTGGGAGATCGTGTGCGGTTATTAAAGATAAGCACACATTTTAACCATCTTATCAGGCGACTCTACAAGGCACTAGATAGGCTATTCGTAGGAAAGTTTACGACCAGGTCATAGGATATTTTACGAGTACATGGTCGTAGAGAGACATACTATCAAGGAGTAGTCATAGTAAAACTTACGACTATGTGGTCATAGAGAGACATACGACCAAGGAGTAGTCATAGTAAGACTTACAACTATATGGTCGTAGAGAGATATACGATAAAGAAGTAGCAGTAGTAAGATTTACGACTAATAATTAAGAGGATCATTAGAGGATTAACATATCCTCGTTGTAATGAAAAGGATTGCAGAACTCGATTATAGTTGGATCGAACATGTGCGCAATGCACCAACCACGCGAGAGGGTTGAGCGCCACTTACCTCCAACGCTGGATACAAATCAATGGCTGCAAAATCTGGGCTCATCTTGCTCCGGAAATCCATACGTGGAGATGACTCGGTGCTCGATGGAGGTGGGGATGCAACTCATCTAACGGAAGAGTTGAAGCAACCTGTATAGGTCTGCGGGTACGTTCTTTTACTCCGAAGCTGACTGTTTTTGATTTTTGTTATACTACCTAACTTTTAAACATAATATTTTTTTCAAGACGGAGTCTACAAGTTAAACGATGTACACGTTAAAAGCCAAATCGCAAGTGAGTATCTCTCTTTCCGTAATCTGTACCATAAACAGCCAAAATTTAAAAATTTTAGTCAAAAACCATAAGCCGCAGACGTTGCCTACCAGGCCCTGCATTTGATCAGACGATATGACCATCCTAACTACTACTAGTTGATGACCCTGCAGTTCTTCCTGATCTCGCCGTGGCCGCGGGCCTTCACGTCGATGCCGCCCATCTTCACCATTGCCTTCTCGAACTTCCACTCCCACCTCCCGTCGGTGTTGGCGTTCTCGCGCACCATCCTCGCCGTCTCCCGCGTCGACAGCAGCGTGGCGTCCGACGTGAACAACACTTTGTGGTTTAGCACGTTCCTGTAGTACTGGCTGTCCAGCGCGGCCGCGGTCACCGTGTCCTGGTTCACCGTCGGGTTGTGGTCGGTCTTGCTTGGGTCGGCCGGACACCGCTCCAGCAGAGACCTCGCGAACTCCCCGTCGATGTCGGACGGCGCGGCGAAGCGGCCCTGGAAGGATGAGCAGTGGGCCCGGCCGACAGAGTGGGCACCGGAGAGCACGACCATGTCCTCGACGCTGAGTCCCTTGGCGGCGAAGCTGTCGACGAGCTGTGTAACGTTAAAGAACGGCGGGGGGAGGAACAGGAGCGTGTCGGAGGCGTTGGAGCGCCGGCCGTCGAGTCGGCCCGCAGGCATCTTGAAGTCGATCCGGGAGTCGCTGAGGAGGTAGGACGCGTCGCGCGCGGCGAAGGCCACGACGTCGGCGCAGGAGACCGTGCCGGGGCAGGCCTCCTCGACGGCGCCCTTGGCCGCATCGATCACCTCGAAGCCGCGCAGGCTCTTCTTGTTCGGCAACCCGAGCTTCTCCGGCTGCGGGTTCTCCGGCGTCGGGTCGAGCAGCACGGAAGCGTCACAACCCTACGCACACGACGTACTAGTAGATTAGCAATGCAAACGTCAAACGCGATGCGTGTATATGTGCCGTATGTGGATACGTACCTCGACGAAGCAGTCGTGGAAGAAGAGGCGGATGAGCCCGGCGCCGACGCCGGCGTTCTTGCTCACGGCCTTCTTC
Source organism: Dendrocalamus latiflorus (assembly GCA_017311315.1). Lineage (NCBI taxonomy): Eukaryota > Viridiplantae > Streptophyta > Magnoliopsida > Poales > Poaceae > Dendrocalamus > Dendrocalamus latiflorus. Next base: position 33,645,874 of record CM029630.1, read on the forward strand.
ACCTCGGTCCTCACGATGGTTTCCGCCCTGGGACACGACGTCTTGTAGTAGCCGACCTCGAGGCCTCGGCACGCCGTGGCCAAGAGCAGCGCGCACGAGACCAGAATCGCAAGCCTGAAATTGGTGTCCATGCCTGTCCCTTACCAACTGCGCGTCTGTTGCGTCGTGAGCTACTGTTAATAAGGCCGCTCTTTCGTAGATGGGGAGCTCGGATTGTCGATGCAGTTTGACATCGACACAACGGTTGTGCTCTCCAAATGGCCAAATGCTGTCTTTTTTATTGAACACCGTGGCTAGAACAGTTCAAGTTTGCGGCAAGTGCTGCAAGCGCTCAGAACTGCCAAATGCAGTCAGCATGTAGGTTGTACAGGCTAGCATCTGAAATCGCCTGCAAATGCAAAATTTTGCAAGTTTGGCCCTTGGCAGGTGCGAGGGGCCCATATGGAACTTCCAGCCAGTTTCAGATTCCAGCTAACATCAAACGGTTGTAGTACGAATGATCTGAAGATCCTGATGTCTGAACTCTCTGTTAGGTCCCTTAGGATCTTCTAGGTCTAGATCAGAGGGGTTCTAGGTCTAATTCGAGAGAGAAGAGGAGAGGGAAGTACCGACCGTCCGATGTATTGGAGGAGGAGCTGGCCATCGCTGCTTCGTCGGTGAGGTCTGCGCACGGGCAGCGACGGTCGGGGAAGAGGAGGGCGGTGGCGGCGGCGTAGATCCGGTGAAGGCGACGGCGATGGAGCTTCCCGCCGCCGACTGCGCGTCCCTCTAGATCGGTCTAGGGTTTGTGTCGGGTGGGGTTTACGGCTCAGGCGAACCTCGTTAGTCGAGCCGCCGGCCCCCACCCTCTATTTATTGCGCAGCGCGACGGGGGCCCACCAGCCAATAGATGGGCTGGGCGCCCCCGATCAGGGCGCGGATCAAGGCCCCGATTAGCCGTTGGGCTAATCGGGAGAGAGATCAATCTAACATTCTCCCCTTTGATCTCCTCTCATATCATACCTTTTCTTCTTTTCCCATTTCATCACAGATTAGTGCATAGAGCATGCTTCATCGTCACGGTCAATCGCCGATAGATTTAACAGCTACAATACACATCTCTGTTCTGAAATAGATTCTTTAATTTTGGGCCCTTTATAGTCCAGGAATCATAGGCTTTCCCTTAAACCCATGCCGGCTACATGTTCTCTGAACACGTTGGGTGGTAAGCCTTTTGTAAGCGGATTCGCTAACATCTTTGTGGTACTTATATGATCAAGACTTATGATATGATCCCGGACTTTATCTTTCACAACATAATACTTTATGTCAATGTGTTTGGCAGCACCACTTGACTTATTGTTGTGAGCATACGTTACTGCTGGTTCATTATCGCAGTACAATTTAAGTGGTCTATAGATGTCGTCAACCACTTTCAAACCGGGTATGAACTTCTTTAGCCAGTTCACCTGCCCCGTGGCCTCATAACATGCTACAAACTCGGCATACATTGTGGACGATGTAGTGACGGTTTGCTTAGAGCTTTTCCACGATATAGCTCCTCCAGCGAGAGTGAACACATATCCGGATGTCGACTTTCTATCATCTCCCGCATAATCAGAATCTGTATACCCCACTATATGGAGTGAATCTGATCTTCTGTATGTCATCATGAGGCCTTTTGTTCCTTGCAAATAACGCAAGACTTTCTTTACCAATTTCCAATGTTCTATTCCAGGATTGCTCTGGAATCTGCCAAGTAACCCGGTAACAACGCTAAGTCAGGGCGTGTACACACTTGAGCATACTGCAAGCTTCCGACAGCTGAAGCATATGGAACCGATTTTATTTGATCGAGCTCGTACTGGTTCCTGGGGCATTGAAAATCCCCATATCTGTCGCCCTTGACTATAGGTGCAGGTGAAGGACTACATTTATGCATACCAAATTTCTTTAAGACTTTCTCTATGTATGTCTTTTGTGACAGTCCCAATGTCCCTTTGTTTCTATCCCGGTGAATTTCGATCCCTAGAACGAACGAAGCTTCACCAAGATCTTTCATATCAAAGTTTGAGGACAAAAACTTCTTTGTCTCCAGTAGCAGACTGACATCACTACTAGCTAGTAGGATATCATCCACATACAGGATTAGGAAGATAAACTTCTCATCTTTAAACTTTGCATAAACACAGTTGTCCTCTACATTCTCTTTAAACCCAAATTTTCTTATTATACTGTCAAACTTCAAGTACCACTGTCTTGAAGCTTGCTTTAACCCATAAATCGATTTCTTTAGGCGGCATCCCATTCTTTCATTTCCGTCCACGACAAAACCTTTCGGATGTGCCATGTAAACATTTTCCTCCAAATCCCCATTAAGAAATGCCGTCTTTACATCCATCTGATGTAACTCTAAATCATAATGTGCTACTAATGCCATTATGATTCTGAAGGAATCTTTACATGAGACTGGAGAAAAGGTCTCATTGTAATCAATCCCTTCTCTTTGCGTAAAGCCTTTTACCACAAATCGTGCTTTGTATCTTTCTACATTCCCTTGGGAGTCAAGCTTTGTCTTGTAGACCCATTTACAGCCTACTGTTTTGGCTCCTTTAGGAATGATTTCCAAGTCCCAGACTTTATTAGCCTTCATGGACCTCATTTCCTCTTCCATCGCCTCAAGCCATTTTGAAGAATTTTCGCTTCTCATGGCTTCTTCAAATGTGGTGGGATCATCCTCCATTTGAAATTCCTCCGTATGATAAATCTGATAATCATCAGAAATAGCTGATCTTCTTACTCTTTGAGACCTACTCGGGGCCTCCTCATTTGGTACATCTTCTGTTTGAGGCTGCTGTTGCTCCCCCTCATCTGTAGCAATAGGTTCTATAGGATCCTGAAGAACAGGTTTCCTCATTCTCATTCATTGTTGCCACAGGAGGAACAATAACAGGTGCTGGCACCACAGTGTCTTGCACCGTCGGTGCAGCGACAGCAGGTAGTGTGAAGAATGGCTCTTGAATCATCGGAGTGGGCGCATACGCCCGCTTCTCTTCAAGGTCAATCTCTCGAGCTACCATGCTTCCCCTCATCATTTCATCCTCTAAGAAGACAGCGTGTCTCGTTTCTACAAACTTTGTATATCTGTCTGGACAGTAGAAACGAAAACCTTTTGACTTTTCAGGGTAGCCAATGAAATGGCAACTTATTGTTTTGGGATCAAGCTTCCCAAGGTTTGGGTTAAATACTTTAGCCTCAGCAGGACTCCCCCACACACGTAAGTGGTTTAGTGAGAGAACTCTTCCTGTCCACAACTCGTACGATGTTTTGGGCACCGACTTACTAGGCACTCTGTTGAGAATATGAATGGCGGTTTTCAACGCCTCCATCCATAAACTCAATGGTAGTGTGGAATAGCTCATCATGCTTCGCACCATATCTATCAGGGTACGGTTGCATCTTTCAGCTACTCCATTTTGCTGAGGTTCGCCCGGTGTAGAATACTGGGCCACTATGCCATTTTCCTGTAAAAACCTTGCAAAAAGTCCAGGAACTTGTCCATATGGGGTATGTCGACCGTAGTACTCCCCCCACGGTCAGAGCGGACTATCTTAATCTTTAAATCGTGTTGGTTTTCAACTTCAGCCTTAAATATCTTGAATTTATCAAATGCTTCATTTCTTTCTTTGTTTGGATAAATATATCCATAACGGGAGTAATCATCCGTGAATGTTATGAACGAGTCATATTCATCCACACTTTTCACAGGAAAAGGACCACAAATATCTGTGTGAATAATTTGTAGAACTCCTGTGCTTCTTTTGGCGTCTTTCTTATTTTTCTTTACATATTTTCCTTTAATGCATTCTCTGCATTGTTCTAAGTCTGAGAACTCTAATGGAGGAAGAATATCATTCTTAACTAGTCTTTCTATTCTCCCCCTCGAAATATGGCCTAAACGACAGTGCCATAATTTCGACGACTCTTCTAGAGTTCTCTTTCGTTTTCTGTTTACATTCGTAGACGAGAATTCAATCACTTTCTCGCACGCGACGTTCCCATTATCGCATATGACATTCACATCATCACATAATGATAACAAATAAAGCTCATTTTGTAAGATGGCAAGACCAACACATTCTTTATTAAACATTATTTCACACTTGCCATTTCCAAAATGACAATCATAACCATCATTGTCCAAACATGAAACACTAATCAAATTCCTCTGTAAAGAGGGAACATAAAGAACATCTCTAAGTAAAAGAGTGAAGCTATCAGCTAGCTCTAATGAAAGATCGCCAACGGCTTCAACTTTAGCTTGGACTCCATTTGCGACTTTAATGCATCTTTCTTTTCTTTGCGTATTCCTCGTCGAACGGAATCCCTGCAAATTATTGGCAACATGAACAGTTGCACCTGAATCAATCCACCAAGTAGTTTTTGAATATTGTACATACAGGGACTCATTTATGAACGTAATGATGTTCTCACCTTTCTTTGACATAATCATTTTCAAGAAATCGGGACAATCTTTCTTGTAATGTCCCTTTTTCTTGCAATGAAGGCACTGATCTTTCTCCACTGTGAAATTTTGTTGCTGAGGCTTTCCTGTCTTTGAGGAGGAATGATTAAAGTTCTTTTTCTTGTAGTCCTTCACATAGTTGATAGAACCACCATGTGAGGATTTGATTCTTTCCTCCTCTTGCACACACATAGCTATGCACTTTTCTAAGTCACATTTCTCGGGCTGCATGTTGTAGTTGACAACAAATGTGTCAAACTCTTTCGGCAAGGAATCAAAAATCAAATGAATAAGGAACTCATCCTTGAGAGCCAAATCCATTGGTTTAAGCTTGGATGCCAAGTTGCTCATCCTTAGTATGTGCTCTCTTATGCCACTGCCACCACCAGAGTACCTTTCTGTCACAAGCTGCTTAATCAGCTGTGTAGCATAAGTCTTTGAAGAGCCAGTAAACTGACTCTTTATTTTCTCAAGGTACTCTGTGATAGTGTCACACTCTGCGATTGAGCCCACAATTGCAGGCTCAATCGTGTTCTTTATCACAGCCAAACATTTCTTGTTGGCAGTGACCCACTTTTTATGATCAAGATCATATGACATTTTTGTGGGAGCATAGTCCCTCTGTCTGGTCTGCCAAGCAGCATCAGCCTCATTTTCATCCCTCACCGGTGCCACAGGCTCTGTGGGACACGGTGTGGTGACTACCCAGTCCACCTCAGCCAAGATGAAGGCCAGGTCAATCTTTTTCTTCCATTCACCGTAGTTGTCTCCTTTGAGAACCGGGATATCCCTGATGTAGCCCATCAAAGAGTATCCTCCTGAAAACACAATTCATATACAGTGAGAACATTTAAACATAATAACAGCAAAATTATATGCCTTATTTCCAACGTTGGTCAAAATACGACATACAATTTTATCTATACATTAAATCTACATCACCGTTGGGCAGAAATAGAAATAATGTATAAAATCATCAATTAAAATTATAATACTGTTATTATCAACGTTGGTCAGAAAATAACAATATCATAATTCACAACAATTCTCAAAAATTAAATTCTCTCGTTGGTTCGAATTTAATTGAAAGAGTAATCAACATTAACTTTTGCAGCAGAAACATGAAATTATTCTAAAATAATTCATACTCAGAAGCATTATTACTGTACTCATCTAATCTCTGGAAAAATAACACGTTGGTGCAAAAATTTACAGAGATTTGATTCAAATTTCATTCAAATTCATTCAAAAAATGCTTCTGAAAATAATTAAATTCATTTTTCGGGATTTACTGTTCAAACGGCCATTTCGTCCTGTTCCAACGCAGCCACGGCCCATGGCGGCCCGCTCAACATGCCCGAGCGCGCGCGGCCCCGTGCTCCCCCGCGCCCAGGTCGCAACCTGGGCCTGGGCCGCGAAAGCCATCGCCCGCCTGGGCCAAAAGTGGCCCGCACGTGCTCGGTGCGATCTCAGCCGTCCAGCGCCATCCGACGGTGCGGCGGCGAATTCGGCGGAACAAAAACCCACGCTCGCGGCGGTCTCCCGAAAACCCTAGCTCATTCTCCTCTCCCCTCTCTCAGCCTCGCACCCGAGCGAAAAAAGGAGCGGCGGCGGCGACCTCGTCCAGCCGCCGGAGAAGGAGAAGCCGATGCCACCGCGGGCCCTCTCGCCGGCGTGCGCGCTCCCCTGAGAGGGAGCGCGCCGCCGTCGAGCGGCTCTGTGTCGGCGCCCCTCAGCGCGTCGACGGTGGCCCGCTTTGGAGCGCCGGCGAGCCCACGGCTCGGCCGGTCTTCCCGCACGCCAGCGACGACGGCCCGGCGACGACGGCCAGGTAAGTCCCGGCCTTTTCAGATCTAGGGTTAGGGTACAGGTTAGGGTTAGGGTTAGGGTCCTTCCCCTCTCTTTCTTTCTTTCTTTTCCTTCCTTTTTCCGCACGCCGGTCAACCGACGGCGGTAGATTCTATCTTTCCCCATCTAGATCTACGCCTAGATGTGGGCTCTGATACCATTGTAAGGTCCCTTAGGATCTTCTAGGTCTAGATCAGAGGGGTTCTAGGTCTAATTCGAGAGAGAAGAGGAGAGGGAAAGGGAAGTACCGATCGTCCGATGCATTGGAGGAGGAGCTGGCCATCACTGCTTCGTCGGTGAGGTCTGCGCACGGGCAGCGACGGTCGGGGAAGAGGAGGGCGGTGGCGGCGGCGTATATCCGGTGAAGGCGACGGCGATGGAGCTTCCCGCCGCCGACTGCGCGTCCCTCTAGATCGGTCTAGGGTTTGTGTCGGGTGGGGTTTGCGGCTCAGGCGAACCTCGTTAGTCGAGCCGCCGGCCCCCACCCTCTATTTATTGCGCAGCGCGACGGGGGCCCACCAGCCAATAGATGGGCTGGGCGCCCCCGATCAGGGCGCGGATCAAGGCCCCAATTAGCCGTTGGGCTAATCGGGAGAGAGATCAATCTAACACTCTGACCTTCATACCAGGAGACGCTTTGCCACCGTGCGTCTGCAATTTCGGTAAGCACCGTAAGCAGCTCAGCTAACTTCTCACAACACTTGGAAGATACTTACTGCTCATATCCAAAGAATAAAGTAAAACAGAAGAAAAGATGCTATGCCACTTAGGAAGCAGAATGCTGGTACACGTAAAAAAAGGAGAGCGCAAATACTACATCTGAAGAGGCAGAGTGGAGGCTGGCGTTGACATCAGAAATGCAAATCACTATTCACCAATGCATTGCCATCAGAAATGCAAATCACCATCCACAAATGCATTGACATCAGAAACGCAAAAGCAAGATCGGAAAACGCAGCATCGACAATTGTATTGCATGCAATGCATCCATTCCGAGGTCATGAAAATTTGCCAATTTTACTGAAACCGAACGAAAAACAACATGCCTCCTGAGCCGTTCCCAGGCGACTCAGCCGCCCCGCAAAACCACCTCTCGCCACCGTGTTTCCTCCCGCAAAACCACCCCTCGCCACCGCTGCCGGTGAGCAGCGGCAACAGCGGGGCCTCCCGTAGCCGCTTGGCAGGCCAAGCGGTGATTTGGTGGCGTGGGCCGGATTTGTCCACCTCCTTGGCAGATCAAGCCGGGAACGGTGTGGCAGTGTGAAGCCCGACGGCTGGAGACGACTAGATCTGAGGCGGGGAGAGCTGGAGGTGGTCGGGAGGCTACCTGGCGACAGCGGCAATCACCTTCGGCTTCTCCATCGCACGCGGGTGGCCACGGCGTAGAGGCGTCGGCTCAGATGGGCGAGCATGACGGCAGCGGCCGGCGGCAGCGCTCAGGGGCACAGAGTGTCGCGGCCACGCGTGTGTTGCATAGTGGGCGGTGTAGTAGTACTTGGTGGCTCCAGAAGGTTAGGGGTTCAATGGAGGCTAGCGGGCCAAGACGGAATAAGGCAAGCGCCGGAGTTTGCCGGGAGCAGCCGCCAGAGTTGGATGGAGGTGACGGGGTCACAAATGTAGAGCCAGTCCTTGTTGCTCTCTTTGTCTGGGGCCACGACATGAGGATGATCTGGCGCTTCCGTCTGGTGGAAGTCTGCCATAACAGCATTCTTCGGTGGTGATTGACTGGTGTGGGGTTCCCGATCGGCTGCCGCTGTTAGCCTGCATGGTGGAGGCCGGTCTCACCGTTGAAGCCGCCACGATATCGCCTATGGCGGGTGCCCTGTTTTGATGTTTGATCGGGGGCCAGCCGGTGCATGGCTAGGCGAGGCTATGGCCGGCTAGCAGGCCATGGTGTGGCCATGGAGGCGGACGGAGTTGCTAGCGTGGAGTCCGACGGACTGTGTTGCTCTTGGGCTGGGCGGCCTTGCAAGGCAGTCACGCCTGAATCATGGCGGGTGATGGGATTGTTCCGTGTGGTGTGGTGCTGTGCTCTGGGTGAAAACCCTAGATCTAGCTCTCCTTAGTAGGATCTGACAATGACAACATCCTTGGGTGTCGTTTCCCTCCTTGGAGGCGTCTTCTTGGAGCTATACCTCACTAATCGCGGGATCTTGTGACATTTGTCTAGGATGAAAACCTCATATCCGGTTCTTACCGGATCAGGCGACAACGATGCCTTTGGTGTCGTTCACTTCTTAGAAGTGTTGCCTTGAAACACCTAACCGTATCCTTCTCATTTTTTCGCATGTGCGTTGCTTTCACGTTGGCTGATGCTTGTTTATCGATAGCGATCTTCCTCTCGGCGTCGTTTTCCTTCCCTATTTGTGACCGGGCTATCCTTGTAACTCGACGCTCAGGCCAAATCTGCCCTTCTTGCTAGATCTGACTTCTCGCCTGGGTGGTAGGGTGGCCTAATGTGGCTCTCGTGTTAGGGTGGCGCAGCGAGTTGCGCCTGTGTACGTCGATGGCTCAAAGTCGACAGTCTTGATCGGCCATGTGGTTTTGCTGGCAAGCTAGCGTTCGTCAGCGAAGACCATTTGATGTGAGGTTATCGTCGTGTTGATGCATACTGCCATGAGGCCTGCTACGGTAAAGTCGAAGCAGCTAGGTCATAGGCACGATGGGTGATGACGATAACACATGTTAGGTCAAGTGGTGGTGTTTAACAGTCGAGTTCAGCATCCTTGTCGACGTTGGATATGTTTATCACGGACTTTTGTGTTATTGGGCAATCGGAGTTATGTTTTTTTTTTGTACCTGATAATTTTTTGAGCCTTTACTTCTCATATGACTGTTTCTTCGGATTTTTTTTTATCGAAACCAAGCTTTCAGGCACGTTTAGAACATGTGATGGCATATAAGCCGCATTTGACCACAGGAAGATACACTCTTAAGCATCCTTTTCTTCTTAACTACACCCTTTGGAGCAAGATCAATATCATCAATGACCACATTTTTATTCAGTTCGCTTCCAACTTCACATCTTCAAGGTAGAACCGCTGACCTACAAGAAAGAAACCAATAAAACAGTAAATGATTACACTTAGCTCTGCCTAATAAAACAAGAACGAAGGACTAAGAGAAGAGACCACCTTTCAATTGTTGTTCCTAGTTCAAGCAAGCAAGAACTTCAAGGAGGGAAGCAGCAAAATGCATCTGAACCTCCTCATCAATCGTCAAGAAGAGGGGCACATGTACAAACAGAGATTTGATGCCATGTTTCTCTGCAAACTGAAGAGACTGGTAGTACACATAGTTGCATACAAATCGACCAGCATCATCTGAAGGCATCACATCATAGCCTATCTTTCGGAGTGACTTGGTTAATTCATTCACTGGCAGGGTGGTCTTGTTGATCATGAAAAGTTCGTAAAAACGTGATTAATCTCAAGACCAAGAATTCTTCTCATGCAAAAACTCGAAAGCCCTAAAGATTGAACTTGTATTCATGTAATAGTGTGCATATAAAATCTGTAACACCAGCAGAAATCGTTATTTGTTACAAGGAACAACATTTTGATTCATATGTAAAACATATCCAAACTGAACCTCTTTTTCTTTCCTTTCATTTGGCGAACACAAGTTGCTATTATTATGATAGGGAGAAAAAGACAAGAATTGGAATACCATCTTTTCTATTCCACCGCTTGTAAGAAAATAGAGATAAATTATTTGCTGTAGAAAATATGAAATAGAAGTAATAGAAAGGGAGGAATTCTTCGGTGGTACTTCTACAACTCAAGGCTTTTTTTTGGCAGCTACAATCAAACATATTTATCAACTAATTTGGTCTTGATACGTTAAAGGTAAATAAAGTGTTGATAAAAAGGATTCATAGAGACATAATTAAATACAAGTAAAACGTCAAATAAACTACAACTGCAATTTTTCGAGAACACACTAGGACTGCAGTTTTTATCTATATTTCAACAAGCACCCATCATATATAAACATTTTAATTTTTACCTGTCTTGTCCGTGAGATGCTTCCATCAGATGGCACAATAAGGACCCTCTGCATGGGAACAATGAAGCTGATAAAAAGCAATGACAAGATTTATTTGTAGGTGGAGACAAAAAAATGTATGCAATTGCACAACGCCGCAACCTGAGGTTTCCATCCTAGCTCATCTGGACAACGGAAGGTGGCTTCATTAACAGCTTGATTCTCAAGAGCAAACCTTGTTGCACCACTATTGACTCCAAAGTGGATCTGAAAAATGTTCCGTACGAAAATGGATTTGAGTGATACTGAAGACAAACTAGAAACTTTTCTTTTCTTTTTAGTGAGGAAAACATCACAATACAAAAGATGGTGAGTGTATGGAACATGTAAATGAACAATATACGATCAAATAAAATTATAAAAATCAAGCATTGGTTTCCAATTCCCATTTTCCAAAGCTTTTGGTTTTTCTCAATCTTGAATGCTGTAAGTTGACCAAATTACACTATCAAATAGGAGAGAATTTTTTTTGTATTTTAATTTATAAGTGGAGCTTCACTGTAAGGCAATGGTGTTATAAAATGCACAGCAAATATAGATGATCAAAAGAACGGGAGACAAAAATTTAACATGGAAAACCCTTGCAGGAAAAACTTCAACGTATCTAAACCGTGTGAGTACAGGGTACATATATAAACTAGGAAACAAGAGTCCCTAACGGAGAAGGAAACCGAATCAGAGTCGGATACGCCTGACATTGCCACATCTGACACAGTTCGGTGCATGCACTACTCGGCGCCACATTTGGCGCACTGTCCGGCATGGACACAATCACACAATGACGAGTTCGAATCACACATGGTATATCAACTAGCAATTGCCACTGGCATCAGCTGCAGCCTGCATCCAAAAGTGGACCTCCAGCACTAGGTACTCACCCAGTTATATGTAATCCTAAATTATCATCAGTGACAACTGCAGAAGCCTAGGAAGTAATGGTTGCAAATGGTGGTTGTTCCGAATTGGGAGGTTTCTTGAATAATCTAGGAGGAGAAAATTTATGCAAACCCATCCAAATGAAGAAAATATCAATTCCTATATCCATGAAATCCGACAGAATTCATAGTTCCAATTGGCAATGCATGAAGAAGCTTTCCAGTTGAACTAAGACAGCTTTAATGTTAATTGGCAATGCATGAAGAATCTTTCCAGTTGAACTAAGATAGCTTTAAACTCCTGGCTCAGAGAATAAGAAATTAAGAATGCAGTGAACAATAGAATGCAGACATTTTAGCTAAAAGTTAATGTTGCTTCATCTAGCATGATCCTAGAAACACATTATCAAGTCAAAAATATGGTGAGCACTAACCCAAATCACTTGCCCCTGAGCTGATGACTCATTCTCTCTGTCTGCAATCGAAGATTCTAAAACTTCATATAGTGTGCCAAGTGCTCCCTGCCCCGCAGTTTTGAGAACTGTGCAGCTTCCAAGTACAAGATTTTTTGGTAACCCTCTCTTTTCCATAAATGATCTAAGATTGCTCACAATTTTCTCAGTTGGGTTCTCAGCAACCCCATGAAACTTCTCAAATCCAGTAACGTGGACAGTCACAACTGAAGGTCCTTCTGATCCCATTTACCCTTCTGAGAAACACCAAACAACAAAGACTCTTACTCCAAAAACCTGAATTGAACAGAGATCACAAATGGATAAATATTAGCAAGGCACAAAATTTACCAGACACAAAACAATGTGTCAATACCATCAGTATGAACTTATCAATTCCTAAGACATGAAGCAGAATTCATTGCAGACAGTTCCAACTGCCCCCAGGAAAGGTACTCATGCGTACAACATGCAAGTCAAAATGTTGTCAACAGGGCAACACAAAGCAGCAAAAGTAAAAATCATAGCACTCCTGAGTTAATCAACAAGTAAATTTAAACAAGAATCAGCTTTTTTTTTCAATCAGCCCAGTCACCTAGCCAGAAAACACTCACGACCACAATCTTCGGAAATGATAAAGCAATCATTGTTCTCAGTATTTTATTAGGAAGTGAACAACCCACCAAAAAATAGCATCTCGCAGAATGCAAAAACAAGTAGGAAATAGAACCTAATTCTTGATTGAAGTGATGAGAACATTGTCTGAATTCCAAAATACTAACTCCAAACAAACACACCGCAGTACCAGACTGAAATCTATAAAACATATCTGATGTCTGTCTCCGCAAAAGCAAGCCTGACCACAAGAACAAGAACAAATCTTCTAAAAAGCGAAGCTCCTACACACAGGAACTAGCAAGCATCCTTCAAAGAAGCCCCCTTTCAATCTAATAACTCCGTCACAGTTCATCGAAATTAGAGCTCACATAGAACAAACATCAACTAAGAAGTAAGAATCATCAGCTATTCTATATGTGCGTAGACGGAAAACTCCATCACATCAGCATAATCAATCATACTGAAATCGATGCACACCTATAGAAAACACACACAGAAAATAACATAAAAGGCAACTGTTTTCTAAGCATACTGTGCTTAATGTTTATTAGTCAACAACTCTGCGCAGCCTAAACGTTAAAATCACCCAAAACCAGCAGCTCAGAGAGCCACACAAACCCATAAATCCCAATTATCCATTATTCCATGCCAATCAAACACCAGGCATGAGCCCATACATTGCTTGCAACAAAAAAAAACAAGAACTCCACGAGAACCCAGAAACTAATCCAAGAAAAGCCACCACCTTTGGGTCCGATCACCTCAAAAGTCCCCTCAACCCCCCCCGGCCCCCAAATCCACCAAAACAAGCCCAAGTTTCGCACCGAGCAAGAAATCCTCGCCTGACCTCAGGAGCAGATTTGGGGGGGGGGGGGGGGGGGTTGCGCCGCACGGACACAATCAACCGCACCAACCACAGCCATCAGCCATTCAACACAATACCAAACTATCAACCGAGTATACAAAATTCTCACCCTGGGAGTGGAGAGACGGCAATGATGCAAGGAAGCCAGGAGCCAAACTTCTAGGACGTTCCTCGCAGGAATTTTTGCCTTGGAAGAAACGGAGAGAGAGGTGGATGGGAGCCAGCCAGACAGGCGAGGCCGTCCTTTTAAAGCGCATCGCATCGCATCGCACACGGGATGAGCGGTAGAACTGTAGGCGTGTTAGAACTGTGAAAGCACCCACAGGGCGGTGGGTCCCGCACGGCAGTGACCAGTGGTGCCGGCTGGATGGGGCCCACACTGTGAAATTAATTATGCTTCGTGGATTCGGTGTGGTGCGCAGGGCTGCTTGATGCCGTGGAGTGGACACGCGGAGTATGAAGACGCCATGTACAACGAATTGAGATCCTCTGCCTTCAAAGGCAGTGACTTTGGGTCATTGACGCGTGGGCCCACGCGTCAATGACCTAAAGTCACTGCCTTTGAAGGCAGAGGATACGCGTCCATGTACAACATGACCAAATATGTACTTGGAGCGTAGAAATATCGTAGGAACTTACAGGTATACTGCAGGAAACTGTATAATTTCTTCCTTTGGGTTATTTGGAGACGTGGCTTATAGTTTTTAGCTTAAAATTTTGAATTATAGTTGTTCGTGAGAGAGTACAGAGAGAGACACTCGCGTGTGAATTTGACCGATGCAGATAAAGTCGGTATAATATCTACTACAATCGACTTATAGACTCCTACTTTGAAAGGTACACCGTTTGAAAGATAGTTACTATAGCATAAGTCAAAAGGCATAAGCAGTAAGCCGAAAAGAACCTAGCAATTACCGCTACCGAATTACTTTTTGACCAAATCATCTAAAGATGGAGAGCGCATTCAATTTATAGCCTAAGGTCATGTTCATATTGGATGAAGTCGATGGTTTTTAGTTGTGACTAATATTTTTTGGTTAAAAATAAATAGTAGTGGCCAAAAAAGTTGCTTTTAGAAGAAAAAAAAAGATATGAGCAGTGGAAAAAATGATGGAGGGATACGTACACAAGACAGGAGCAAGAGGAGTAGGCTGCGTTATATGCCATTGACCCCTGCCTTATCTCCAAAGCAAGAGGAGTGAGGAAGTTGGGTGTTCAAATTGATTCCTAGCTTCTCTAAATAAAAGTCAAAAACAAAAATTAATATAAATATACTCTAAGATTGTCATATTTTCATACCAAAATTTAGCAAGTATATATATACACATGGAACACTGAAAATAGGGCACCATGATTTCAAATGCATCAATTCCATCTAAATTCGGGTATATTTTTAAAAATATCAGTTTTAGGGTATATACTCATCTATAACAATTCAAATAAAACGTATAAGTTTAAAAAAATATACTCAAATTTAAAATTTTGAACGAATTTAGATAACATACTTTGCTGATTTATATATATAATCAGCATATATCTACAATCAAACTATCATAAAAAAGGCAACTACAATTCGAAATTTAATTCAAACTTGTTTGAACTAGTTAGTAAATTAGTTAAACTTAACATCTAAGAAATTTTAAAATTTTTCACACACGATACATAAGTATTTTAGACTATGGTGCCGGGACACCAAGGAGCACTCGTTATTTTTACTATATATATGTATATATATATATATATATGTGTGTGTATATGTATATGTACATATATGTGTTACATATACATATATATATATATATATATATGTATGTATGTATGTATGTATGTATGTATGTATGTATATGTATATGTGTATATGTATGTATATGTATATGTATATATATGTGTGCATGTATGTATATGTATATATGTGTGTATATGTATATGTATGTATATAAATGTGTATATGCATATATATGTGTGTGTACAGCGTTTCCCTCAAAAGATTGATTCAGAAGCAACGTCGGACGTGACAGTGTGAGCTCATGGCTCTTTATGTGCTTTCGCAAGCGCATCCGCGGCAGTCTTCAATGATTGCAGTGCAGCAGTTGTGTACTTATCGAGAAGCAACTGATCGGGCGATTAATCACATAGAAACTGAGACTGAGCCAGGACAAGAAATCCACTACCAAATCATCTTCAATCCAGAAGCACACTTGATCTGAACATCGTTTTCCCAATTAGGCAGCGCAACACCAAGCATGGCTGCGTCTTTTACTCTGTGAACCAAAAGTAGTGAGTGATTACGAAGAATCAACCAACTATGATAAACTAGTGTACCCTTAAAATATACTAATAACAAGCTAAAGACAGATCATTAACAACCCTAAAATGGTACAGGCATCTTTTGCAGCTTCTCGGTTGGATTGTTCTGAATGCTCAAATCGTTTGTGCAGATAAGAATAACCATGCACTCATCCAACTTGTTTTCTTCTGACTTAGATGTGAAAAGAAATAAACAATTGGAACATAAAGGCAAAGTAACTTGGATCAAGTTCTCAAAGAAACCACATGTTGTGACGGCATAAAAAGGAGACGACGGAGGAAAGAACAGGAGAGACTACAACGTAGCTGAAAATGCAAACATTTGTATTGTGCAGAGTCACATGGTTATACTTCAAATACTGGGAATAGGCTCTAAAAAATTTCTCAATGAACTTGTAAAATGAGCTGCACAAGTAATACAACTCTACACAAGTGAAAATTTTCCATAGAGTTCAGACGGTGATAGTGAAGTCTGAAATGCAACGAGGGGCAGCACACATGCATTCAGATTTCTTGCACATGATCTCTCTTTACCCTCTTCTCTCTCTTTTTTTTTTACAGGTGTGTCTTATGCCCTGGAAAACAAATGTCAGCTAATAATGTAAGGATCATAATGTTCTCTAACAACTTAAGAATCATAATGATCACAATTATGCTATAGTTGTTTTCACAAAGATGGCATAGTACTAACTTACAGGAAAATAATAGCCTTGTTGGTGGCTGCAAGGAATATGAAACCTCAATAAGGCCCGTGAATATGTGTGATTTTTTGCCATTTTATCAGTGTGGACCTTGTGGTTTGGCCCTTCTAGAGTGACAACTAACGATTTAGTGGTATTATAACCACTTCCGTAAGATTCTCTGTCTTAAAATGGGAAAAAAGTTTCTCCATAAAAGGTACGTAGCAGTAGTGAGTGTGATCAGAAGATGGGAGATTCGTTTGATTAATCAGCTCGAACAAGGCGACACGTTTTACTACTGATTGTTAGCTCGATCACCATTAATTAAAGATGCCGTTGCTTCTCTCATTTTAAATCAATATTAGACCGTGTAAAGAACGGCAGGTGTCATATTCTCCCGTTAGATCATCAGCCTTATCTCCTCCTGGAATTGTTTATCAGGCTAGATTCGCACATTGCCACCTAATTGAATCGTTTATCCAACACCATGTGGAGAAACGAAAACATTGTTAAACCTACAGTTCGTTAAACACGAGTTATTCTCAGAATGCACTTACATCCATGGAAGCTTTTAGATTTTTTTGGATGGAAAAAGCTTTTAGATTTCAAATGGCCAAGTCTAATTGTGCATGACTAATCCCTGCCAGTGTGTGCTACGAGGTGATTGAACACTCCTGGAGATTCACTATACGAACCCAGAAATGATTTTGGTTGTACCTGCTAATACCAACCGGTTCGTTCATCTTGCTTCTTCTGTTCCAACCACCACTGAGGCTTATGTCCTTGCAATTTTACGAACGAATTGTTAATAGATTAGGCAAAGTGTTGGTACCTACAGTTATTCACCTAATGGAATTAACAAGCAGACACTACATATAGGAACACAGCACTAAAGTAATCTGTGATGTCCTTTCAAGGCCACATCACTAATACAAGTGCTCAACGTTGTCAGAATCTTGATTCTATCATGTGATTTTAAGATTTTACGATCTAAGATTGATTAGACCGATACGATTCTATAATAGAATCTTAATACGATAGAATCTTAATTTTCTTACGATTCTACCCAAAATTTTGTAAAATCATGATCAAAATTTTTATACAATCCTATTTGATTCTGTTGATTCTATTATTTTATTATAAATAACTACTTGCATACTTCCTTTTAATTAAAATTTTTTAACTTTTATCTCTTTATGTTCACTATAATTATCATAAAATAACACATGATCTTATCTTTACTCTACAATTTGTAAAGAAAAGTTTAAAAGACATAATTTTAAAATGTAGTAGTGTTATAATACACTGTAGATTTTTTAAAATATTTCTTTGATAGAATCAGATAAGATCTTAAATTCTACATTGATCCTACGATTTGCGATCCTACCAAAGAAACTTCGATCCGATTCAGGATCACGATTTTGACAACCTTGCAAGTGACTAATTCAATATCTTAAATGTGCCAAAGGCTGGAAAAGAGGCAGGTAACAAGAGGGGTGGGTTGATCTCGGCTAACTAACTCCGAGATTTCAGGGAGGCATATCTCCACTCGCGCCATGATCGGAAGCGCTGCAACCAACAGTTGGTTTCGATCCCGGTCACCCAGCGCCATATATAAAAGACCTAGGGTTTTTGGTAGGGTTTGATGCGCGAGTCGTACTAGACCTCTCGAACCCTAACAAGACCGATCCAATCAGGGCGCTCAGGTGAACGAAGACTGAAGCCCTCCTCCATCTCTGTCCACGGCGACCACATCTTCACCGCTTTCGGCCACCCCTACATTGACATCACTGAGCACCGACCTCATGGCATCTCCGGCTTCGGGTACGTAACTCACGCTTCCACTCTAATGTTTATCTAGGTGTCCATGCCTTTGATCTAGGGTTAATGTTAAAGTTTGATGTTTAGACTTAGTCCAAATTAAACATTTGGTATCAGAGCAGTGTCTAGATCTTCATGAACCCTAATACCCTAAATCGAACTCGGATTCATAATTTAATCTAAGGCTTAATGGCTCGGGTTAGCATTTAGAAGGAGAGGAAATTTCTAAGAACCAAATGAAGAACCCTAAATCCCCAAATTACCCGATTGAAATCTTGGATCGGCGGCAAACAATAAAAAAATCAGATCGGGACTTACGTTTTTGCGCGCCGTCGCTCGCGCGGGGGCTGCCGCCGCCGGTGTGGCGCCGCTTCGGGCCACCGCCGTAGCCACTTCGCGCACCGCGTGCGCCGCCGCGCAGTCATGCGATGCCGCCGACATCGCCGGCGCTCCGTCGCAGCCTACCACCCCGCGGACGCCACCGCCGCTGCCGCTCTCGCGCGGGCCACCGCCGCTGCCGCCGTACCGTGCGGGTGTCGCCGCTCAACCGCCGCACTCCGGGTCTTTCGCAAGGGGTCGGGCCGAATGGGACTTAGGGTTATGGTTTTTTCTTTTTGTCCTGGCTGCATGCGTGCTGGACCGTCTGATGAGATCCGACGGTGCGAACGAGTTTTGGGCGTGCGCTTGCTGGTATGGGCCGCGCGCACATGCGTAGTTTTTGTTGGGCCATTCGGGCTCCTTTCAGGCCGCACGCACTGATGGGCTGCGCCCGTGCGGGATGTTTTGGGCCGTTTTCGGCCAGCTGCTCCGCGCACGTAAATGGTAGGCCGAGCCGGTGTCTTGGGCAGCACCATGAGCTTATCGGCCCGTGCGGATTTATTCTTCCGTACGTGAGTCTTTTGGGCCCTACGCGCATGTTTTCTTTTGTGGGATAAATGCATAGTTTTTGGGCTGTTTTTTTGGGGCTGACTGCAATAGTGATTTTATCCTTTTATTTTCGGTACATTTTCTTATGGTTTAAGTCTCCCTTTGTGCACTATTTTTTAATTACTTTAAGTGGCCCAAATTTCATGTGTTTTTACCATATTATTATGTATAATCTCATATTAAAATTGAACCAACGAGATATTTTAATTTTGAGATTTTATGATTAATTTTGGCATTATGTATACATATGGTTATATTCTGACCAACGTTGTTTATAATCATATGTCGCCATATAAAATTAAGTTCATTTTCATTTTCTGCCCAACGGTGATATGAATTAGAATTGTAGTTTTGCATGTTATTAATCAGACCAACGTAGGGTTAATTACATGCAATATATATCTTTATGATATTTCTAATTTTTTGCCCTATATTTTGAAATTCAGCACTCAATGCTTCAAACGTTGCCGCCACTATTGATAACATTGAGCAGCTCACGGGGAGCAATTTTTCCACATGGAAAGAACGAATTCATGTTGTCCTTGGGGTTTTGGACCTCGACTATGCCTTAAGGGTAGCCGTTCCCATTCCTCCCACCGAAGGTGAGGAGAATTTTGATGAGAAAAAGAAGGTTTATGAGGCTAATGCTGAAAAATGGGAGCGGTCTAACCGCTTATCGCTAATGATCATGAAGACCTCTATTTCAGTCGGGATTAGGGGAGCAATCCCCGATTCCGAAAATGCTAAGGAGTACTTGGATTCAATCGAGGAGAAATTCAAAGGCTTCACAAAAGTTTATGCCAGTACTTTAATTCAAAGGCTCTTAACCAGTAAATATGATGGGTCCGGCAGCATAAGAGAGCATATCATGATGATGACTGATATGGCAGAAAAACTCAAGGGCATGGACATGGCAATATCTGATGGTTTCCTTATCCATTTCATTATGACCTCTCTTCCTTCTGAGTATACAGCTTTTAAGATTAATTACAATACTCAGAAAGAGAAATGGAGCATAAGCGATTTGATCGCCATGTGTGTCCAGGAGGAAAAGAGAATAAGAACAGAAAAGAAAGATTTTGTTTTTCATGTGGGCGGCTCTAACAAAAGGAATTCCAAGGGGACTTCAAATCCAAGAAGAAGCTGCAGTTCTCCCCTAACTCAGATAAGCGGGGGCCTAAAGTGCACAATGCACCAAAGCCTCCTGTTGCTCCCGTCGAAGCATCTAAAGGGGGAGAATGCCACTTCTGCAAGCAGCTAGGGCATTTCCAGAAGGATTGTGCTGGTTTCCTAAAGTGGCTTGCCAAAAAGGGTAATGATACAATAACGTTTATTGCTGAAACTCTTTATGCTGATTTTTCCCTTAGTTCTTGGTGGATTGACTCAGGTGCAACTGTGCACGTTACCAACTCTTTACAGGGATTCCTTACCGCAAAAACACTAAGAAAGGGGAGCGAAGTCTTAGAGTCGCAGATGGAAAGGGAGCCGAAGTTGAATCAGTTGGATCTATTTCATTAGCTTTAGATAGTGGCTTCATTCTTCGTCTTAATAATGTAGTTTACGTTCCTTCCATCAAAAGTAATTTGATTTCAATTTCTTTATTGGACGATGAAGGTTTTTAATGTATTTTTGGAGACAATAAATGTACTATTAAGTTTAATTCAAATAATGTTGGTCTTGCCTTTAGACAAGACATGCTCTATATGCTTTCCCTTAATGAATCTCCTGTATCCTTGAATGTTTGTGATGCTAAGCGCAAAAATAATGATGAGACTTCTTCGAAACTGTGGCACTGTCGTTTAGGCCACATTTCGAGGGGGAGAATGGAGTGTCTCATTAAAGAAGAAATTCTCCACCCATTAGATTTCTCTGATTCAGACCACTGCATTGATTGCATTAAAGGAAAATATGTTAAGCAAATAAAGAAGGGAGCTACTCGCAGCACAGGACTCTTACAATTAATTCATACTGATATTTGTGGTCCTTTTCCTGTGACATCAGTGGATGGTTTTGATACATTCATCACATTCGCTGATGATTTCTCTCGTTATGGTTATATCTTTCCCATTAAAAACCGATCTGAATCACTTGATAAATTTAAGATATTTAAGGCTGAAGTTGAAAATTAGCACAACCTAAGAATTAAAGCAAATTCCTGGCCCTTTTGCTAAGTTCCTTCAGGAAAATGGCATCGTTGCCCAGTATTCTATGTCGGGCGAATCTCAGCAGAATGGTGTAGCTGAAAGACGCAACCGTACACTTATGGATATGGTACGAAGCATGCTTAGCCATTCTAGTTTACCAATTGGGTTGTGGATGGAAGCACTAAAGACAGCCGCACATATTCTTAATCGGGTTCCCAGTACATTAGTACCTAAAACACCTTATGAATCATGGACTGGGAGGAAACCGAGTATGAAATATTTACGAGTGTGGGGCTGTCTTGCTAAAGCTAAGTTATTTAATCCACACATTGGGAAATTAGATCCTAAGACAGTAAGTTGCCATTTTATTGGGTACCCTGATAGATCTAAAGGGTATCGATTTTATTGTCCTGATAGGATAACTAAGTTTGTAGAAATAAGGCACGCTGTGTTCTTAGAAAATAACGAGGACCTGGAGCCTAGGAAAATAGATCTTGAGGAGAAGTGGATTTATGTTCCTACACCGCTCATCCCAGATATTTTTATTCCTGTGCCTCAGGCGGTTGCACCTCCAGTAGAGAATACTGTTGTTGCACCCACTGTTGAGGCCTCTGAAATTCCTGATGTTATACCTAATGAAGAGCCTTAGCAGTCTCCTGAAATAACTAATGAACCTCTTAGAAGATCACAGCGGGAGAGAAGATCTGCCATCCCAAATGATTATGTTGTCTATATGAATGAGGATGTTAATGATATAGGGAAGGTAGATGATCCCACCTCTTATATGGAGGCCATAATGAGTGAACATTCTTCTAAATGGCTTGAAGCCATGGAGGATGAATTAAAGTCTATGTGCACTAATGATGTATGGGACTTAGTAGAGATTCCCGACGGAGTCAAAACAGTAGGCTGTAAATGGGTCTACAAAACCAAGCATGACTCTAAGGGAAATATCGAAAGGTTCAAAGCAAGGCTCGTTGCAAAAGGCTTCTCATAAAGAGAGGGGATTGACTATAATGACACCTTTTCTTCTGTCTCAACTAAAGATTCATTCAGAATTGTTATGGCACGTGTAGCTCATTATGATTTAGAGCTGCATCAGATGGATGTTAAGACGATATTTCTTAATGGCGATTTGCAAGAGAATATTTACATGGCTCAACCGGAAGGTTTTGTCGTGGAAGGCAAGGAGCATATGGGATGTCGACTTAAGAAATATGGCTTAAAACAAGCGTCGAGGCAATGGTACCTCAAATTCAATAAGATTATAAGGAGTTTCGTCTTTAAAGAAAATGAAGTTGATAACTGCATATATGTTAAGTTCAAGTGGAGTAAATTCACCATCTTAGTACTTTATGTGGATGATATCTTATTGGCTAGCAGCGATAAGGATATGCTGTTTGAGACCAAGAGATTTCTTTCATCTAATTTTGATATGAAGGATCTCGGTGATGCCTCTTATGTTCTTGGCATTGAATTTCACCGAGATAGGTCCAAAGGAATATTAGGTTTATCTCAGAAGGCATACATTGACAAAATACTGAAGAGATACAATATGCATAAGTGCTCTGGCTCGCCTGCTCCTATTGTTAAGGGCGATAAGTTTGGGACATTTCAATGTCCAAGGAACCAATATGAAACTGATCAGATGAAGTCAGTTCCTTATGCTTCAGCTGTCGGAAGCATTATGTATGCTCAAGTATGTACACGCCCTGATTTAGCTTTTGTAACCAGGATGCTTGGCAGATATCAGTCAAATCCAGGACCGGACCACTGGAAAGCCGTTAAGAAAGCTTTGCGTTATATGCAAGCAACTAAGCATTTCATGCTCACATATAAGTTTTCTGATAACCTTGAAGTTATTGGTTATTCAGATTCAGATTTTGCGAGATGTGTTGATACTAAGAAATCCACGTCAGGTTATATCTTCACACTCGCTGGAAAAGAGTTATCTCATGGAAAAGCTCCAAACAAACCCTTACGGCATCTTCAACGATGCATGCTGAGTTTGTGGCATGTTATGAGGCTACCGGGCAGGCTGTATGGCTTACGAGCTTTATCCCGGGACTTAGAGTGGTAGACAGCATTTCCAAACCACTCACTTTATACTGCAATAATGAACTCGTAGTCTTTTATGCAAATAACAACAAGTCAAGTGGTGCTGTCAAACACATTGACATTAAGTATCATGTTGTGAAAGATAGAATTCAGGATCAAACCATAAGTATCAAGCATATTAGTACTAAGTTAATGTTTGCGGATCCGCTTACTGAAGGATTACCACCCAATATCTTTCGTGATCATGTTGCCGGCATGGGTTTATTGGAAAGCCTCTGATTCTGGATAAAAGGACCTTAAAGCAAACCAACTCCCATTAAGTATAATGAATATCGATTTCAAGATATGATAGTATGCTATAGGTACTGAGGTTGTATGGCACTTCATTGGCTATGCAACACATTTCCTTGGTATGTTGTTTTATCGAGAGTGGGCTTATGATGTTAGACTTACGATCAAAAGGGAGAATGTTGGGTTGATCTCAGCTAACTAACTCCGAGATTTCAGGGAGGCATATCTCCACTCGCGCCATGATCGGAAGCGCTGCAACCAACAGTTGGTTTCGGTCCCGGTCACCCAGCGCCATATATAAAAGACCTAGGGTTTTCGGCTAGGTTTGATGCGCGAGTCGTACTAGACTTCTCGAACCCTAACAAGTCCGATCTAATCAGGGCGCTCAGGTGAACGAAGACTGAAGCCCTCCTCCATCTCCGTCCACGGTGACCACATCTTCACCGCTTTCGGCCACCCCTACATTGACATCACCGAGCACCGACCTCATGGCATCTCCGGCTTCGGGTACGTAACTCACGCTTCCGCTCTAATGTTTATCTAGGTGTCCATGCCTTTGATCTAGGGTTAATGTTAAAGTTTGATGTTTAGACTTAGTCCAAATTAAACAAGTAACACTATACAAGTAATAGGCAGGCAGCTGTTTTATTCTTCGCAGATTAAGCAAAGCAAGTTGAATTCAGTGGGTGGATTGGATTTCCGGCTTCTAGAATCTAGACTGAATTATGTATGAATGATGCGACGAGAGAGATGCCTATGTACATCATTACTTTAAAGAGCTATCATAGAATGAGATCGCTGCTTTCACCTGGAAGGTAGCAGAGCTGGAGTCACATCTTTCGTTGGAAATCCAGCAGAAGCCGAAACAGCAGCCAAAGACCAACGGCGGCCGTGTCTCCAGATGCTTTCGTTTTGGCGTCGCTACCTTGTCCAGACGTACGCGCACACGCACATTGCATCCATCGGATCGATCGCGACAGCGAAATCCGCAGCAGTGTGGATGTCTTGTGTAGCCTTTCCGATCCGCTGTTGAAAAAAGAATACTTTCTGACGGTGTTCGACCGCCCAATTCCTCCTGAACACTCAATCTTGTCCTCCTGTTTACTGTATCCATCGCTGCGTTTTGCATCTTCTCCGTCTGTTTCACCGAATTATGACACAAAAGAATTGCATTCTCGAATCCTCCGCAGGTCAGGAGACCCATGAACGGATGTTCTTGCAGATATCGAACCTGAAAAAAGGAAACCTTACAGTAACAGTATCGCACTGGGAGAGTACGGCAATCCTCCAACCCCAACACCAAGCAAAAAAAAAAAGGTACCAGTAGATGGCAGCTTCGTTCTAGAAGTTTCTAGAGCCGGGAATTGCGCGGTGGGAGTTCAGAGCTCAGAGTGGCCTCTTGCCACCTCGTCCGCGACGGAATTTCTCTCCCGGGCACCGCAAAGGCGCCGGCGCCGCCGTCCGCTACGTCGGAAGTTTCTGGAATCTTCGAGAAATCTGCCCTCTTCCGGTAGCCCATCGCGGAAGGTCTCTTAGGGAAAACATCCCTCCACTACGCCACTACGACCAATCTGGACCGCTAAAGTTCGATCTAACGGTGTCCGGTGGCCCGAGTGGACCGCGATTAATCATGGCGATCCGATCCTTGCGGGGCTTAACAGATAGTTATACTCAATACAGGGACTCTTTTGAAAAAACACCCACGCCGCTCTACGAGAATCGATCTGGACCGGTTAAGTGAGATCTAACGGTGATACAATTTCCGCAGGGTTCTAAAGCAGAGCCCAAGCCGGATGCCTCAAATTGGGCCGCAAGTGTCATTTGGCCCAAACACGCCCGGCCTACCAATCCAAGGCCGGCCCACCAATCCATGCGGCGTGCACCTGTACGACTGTACCGCCGTGCCACGGCTCCCTCTAGTCTTCCCCCGTTTCCTCGGAAGTCGCGCGCCGAAACCCTAACGCCCACCGCTGCGGTGACCGCCTCCCAATCCGCTCCCGGTGCGTTCGATCGCTCGCTCGCTCCTTCTCCTCAAACTGTGAGCGCCGGATCCCTCTCACCTATCCGATTTCTCTGCTCGTTTGAATTTTTTTTGGGGGTGAATCGTCTCGGCCTTTGATCCGCAGGTGCGTGCTAGCTAGTCGAGCAGCGGCTGCGGCAAAGCGGAATCGACATGGCGACCCGTAAGTTTCGATTTTTTTTTGGGGTACTTTTTAAGTGTGTGGTTGTGCTTAGAAGCTGGGTAGCTTCGGAAATGGCGTTTGTAGTTCTCTAATCCTCTCGTTTAGTTACTTCGATGATCAGATGAACTGATAATTGGTTGCAACAGCTGTAGTGGGCTTTTGTAGATACGGATTAGGTGGTAGTGATGACTCTTGGAACTGCTTGGCCGTTGTCGCCTTGTTGGATACCAATTTTGTGGCTAGATGCTTAGATGAGTAATAGCTGTCACTTAAGAAGCATGTTAGAGGTAGGGTTATAGGGTATAATTTCTGCGTCTCGGAAAGTAGTTGATTGTTTGGATATGTTTTTGCCGAGCACGCTATGTTCAGGATTTAGAGTTCAAGACTTGTGGTTAGCTTTGACTTTGAGAAGAAGAGTGGTAACTAATTTTTCCTCTCTGCGTGCTCGGGTGATGGTTTGGTTTTGAGTTTGTAGCATCACAATTCCATATGTAGCTGGTATCATTGTCCCTTGGAATTTATGATATTTAATCGTATAGCATGCCTCTTCTAATTGGATAGGTTAAGATAAACACACATCTGTTTGTGTTTTTTTATTGCTGTTCCTTTTTTAATTCGAAACTTGTGGCTGATATTCTACTCAAATTTTTACGTAAAGTTTTTGTATTTTCATCGGCTTGTTCTTTAAGGCGGAAATACTCACGCATTGAGATTGTATTACGAGCCAATGGCTTATATAGACTACAAGACGGTTTCCATACAAACCGAATCCATGCTAAAAAGGAATCCTAACAATCTAGGAAACAAACTAGGAACAAGCGCCTTGATGCTTGGAACCGCGATGGCCTGTGTCCATAGCACGGCCTTAGCGGCAGCCTCCTCCTTGGTGGCAGCTTGGGCTATGGCGGCGGGGTCGGTCGGGGCAATCATGAGAGAGAGAGAGAGAGGGAAATAGGGGACGGGTGGTGGGATGGTCTCATGAAAGAGCGCTCTGATACTATGAAGGCAGAAATACTCATGCACTTGAGATTGCATTACGAGCGAACGGTTTATATAGAGTACAAGAGATAAGACGGTTTCTGAATAAACCGAATCCATGCCAAAAAGGAATCCTAACAATCTAGAAAACAAATTAGGAAAATTATCTTCTATAGTGCAGATATTCGGATCTTGATTGGCCGTGGTCGTATGACGGACCATGATCGTTACGACCACTTGTTGCTTACGACCACCTGTGTAGTCTAACAGTTCTGGCGTGTACGTTCTGTAGGTCTTCAGTTTGAGAACAACTGCGAAGTTGGTGTTTTCTCCAAGCTGACAAATGCCTATTGTTTGGTTGCGATTGGAGGGTCAGAGAGCTTCTACAGGTTAGTGATGCATTTTTTTTTAGCTGTTGGGCAACTTTAGGTGGAAGCAGAGGAATGCATAACTGGCTAACTAACTGCTTGTTCTTTTAAATGTTCTGCAGTGCATTTGAGGCTGAGCTTGCAGATGTCATTCCTGTGGTCAAGACCTCTATAGGTGGTACTAGGATAATTGGTCGACTGTGCGTTGGTTAGTATTTGAGCTTGGCTTCTCTAATCTAAGTTATCCTCTCTGCTTGCTTTTAAATTTGTTTGCCACTTTGATGACCCAGGAAACAAGAATGGACTTCTCTTGCCACATACTACCACTGATCAAGGTACTTTATTTAAGTGTCTTGCTGTATACTGTAAATGTTTGCATTCATGCTTACATTGTTTCTCTAAGCTCTGTGTTATTACTTACATCCACATGTGCTCTGATGGTACAATGCACTTAACCGCTTGTCATTACAATTTATTTCAAGGAAGTAGCTATCCAGATTTCGTGTTCACATGCTTTTCTTGTTATATTCCTTAGCAGCATTTGTTTTTCATATTCCTTAGCAGCATTCGTTTTTCGTGGATTTAACCATTTTGTTTAGGAAAAGTTTGTTTTCTACTTGTAAGATGATTTGAACACCTCACAATTGTAGAGAGGTACAATCATGTCTATTGGGTAAACATTGCAGGTTTGTGTTGTTGAGTTGCAAATCTGTTCCTGTGCATCTACCTGAATAATAGGGATGGGGTTTATCTTGGCAGCTTTATTGGATTATGTTGTGAAATATTAATATCTTTTGTACTATGGGATACAAATTTAATTATTTTCTACACTTACGGGTTCCCTGTGCTTTGGAATTGTTTAGAGCTTCAGCATCTCAGGAACTGCTTGCCTGATCAAGTGGTTGTTCAGCGTATCGATGAAAGGCTATCTGCCCTTGGCAATTGTGTAGCCTGCAATGACCATGTTGCACTTACACACCCCGACCTTGACAAGGTAAGCCTATGTATCTCTGGTGATGTTTCCTGACCTTTGCCCTTTCTCAATTATCTCAAACTAAAGTATTACTGTTGTTCAATTCTCCAGGAGACTGAGGAGCTTATTGCAGATGTGCTTGGGGTTGAGGTGTTCCGGCAAACAATTGCCGGAAATATCCTTGTGGGGAGCTACTGTGCACTCTCTAACAGGGGTGGCTTGGTATTGTGTTAACTGCATTTCCACTTCATCTGATCTATTTTTGGTACAAATGTTCCATTTTTAATGTAGAATACACTGGTGAAACAGGTCCATCCTCATACTTCCATTGAAGATCTTGATGAGCTGTCCACGCTCCTGCAAGTCCCTCTTGTTGCTGGAACTGTGAACCGAGGCAGCGAGGTCATTGCTGCAGGCATGACAGTGAATGACTGGACTGCCTTTTGTGGCTCAGACACAACGGCCACTGAGCTCTCAGTCATTGAGAGCGTCTTCAAGCTGAGAGAAGGGCAGCCGAGCGCGATTGTCGATGATATGAGGAAGTCGCTGATTGACAGTTATGTGTAAAAGATCTAATGTCTTGCGGATGTGTTGTTCTCAAATCTCAAGCTTAATACTGTGCTAAGATCAACTGCAACTATACTTGTGTAATCAGTAGCGAAAACCTGCCCTCCTGAGTTGTTACTTGTGGTGGTGTATCTTTGTCTTCTGAATTGCAGACTTGTGCTTTGTTTCTTTAAAAGCTATTTGGTCGAAGATGCCGCTCATGCAGTATGATACTTTGATTTTGTTGGAGCTGAACACATCAACTCTGATTGCTATTCTCTGGAAGAAAACACACATTCGCCTTTTCTCTTAGAATGACACACGCACAGAGTAAAGGCCTGTTTGGAACAGAGGAATTTCACAGGAATTTTGCAGGAAACAGTTCAATTCCCGCAGGAATCGGGAAAAATTCCCGCATTCCAAACAGGGCCTAAGGAGGATGAATAACCACAGGATAGATTTCTGTTTTTGTGGTGACACGCGCATTTTCTTCTTTTCTGTTATTTACTCGTGTCTTAAAATTGCTCTACAGATTATATGGCTTAAATTGATACAACTAGATTGTATATACAAGCTATTCACCCACAATCCCCATAACTCGGCGCACACTGTGTACTATCCGTAAGACTCGCTCAACTCATTTACTCAACTATTACTCGGGATTTACATTGATGACTTACGACCACTGTGTCTCGACCACAGTTGCTCGACTACGATTGCTACTCGACTTACGAGCACTTTGACCACAGCTTCTCGACCGCATCTCCGGCTACACAGGTCTTCCGAGTATTAATCGGGTACTGTAGCTTATAAGTATCGACCAGGTACTGTAGCTTACGACGGTCGACAAACGACTATTGATCGGTTCACTATACTCCGAAGTCTCCAACTACTCCAAGTATCGACCAGGTACTATAGCTTACAAATATCAACCAGGTACTGTAGTCTACGACTGTCGATCAACGACTATCGATCAGTTCACTATACTCCGGAGTCTCTAACTGTTCTTTGACTCCGAGATCTTCGACTTCACGATTACACAGTACTTGACACACGAGTACCTAACACATAACTGCATAGTACTCGACACCGACCACATAGTACTCGACACACAACTACATAGTACTTGATATACGAGTGCTTGACACTGACCACTATCAACAATAACATTAGTTCCAACAGATTTGCAGTTCCTAGTATATGGACATCTTGTTCGAGCAACAGTTTTTAAAGTAAGAATTTTGGTTACATCCTACATGCACGGTTCCTGCAACGTTGTTCAAAAACCGTCTTGCTCGGTTACAGCAAAAGTTTTCATAAGCTCAAATTTGGCTTAGTCTAGTCACGTTCTAATGTTCAGTCCCAGCAAAACACCGGAACAACAGTATATAACAAGCTCCCCAGAACACCACAGCTTCACATGATTCACATCACACCAAGGTCCCAGATCAGCACACAAGCTCTCTATAACATCACTTTATAAATGCACTGCACACGGTGATGGAATACAGAAATAGGCAAAGGAAATGCGGCCAGGTGCCTAATTCTCATGTAGAGGAAT
Organism: Dendrocalamus latiflorus; assembly: GCA_017311315.1. Taxonomy (NCBI): domain Eukaryota; kingdom Viridiplantae; phylum Streptophyta; class Magnoliopsida; order Poales; family Poaceae; genus Dendrocalamus; species Dendrocalamus latiflorus. The sequence continues at coordinate 33,675,920 of CM029630.1, forward strand.
AGTGGATCACACTAAGAGAGAAATCTTGATGATGTATCAGCCTATGATGTGGCCTTTCACTGTGGGATGGTGGCACTCTACCAGGCCAGATTGACAAGTTGCTTCCCTTGGCATTCCAGAATGCAAGCCATGGTTAGTTCCCTCAGCTGTTCTTCCACAATTTCCATGGGAAGGGAACCGTCCACAACCTTCATGAAACAAAAGAATGCAGTAAGTCATTCAGGTTCACTTAAAAAGTGGTTGGCAAAAGAAATATCTATTGTGGGTTCTGTCGAAAGAAATCAGTAAATTCTAGAGATGCTATCGATTTCTTCTCAGTTTTTAGGGAGTTTCTACTTTGTAGAGAGTAATCTTAGAAGTCATGGAATAGTCACGGCACCTCCAGCTCCCTTGAGCTCATACATAACAACAACTTGAGTTGCTAGCAAACGAGGCAAAGCAAATCAAAGGGCCCTATCTCAGTGACTTTTTGCAGATATAAGTTACCTTCCATGTTGAATCACGGAGTGAATGGTAATGCTCAGCAACTCTTTTTTGGAACTCAATTCTTTCATATCTCTCACCCCCATAGTCTCCTCTTTCAGCTGCTTTCTGAAACAGTAATTTCACATTTAATGTTTAAGAAAAATTGGATAACCCAAGTAAACCATTGAGGTGAAGGGTAACCTTTAATGATAGATTAGCTATGATATTCGGGCGGGCAAAGAATATTAAAATTGGACATAGCATGATAGTTGGGTGGGCAAAGAAATTTGCCGAACAATAGTTTTTCTTTTTCATGTGTTCTGCCTTCAGCAGAATGGTGCAGAATTGAAGTGGATTGTTTTTTTTTTGTGTTTCAGCACAGAAACCAACCGAGGAACACCTTAGGTGCATGCATAGCCATCACTGAATTTTGTCTTATATGGTTATTTGATTGGATTGTGGCTCTACGATGGCCATCGTCACTATGGTATGTAAAAAAATGATACAATTCAAATGCACAAAAGACTGAAATCAGCATTACACACAATGAAGAATCCTGAAATCTGTCACATTGAATGCCATAGGCACCCTCACAAAAAAAATGCCATAGGCAGAATGAGACCGATGGAATCATGGAATACCTCTGGTTGTACATCCAGATATATTGCAAGATCAGGAGCTAACAGTCCAACTTCAGGAGCCTGCAATAGGAAAAAAAAAGAGGCATCACTTGTCAGCATTTTATGCAAAAGAAAGCACACGCCTTGCTATACATCTGCCAGGCATCCGGTTCACCTTGCACCACTCAATGTCAAGTCCTTTAGCAGCTGAATATGCCACGCCGGAATAAGAATAGCGGTCGACGATGAGAGTAGTTCCACCAAGTAGCTTGCTTTCCATCAAAGCTCTGTAAATGACAAAACCCAGCGAACAGCTCCATAGTCAGAACCATATAGACCTCTGAATCACTGTACTACATACTGTGCATGCTACATAGGAGACATAGTGTATTACCCAAGAAAATTTTCCACCTAAAACACTACGAGGTCGGCATACAGTACATTGTGATCCGCAAAAAGAACAAACCTTTTCTCCCAGCGATTTGCGCTGAAGAGCAAATGAATCGTTCTGTCATAGAGCTGCGACTCGTTCGCGAGGTACGCGGAGATCATCTGCCCGACACTAGTACCTCTATCCGGGAACCGCCACCCTTCAGCTTGGCACCCTTTACCTGCCAGGAAGGACAGCAGCCGAGCACACTGCGACGATTTCCCACTCCTGTCCAGCCCTTCCAGGACTATGAGGGCACCGCGCCCACTCTCGCCGCCCCCATTCTCCATTCTCACACCCTGGAACGAGCTCCTGCGCTGCGGAAACAAGCCGAGGCCACGCGGAGCCGCGGTTCTGGCGCTCCTGCAAGAAAGATCGCACGCACTGTTAGCTCCAAAAATTATACACACCCTCTGGTCAACGAGATCGTCGGGATGGCGCCTCATCTGCTCCAAGAAGCTGCTCTTCCGGCGAGCCAAACTAACGCAGTCATGCACAGGCGATTGTACCTACGCCGCGGTCCTCTCCCCTCGCCCCACTGCTCTTCCCCTCCGCCGCCCTCTGTTCTCCAAGCGCGCCGCCCACTCCAAGCACTGCCAGCTCGCACAGGAGGGAGAGAGGAGAGGGGTCTCTTACCTGTGCGGGGGTGGCAGCGTTCTCCGGTGAACGGCGGCCGTGGCGGCGGCGCTCCCTGCTGTAAGCGGCGAGAGGCGTCTTCTACTCTTCTCTACGTCTTATGGGCTGGGCCCACCCACCAGCGAGTATTCGGCCCGGCCCATCTACTCGCCTCTTCGTCCAGGGCTTAAGTCTGGGGATTCCCTTAAGTCTAAGCCGCCGCCGTCGTCTAGGGTTTAACCGAGCTGCTTCGCTTGCCCAGTTGCCCGTCCACGAAGAAGCATTCGCCATGGCGACCCAGCCACCTGAGCTCCCTCCCAAGGAAGAGTGGCTCCGCGAAGAAGGCCAAGAGTACGAGGATGACGAGGAGGAGGAAGAGGAGGGGTGGGACGACTGGGACTCGGACGGCGACGACGCGGCCGGCGGCGGCGGCGGCCTCCTCTGTCTGTTCTGCAGCTCGCAGTTCGACTCCGAGAGCTCCCTCTTCTCGCACTGCGGCTCCGAGCACCGCTTCGATTTCTACAAGCTCGTGAAGGAGCTGGGGCTGGATTTCTACGGATGCATCAAGCTCATCAATTTTGTTCGATCCAAGGTTCGTTTCTCTCTTTCTTCTGTGGATTCAGCAGCTTCTCAGCTTGGTGGTTTGGACCCAGATGTGTATCGTATTCGTATGAACTTAATTGTTGTACTAATCTTTGTATGGTCGTATAATGCTAAGTGGTTAGGAACCGAGTGCGCGTAGTGTAATCAGTAATCACACTTTACAGCAATACAATGAAAGTCACAGCTTGCGTATGTTAGTGATATGCCATAGAGGCAATTGTAGAGATGATTATATCACTTCTATGTTTATAATGTTTTGAATAATATGTAATTATGCTTCTTGAATGAATTATCATTTATAAAGTTTAGCAACTATATGACTTATTAGTGAAGCTCTTTATTTGTTATATGATATTATTCTAAAAAACTGGTTAAGCTCTTTATTTGTTATATGATATCATTCTAAAAAGTACCTGGTCAGATATCACTGGTCGAGACACTAGTGACTTATAGACCATCACATGTCTTAATTGATGACTATGTTTCACTGGTAATAGATATGGGGATATTAAATCAATAATGTGGATACATGTTAGAGAACGCAGTGTTGGATTGACCCACCTTGAGACATTGTTGATATTGTTATGTTTTTATGTATGATCAATTGGTCTCAAGCAATGATGATATATGATTCTTGTAGCTGAGATCAGTATATTTTTCTACATATGTAATAGTGTACTTAGAGGTTGTGAAACGGTACTTTGTAACTAGGTAGTTATAAAGGTAGCTTTCGAGTATAGTATGAAACATATTGAAGAAAGTGACTAGCCGGATATGAGATTTACCCCTCCTACATAACAGAAGAGATATCTATGAGCTTCTCGATGTTGTCGGATAAAGAAAGTGCATGGTCATATCACGAGTGGTCATCACTAGATCAGGAAAAGATTGAACAGTCCATGGATGACACATTTCCCACCTGGAATTTGATCAGATATCGTGAGGCAAAAAGAGAATACGCAAACATGTCATTTAGTCTGACCAGATACGAACTGGTAGTATAGGTATACTGATTGGTCGTGAACTGATCGGACATATCATAGACTGGTCTGCGAATTGGTCGTATGGGGATACAGACTAATTATAACCAGATACGATCTAGTCACAAGGAGTTATGAATTGATTGTGAGCGAATAGGACCTGGTTGCAAATCATATTGCATAAGTGTTGGAGGAATAATTTATCTCTCCACTAGCAGGGCCCGCTCTATGGAAGACACCTACATACAGATCAAGAATTGCAGTCATGCTTTGAAAGGACAATTATACCACTCGCTTGTACTCATAGGCTAGTTATCTCACTGAGGGGTATTCTTGTCATTTGTATAGGCCCAAGAGCATATAAATGGCCCATGTATCCCTTATTTGTAAGAGGAGCTTTCTGAAGCTCCATTGAGCGATAAAGAAGTATATTCAAATTGGTGAGCCCTCGGGGGCTCCCTCCCTGGAGGTAACCTCCCTGTTGGTTCACCGACAGGAGTAGGATGGTCATTTCGGACCCTCGAACCTGTATAAATTCTCATGTCATTTTTACTCACGTGGACGATGGCTTGTCAGACAACCAATGTCCACCCCTTGTGATTAGGTTTCACACCTACAATATTGGCATCGTTCGTAGGGACTGTAGCTAATTGATGAAAGGCTATGGCTTCTACTAAGAAATACCCTAAATCCACGAAACCTCCTCCAGCTCCAGAGTACAATGAGCTCGTAGACGATCTGTCCACTTTTTGGAGGAGCCCTAGGCACGCACCATTGTTGGGGGTCAGGGCCCTCCACCTCAGGATGGACAATGTCCTATGTGCCCAGGGACCCTGAGCGTGTCCTCCCCCCTTCCACTGATTGATGCAGGGTCCAGCCAAGGGTGGGAAGCTCAAAGCGCCCTCGCCAACAGAGAGCTAGAGGTGCTGGGGCCAACGATCGCTCTCGAGACTCTTGACGTCGCTAACTGCAAAGCGATGAAGGCTAGCTACGAGAGCTACCAGCTAATGCGTCCGTCGTCTTCACCATGGCGGGTCATGTCCTACTAGACCTAGGGCATAAGCGACAAATTGGGCCCAGTAACCAAGTTGATGTATGTGTTGAACTGGGCTACTTCAAATCGTTTTCCGCTGCACTATGTGTCTATTGGTAACAATCTATAATCTCTTACTTGCATGACTTTCTAGTTTACGTAGTAGAAAATTTTGATTTGCGCTAGTGTGGCCTACCCCGCATCTTAGCAGCATAAGCACTAATTCGGCTTCATGGTTGTTTTGACTTTTAGATTGCAATTTTGTTAATCTCTGTGTTTGTTTGCTGCATTCTATGACTTATGGACCTTATCATTGATTTGTAGGTTGCGGAGAATAAATGTTGGAGCTGTGGCCAAGCTTTCACTTGCAACAGTGAACTATGCAGCCACTTGCATCCAGCAGAAACTTCCCAACTTGAGGGAAAAGTTCCATGGGAGGATGATGCATGCTTGAAACCTTTCATGGAAGATGACTCGCTTTTGCACAGTTTGTCCATCTTTGATGATGACGAGGAGGATTGTGGAATGCCAATGGAAAGAGGAGAGTGTTCAGCAGGCAATGGGAGTTTAGCTGAACCACGCGAGAGCCATCTGAAGACCATTATTGATGATTCTGATGTTAGTGTTAGATTTGAGCAAGCACTTACTATTGGAAGTACTTCTGGGGAGAGCATTGAGTCTCTTGCTCAGGGCCAGAATGGTAGGCAGCTAAAGAGTGCACGTGCTAGTGTTACTGCTAAGGAAATTAAAAGTGTGGATGATAACTACTTTGGGTCTTATAGTTCATTTGGCATTCATAGAGAGATGCTTGGCGACAAAGTAGGTGAACTCTTGGCATATGTGGTTAATGGGTTCCTATTTTCCTATAGCATATGTCTGCTTGTTTAATTTCCTGTGTTCACTTCTATGATCTAAAAGATCAATAATATGTGACCAACTTTTTCAGGTAAGAACAGATGCTTACAGAGATGCCCTTTTGGGCAATCCTAGCCTCATGAGTGGAGCAACTGTACTGGATGTTGGTTGTGGTACGGGAATTCTAAGGTATGTAACATAGGATGCGGAAATGCTTTTGCACCGGTGGGTTACTTCATCTTACCACGAGGCTCGATGCTGACAGTCTTGGAACCAGCACAAGCAAATATACTGTACATCACTACTTGGAAATAAAAAGCAGTCATAATAATGAATGCATGGTTATTAAGGCGTCGCTTAGGCGACGCTTAAGCGTCGCCTAAGCGGTAAGGCGCTCCCGAGGTGGCAAGGCGCCGCCTCGCCTTGCGAAACGTGACTAAGGCGGTGGCTAAACCAGAGAGAAGGGGCGAAGACTCACCTGGAACCCTAGATGGCGGCGTCTCCATCTCGTCGCTCCCGTCTAGGCGGCGGCGCCTGGAACCCTAGGGCTAAATCCACCGGGACAGCCACTAGATCTGTAGGCCTCGCCGACGAATCATCCTCTTGGGGAGCAGGGGAGGCAGGAGCAGCGGCGTCTCTTGGGAGGGAGAGCAGTGTGAAACTTAATAGATTGGTTTGGGAAGCGTTGAACCTCTCTCGAGGCCGCACAGATGTATTAATAGATGGCTGAAGCGCCAGGTCTGATACAGAGTTGTGAATCATGCATATTACGGTTGCCATAACTACCTTATCTCTAAAAGGATACAATCTCTACTTTCTGTTAACAGATCAATCTGTTTTCTATACATGGAAGTCTCTTCGGAGGGAGAGCACGGGAGGCGGCAATGAAAGTCGGGAGCAGTGAGGGGAGAGAGGAGCGGCTGTGAGATAGGGCGCATGGCTAGGGTTAAATCAGATCTAGGGCGGCCGGCTAAGATTAAATGGATGGGGTGTATTTTGGTATTATTACAATTTAGTCTTTAGAGTTTTAAGAAATTATAATTAGGTCCTTTATCCTCTTAGATTTCTTCTGATTTAGTCCTCCAGAACTCCGTTTTCTTCGCTTTATGAAGTGTGTAAGGCGTCGCCTCGCCTTACGCCTTACCGCTTAAAAGATGTGAGGGGGTCGGTCGCCTTACCGCCTTAATAACCATGAATGAATGTAGATATAAAAATAAAATAGAGCAACACCTGGCTAGGCCCAGTGTGCTCAATAGCCTGCTTGCGGGACTTCTGGCTTGATTCTGCGTTAGGGGGTAATTATGAGTCGTAGTAGCTAGAGCATTGGTGCACCTGCTTCATGATTTTCTGTGATACAGATGTGAAATATCTAAAATTAAACTGCCTTTTTTTACCGCGGTCTTTGATTGTAGCTAATTTCACATTGTGTAGTGATCATATTATTGAAGTGCATGTCATAAAAAACAATATTCTTAGTGCACATGACTTGTGAAAGCTAATGCTGATGTATGCTTCCTGTCTACAGTCTTTTTGCAGCCAAGGCTGGTGCATCTAGAGTTATTGCTGTTGACGGGAGTGCAAAGATGGCTTCTGTGGCTACCCAAGTATGTCTTTTTTCAACCATACTATCAAACTACTAGTCTCTTTTTTACAATAATTTCTCTCTCATAGTTACAGCACAAATGCAGGTTGCAAAAAATAATGGTCTGTTGTATGATGAAAATATGGAAATGGAACAAAAGCAAAGTCCTCAAGTGATAAGTGTTGTGCATACCAAGGCTGAAGAGCTAAACCATAAAATACAAGTTCCACCAAATGGCTTTGATGTGTTAATGAGTGAGTGGATGGGATATTGCCTATTGTATGAATCCATGCTCAGTTCAGTTCTATATGCACGTGATCATTTCCTAAAACCCGGTGGCGCTATTCTCCCGGATACTGCAACAATTGTAAGTTTTTAGCAACGCTTGCCTGCATTCTTTGTCTTCCATTTTCTGCATTTGATAACTTGTTTCATCTTACCCTTTTTCTAGCTTGGTGCTGGTTTCGGGAAAGGTGGAACTAGCTTGCCGTTTTGGGAAGATGTGTATGGCTTTGATATGTCATGTATTGGCAAAGAAGTAACAGGGAATTCAGCTAGATTTCCTGTAGTTGATATAGTGGCTTCTCAGGATATTGTGACAGAAACTGCTGTACTCCATGTAAGTCCTAGGAAGTCTAGATTTCTACTTAGGTTATTAAACTTCTCGAGCAGCCTCATTTTACTGAAATTGTTTAAGGGTTATATAGAGCTATAGAAAACTTTGCTGTGATAGAAGGTTAGATAAAAATATCATATTTCAGTACCCAAACCTAAGTGTGATATATGGTATTCTCTATAGAATCATTGTTGCTCAAGATTAGGGAACGGTTACCGGCTAGCCGGTAAAAAAAACATGGTCCGGAGAGTAGCGATTTCATACTAAATTGAACGAAGTCTTGATGTTAATGTTTAAAAACAACCAAGCAAACATAATGCTTTGAGGACAAAAATGTAACATTGAAAAAAAAATGTGATTCAGAATAGACCGGAAACGGACTGGTAACCGGCTGGTTACCGTCTACTGGCCTACCTCTGGTAAAATTTGAAAATCCGGTTTTTTTTAATCCTTGCTCGAGACTTACAATGTTACATAGTTTGTGCTAAAATGGCCTTTTCCAATGCAGTGATTTGTACTCTAACATCTTGGTTTATTTATTTTCTATGCAGTCATTCAATCTGGCAACTATGAAGCAAAACGATATGGATTTCACCGCAAGCTTTGAGCTTAGGCTGAGTGAAAGTGGTGCAGCTGTACCTGGAGTAACTTGGTGCTATGGCATTGTTTTATGGTTTGACACGGGCTTCACCGACAGATTCTGCAAGGATAAGCCAGTCGTCCTCTCTACCTCTCCTTTCTCCGCGCCAACTCACTGGTCGCAAACAATCTTTACCTTTGAAGAGCCCATCGCGATGTCAAAGGCGGGGTCGGTCGTTTCCTCATCTGCATCAGTTGGCACAGATGAGTGCCCAGCTGCGATGATCAAATCCCGCATCAGCATAGTGAGGGCCCCTGAGCACCGTAGCATAGACATATCCATTGAAACCACGGGAATCAGCTCAGATGGGCGGCAGCGCAGCTGGGCAGTCCAGATCTTTAACTTGTGAACGATGATATATGCCTTTGGGCTTAAATTTTGACCCACCCCTTAGATTACCCACAGCCAGTTCTGTATGCTGTAATGGAGCACTTTGCCCAAGTGCCCAGCTGAAGTTTTGTGCAGCAATGGGCGTGAAAAACAGACCAAATTGAAGTTTCGCAGTGGGGATGGTCGGGGTGAAAACGGATCAGATTGGGACCTTTTTTTTGAAGAAGAAGAAGAAACAAAGGGTGTGATCCACCCCAGTTCCATTTTATTAGAATGAAACCAGGTCAACATTCCAGTTTTCGGTTCTAGCTTCATCAGGGTCTGAACACGAAAATAAAAACAGGTAAATAGCAATGCGGCACCACCGCCCCTATCACCTAGCAATCGAAGAACTTAAACCTCCAGATAATTACGAAATGGCAGGTACAACAGCATAAACTTCTCTCGTTTTCAGCTTTCCATCCAGACGTTTGTCTTCAGTCTTCCAATGTCTACAATCTTCAACACATGGCAGCAGCGTTGCCCTCTGTAGTTTGGTCTTCAGTCCTCCCATGGCAGAAGCCGAGGTGCTCGTGTTCTTGATTCGAGTAGCGCCATACATTGCTCCATCTTGGATTCCACCGTAGCAGGGCAAATCAACCGCCATTTCCCCATTGTCGCTGTCAGCTACCCCACAAGACCTGCATACTAACCCAATTTTGTTTTTGGAAATACATGTTATTTCTTTCTTTCCATAAACACCACAAAATAGCCGAAGAAAGTATGTTGAGGATTATGTGTTGAGAAGTGCTTTTATACTTTCCTCTTTAATAAAAGTAACACTAATCTCAAAACATATAAAGAGATAAGTAACACATATCCACCATTCATCGTGCCTTAAAAATTGTACAAATTACTGTTGAGAAAAGTATAGAAGCTTCTCTTGAAGCATCTCTTGTTGCATAACCGCCATTTTGCCACAACTTCAAAGTTCTGACCAATATTAATATTCACAATTTCAGAAATCTCCAACCATAAAGTATGAGCAACTACACAATCAAAAAACAAATGATTGACAGATTCTTGTTCACAGCAAAACAATCAGGTTTTTCCTCCACATTGTCTTTTAGCTAAATTATCCAGAGTAAGAACATTATTATTAGCTACTACCCACGGCATGCAATTACAATTAACGTTGGTCAAAGAGTAATAGCATGGCAAAATTAAACATAATAAAATAAACATAATTGATAACATGCAATTACAATTAACGTTGGTCAAAGAGTAATAGCATGTCAAACTAAATACAGCCCTTCAATTGAATTTCCCGTTGGTTCCATTCAATTAGGGGCAGAACATTACGCAGCGGAAAAGGGCATAATAATTTTCAGCAGCTTAGCAACATTATCCGTTAATAATTTCATGAGAGACATCAAATAATCATTAATTAAACATTAGGTATATCATAAATACATGAAATATACACTGAAAATAAAAACTCAATAGCCTGAAGAATATAGCATAAAACAATTTCAGGTATATATACATGAAATATATGCAGAAAAACATAAGATTATAGCTGCTGGGCCAAAAACCCAACAGTCACTCCCCTTTTTTCGGCCTGTGAAACAGCCTTGCGGCTCCACTGGCCCATCAATCCTTCCCCCACCCAGGCCAACATCCCGCCGGCCCATCAGCGCCCAAACAGGCCAGCTAGCAAAACCGGGCCGGCCCCAACTGGCCCGCGCGGAAGACTTTCAGCCCGCAGCCCCCATTGGCATTCATCATGCCCGTTGATTCTCATCGGACGACCTGGAGGGATTTTCGCCAGAACAAAACTGCACCCCCAAAAAACCCTAAATCATTTCGGTTCCACTCCACCCGCAAAAAACGGATCGGGCGGCGGCTGAGCATCAGGCGGTGGGGCGGCGCACCGTTCGGCGGGGGGCGCGGGGCATCGGCGGCGGGGCGGCAGCCCTAAGCGGCGCCATCGGGACAGGGCGTCAGCGGTGGCCCCCGACAGCCCCCAAGCGGCGGCGCTCGGCTGCCCCGAGCGGAGCGCGGCGGCGCCATGGGAACAGCGGCAGAAAGCGGGGTGGCGCACGGAGGGCGACCAAGGAGGCGGCGCCCGGGCAGTAAGCGACGGCCCCGAAACGGCGCAGCGCGGCCGCGCCCGAAAGGCGGCGCGGTCCGAGGGCGGCGCGGCGCATGGCGACCTCCCCTTGCCGGCGGCGGCGCCCGTAAGGCCTCCCTTTGTCGATCACCCCCCTTTTTCTTTGTTCTTGATTTGCCGCAGATCCGAGGGGGTCAATTTTGGGGATTTCATCAGGAAAAATTGGGGAAAGGCCTCAGGGTTCGTATGCAATTCGATTCCCCTCCTTCTAATATTCTACCCGAGCCCAAGAACATGCATCAGAAAACCCTAAATCCCAAGCATAACCGAGTACATCAGAGGCTAGGGTTCTATGAAGCTAGTGGGCGCTCTGATACCAAATATTAGGAGCATAATCATCATGCACAACACATTATCCACTAGCCTGCGTCTAGAACACCTAGGGTTTACTTGGATCGGGAGACTTACGGTCGCCGATGAATGCCATGAGCGAAGACCCGTGCCTGCGTGATGCAGGCGTGAGGTAGAGTCGGTGAAGACCGTAGTGTCGCCGGTGTACGGGTGTCGCCGGCGGAGTCCTGTAGAGGCGGCGGCGACGGCCTTCCCGTTGCTAGCAGCGCTCAGTAGATCGGATCGCGTTAGGGTTTGTCCGGGGTTTGTGACTCTCACGGGAACGTAGTCTTACGGGAGAGGCCGGAACCCTTGCTTTATATTGCGCTGTTGCAACGGGGGACCGTAACCATAATTTGGTAAGGCACCCCCGATCAGGGCGCTGAAAATCAGTGAAACGTGGATTTCCCACGTCCCTCTTTTTCCAGCCGTTTTGGCCTTAGATCAATATCCAACATTATGTCCTTCCAATTTTACGAACGAATTGTTAATAGATTAGGCAAAGTGTTGGTACCTACAGTTATTCACCTAATGGAATTAACAAGCAGACACTACATATAGGAACACAGCACTAAAGTAATATGTGATGTCCTTTCAAGGCCACATCACTAATACAAGTGCTCAAGGTTGTCAGAATCTCGATTCTGTCATGTGATTTTAAGATTTTACGATCTAAAATTGATTAAATCGATACGATTCTATAATAGAATCTTAATGTTCTTAAGATTTTACTCAAACTTTTATAGAATCATGATGAAAATTTTCATACGATCCTACTCGATTCTATTGATTCTATTATTTTATTATAAATAATTACTTGCATACTTCCTTTTAATTAAAATTTTTAATTTTTATGTCTTTATGTTCACTATAATTATCATAAAATAACACATGATCTTATATTTACTCTACAATTTGTAAAGAAAAGTTCAAAAGACATAATTTTAAAAGGTAGTAGTGTTATAATATACTGTAGATTTTTAAAATATTTCTTTGGTAGAATCAGATAAGATCTTAGATTCTACATCGATTCTACGATTTGCGATCCTACCAAAGAAACTTCGATCCGATTTAGGATCACGATTTTGATAACCTTGCAAGTGACTAATTCAATATCTTAAATGTGCCAAAGGCTGGAAAAGAGGCAGGTAACAAGAGGGGCCAAGTAAATACTATACAAGTAACAGGCAGGCAGCTGTTTTATTCTTCGCAGATTAAGCAAATCAAGTTGAATTCAGTGGGTGGATTGGATTTCCGGCTTCTAGAATCTAGACTGAATTATGTATGAATGATGCGACGAGAGAGATGCCTATGTACATCATTACTTTAAAGAGCTATCATAGAATGAGATCGCTGCTTTCACCTGGAAGGTAGCAGAGCTGGAGTCACATCTTTCGTTGGAAATCCAGCAGAAGCCGAAACAGCAGCCAAAGACCAACGGCGGCCGTGTCTCCAGATGCTTTTGTTTTGGCGTCGCTACCTTGTCCAGACGTACGCGCGCACGCACATTGCATCCATCGGATCGATCGCGATAGCGAAATCCGCAGCAGCGTGGATGTCTTGTGTAGCCTTTCCGATCCGCTGTTGAAAAAAGAATACTTTCTGACGGTGTTCGACCGCCCAATTCCTCCTGAACACTCATCTTGTCCTCTTGTTTACTGTATCCATCGTTGCGTTTTGCATCTTCTCCGTCTGTTTCACCGAATTATGACACAAAAGAATTTGCATTCTCGAATCCTCCGCAGGTCAGGAGACCCATGAACGGATGTTCTTGCAGATATCGAACCTGAAAAAAGGAAACCTTGCAGTAACAGTATCGCACTGGGAGAGCACGGCAATCCTCCAACCCCAACACCAAGCATAAAAAAAAGGTACCAGTAAATGGCACCTTCGTTTTAGAAGTTTCTAGAGCCGGGAATTGCGCGGTGGGAGTTCAGAGCTCAGAGAGTGGCCTCTTGTCACCTCGTCCGCGACGGGATTTCTCTCCCGGGCACCGCAAAGGCGCCGGCGCCGTCGTCCGCTACGTCAGAAGCTTCTGGAATCTTCGAGAAACCTGCCCTCTTCCAGTAGTCCATCGCGGAATGTCTCTTGGGGAAAACATCCCTCCACTACGCCACTACGACCAATCTGGACCGCTAAAGTTCGATCTAACGGTGTCCAGTGGCCCGATGGACCGCGATTGATCATGGCGATCCGATCCTTGCGGGGCGTAACAGATAATTATACACAATACAGGGACTTGTTTGAACAAACACCCATCGCCGCTCTACTAGCATCGATCTGGACCGGTTAAGTGAGATCTAACGGTGATACAATTTCCGGAGGGTTCTAAAACAGAGCCCAGACGGATGCCTCAAATTGGCCCGCAAGTGTCGTTTGGCCCATACACACCCGGCCCACCAATCCAAGGCCGGCCCACCAATCCAAGTGGCGCGTGTGCTCTTGTACTGCCGTGCCATGACTCCCTCTAGTCTTCCCCCGTTTCCTCGGAACCCTAACGCCCACCGCTGCGGTGACCGCCTCCCAATCCGCTCCCGGTGCGTTCGATCGCTCGCTCGCTCCTTCTCCTCAAACTGCGAGCGCCGGATCCCTCTCTCCTATCCGATTTCTCTGCTCGTTTGAATTTTTTTGGGGGTGAATCGTCTCGGCCTTTGATCCGCAGGTGCGTACTAGCTAGTCGAGCAGCGGCTGCGGCAAAGCGGAATCGACCATGGCGACCCGTAAGTTTCGATTTTTTTGTGTACTTTTTAAGCGTGTGGTTGTGCTTAGAAGCTGGGTAGCTTCGGAAATGGCGTTTGTAGTTCTCTAATCCTCTCGTTTAGTTACTTCGATGATCAGATGAACTGATAATTGGTTGCAACAGCTGTAGTGGCCTTTTGTAGATACGGATTAGCTTTTGTGGATGACTCTTGGAACTGCTTGGCCGTTGTCACCTTGTTGGATACCAATTTTGTGGCTAGATGCTTAGATGAGTAATAGCTGTCACTTAAGAAGCATGTTAGAGGTAGGGTTATAGGGTATAATTTCTGCGTCTCGGAAAGTATTTGATTGTTTGGATATGTTTTTGCCGAGCACGCTATGTTCAGGATTTAGAGTTCAAGACTTGTGGTTAGCTTTGACTTTGAGAAGAAGAGTGGTAACTAATTTTTCCTCTCTGCGTGCTCGGGTGATGGTTTGGTTTTGAGTTTGTAGCATCACAATTCCATATGTAGCTGGTATCATTGTCCCTTGGAATTTATGATATTTAATCGTGTAGCATGCCTCTAATTGGATAGGTTAAGATAAACACACATCTGTTTGTGTTTTTTATTGCTGTTCCTTTTTTAATTCGAAACTTGTGGCTGATATTCTACTCAAATTTTTACATAAAGTTTTTGTATTTTGATCCGCTTGTTCTTTAAGGCAGAAATACTCACGCATTGAGATTGTATTACGAGCCAATGGCTTATATAGACTACAAGAGATAAGACGGTTTCCATACAAACCGAATCCATGCCAAAAAGGAATCCTAACAATCTAGGAAACAAACTAGGAACGAGCGCCTTGATGCTTGGAACCGTGATGGCCTGTGTCCATAGCGCGGCCTTAGCGGCAGCCTCCTCCTTGGTGGCAGCTTGGGCTATGGCGGCGGGGTCGGTCGGGGCAATCATGAGAGAGAGAGAGAGAGAGAGAGAGAGAAATAGGGGACGGGTGGTGGGATGGTCTCAGGAAAGAGCGCTATGATACTGTGAAGGCGGAAATACTTATGCACTTGAGATTGCATTACGAGCGAACGGTTTATATAGAGTACAAGAGATAAGACGGTTTCTGAATAAACCGAATCCATGCCAAAAAGGAATCCTAACAATCTAGAAAACAAATTAGGAAAGTTATCTTCTATAGTGCAGATATTCGGATCTTGATTGGCCGTGGTCGTATGACGGACCATGATCGTTACAACCACTTGTTGCTTACGACCACCTGTGTAGTCTAACAGTTCTGGCGTGTACGTTCTGTAGGTCTTCAGTTTGAGAACAACTGTGAAGTTGGTGTTTTCTCCAAGCTGACAAATGCCTATTGTTTGGTTGCGATTGGAGGGTCAGAGAGCTTCTACAGGTTAGTGATGCATTTTTTTTAGCTGTTGGGCAACTTTAGGTGGAAGCAGAGGAATGCATAACTGGCTAACTAACTGCTTGTTCTTTTAAATGTTCTGCAGTGCATTTGAGGCTGAGCTTGCAGATGTCATTCCTGTGGTCAAGACCTCTATAGGTGGTACTAGGATAATTGGTCGACTGTGCGTTGGTTAGTATTTGAGCTTGGCTTCTCTAATCTAAGTTATCCTCTCTGCTTGCTTTTAAATTTGTTTGCCACTTTGATGACCCAGGAAACAAGAATGGACTTCTCTTGCCACATACTACCACTGATCAAGGTACTTTATTTAAGTGTCTTGCTGTATACTGTAAATGTTTGCATTCATGCTTACATTGTTTCTCTAAGCTCTGTGTTATTACTTACATCCACATGTGCTCTGATGGTACAATGCACTTCACCGCTTGTCATTACAATTTATTTCAAGGAAGTAGCTATCCAGATTTCGTGTTCACATGCTTTTCTTGTTATATTCCTTAGCAGCATTTGTTTTTCATATTCCTTAGCAGCATTCGTTTTTCGTGGATTTAACCATTTTGTTTAGGAAAAGTTTGTTTTCTACTTGTAAGATGATTTGAACACCTCACAATTGTAGAGAGGTACAATCATGTCTATTGGGTAAACATTGCAGGTTTGTGTTGTCGAGTTGCAAATCTGTTCCTGTGCATCTACCTGAATAATAGGGATGGGGTTTATCTTGGCAGCTTTATTGGATTATGTTGTGAAATATTAATATGTTTTGTACTATGGGATACAAATTTAATTATTTTCTACACTTACGGGTTCCCTGCGCTTTGGAATTGTTTAGAGCTTCAGCATCTCAGGAACTGCTTGCCTGATCAAGTGGTTGTTCAGCGTATCGATGAAAGGCTATCTGCCCTTGGCAATTGCGTAGCCTGCAATGACCATGTTGCACTTACACACCCTGACCTTGACAAGGTAAGCCTATGTATCTCTGGTGATGTTTCCTGACCTTTGCCCTTTCTCAATTATCTCAAACTAAAGTATTACTGTTGTTCAATTCTCCAGGAGACTGAGGAGCTTATTGCAGATGTGCTTGGGGTTGAGGTGTTCCGGCAGACAATTGCCGGAAATATCCTTGTGGGGAGCTACTGTGCACTCTCTAACAGGGGTGGATTGGTATTGTGTTAACTGCATTTCCACTTCATCTGATCTATTTTTGGTACAAATGTTCCATTTTTAATGTAGAATACACTGGTGAAACAGGTCCATCCTCATACATCCATTGAAGATCTTGATGAGCTGTCCACGCTCCTGCAAGTCCCTCTTGTTGCTGGAACTGTGAACCGAGGCAGCGAGGTCATTGCTGCAGGCATGACAGTGAATGACTGGACTGCCTTTTGTGGCTCAGACACAACGGCCACTGAGCTCTCAGTCATTGAGAGCGTCTTCAAGCTGAGAGAAGGGCAGCCGAGCGCGATTGTCGATGATATGAGGAAGTCACTGATTGACAGTTATGTGTAAAAGATCTAATGTCTTGCGGATGTGTTCTCAAATCTCAAGCTTAATACTGTGCTAAGATCAACTGCAACTATACTCGTGTAATCAGTAGCGAAAACCTGCCCTCCTGAGTTGTTACTTGTGGTGGTGTATCTTTGTCTTCTGAATTGCAGACTTATGCTTTGTTTCTTTAAAAGCTATTTGGTCGAAGATGGCGCTCATGCAGTATGATACTTTGATTTTGTTGGAGCTGAACACATCAACTCTGATTGATATTCTCTGGAAGAAAACGCACATACGCCTTTTCTCTTAGAATGGCACACGCACAGAGTAGAGGATGAATAAACACAGGATAGATTTCCTTTTTTGTGGTGACACGCTTATTTTCTTCTTTTCTGTTATTTACTCGCGTCTTAAAATTGATCTGCAGATTATATGGCTTAAATTGATACAACTAGACTGCATATACAAGCTATTCACCCACAATCCCCATAACTCGGCGCACACTGTGTACTACCCGTAAGACTTGCTCAACTCATTTACTCAGCCATTACTCGGGATTTACAGTGATGACTTACAACCACTGCGTCTCGACCACAGTTGCTCGACTACGATTGCTACTCGACTTATGAGCACTTCGACCACAGCTTCTCGACCGCATCTCCGACCACACAGGTCTTCCGAGTATTAATCGGATACTGTAGCTTACAAATATCTCGACTACGATTGCTACTCGACTTATGAGCACTTCGACCACAGCTTCTCGACCGCATCTCCGACCACACAGGTCTTCCGAGTATTAATCGGGTACTGTAGCTTACAAATATCGACTAGGTACTGTAGCTTACGACTGTCGACAAACGACTATCGATCGATTCACTATACTCCGAAGTCTCCAACTACTCCAAGTATCAACCAGGTACTATAGCTTACGAATATCAACCAGGTACTGTAGCTTATGACTATCGATCAACGACTATCAATCGATTCACTATACTCCAGAGTCTCCAACTGCTCTCTGACTCTGAGATCTTCGACTTCACGATTACACAGTACTTGACACACGAGTACCTGACACATAACTACATAGTACTCGATACACAAGTACTTGACACCGACTACATAGTACTCGACACACAACTACATAGTACTCGATATACGAGTGCTCGACACTGACCACTATCAACAATAACATTAGTTCCAACAGATTTGCAGTTCCTAGTATATAGACATCTTGTTCGAGCAACAGTTTTTAAAGTAAGAATTTTGGTTACATCCTACATGCACGGTTCCTGCAACGTTGTTCAAAAACAGTCTTGCTCGGTTACAGCAAAAGTTTTCATAAGCTCAAATTTGGCTTAGTCTAGTCACGTTCTAATGTTCAGTCCCAGCAAAACACCGGAACAACAGTATATAACAAGCTCCCCAGAACACCACAGCTTCACATGATTCACATCACACCAAGGTCCCAGATCAGCACACAAGCTCTCTATAACATCACTTTATAAATGCACTGCACACGGTGATGGAATACAGAAATAGGCAAAGGAAATGCGGCCAGGTGCCTAATTCTCATGTAGAGGAATAGTGGATCACACTAAGAGAGAAATCTTGATGATGTATCAGCCTATGATGTGGCCTTTCACTGTGGGATGGTGGCACTCTACCAGGCCAGATTGACAAGTTGCTTCCCTTGGCATTCCAGAATGCAAGCCATGGTTAGTTCCCTCAGCTGTTCTTCCACAATTTCCATGGGAAGGGAACCGTCCACAACCTTCACGAAACAAAAGAATGCAGTAAGTCATTCAGGTTCACTTAAAAAGAGGTTGGCAAAAAAATTATCTATTGTGGGTTCTGTCGAAAGAAATCAGTAAATTCTAGAGATGCTATCGATTTCTTCTCAGTTTTTAGGGAGTTTCTATTTTGTAGAGAGTAATCTTAGAAGTCATGGAATAGAACACGGCACCTCCAGCTCCCTTGAGTTCATACATAACAACAACTTGAGTTGCTAGCAAACGAGGCAAAGCAAATCAAAGGGCCCTATCTCAGTGACTTTTTGCAGATATAAGTTACCTTCCATGTTGAATCACGGAGTGAATGGTAATTGTCAGCAACTCTTTTTTGGAACTCAATTCTTTCATATCTCTCACCCCCATAGCCTCCTCTTTCAGCTGCTTTCTGAAACAGTAATTTCACATTTAATGTTTAAGAAAAATTGGATAACCCAAGTAAACCATTGAAGTGAAGGGTAACCTTTAATGATAGATTAGCTACGATATTCGGGTGGGCAAAGAATATTAAAATTGGACATAGCATGATAGTCGGGTGGGCAAAGAAATTTGCTGAACAATAGTTTTTCTTTTTCATGTGTTCTGCCTTCAGCAGAATGGTGCAGAATTGAAGTGGATTGTTTTTTTGTGTTTCAGCACAGAAACCAACCGAGGAACACCTTAGGTGCATAGCCATCACTGAGTTTTGTCTTATATGGTTATTTGATTGGATTGTGGCTCTACGATGGCCATCATCACTATGGTATGTAAAAAAAAATGATATAATTCAAATGCACAAAAGACTGAAATCAGCATAACAAACAATGAAGAATCCTGAAATCTGTCACATTGAATGCCATAGGCACCCTCGCAAAAAAAAAAAAAAAACCATAGGCAGAATGAGAACCGATGGAATCATGGAATACCTCTGGTTGTACATCCAGATATATTGCAAGATCAGGAGCTAACAGTCCAACTTCAGGAGCCTGCAGTAGGAAAAAAGAGGCATCACTTGTCAGCATTTTATGCAAAAGAAAGCACATGCCTTGCTATACATCTGCCACTGCCAGGCATCTGGTTCACCTTGCACCACTCAATATCAAGTCCTTTAGCAGCTGAATATGCCACGCCGGAATAAGAATAGCGGTCGACGATGAGAGTAGTTCCACCAAGTAGCTTGCTTTCCATCAAAGCTCTGTAAATGACAAAACCCAGCGAACAGCTCCATAGTCCGA
Source organism: Dendrocalamus latiflorus (assembly GCA_017311315.1). Lineage (NCBI taxonomy): Eukaryota > Viridiplantae > Streptophyta > Magnoliopsida > Poales > Poaceae > Dendrocalamus > Dendrocalamus latiflorus. The sequence goes on from CM029630.1 coordinate 33,695,764, forward strand.
ACCATATAGACCTATGAATCACTGTACTACATACTGTGCATACTACATAGGAGACATGGTGTATTACCCAAGAAAATTTTCCACCTAAAACACTACGAGGTCGGCATACAGTACATTGTGATCCGCAAAAAGAACAAACCTTTTCTCCCAGCGATTTGCGCTGAAGAGCAAATGAATCGTTCTGTCATCGAGCTGCGACTCGTTCGCGAGGTACGCGGAGATCATCTGCCCGACACTAGTACCTCTATCCGGGAACCGCCACCCTTCAGCTTGGCACCCTCTACCTGCCAGGAAGGACAGCAGCCGAGCACACTGCGACGATTTCCCACTCCTGTCCAGCCCTTCCAGGACTATGAGGGCGCCGCGCCCACTCTCGCCTCCCCCATTCTCCATTCTCACACCCTGGAACGCGCTCCTGCGCTGCGGAAACAAGCCGAGGCCACGCGGAGCCGCGGTTCTGGCGCTCCTGCAAGAAAGATCGCACGCACTGTTAGCTCCAAAAATTATACACACCCTCTGGTCAACGAGATCGTCGGGATGGCACCTCATCTGCTCCGAGAAGATGCTCTTCCGGCGAGCCAAACTAACGCAGTCATGCACAGGCGATTGTACCTACGCCGCCGTCCTCTCCCCTCGCCCCACTGCTCTTCCCCTCCGCCGCCCTCTGTTCTCCAAGCGCGCCGCCCACTCCAAGCACCGCCAGCTCGCACAGGAGGGAGAGAGTGCGGGGGTGACAGCGTTCTCCGGTGAACGGCGGCCGTGGCGGACTGGCGGCGGCGCTCCCTGCTGTAAGCGGTGAGAGGAGGGGCGAGACGAAGGGAGGCTTAGGCGGAGGTTGGCGTCTTCTACTCTTCTCTACGTCTTTGGGCTGGGCCTACCCACCAGCTAGTATTCGGCCCGGCCCATCGACTCGCCTCTTCGTCCAGGGCTTAAGTCTAAGCCGCCGCCGTCGTCTAGGGTTCAACCGAGCTGCTTCGCTTGCCCAGGTGCGGCAAAGCGGAATCGACATGGCGACCCGTAAGTTTCGATTTTTTTGGGGTACTTTTTAAGTGTGTGGTTGTGCTTAGAGGCTGGGTAGCTTCGGAAATGGCGTTTGTAGTTCTCTAATCCTCTCGTTTAGTTACTTCGATGATCAGATGAACTGATAATTGGTTGCAACAGCTGTAGTGGCCTTTTGTAGATACGGATTAGCTTTTGTAGATGACTCTTGGAACTGCTTGGCCGTTGTCGCCTTGTTGGATACCAATTTTGTGGCTAGATGCTTAGATGAGTAATAGCTGTCACTTAAGAAGCATGTTAGAGGTAGGGTTATAGGGTATAATTTCTGCGTCTCGGAAAGTAGTTGATTGTTTGGATATGTTTTTGCCGAAAGTAGTTGATTGTTTGGATATGTTTTTGCCGAGCACGCTATGTTCAGGATTTAGAGTTCAAGACTTGTGGTTAGATTTGACTTTGAGAAGAAGAGTGGTAACTAATTTTTCCTCTCTGCGTGCTCGAGTGATGGTTTGGTTTTGAGTTTGTAGCATCACAATTCCATATGTAGCTGGTATCATTGTCCCTTGGAATTTATGATATTTAATCGTGTAGCATGCCTCTAATTGGATAGGTTAAGATAAACACACATCTGTTTGTGTTGTTTTTATTGCTGTTCCTTTTTTAATTCGAAACTTGTGGCTGATATTCTACTCAAAATTTTACGTAAAGTTTTTGTATTTTGATCCGCTTGTTCTTTAAGGTGGAAATACTCACGCATTGAGATTGTATTACGAACCAATGGCTTATATAGACTACAAGAGATAAGACGGTTTCCATACAAACCGAATCCATGCCAAAAAGGAATCCCAACAATCTAGGAAACAAACTAGGAACGAGCGCCTTGATGCTTGGAACCGCGATGGCCTGTGTCCATAGTGCGGCCTTAGCGGCAACCTCCTCCTTGGTGGCAGCTTGGGCTATGGCGGCGGGGTCGGTCAGGGCAATCATGAGAGAGAGAGAGAGAGAGAGAGAGAGAGGGAAATGGGGACGGGTGGTGGGATGGTCTCAGGAAAGAACGCTCTGATACTATGAAGGCGGAAATACTCATGCACTTGAGATTGCATTACGAGCCAACAGTTTATATAGAGTACAAAAGATAAGACAGTTTCTGAATAAACCGAATCCATGTCAAAAAGGAATCCTAACAATCTAGAAAACAAATTAGGAAAGTTATCTTCTGTAGTGCAGATATTCGGATCTTGATTGGCCGTGGTCGTATGACCGACCATGATCGTTACAACCACTTGTTGCTTACGACCACCTGTGTGGTCTAACAGTTCTGGCGTGTACGTTCTGTAGGCCTTCAGTTTGAGAACAATTGCGAAGTTGGTGTTTTCTCCAAGCTGACAAATGCCTATTGTTTGGTTGCGATTGGAGGGTCAGAGAGCTTCTACAGGTTAGTGATGCAATTTTTTTAGCTGTTGGGCAACTTTAGGTGGAAGCAGAGGAATGCATAACTGGCTAACTAACTGCTTGTTCTTTTAAATGTTCTGCAGTGCATTTGAGGCTGAGCTTGCAGATGTCATTCCTGTGGTCAAGACCTCTATAGGTGGTACTAGGATAATTGGTCGACTGTGCGTTGGTTAGTATTTGAGCTTGGCTTCTCTAATCTGAGTTATCCTCTCTGCTTGCTTTTAAATTTGTTTGCCACTTTGATGACCCAGGAAACAAGAATGGACTTCTCTTGCCACATACTACCACTGATCAAGGTACTTTATTTAAGTGTCTTGCTGTATACTGTAAATGTTTGCATCCATGCTTACATTGTTTCTCTAAGCTCTGTGTTATTACTTACATCCACATGTGCTCTGATGGTACAATGCACTTCACCGCTTGTCATTACAATTTATTTCAAGGAAGTAGCTATCCAGATTTCGTGTTCACATGCTTTTCTTGTTATATTCCTTAGCAGCATTCGTTTTTCATATTCCTTAGCAGCATTCGTTTTTCGTGGATTTAACCATTTTGTTTAGGAAAAGTTTGTTTTCTACTTGTAAGATGATTTGAACACCTCACAATTGTAGAGAGGTACAATCATGTCTATTGGGTAAACATTGCAGGTTTGTGTTGTTGAGTTGCAAATCTGTTCCTGTGCATCTACCTGAATAATAGGGATGGGGTTTATCTTGGCAGCTTTATTGGATTATGTTGTGAAATATTAATATCTTTTGTACTATGGGATACAAATTTAATTATTTTCTACACTTACGGGTTCCCTGTGCTTTGGAATTGTTTAGAGCTTCAGCATCTCAGGAACTGCTTGCCTGATCAAGTGGTTGTTCAGCGTATCGATGAAAGGCTATCTGCCCTTGGCAATTGTGTAGCCTGCAATGACCATGTTGCACTTACACACCCCGACCTTGACAAGGTAAGCCTATGTATCTCTGGTGATGTTTCCTGACCTTTGCCCTTTCTCAATTATCTCAAACTAAAGTATTACTGTTGTTCAATTCTCCAGGAGACTGAGGAGCTTATTGCAGATGTGCTTGGGGTTGAGGTGTTCCGGCAGACAATTGCCGGAAATATCCTTGTGGGGAGCTACTGTGCACTCTCTAACAGGGGTGGCTTGGTATTGTGTTAACTGCATTTCCACTTCATCTGATCTATTTTTGGTACAAATGTTCCATTTTTAATGTAGAATACACTGGTGAAACAGGTCCATCCTCATACTTCCATTGAAGATCTTGATGAGCTGTCCACGCTCCTGCAAGTCCCTCTTGTTGCTGGAACTGTGAACCGAGGCAGCGAGGTCATTGCTGCAGGCATGACAGTGAATGACTGGACTGCCTTTTGTGGCTCAGACACAACGGCCACTGAGCTCTCAGTCATTGAGAGCGTCTTCAAGCTGAGAGAAGGGCAGCCGAGCGCGATTGTCGATGATATGAGGAAGTCGCTGATTGACAGTTATGTGTAAAAGATCTAATGTCTTGCGGATGTGTTGTTCTCAAATCTCAAGCTTAATACTGTGCTAAGATCAACTGCAACTATACTTGTGTAATCAGTAGCGAAAACCTGCCCTCCTGAGTTGTTACTTGTGGTGGTGTATCTTTGTCTTCTGAATTGCAGACTTGTGCTTTGTTTCTTTAAAAGCTATTTGGTCGAAGATGCCGCTCATGCAGTATGATACTTTGATTTTGTTGGAGCTGAACACATCAACTCTGATTGCTATTCTCTGGAAGAAAACACACATTCGCCTTTTCTCTTAGAATGACACACGCACAGAGTAAAGGCCTGTTTGGAACAGAGGAATTTCACAGGAATTTTGCAGGAAACAGTTCAATTCCCGCAGGAATCGGGAAAAATTCCCGCATTCCAAACAGGGCCTAAGGAGGATGAATAACCACAGGATAGATTTCTGTTTTTGTGGTGACACGCGCATTTTCTTCTTTTCTGTTATTTACTCGTGTCTTAAAATTGCTCTACAGATTATATGGCTTAAATTGATACAACTAGATTGTATATACAAGCTATTCACCCACAATCCCTATAACTCGGCGCACACTGTGTACTATCCGTAAGACTCGCTCAACTCATTTACTCAACTATTACTCGGGATTTACATTGATGACTTACGACCACTGTGTCTCGACCACAGTTGCTCGACTACGATTGCTACTCGACTTACGAGCACTTTGACCACAGCTTCTCGACCGCATCTCCGGCTACACAGGTCTTCCGAGTATTAATCGGGTACTGTAGCTTATAAGTATCGACCAGGTACTGTAGCTTACGACTGTCGACAAACGACTATTGATCGGTTCACTATACTCCGAAGTCTCCAACTACTCCAAGTATCGACCAGGTACTATAGCTTACAAATATCAACCAGGTACTGTAGTCTACGACTGTCGATCAACGACTATCGATCAGTTCACTATACTCCGGAGTCTCTAACTGTTCTTTGACTCCGAGATCTTCGACTTCACGATTACACAGTACTTGACACACGAGTACCTAACACATAACTGCATAGTACTCGACACCGACCACATAGTACTCGACACACAACTACATAGTACTTGATATACGAGTGCTTGACACTGACCACTATCAACAATAACATTAGTTCCAACAGATTTGCAGTTCCTAGTATATGGACATCTTGTTCGAGCAACAGTTTTTAAAGTAAGAATTTTGGTTACATCCTACATGCACGGTTCCTGCAACGTTGTTCAAAAACCGTCTTGCTCGGTTACAGCAAAAGTTTTCATAAGCTCAAATTTGGCTTAGTCTAGTCACGTTCTAATGTTCAGTCCCAGCAAAACACCGGAACAACAGTATATAACAAGCTCCCCAGAACACCACAGCTTCACATGATTCACATCACACCAAGGTCCCAGATCAGCACACAAGCTCTCTATAACATCACTTTATAAATGCACTGCACACGGTGATGGAATACAGAAATAGGCAAAGGAAATGCGGCCAGGTGCCTAATTCTCATGTAGAGGAATAGTGGATCACACTAAGAGAGAAATCTTGATGATGTATCAGCCTATGATGTGGCCTTTCACTGTGGGATGGTGGCACTCTACCAGGCCAGATTGACAAGTTGCTTCCCTTGGCATTCCAGAATGCAAGCCATGGTTAGTTCCCTCAGCTGTTCTTCCACAATTTCCATGGGAAGGGAACCGTCCACAACCTTCATGAAACAAAAGAATGCAGTAAGTCATTCAGGTTCACTTAAAAAGTGGTTGGCAAAAGAAATATCTATTGTGGGTTCTGTCGAAAGAAATCAGTAAATTCTAGAGATGCTATCGATTTCTTCTCAGTTTTTAGGGAGTTTCTACTTTGTAGAGAGTAATCTTAGAAGTCATGGAATAGTCACGGCACCTCCAGCTCCCTTGAGCTCATACATAACAACAACTTGAGTTGCTAGCAAACGAGGCAAAGCAAATCAAAGGGCCCTATCTCAGTGACTTTTTGCAGATATAAGTTACCTTCCATGTTGAATCACGGAGTGAATGGTAATGCTCAGCAACTCTTTTTTGGAACTCAATTCTTTCATATCTCTCACCCCCATAGTCTCCTCTTTCAGCTGCTTTCTGAAACAGTAATTTCACATTTAATGTTTAAGAAAAATTGGATAACCCAAGTAAACCATTGAGGTGAAGGGTAACCTTTAATGATAGATTAGCTATGATATTCGGGCGGGCAAAGAATATTAAAATTGGACATAGCATGATAGTTGGGTGGGCAAAGAAATTTGCCGAACAATAGTTTTTCTTTTTCATGTGTTCTGCCTTCAGCAGAATGGTGCAGAATTGAAGTGGATTGTTTTTTTTTTGTGTTTCAGCACAGAAACCAACCGAGGAACACCTTAGGTGCATGCATAGCCATCACTGAATTTTGTCTTATATGGTTATTTGATTGGATTGTGGCTCTACGATGGCCATCGTCACTATGGTATGTAAAAAAATGATACAATTCAAATGCACAAAAGACTGAAATCAGCATTACACACAATGAAGAATCCTGAAATCTGTCACATTGAATGCCATAGGCACCCTCACAAAAAAAATGCCATAGGCAGAATGAGACCGATGGAATCATGGAATACCTCTGGTTGTACATCCAGATATATTGCAAGATCAGGAGCTAACAGTCCAACTTCAGGAGCCTGCAATAGGAAAAAAAAAGAGGCATCACTTGTCAGCATTTTATGCAAAAGAAAGCACACGCCTTGCTATACATCTGCCAGGCATCCGGTTCACCTTGCACCACTCAATGTCAAGTCCTTTAGCAGCTGAATATGCCACGCCGGAATAAGAATAGCGGTCGACGATGAGAGTAGTTCCACCAAGTAGCTTGCTTTCCATCAAAGCTCTGTAAATGACAAAACCCAGCGAACAGCTCCATAGTCAGAACCATATAGACCTCTGAATCACTGTACTACATACTGTGCATGCTACATAGGAGACATAGTGTATTACCCAAGAAAATTTTCCACCTAAAACACTACGAGGTCGGCATACAGTACATTGTGATCCGCAAAAAGAACAAACCTTTTCTCCCAGCGATTTGCGCTGAAGAGCAAATGAATCGTTCTGTCATCGAGCTGTGACTCGTTCGCGAGGTACGCGGAGATCATCTGCCCGACACTAGTACCTCTATCCGGGAACCGCCACCCTTCAGCTTGGCACCCTTTACCTGCCAGGAAGGACAGCAGCCGAGCACACTGCGACGATTTCCCACTCCTGTCCAGCCCTTCCAGGACTATGAGGGCACCGCGCCCACTCTCGCCGCCCCCATTCTCCATTCTCACACCCTGGAACGAGCTCCTGCGCTGCGGAAACAAGCCGAGGCCACGCGGAGCCGCGGTTCTGGCGCTCCTGCAAGAAAGATCGCACGCACTGTTAGCTCCAAAAATTATACACACCCTCTGGTCAACGAGATCGTCGGGATGGCGCCTCATCTGCTCCAAGAAGCTGCTCTTCCGGCGAGCCAAACTAACGCAGTCATGCACAGGCGATTGTACCTACGCCGCGGTCCTCTCCCCTCGCCCCACTGCTCTTCCCCTCCGCCGCCCTCTGTTCTCCAAGCGCGCCGCCCACTCCAAGCACTGCCAGCTCGCACAGGAGGGAGAGAGGAGAGGGGTCTCTTACCTGTGCGGGGGTGGCAGCGTTCTCCGGTGAACGGCGGCCGTGGCGGCGGCGCTCCCTGCTGTAAGCGGCGAGAGGCGTCTTCTACTCTTCTCTACGTCTTATGGGCTGGGCCCACCCACCAGCGAGTATTCGGCCCGGCCCATCTACTCGCCTCTTCGTCCAGGGCTTAAGTCTGGGGATTCCCTTAAGTCTAAGCCGCCGCCGTCGTCTAGGGTTTAACCGAGCTGCTTCGCTTGCCCAGTTGCCCGTCCACGAAGAAGCATTCGCCATGGCGACCCAGCCACCTGAGCTCCCTCCCAAGGAAGAGTGGCTCCGCGAAGAAGGCCAAGAGTACGAGGATGACGAGGAGGAGGAAGAGGAGGGGTGGGACGACTGGGACTCGGACGGCGACGACGCGGCCGGCGGCGGCGGCGGCCTCCTCTGTCTGTTCTGCAGCTCGCAGTTCGACTCCGAGAGCTCCCTCTTCTCGCACTGCGGCTCCGAGCACCGCTTCGATTTCTACAAGCTCGTGAAGGAGCTGGGGCTGGATTTCTACGGATGCATCAAGCTCATCAATTTTGTTCGATCCAAGGTTCGTTTCTCTCTTTCTTCTGTGGATTCAGCAGCTTCTCAGCTTGGTGGTTTGGACCCAGATGTGTATCGTATTCGTATGAACTTAATTGTTGTACTAATCTTTGTATGGTCGTATAATGCTAAGTGGTTAGGAACCGAGTGCGCGTAGTGTAATCAGTAATCACACTTTACAGCAATACAATGAAAGTCACAGCTTGCGTATGTTAGTGATATGCCATAGAGGCAATTGTAGAGATGATTATATCACTTCTATGTTTATAATGTTTTGAATAATATGTAATTATGCTTCTTGAATGAATTATCATTTATAAAGTTTAGCAACTATATGACTTATTAGTGAAGCTCTTTATTTGTTATATGATATTATTCTAAAAAACTGGTTAAGCTCTTTATTTGTTATATGATATCATTCTAAAAAGTACCTGGTCAGATATCACTGGTCGAGACACTAGTGACTTATAGACCATCACATGTCTTAATTGATGACTATGTTTCACTGGTAATAGATATGGGGATATTAAATCAATAATGTGGATACATGTTAGAGAACGCAGTGTTGGATTGACCCACCTTGAGACATTGTTGATATTGTTATGTTTTTATGTATGATCAATTGGTCTCAAGCAATGATGATATATGATTCTTGTAGCTGAGATCAGTATATTTTTCTACATATGTAATAGTGTACTTAGAGGTTGTGAAACGGTACTTTGTAACTAGGTAGTTATAAAGGTAGCTTTCGAGTATAGTATGAAACATATTGAAGAAAGTGACTAGCCAGATATGAGATTTACCCCTCCTACATAACAGAAGAGATATCTATGAGCTTCTCGATGTTGTCGGATAAAGAAAGTGCATGGTCATATCACGAGTGGTCATCACTAGATCAGGAAAAGATTGAACAGTCCATGGATGACACATTTCCCACCTGGAATTTGATCAGATATCGTGAGGCAAAAAGAGAATACGCAAACAGGTCATTTAGTCTGACCAGATACGAACTGGTAGTATAGGTATACTGATTGGTCGTGAACTGATCGGACATATCATAGACTGGTCTGCGAATTGGTCGTATGGGGATACAGACTAATTATAACCAGATACGATCTAGTCACAAGGAGTTATGAATTGATTGTGAGCGAATAGGACCTGGTTGCAAATCATATTGCATAAGTGTTGGAGGAATAATTTATCTCTCCACTAGCAGGGCCCGCTCTATGGAAGACACCTACATACAGATCAAGAATTGCAGTCATGCTTTGAAAGGACAATTATACCACTCGCTTGTACTCATAGGCTAGTTATCTCACTGAGGGGTATTCTTGTCATTTGTATAGGCCCAAGAGCATATAAATGGCCCATGTATCCCTTATTTGTAAGAGGAGCTTTCTGAAGCTCCATTGAGCGATAAAGAAGTATATTCAAATTGGTGAGCCCTCGGGGGCTCCCTCCCTGGAGGTAACCTCCCTGTTGGTTCACCGACAGGAGTAGGATGGTCATTTCGGACCCTCGAACCTGTATAAATTCTCATGTCATTTTTACTCACGTGGACGATGGCTTGTCAGACAACCAATGTCCACCCCTTGTGATTAGGTTTCACACCTACAATATTGGCATCGTTCGTAGGGACTGTAGCTAATTGATGAAAGGCTATGGCTTCTACTAAGAAATACCCTAAATCCACGAAACCTCCTCCAGCTCCAGAGTACAATGAGCTCGTAGACGATCTGTCCACTTTTTGGAGGAGCCCTAGGCACGCACCATTGTTGGGGGTCAGGGCCCTCCACCTCAGGATGGACAATGTCCTATGTGCCCAGGGACCCTGAGCGTGTCCTCCCCCCTTCCACTGATTGATGCAGGGTCCAGCCAAAGGTGGGAAGCTCAAAGCGCCCTCGCCAACAGAGAGCTAGAGGTGCTGGGGCCAACGATCGCTCTCGAGACTCTTGACGTCGCTAACTGCAAAGCGATGAAGGCTAGCTACGAGAGCTACCAGCTAATGCGTCCGTCGTCTTCACCATGGCGGGTCATGTCCTACTAGACCTAGGGCATAAGCGACAAATTGGGCCCAGTAACCAAGTTGATGTATGTGTTGAACTGGGCTACTTCAAATCGTTTTCCGCTGCACTATGTGTCTATTGGTAACAATCTATAATCTCTTACTTGCATGACTTTCTAGTTTACGTAGTAGAAAATTTTGATTTGCGCTAGTGTGGCCTACCCCGCATCTTAGCAGCATAAGCACTAATTCGGCTTCATGGTTGTTTTGACTTTTAGATTGCAATTTTGTTAATCTCTGTGTTTGTTTGCTGCATTCTATGACTTATGGACCTTATCATTGATTTGTAGGTTGCGGAGAATAAATGTTGGAGCTGTGGCCAAGCTTTCACTTGCAACAGTGAACTATGCAGCCACTTGCATCCAGCAGAAACTTCCCAACTTGAGGGAAAAGTTCCATGGGAGGATGATGCATGCTTGAAACCTTTCATGGAAGATGACTCGCTTTTGCACAGTTTGTCCATCTTTGATGATGACGAGGAGGATTGTGGAATGCCAATGGAAAGAGGAGAGTGTTCAGCAGGCAATGGGAGTTTAGCTGAACCACGCGAGAGCCATCTGAAGACCATTATTGATGATTCTGATGTTAGTGTTAGATTTGAGCAAGCACTTACTATTGGAAGTACTTCTGGGGAGAGCATTGAGTCTCTTGCTCAGGGCCAGAATGGTAGGCAGCTAAAGAGTGCACGTGCTAGTGTTACTGCTAAGGAAATTAAAAGTGTGGATGATAACTACTTTGGGTCTTATAGTTCATTTGGCATTCATAGAGAGATGCTTGGCGACAAAGTAGGTGAACTCTTGGCATATGTGGTTAATGGGTTCCTATTTTCCTATAGCATATGTCTGCTTGTTTAATTTCCTGTGTTCACTTCTATGATCTAAAAGATCAATAATATGTGACCAACTTTTTCAGGTAAGAACAGATGCTTACAGAGATGCCCTTTTGGGCAATCCTAGCCTCATGAGTGGAGCAACTGTACTGGATGTTGGTTGTGGTACGGGAATTCTAAGGTATGTAACATAGGATGCGGAAATGCTTTTGCACCGGTGGGTTACTTCATCTTACCACGAGGCTCGATGCTGACAGTCTTGGAACCAGCACAAGCAAATATACTGTACATCACTACTTGGAAATAAAAAGCAGTCATAATAATGAATGCATGGTTATTAAGGCGTCGCTTAGGCGACGCTTAAGCGTCGCCTAAGCGGTAAGGCGCTCCCGAGGTGGCAAGGCGCCGCCTCGCCTTGCGAAACGTGACTAAGGCGGTGGCTAAACCAGAGAGAAGGGGCGAAGACTCACCTGGAACCCTAGATGGCGGCGTCTCCATCTCGTCGCTCCCGTCTAGGCGGCGGCGCCTGGAACCCTAGGGCTAAATCCACCGGGACAGCCACTAGATCTGTAGGCCTCGCCGACGAATCATCCTCTTGGGGAGCAGGGGAGGCAGGAGCAGCGGCGTCTCTTGGGAGGGAGAGCAGTGTGAAACTTAATAGATTGGTTTGGGAAGCGTTGAACCTCTCTCGAGGCCGCACAGATGTATTAATAGATGGCTGAAGCGCCAGGTCTGATACAGAGTTGTGAATCATGCATATTACGGTTGCCATAACTACCTTATCTCTAAAAGGATACAATCTCTACTTTCTGTTAACAGATCAATCTGTTTTCTATACATGGAAGTCTCTTCGGAGGGAGAGCACGGGAGGCGGCAATGAAAGTCGGGAGCAGTGAGGGGAGAGAGGAGCGGCTGTGAGATAGGGCGCATGGCTAGGGTTAAATCAGATCTAGGGCGGCCGGCTAAGATTAAATGGATGGGGTGTATTTTGGTATTATTACAATTTAGTCTTTAGAGTTTTAAGAAATTATAATTAGGTCCTTTATCCTCTTAGATTTCTTCTGATTTAGTCCTCCAGAACTCCGTTTTCTTCGCTTTATGAAGTGTGTAAGGCGTCGCCTCGCCTTACGCCTTACCGCTTAAAAGATGTGAGGGGGTCGGTCGCCTTACCGCCTTAATAACCATGAATGAATGTAGATATAAAAATAAAATAGAGCAACACCTGGCTAGGCCCAGTGTGCTCAATAGCCTGCTTGCGGGACTTCTGGCTTGATTCTGCGTTAGGGGGTAATTATGAGTCGTAGTAGCTAGAGCATTGGTGCACCTGCTTCATGATTTTCTGTGATACAGATGTGAAATATCTAAAATTAAACTGCCTTTTTTTACCGCGGTCTTTGATTGTAGCTAATTTCACATTGTGTAGTGATCATATTATTGAAGTGCATGTCATAAAAAACAATATTCTTAGTGCACATGACTTGTGAAAGCTAATGCTGATGTATGCTTCCTGTCTACAGTCTTTTTGCAGCCAAGGCTGGTGCATCTAGAGTTATTGCTGTTGACGGGAGTGCAAAGATGGCTTCTGTGGCTACCCAAGTATGTCTTTTTTCAACCATACTATCAAACTACTAGTCTCTTTTTTACAATAATTTCTCTCTCATAGTTACAGCACAAATGCAGGTTGCAAAAAATAATGGTCTGTTGTATGATGAAAATATGGAAATGGAACAAAAGCAAAGTCCTCAAGTGATAAGTGTTGTGCATACCAAGGCTGAAGAGCTAAACCATAAAATACAAGTTCCACCAAATGGCTTTGATGTGTTAATGAGTGAGTGGATGGGATATTGCCTATTGTATGAATCCATGCTCAGTTCAGTTCTATATGCACGTGATCATTTCCTAAAACCCGGTGGCGCTATTCTCCCGGATACTGCAACAATTGTAAGTTTTTAGCAACGCTTGCCTGCATTCTTTGTCTTCCATTTTCTGCATTTGATAACTTGTTTCATCTTACCCTTTTTCTAGCTTGGTGCTGGTTTCGGGAAAGGTGGAACTAGCTTGCCGTTTTGGGAAGATGTGTATGGCTTTGATATGTCATGTATTGGCAAAGAAGTAACAGGGAATTCAGCTAGATTTCCTGTAGTTGATATAGTGGCTTCTCAGGATATTGTGACAGAAACTGCTGTACTCCATGTAAGTCCTAGGAAGTCTAGATTTCTACTTAGGTTATTAAACTTCTCGAGCAGCCTCATTTTACTGAAATTGTTTAAGGGTTATATAGAGCTATAGAAAACTTTGCTGTGATAGAAGGTTAGATAAAAATATCATATTTCAGTACCCAAACCTAAGTGTGATATATGGTATTCTCTATAGAATCATTGTTGCTCAAGATTAGGGAACGGTTACCGGCCTAGCCGGTAAAAAAAACATGGTCCGGAGAGTAGCGATTTCATACTAATTTGAACGAAGTCTTGATGTTAATGTTTAAAAACAACCAAGCAAACATAATGCTTTGAGGACAAAAATGTAACATTGAAAAAAAAATTGTGATTCAGAATAGACTGGAAACGGACTGGTAACCGGCTGGTTACCGTCTACCGGCCTACCTCTGGTAAATTTTGAAAATCCGGTTTTTTTTTAATCCTTGCTCGAGACTTACAATGTTACATAGTTTGTGCTAAAATGGCCTTTTCCAATGCAGTGATTTGTACTCTAACATCTTGGTTTATTTATTTTCTATGCAGTCATTCAATCTGGCAACTATGAAGCAAAACGATATGGATTTCACCGCAAGCTTTGAGCTTAGGCTGAGTGAAAGTGGTGCAGCTGTACCTGGAGTAACTTGGTGCTATGGCATTGTTTTATGGTTTGACACGGGCTTCACCGACAGATTCTGCAAGGATAAGCCAGTCGTCCTCTCTACCTCTCCTTTCTCCGCGCCAACTCACTGGTCGCAAACAATCTTTACCTTTGAAGAGCCCATCGCGATGTCAAAGGCGGGGTCGGTCGTTTCCTCATCTGCATCAGTTGGCACAGATGAGTGCCCAGCTGCGATGATCAAATCCCGCATCAGCATAGTGAGGGCCCCTGAGCACCGTAGCATAGACATATCCATTGAAACCACGGGAATCAGCTCAGATGGGCGGCAGCGCAGCTGGGCAGTCCAGATCTTTAACTTGTGAACGATGATATATGCCTTTGGGCTTAAATTTTGACCCACCCCTTAGATTACCCACAGCCAGTTCTGTATGCTGTAATGGAGCACTTTGCCCAAGTGCCCAGCTGAAGTTTTGTGCAGCAATGGGCGTGAAAAACAGACCAAATTGAAGTTTCGCAGTGGGGATGGTCGGGGTGAAAACGGATCAGATTGGGACCTTTTTTTTTTTGAAGAAGAAGAAACAAAGGGTGTGATCCACCCCAGTTCCATTTTATTAGAATGAAACCAGGCCAACATTCCAGTTTTCGGTTCTAGCTTCATCAGGGTCTGAACACGAAAATAAAAACAGGTAAATAGCAATGCGGCACCACCGCCCCTATCACCTAGCAATCGAAGAACTTAAACCTCCAGATAATTACGAAATGGCAGGTACAACAGCATAAACTTCTCTCGTTTTCAGCTTTCCATCCAGACGTTTGTCTTCAGTCTTCCAATGTCTACAATCTTCAACACATGGCAGCAGCGTTGCCCTCTGTAGTTTGGTCTTCAGTCCTCCCATGGCAGAAGCCGAGGTGCTCGTGTTCTTGATTCGAGTAGCGCCATACATTTGCTCCATCTTGGATTCCACCGTAGCAGGGCAAATCAACCGCCATTTCCCCATTGTCGCTGTCAGCTACCCCACAAGACCTGCATACTAACCCAATTTTGTTTTTGGAAATACATGTTATTTCTTTCTTTCCATAAACACCACAAAATAGCCGAAGAAAGTATGTTGAGGATTATGTGTTGAGAAGTGCTTTTATACTTTCCTCTTTAATAAAAGTAACACTAATCTCAAAACATATAAAGAGATAAGTAACACATATCCACCATTCATCGTGCCTTAAAAATTGTACAAATTACTGTTGAGAAAAGTATAGAAGCTTCTCTTGAAGCATCTCTTGTTGCATAACCGCCATTTTGCCACAACTTCAAAGTTCTGACCAATATTAATATTCACAATTTCAGAAATCTCCAACCATAAAGTATGAGCAACTACACAATCAAAAAACAAATGATTGACAGATTCTTGTTCACAGCAAAACAATCAGGTTTTTCCTCCACATTGTCTTTTAGCTAAATTATCCAGAGTAAGAACATTATTATTAGCTACTACCCACGGCATGCAATTACAATTAACGTTGGTCAAAGAGTAATAGCATGGCAAAATTAAACATAATAAAATAAACATAATTGATAACATGCAATTACAATTAACGTTGGTCAAAGAGTAATAGCATGTCAAACTAAATACAGCCCTTCAATTGAATTTCCCGTTGGTTCCATTCAATTAGGGGCAGAACATTACGCAGCGGAAAAGGGCATAATAATTTTCAGCAGCTTAGCAACATTATCCGTTAATAATTTCATGAGAGACATCAAATAATCATTAATTAAACATTAGGTATATCATAAATACATGAAATATACACTGAAAATAAAAACTCAATAGCCTGAAGAATATACCATAAAACAATTTCAGGTATATATACATGAAATATATGCAGAAAAACATAAGATTATAGCTGCTGGGCCAAAAACCCAACAGTCACTCCCCTTTTTTCGGCCTGTGAAACAGCCTTGCGGCTCCACTGGCCCATCAATCCTTCCCCCACCCAGGCCAACATCCCGCCGGCCCATCAGCGCCCAAACAGGCCAGCTAGCAAAACCGGGCCGGCCCCAACTGGCCCGCGCGGAAGACTTTCAGCCCGCAGCCCCCATTGGCATTCATCATGCCCGTTGATTCTCATCGGACGACCTGGAGGGATTTTCGCCAGAACAAAACTGCACCCCCAAAAAACCCTAAATCATTTCGGTTCCACTCCACCCGCAAAAAACGGATCGGGCGGCGGCTGAGCATCAGGCGGTGGGGCGGCGCACCGTTCGGCGGGGGGCGCGGGGCATCGGCGGCGGGGCGGCAGCCCTAAGCGGCGCCATCGGGACAGGGCGTCAGTGGTGGCCCCCGACAGCCCCCAAGCGGCGGCGCTCGGCTGCCCCGAGCGGAGCGCGGCGGCGCCATGGGAACAGCGGCGGAAAGCGGGGCGGCGCACGGAGGGCGACCAAGGAGGCGGCGCCCGGGCAGTAAGCGACGGCCCCGAAACGGCGCAGCGCGGCCGCGCCCGAAAGGCGGCGCGGTCCGAGGGCGGCGCGGCGCATGGCGACCTCCCCTTGCCGGCGGCGGCGCCCGTAAGGCCTCCCTTTGTCGATCACCCCCCTTTTTCTTTGTTCTTGATTTGCCGCAGATCCGAGGGGGTCAATTTTGGGGATTTCATCAGGAAAAATTGGGGAAAGGCCTCAGGGTTCGTATGCAATTCGATTCCCCTCCTTCTAATATTCTACCCGAGCCCAAGAACATGCATCAGAAAACCCTAAATCCCAAGCATAACCGAGTACATCAGAGGCTAGGGTTCTATGAAGCTAGTGGGCGCTCTGATACCAAATATTAGGAGCATAATCATCATGCACAACACATTATCCACTAGCCTGCGTCTAGAACACCTAGGGTTATCTTGGATCGGGAGACTTACGGTCGCCGATGAATGCCATGAGCGAAGACCCGTGCCTGCGTGATGCAGGCGTGAGGTAGAGTCGGTGAAGACCGTAGTGTCGCCGGTGTACGGGTGTCGCCGGCGGAGTCCTGTAGAGGCGGCGGCGACGGCCTTCCCGTTGCTAGCAGCGCTCAGTAGATCGGATCGCGTTAGGGTTTGTCCGGGGTTTGTGACTCTCACGGGAACGTAGTCTTACGGGAGAGGCCGGAACCCTTGCTTTATATTGCGCTGTTGCAACGGGGGACCGTAACCATAATTTGGTAAGGCACCCCCGATCAGGGCGCTGAAAATCAGTGAAACGTGGATTTCCCACGTCCCTCTTTTTCCAGCCGTTTTGGCCTTAGATCAATATCCAACATTATGTCCTTCCAATTTTACGAACGAATTGTTAATAGATTAGGCAAAGTGTTGGTACCTACAGTTATTCACCTAATGGAATTAACAAGCAGACACTACATATAGGAACACAGCACTAAAGTAATATGTGATGTCCTTTCAAGGCCACATCACTAATACAAGTGCTCAAGGTTGTCAGAATCTCGATTCTGTCATGTGATTTTAAGATTTTACGATCTAAAATTGATTAAATCGATACGATTCTATAATAGAATCTTAATGTTCTTAAGATTTTACTCAAACTTTTATAGAATCATGATGAAAATTTTCATACGATCCTACTCGATTCTATTGATTCTATTATTTTATTATAAATAATTACTTGCATACTTCCTTTTAATTAAAATTTTTAATTTTTATGTCTTTATGTTCACTATAATTATCATAAAATAACACATGATCTTATATTTACTCTACAATTTGTAAAGAAAAGTTCAAAAGACATAATTTTAAAAGGTAGTAGTGTTATAATATACTGTAGATTTTTAAAATATTTCTTTGGTAGAATCAGATAAGATCTTAGATTCTACATCGATTCTACGATTTGCGATCCTACCAAAGAAACTTCGATCCGATTTAGGATCACGATTTTGATAACCTTGCAAGTGACTAATTCAATATCTTAAATGTGCCAAAGGCTGGAAAAGAGGCAGGTAACAAGAGGGGCCAAGTAAATACTATACAAGTAACAGGCAGGCAGCTGTTTTATTCTTCGCAGATTAAGCAAATCAAGTTGAATTCAGTGGGTGGATTGGATTTCCGGCTTCTAGAATCTAGACTGAATTATGTATGAATGATGCGACGAGAGAGATGCCTATGTACATCATTACTTTAAAGAGCTATCATAGAATGAGATCGCTGCTTTCACCTGGAAGGTAGCAGAGCTGGAGTCACATCTTTCGTTGGAAATCCAGCAGAAGCCGAAACAGCAGCCAAAGACCAACGGCGGCCGTGTCTCCAGATGCTTTTGTTTTGGCGTCGCTACCTTGTCCAGACGTACGCGCGCACGCACATTGCATCCATCGGATCGATCGCGATAGCGAAATCCGCAGCAGCGTGGATGTCTTGTGTAGCCTTTCCGATCCGCTGTTGAAAAAAGAATACTTTCTGACGGTGTTCGACCGCCCAATTCCTCCTGAACACTCATCTTGTCCTCTTGTTTACTGTATCCATCGTTGCGTTTTGCATCTTCTCCGTCTGTTTCACCGAATTATGACACAAAAGAATTTGCATTCTCGAATCCTCCGCAGGTCAGGAGACCCATGAACGGATGTTCTTGCAGATATCGAACCTGAAAAAAGGAAACCTTGCAGTAACAGTATCGCACTGGGAGAGCACGGCAATCCTCCAACCCCAACACCAAGCATAAAAAAAAAGGTACCAGTAAATGGCACCTTCGTTTTAGAAGTTTCTAGAGCCGGGAATTGCGCGGTGGGAGTTCAGAGCTCAGAGAGTGGCCTCTTGTCACCTCGTCCGCGACGGGATTTCTCTCCCGGGCACCGCAAAGGCGCCGGCGCCGTCGTCCTCTACGTCGGAAGCTTCTGGAATCTTCGAGAAACATGCCCTCTTCCAGTAGTCCATCGCGGAATGTCTCTTGGGGAAAACATCCCTCCACTACGCCACTACGACCAATCTGGACCGCTAAAGTTCGATCTAACGGTGTCCAGTGGCCCGATGGACCGCGATTGATCATGGCGATCCGATCCTTGCGGGGCGTAACAGATAATTATACACAATACAGGGACTTGTTTGAACAAACACCCATCGCCGCTCTACTAGCATCGATCTGGACCGGTTAAGTGAGATCTAACGGTGATACAATTTCCGGAGGGTTCTAAAACAGAGCCCAGACGGATGCCTCAAATTGGCCCGCAAGTGTCGTTTGGCCCATACACACCCGGCCCACCAATCCAAGGCCGGCCCACCAATCCAAGTGGCGCGTGTGCTCTTGTACTGCCGTGCCATGACTCCCTCTAGTCTTCCCCCGTTTCCTCGGAACCCTAACGCCCACCGCTGCGGTGACCGCCTCCCAATCCGCTCCCGGTGCGTTCGATCGCTCGCTCGCTCCTTCTCCTCAAACTGCGAGCGCCGGATCCCTCTCTCCTATCCGATTTCTCTGCTCGTTTGAATTTTTTTGGGGGTGAATCGTCTCGGCCTTTGATCCGCAGGTGCGTACTAGCTAGTCGAGCAGCGGCTGCGGCAAAGCGGAATCGACCATGGCGACCCGTAAGTTTCGATTTTTTTGTGTACTTTTTAAGCGTGTGGTTGTGCTTAGAAGCTGGGTAGCTTCGGAAATGGCGTTTGTAGTTCTCTAATCCTCTCGTTTAGTTACTTCGATGATCAGATGAACTGATAATTGGTTGCAACAGCTGTAGTGGCCTTTTGTAGATACGGATTAGCTTTTGTGGATGACTCTTGGAACTGCTTGGCCGTTGTCACCTTGTTGGATACCAATTTTGTGGCTAGATGCTTAGATGAGTAATAGCTGTCACTTAAGAAGCATGTTAGAGGTAGGGTTATAGGGTATAATTTCTGCGTCTCGGAAAGTATTTGATTGTTTGGATATGTTTTTGCCGAGCACGCTATGTTCAGGATTTAGAGTTCAAGACTTGTGGTTAGCTTTGACTTTGAGAAGAAGAGTGGTAACTAATTTTTCCTCTCTGCGTGCTCGGGTGATGGTTTGGTTTTGAGTTTGTAGCATCACAATTCCATATGTAGCTGGTATCATTGTCCCTTGGAATTTATGATATTTAATCGTGTAGCATGCCTCTAATTGGATAGGTTAAGATAAACACACATCTGTTTGTGTTTTTTATTGCTGTTCCTTTTTTAATTCGAAACTTGTGGCTGATATTCTACTCAAATTTTTACATAAAGTTTTTGTATTTTGATCCGCTTGTTCTTTAAGGCAGAAATACTCACGCATTGAGATTGTATTACGAGCCAATGGCTTATATAGACTACAAGAGATAAGACGGTTTCCATACAAACCGAATCCATGCCAAAAAGGAATCCTAACAATCTAGGAAACAAACTAGGAACGAGCGCCTTGATGCTTGGAACCGTGATGGCCTGTGTCCATAGCGCGGCCTTAGCGGCAGCCTCCTCCTTGGTGGCAGCTTGGGCTATGGCGGCGGGGTCGGTCGGGGCAATCATGAGAGAGAGAGAGAGAGAGAGAGAGAGAGAAATAGGGGACGGGTGGTGGGATGGTCTCAGGAAAGAGCGCTATGATACTGTGAAGGCGGAAATACTTATGCACTTGAGATTGCATTACGAGCGAACGGTTTATATAGAGTACAAGAGATAAGACGGTTTCTGAATAAACCGAATCCATGCCAAAAAGGAAT
The DNA here is from genome assembly GCA_017311315.1 of Dendrocalamus latiflorus. Taxonomy (NCBI): domain Eukaryota; kingdom Viridiplantae; phylum Streptophyta; class Magnoliopsida; order Poales; family Poaceae; genus Dendrocalamus; species Dendrocalamus latiflorus. The sequence continues at coordinate 33,716,350 of CM029630.1, forward strand.
CCTAACAATCTAGAAAACAAATTAGGAAAGTTATCTTCTATAGTGCAGATATTCGGATCTTGATTGGCCGTGGTCGTATGACGGACCATGATCGTTACAACCACTTGTTGCTTACGACCACCTGTGTAGTCTAACAGTTCTGGCGTGTACGTTCTGTAGGTCTTCAGTTTGAGAACAACTGTGAAGTTGGTGTTTTCTCCAAGCTGACAAATGCCTATTGTTTGGTTGCGATTGGAGGGTCAGAGAGCTTCTACAGGTTAGTGATGCATTTTTTTTAGCTGTTGGGCAACTTTAGGTGGAAGCAGAGGAATGCATAACTGGCTAACTAACTGCTTGTTCTTTTAAATGTTCTGCAGTGCATTTGAGGCTGAGCTTGCAGATGTCATTCCTGTGGTCAAGACCTCTATAGGTGGTACTAGGATAATTGGTCGACTGTGCGTTGGTTAGTATTTGAGCTTGGCTTCTCTAATCTAAGTTATCCTCTCTGCTTGCTTTTAAATTTGTTTGCCACTTTGATGACCCAGGAAACAAGAATGGACTTCTCTTGCCACATACTACCACTGATCAAGGTACTTTATTTAAGTGTCTTGCTGTATACTGTAAATGTTTGCATTCATGCTTACATTGTTTCTCTAAGCTCTGTGTTATTACTTACATCCACATGTGCTCTGATGGTACAATGCACTTCACCGCTTGTCATTACAATTTATTTCAAGGAAGTAGCTATCCAGATTTCGTGTTCACATGCTTTTCTTGTTATATTCCTTAGCAGCATTTGTTTTTCATATTCCTTAGCAGCATTCGTTTTTCGTGGATTTAACCATTTTGTTTAGGAAAAGTTTGTTTTCTACTTGTAAGATGATTTGAACACCTCACAATTGTAGAGAGGTACAATCATGTCTATTGGGTAAACATTGCAGGTTTGTGTTGTCGAGTTGCAAATCTGTTCCTGTGCATCTACCTGAATAATAGGGATGGGGTTTATCTTGGCAGCTTTATTGGATTATGTTGTGAAATATTAATATCTTTTGTACTATGGGATACAAATTTAATTATTTTCTACACTTACGGGTTCCCTGCGCTTTGGAATTGTTTAGAGCTTCAGCATCTCAGGAACTGCTTGCCTGATCAAGTGGTTGTTCAGCGTATCGATGAAAGGCTATCTGCCCTTGGCAATTGCGTAGCCTGCAATGACCATGTTGCACTTACACACCCTGACCTTGACAAGGTAAGCCTATGTATCTCTGGTGATGTTTCCTGACCTTTGCCCTTTCTCAATTATCTCAAACTAAAGTATTACTGTTGTTCAATTCTCCAGGAGACTGAGGAGCTTATTGCAGATGTGCTTGGGGTTGAGGTGTTCCGGCAGACAATTGCCGGAAATATCCTTGTGGGGAGCTACTGTGCACTCTCTAACAGGGGTGGATTGGTATTGTGTTAACTGCATTTCCACTTCATCTGATCTATTTTTGGTACAAATGTTCCATTTTTAATGTAGAATACACTGGTGAAACAGGTCCATCCTCATACATCCATTGAAGATCTTGATGAGCTGTCCACGCTCCTGCAAGTCCCTCTTGTTGCTGGAACTGTGAACCGAGGCAGCGAGGTCATTGCTGCAGGCATGACAGTGAATGACTGGACTGCCTTTTGTGGCTCAGACACAACGGCCACTGAGCTCTCAGTCATTGAGAGCGTCTTCAAGCTGAGAGAAGGGCAGCCGAGCGCGATTGTCGATGATATGAGGAAGTCACTGATTGACAGTTATGTGTAAAAGATCTAATGTCTTGCGGATGTGTTCTCAAATCTCAAGCTTAATACTGTGCTAAGATCAACTGCAACTATACTCGTGTAATCAGTAGCGAAAACCTGCCCTCCTGAGTTGTTACTTGTGGTGGTGTATCTTTGTCTTCTGAATTGCAGACTTATGCTTTGTTTCTTTAAAAGCTATTTGGTCGAAGATGGCGCTCATGCAGTATGATACTTTGATTTTGTTGGAGCTGAACACATCAACTCTGATTGATATTCTCTGGAAGAAAACGCACATACGCCTTTTCTCTTAGAATGGCACACGCACAGAGTAGAGGATGAATAAACACAGGATAGATTTCCTTTTTTGTGGTGACACGCTTATTTTCTTCTTTTCTGTTATTTACTCGCGTCTTAAAATTGATCTGCAGATTATATGGCTTAAATTGATACAACTAGACTGCATATACAAGCTATTCACCCACAATCCCCATAACTCGGCGCACACTGTGTACTACCCGTAAGACTTGCTCAACTCATTTACTCAACCATTACTCGGGATTTACAGTGATGACTTACAACCACTGCGTCTCGACCACAGTTGCTCGACTACGATTGCTACTCGACTTATGAGCACTTCGACCACAGCTTCTCGACCGCATCTCCGACCACACAGGTCTTCCGAGTATTAATCGGGTACTGTAGCTTACAAATATCTCGACTACGATTGCTACTCGACTTATGAGCACTTCGACCACAGCTTCTCGACCGCATCTCCGACCACACAGGTCTTCCGAGTATTAATCGGGTACTGTAGCTTACAAATATCGACTAGGTACTGTAGCTTACGACTGTCGACAAACGACTATCGATCGATTCACTATACTCCGAAGTCTCCAACTACTCCAAGTATCAACCAGGTACTATAGCTTACGAATATCAACCAGGTACTGTAGCTTATGACTATCGATCAACGACTATCAATCGATTCACTATACTCCAGAGTCTCCAACTGCTCTCTGACTCTGAGATCTTCGACTTCACGATTACACAGTACTTGACACACGAGTACCTGACACATAACTACATAGTACTCGATACACAAGTACTTGACACCGACTACATAGTACTCGACACACAACTACATAGTACTCGATATACGAGTGCTCGACACTGACCACTATCAACAATAACATTAGTTCCAACAGATTTGCAGTTCCTAGTATATAGACATCTTGTTCGAGCAACAGTTTTTAAAGTAAGAATTTTGGTTACATCCTACATGCACGGTTCCTGCAACGTTGTTCAAAAACAGTCTTGCTCGGTTACAGCAAAAGTTTTCATAAGCTCAAATTTGGCTTAGTCTAGTCACGTTCTAATGTTCAGTCCCAGCAAAACACCGGAACAACAGTATATAACAAGCTCCCCAGAACACCACAGCTTCACATGATTCACATCACACCAAGGTCCCAGATCAGCACACAAGCTCTCTATAACATCACTTTATAAATGCACTGCACACGGTGATGGAATACAGAAATAGGCAAAGGAAATGCGGCCAGGTGCCTAATTCTCATGTAGAGGAATAGTGGATCACACTAAGAGAGAAATCTTGATGATGTATCAGCCTATGATGTGGCCTTTCACTGTGGGATGGTGGCACTCTACCAGGCCAGATTGACAAGTTGCTTCCCTTGGCATTCCAGAATGCAAGCCATGGTTAGTTCCCTCAGCTGTTCTTCCACAATTTCCATGGGAAGGGAACCGTCCACAACCTTCACGAAACAAAAGAATGCAGTAAGTCATTCAGGTTCACTTAAAAAGAGGTTGGCAAAAAAATTATCTATTGTGGGTTCTGTCGAAAGAAATCAGTAAATTCTAGAGATGCTATCGATTTCTTCTCAGTTTTTAGGGAGTTTCTATTTTGTAGAGAGTAATCTTAGAAGTCATGGAATAGAACACGGCACCTCCAGCTCCCTTGAGTTCATACATAACAACAACTTGAGTTGCTAGCAAACGAGGCAAAGCAAATCAAAGGGCCCTATCTCAGTGACTTTTTGCAGATATAAGTTACCTTCCATGTTGAATCACGGAGTGAATGGTAATTGTCAGCAACTCTTTTTTGGAACTCAATTCTTTCATATCTCTCACCCCCATAGCCTCCTCTTTCAGCTGCTTTCTGAAACAGTAATTTCACATTTAATGTTTAAGAAAAATTGGATAACCCAAGTAAACCATTGAAGTGAAGGGTAACCTTTAATGATAGATTAGCTACGATATTCGGGTGGGCAAAGAATATTAAAATTGGACATAGCATGATAGTCGGGTGGGCAAAGAAATTTGCTGAACAATAGTTTTTCTTTTTCATGTGTTCTGCCTTCAGCAGAATGGTGCAGAATTGAAGTGGATTGTTTTTTTGTGTTTCAGCACAGAAACCAACCGAGGAACACCTTAGGTGCATAGCCATCACTGAGTTTTGTCTTATATGGTTATTTGATTGGATTGTGGCTCTACGATGGCCATCATCACTATGGTATGTAAAAAAAAATGATATAATTCAAATGCACAAAAGACTGAAATCAGCATAACAAACAATGAAGAATCCTGAAATCTGTCACATTGAATGCCATAGGCACCCTCGCAAAAAAAAAAAAAAAAACCATAGGCAGAATGAGAACCGATGGAATCATGGAATACCTCTGGTTGTACATCCAGATATATTGCAAGATCAGGAGCTAACAGTCCAACTTCAGGAGCCTGCAGTAGGAAAAAAGAGGCATCACTTGTCAGCATTTTATGCAAAAGAAAGCACATGCCTTGCTATACATCTGCCACTGCCAGGCATCTGGTTCACCTTGCACCACTCAATATCAAGTCCTTTAGCAGCTGAATATGCCACGCCGGAATAAGAATAGCGGTCGACGATGAGAGTAGTTCCACCAAGTAGCTTGCTTTCCATCAAAGCTCTGTAAATGACAAAACCCAGCGAACAGCTCCATAGTCCGAACCATATAGACCTATGAATCACTGTACTACATACTGTGCATACTACATAGGAGACATGGTGTATTACCCAAGAAAATTTTCCACCTAAAACACTACGAGGTCGGCATACAGTACATTGTGATCCGCAAAAAGAACAAACCTTTTCTCCCAGCGATTTGCGCTGAAGAGCAAATGAATCGTTCTGTCATCGAGCTGCGACTCGTTCGCGAGGTACGCGGAGATCATCTGCCCGACACTAGTACCTCTATCCGGGAACCGCCACCCTTCAGCTTGGCACCCTCTACCTGCCAGGAAGGACAGCAGCCGAGCACACTGCGACGATTTCCCACTCCTGTCCAGCCCTTCCAGGACTATGAGGGCGCCGCGCCCACTCTCGCCTCCCCCATTCTCCATTCTCACACCCTGGAACGCGCTCCTGCGCTGCGGAAACAAGCCGAGGCCACGCGGAGCCGCGGTTCTGGCGCTCCTGCAAGAAAGATCGCACGCACTGTTAGCTCCAAAAATTATACACACCCTCTGGTCAACGAGATCGTCGGGATGGCACCTCATCTGCTCCGAGAAGATGCTCTTCCGGCGAGCCAAACTAACGCAGTCATGCACAGGCGATTGTACCTACGCCGCCGTCCTCTCCCCTCGCCCCACTGCTCTTCCCCTCCGCCGCCCTCTGTTCTCCAAGCGCGCCGCCCACTCCAAGCACCGCCAGCTCGCACAGGAGGGAGAGAGTGCGGGGGTGACAGCGTTCTCCGGTGAACGGCGGCCGTGGCGGACTGGCGGCGGCGCTCCCTGCTGTAAGCGGTGAGAGGAGGGGCGAGACGAAGGGAGGCTTAGGCGGAGGTTGGCGTCTTCTACTCTTCTCTACGTCTTTGGGCTGGGCCTACCCACCAGCTAGTATTCGGCCCGGCCCATCGACTCGCCTCTTCGTCCAGGGCTTAAGTCTAAGCCGCCGCCGTCGTCTAGGGTTCAACCGAGCTGCTTCGCTTGCCCAGGTGCGGCAAAGCGGAATCGACATGGCGACCCGTAAGTTTCGATTTTTTTGGGGTACTTTTTAAGTGTGTGGTTGTGCTTAGAGGCTGGGTAGCTTCGGAAATGGCGTTTGTAGTTCTCTAATCCTCTCGTTTAGTTACTTCGATGATCAGATGAACTGATAATTGGTTGCAACAGCTGTAGTGGCCTTTTGTAGATACGGATTAGCTTTTGTAGATGACTCTTGGAACTGCTTGGCCGTTGTCGCCTTGTTGGATACCAATTTTGTGGCTAGATGCTTAGATGAGTAATAGCTGTCACTTAAGAAGCATGTTAGAGGTAGGGTTATAGGGTATAATTTCTGCGTCTCGGAAAGTAGTTGATTGTTTGGATATGTTTTTGCCGAAAGTAGTTGATTGTTTGGATATGTTTTTGCCGAGCACGCTATGTTCAGGATTTAGAGTTCAAGACTTGTGGTTAGATTTGACTTTGAGAAGAAGAGTGGTAACTAATTTTTCCTCTCTGCGTGCTCGAGTGATGGTTTGGTTTTGAGTTTGTAGCATCACAATTCCATATGTAGCTGGTATCATTGTCCCTTGGAATTTATGATATTTAATCGTGTAGCATGCCTCTAATTGGATAGGTTAAGATAAACACACATCTGTTTGTGTTGTTTTTATTGCTGTTCCTTTTTTAATTCGAAACTTGTGGCTGATATTCTACTCAAAATTTTACGTAAAGTTTTTGTATTTTGATCCGCTTGTTCTTTAAGGTGGAAATACTCACGCATTGAGATTGTATTACGAACCAATGGCTTATATAGACTACAAGAGATAAGACGGTTTCCATACAAACCGAATCCATGCCAAAAAGGAATCCCAACAATCTAGGAAACAAACTAGGAACGAGCGCCTTGATGCTTGGAACCGCGATGGCCTGTGTCCATAGTGCGGCCTTAGCGGCAACCTCCTCCTTGGTGGCAGCTTGGGCTATGGCGGCGGGGTCGGTCAGGGCAATCATGAGAGAGAGAGAGAGAGAGAGAGAGAGGGAAATGGGGACGGGTGGTGGGATGGTCTCAGGAAAGAGCGCTCTGATACTATGAAGGCGGAAATACTCATGCACTTGAGATTGCATTACGAGCCAACAGTTTATATAGAGTACAAAAGATAAGACAGTTTCTGAATAAACCGAATCCATGTCAAAAAGGAATCCTAACAATCTAGAAAACAAATTAGGAAAGTTATCTTCTGTAGTGCAGATATTCGGATCTTGATTGGCCGTGGTCGTATGACCGACCATGATCGTTACAACCACTTGTTGCTTACGACCACCTGTGTGGTCTAACAGTTCTGGCGTGTACGTTCTGTAGGCCTTCAGTTTGAGAACAATTGCGAAGTTGGTGTTTTCTCCAAGCTGACAAATGCCTATTGTTTGGTTGCGATTGGAGGGTCAGAGAGCTTCTACAGGTTAGTGATGCAATTTTTTTAGCTGTTGGGCAACTTTAGGTGGAAGCAGAGGAATGCATAACTGGCTAACTAACTGCTTGTTCTTTTAAATGTTCTGCAGTGCATTTGAGGCTGAGCTTGCAGATGTCATTCCTGTGGTCAAGACCTCTATAGGTGGTACTAGGATAATTGGTCGACTGTGCGTTGGTTAGTATTTGAGCTTGGCTTCTCTAATCTGAGTTATCCTCTCTGCTTGCTTTTAAATTTGTTTGCCACTTTGATGACCCAGGAAACAAGAATGGACTTCTCTTGCCACATACTACCACTGATCAAGGTACTTTATTTAAGTGTCTTGCTGTATACTGTAAATGTTTGCATCCATGCTTACATTGTTTCTCTAAGCTCTGTGTTATTACTTACATCCACATGTGCTCTGATGGTACAATGCACTTCACCGCTTGTCATTACAATTTATTTCAAGGAAGTAGCTATCCAGATTTCGTGTTCACATGCTTTTCTTGTTATATTCCTTAGCAGCATTCGTTTTTCGTGGATTTAACCATTTTGTTTAGGAAAAGTTTGTTTTTTACTTGTAAGATGATTTGAACACCTCACAATTGTAGAGAGGTACAATCATGTCTATTGGGTAAACATTGCAGGTTTGTGTTGTTCAGTTGCAAATCTGTTCCTGTGCATCTACCTGAATAATAGGGATGGGGTTTATCTTGGCAGCTTTATTGGATTATGTTGTGAAATATTAATATCTTTTGTACTATGGGATACAAATTTAATTATTTTCTACACGTACGGGTTCCCTGCGCTTTGGAATTGTTTAGAGCTTCAGCATCTCAGGAACTGCTTGCCTGATCAAGTGGTTGTTCAGCGTATCGATGAAAGGCTATCTGCCCTTGGCAATTGCGTAGCCTGCAATGACCATGTTGCACTTACACACCCTGACCTTGACAAGGTAAGCCTATGTATCTCTGGTGATGTTTCCTGACCTTTGCCCTTTCTCAATTATCTCAAACTAAAGTATTACTGTTGTTCAATTCTCCAGGAGACTGAGGAGCTTATTGCAGATGTGCTTGGGGTTGAGGTGTTCCGGCAGACAATTGCCGGAAATATCCTTGTGGGGAGCTACTGTGCACTCTCTAACAGGGGTGGATTGGTATTGTGTTAACTGCATTTCCACTTCATCTGATCTATTTTTGGTACAAATGTTCCATTTTTAATGTAGAATACACTGGTGAAACAGGTCCATCCTCATACATCCATTGAAGATCTTGATGAGCTGTCCACGCTCCTGCAAGTCCCTCTTGTTGCTGGAACTGTGAACCGAGGCAGCGAGGTCATTGCTGCAGGCATGACAGTGAATGACTGGACTGCCTTTTGTGGCTCAGACACAACGGCCACTGAGCTCTCAGTCATTGAGAGCGTCTTCAAGCTGAGAGAAGGGCAGCCGAGCGCGATTGTCGATGATATGAGGAAGTCACTGATTGACAGTTATGTGTAAAAGATCTAATGTCTTGCGGATGTGTTCTCAAATCTCAAGCTTAATACTGTGCTAAGATCAACTGCAACTATACTCGTGTAATCAGTAGCGAAAACCTGCCCTCCTGAGTTGTTACTTGTGGTGGTGTATCTTTGTCTTCTGAATTGCAGACTTATGCTTTGTTTCTTTAAAAGCTATTTGGTCGAAGATGGCGCTCATGCAGTATGATACTTTGATTTTGTTGGAGCTGAACACATCAACTCTGATTGATATTCTCTGGAAGAAAACGCACATACGCCTTTTCTCTTAGAATGGCACACGCACAGAGTAGAGGATGAATAAACACAGGATAGATTTCCTTTTTTGTGGTGACACGCTTATTTTCTTCTTTTCTGTTATTTACTCGCGTCTTAAAATTGATCTGCAGATTATATGGCTTAAATTGATACAACTAGACTGCATATACAAGCTATTCACCCACAATCCCCATAACTCGGCGCACACTGTGTACTACCCGTAAGACTTGCTCAACTCATTTACTCAACCATTACTCGGGATTTACAGTGATGACTTACAACCACTGCGTCTCGACCACAGTTGCTCGACTACGATTGCTACTCGACTTATGAGCACTTCGACCACAGCTTCTCGACCGCATCTCCGACCACACAGGTCTTCCGAGTATTAATCGGGTACTGTAGCTTACAAATATCTCGACTACGATTGCTACTCGACTTATGAGCACTTCGACCACAGCTTCTCGACCGCATCTCCGACCACACAGGTCTTCCGAGTATTAATCGGGTACTGTAGCTTACAAATATCGACTAGGTACTGTAGCTTACGACTGTCGACAAACGACTATCGATCGATTCACTATACTCCGAAGTCTCCAACTACTCCAAGTATCAACCAGGTACTATAGCTTACGAATATCAACCAGGTACTGTAGCTTATGACTATCGATCAACGACTATCAATCGATTCACTATACTCCAGAGTCTCCAACTGCTCTCTGACTCTGAGATCTTCGACTTCACGATTACACAGTACTTGACACACGAGTACCTGACACATAACTACATAGTACTCGATACACAAGTACTTGACACCGACTACATAGTACTCGACACACAACTACATAGTACTCGATATACGAGTGCTCGACACTGACCACTATCAACAATAACATTAGTTCCAACAGATTTGCAGTTCCTAGTATATAGACATCTTGTTCGAGCAACAGTTTTTAAAGTAAGAATTTTGGTTACATCCTACATGCACGGTTCCTGCAACGTTGTTCAAAAACAGTCTTGCTCGGTTACAGCAAAAGTTTTCATAAGCTCAAATTTGGCTTAGTCTAGTCACGTTCTAATGTTCAGTCCCAGCAAAACACCGGAACAACAGTATATAACAAGCTCCCCAGAACACCACAGCTTCACATGATTCACATCACACCAAGGTCCCAGATCAGCACACAAGCTCTCTATAACATCACTTTATAAATGCACTGCACACGGTGATGGAATACAGAAATAGGCAAAGGAAATGCGGCCAGGTGCCTAATTCTCATGTAGAGGAATAGTGGATCACACTAAGAGAGAAATCTTGATGATGTATCAGCCTGTGATGTGGCCTTTCACTGTGGGATGGTGGCACTCTACCAGGCCAGATTGACAAGTTGCTTCCCTTGGCATTCCAGAATGCAAGCCATGGTTAGTTCCCTCAGCTGTTCTTCCACAATTTCCATGGGAAGGGAACCGTCCACAACCTTCACGAAACAAAAGAATGCAGTAAGTCATTCAGGTTCACTTAAAAAGAGGTTGGCAAAAAAATTATCTATTGTGGGTTCTGTCGAAAGAAATCAGTAAATTCTAGAGATGCTATCGATTTCTTCTCAGTTTTTAGGGAGTTTCTATTTTGTAGAGAGTAATCTTAGAAGTCATGGAATAGAACACGGCACCTCCAGCTCCCTTGAGTTCATACATAACAACAACTTGAGTTGCTAGCAAACGAGGCAAAGCAAATCAAAGGGCCCTATCTCAGTGACTTTTTGCAGATATAAGTTACCTTCCATGTTGAATCACGGAGTGAATGGTAATTGTCAGCAACTCTTTTTTGGAACTCAATTCTTTCATATCTCTCACCCCCATAGCCTCCTCTTTCAGCTGCTTTCTGAAACAGTAATTTCACATTTAATGTTTAAGAAAAATTGGATAACCCAAGTAAACCATTGAAGTGAAGGGTAACCTTTAATGATAGATTAGCTACGATATTCGGGTGGGCAAAGAATATTAAAATTGGACATAGCATGATAGTCGGGTGGGCAAAGAAATTTGCCGAACAATAGTTTTTCTTTTTCATGTGTTCTGCCTTCAGCAGAATGGTGCAGAATTGAAGTGGATTGTTTTTTTTTGTGTGTTTCAGCACAGAAACCAACCGAGGAACACCTTAGGTGCATAGCCATCACTGAGTTTTGTCTTATATGGTTATTTGATTGGATTGTGGCTCTACGATGGCCATCATCACTATGGTATGTACAAAAAATGATACAATTCAAATGCACAAAAGACTGAAATCAGCATAACAAACAATGAAGAATCCTGAAATCTGTCACATTGAATGCCATAGGCACCCTCGCAAAAAAAAAAAAAAAAACCATAGGCAGAATGAGAACCGATGGAATCATGGAATACCTCTGGTTGTACATCCAGATATATTGCAAGATCAGGAGCTAACAGTCCAACTTCAGGAGCCTGCAATAGGGGAAAAAGAGGCATCACTTGTCAGCATTTTATGCAAAAGAAAGCACACGCCTTGCTATACATCTGCCAGGCATCCGGTTCACCTTGCACCACTCAATGTCAAGTCCTTTAGCAGCTGAATATGCCACGCCGGAATAAGAATAGCGGTCGACGATGAGAGTAGTTCCACCAAGTAGCTTGCTTTCCATCAAAGCTCTGTAAATGACAAAACCCAGCGAACAGCTCCATAGTCAGAACCATATAGACCTCTGAATCACTGTACTACATACTGTGCATGCTACATAGGAGACATGGTGTATTACCCAAGAAAATTTTCCACCTAAAACACTACGAGGTCGGCATACAGTACATTGTGATCCGCAAAAAGAACAAACCTTTTCTCCCAGCGATTTGCGCTGAAGAGCAAATGAATCGTTCTGTCATCGAGCTGCGACTCGTTCGCGAGGTACGCGGAGATCATCTGCCCGACACTAGTACCTCTATCCGGGAACCGCCACCCTTCAGCTTGGCACCCTTTACCTGCCAGGAAGGACAGCAGCCGAGCACACTGCGACGATTTCCCACTCCTGTCCAGCCCTTCCAGGACTATGAGGGCACCGCGCCCACTCTCGCCGCCCCCATTCTCCATTCTCACACCCTGGAACGAGCTCCTGCGCTGCGGAAACAAGCCGAGGCCACGCGGAGCCGCGGTTCTGGCGCTCCTGCAAGAAAGATCGCACGCACTGTTAGCTCCAAAAATTATACACACCCCCTGGTCAACGAGATCGTCGGAATGGCGCCTCATCTGCTCCAAGAAGCTGCTCTTCCGGCGAGCCAAACTAACGCAGTCATGCACAGGCGATTGTACCTACGCCGCGGTCCTCTCCCCTCGCCCCACTGCTCTTCCCCTCCGCCCCCTCTGTTCTCCAAGCGCGCCGCCCACTCCAAGCACTGCCAGCTCGCACAGGAGGGAGAGAGGAGAGGGGTCTCTTACCTGTGCGGGGGTGGCAGCGTTCTCCGGTGAACGGCGGCCGCAGTGGCGGATCCAGGAATTTTAGAATGGGTATTCGAAGTTACAAAAATATTGTTCAATAGAAAATATAAAGGTCCATAATAGCGAAAACTAAAGTATAATTGTTTGTACAAGAGACAACAACTCAAATAATATAAACGAATTATAAAATAATTAAAAATTAACGCGATGATGCTTCATGCCATAGAAGCAAAATATAATGTCATCATCCTTAACTTACAGAAAAAAATTATGGCTCAAGATATGTAACCAAACAATCATTCAAAAATTGCTCCCCCATTTTATTTCTTAGCTTATTCTTCACATAATTCATCGAAGAAAACACTCTCTCAACACTAGCAGTTACTACAAGAAGAATTAACACCAATTTGAGAAGCCTGTAAACAATTGCATAATTGAAATTCTTCTTTGTTTGTTTGAACAAGCATAATGAAAAGCTCAAAAAGTTGGTTCACTTTTCTAAATCTTTTATCTCTACACATATCAGCAATGAAGTGTGCAAATTGAAATGGAAGATGCATCGTTACTACTTTAATTGTTGTATTTAATTAATGTCATCACACTGAGAAATAAGCAGGTGGTAAAATTTCAGGAAATATATAACACCCTCTGCCAAGAATTTCTAAAACTAAAAAGAACAAAGAAATACTGCCCAGTATGGGCTCTTGTATGCCGCATTGTCGCTTCTGATATTCGTTGTGTAATTTCAATCTGTAGTGAGTGCTCTGCTTCTTTACCAAAGTTAAAGAATTCTAAACTATAAGCAATAGAAATCCATTAAAAGGTTGACATAAGGATTTTGGAGTTTGAGCAAAATGAGTAATTATAGAATTAGAAATATCTAGGAACCACAATAGTCATCAGATATGGAAAGCTTCCTATAGATCTGTGTACAAAAACTTTGCTTGAACTTGTGAAATATTGAGTATAGTGCAAGCAACCTTACCTATGTCCTATCATAAATCGAATGATGATTCCCTCTTCCAATTTCTTGAGTTTCTCACCTGATAAATAGAAGCGGAATATATGTAGTTAGTTTTACAAGCAACGAGTATAGCCACAACAAAATACAAATAATAGTCAGCCACAGTCCAGAGAGCTCAAATTTGGCAGAAACTAGTCAGGTGAAAAATGTTATGACTGTTAGATCGTGGTAGTATTATTCTAAAAGGCTGCTAAAGCTATGATTGAAAAAATGATTGAATTGGACTAGTTTGTATATTCCTGTGTAATTTCCTTGTTACCTGCACAATAGATAATCGTTCTACTTGATTAAATGCACATTCTTTGTCTATTGCTTCTAGCTAGGAATAAGAAATTTAGCAAGCAGCAGCGAGCCAATACAAGGAAAACAATCAGGCTGCATTGCAAAGTATGAACCTTGAGGCATCCAGATTCCAGATCTAGCCTCCAGATTCCAGATCTAGGTCTGCCTGATAGAATCTCGACACTTCCTGCTACTGAAGGTAGTATTAATCCCGATCACTACAAAAGCCTTCTTCCTTTGCTGGTTTATGCCAACTACACTTCCAAGTAACTCATGTGTGCTGCGCCTGCGAACAAATCCCCGAATGCTGAATCCAACAAGAACAAATCTAGTCTAAGTCTCGGCAAGCTCAAAAGCCAAGAGGTCAGAGGAGCAGGACTGAAGGAGTCTGTCGTGAACGTACCTGGAGTCCTAGAGTTCGCCGCAAGACGCCGAGACAAGACGACCGAGCGCTCCTGGCCTGCCTCCAGCGCCGCCAGACGGACGAAGAGGAGAGACAGACTTGAGTGAGACACTGAGTAGCGTGTGAGACATGGAGGGAGATGGGTCAAGAGGAGTGAGCGCTGATTTGGGCCGGGGAGAGCCGGAGACGGAGAGGGAATGGGCCGGTGCTAATTTAGGCTGAACGAGTGTGAATAGGTTGATTTTGGCCCAACTACTAATATATATATGTATTATACCTCATATATAGTTAATTTTTTGCCAAAAAATTTGGGTATTCAGGTGAATACCCATGAATTACTGTAGATCCACCCCTGGGCGGCCGTGGCGGCGGCGCTCCCTGCTGTAAGCGGCGAGAGGCAGGGGAGTTTTTTGCTATTTTAGTACCCTTGAAAGTTGGCTTCTCTAAAATAGTATCGATATCGTGGGCTTCTCTAAAATGGTACTGTTAATGATCTATCTACTCCATAATAGTACTCAACTTTATTTTCTTTTTCTTTTTTGATTTTTACTCCCTGAACTACCTAAAATACCCCTCCTAATCCCTAATCAAATCGTTTCATTTCCAGCACTTGGATTCTGTTTCCAGCCCCGAAGCAAGTCGCCCCCGCCCACTGCTGCCTGCTGCGGGAGCTCGATGTCGCCGAACTGATGCGGCGGGAGGCCACCAGGCGGCCGCTCGAGCAGCTCCGCGGCGCGCTGCGCCGGTGCTACGCGCTCGTCAGGGCGTGCCAGGACTGCGAATACCTCCACCGCCTGCTCTTCGGCGCCCGGATGGCCGACGAGCTCCGCGCCGCGCAGCACGAGATCGACATGTACATCCGCCTCATCCCGCTCATCTCCCTCGTCGACAGTACTAAAGCTCGCCGTGTCACGGTACGCATTTGTCAAGCTTCTTGATAAGTACTAGTTTGGTGATTAATGAGTTCTTGGTTTCGTTGAGTAGTTGCGTACTTGTGTTCATCTTAAAATTGAGGATTGTGGTGTATGGGATCAAAGGAGAAATACTGATTTGAGGATGATCAATTGACTTATAACCCGATCGAAATGATATGTGAATGATTGTGCGCTTCCCGGGGGGCACCTGGTGCGCCGTCAACAGTGGAGAGAGGGGCCGCCTGGGGGGCGCCGTCGGGCCGCCGCGGCCGGCATGCCGCTGCCGTCGGTGAGGCGCGGCGAGCGGTGATGGGGCGGCTCAGCTCACCAGTGGGCGGGGGCGACTGCTTCGGGGCTGGAAACAGAATCCAAGTGCTGGCAATGAAACGATTTGATTAGGGATTAGGAGGGGTATTTTAGGTAGTTCAGGGAGTAAAAATCAGAAAAGAAAAAGAAAATAAAGTGGAGTACTATTATGGAGTAGATAGATCATTAATAGTACCGTTTTAGAGAAGTCCACGGTATCGGTACTATTTTAAAGAAGCCCACTTTCAAGGGTACTAAAATAGCAAAAAACTCGAGGCAGGGGCGAGACAAAGGGAGCCTTTGGCGGAGGTTGGCCGTTGGCGTCTTCTACTCTTCTCTACGTCTTATGGGCTGGGCCCACCCACCAGCGAGTATTCGGCCCGGCCCATCTACTCGCCTCTTCGTCCAGGGCTTAAGTCTGGGGATTCCCTTAAGTCTAAGCCGCCGCCGTCGTCTAGGGTTTAACCGAGCTGCTTCGCTTGCCCAGTTGCCCGTCCACGAAGAAGCATTCGCCATGGCGACCCAGCCACCTGAGCTCCCTCCCAAGGAAGAGTGGCTCCGCGAAGAAGGCCAAGAGTACGAGGATGACGAGGAGGAGGAAGAGGAGGGGTGGGACGACTGGGACTCGGACGGCGACGACGCGGCCGGCGGCGGCGGCGGCCTCCTCTGTCTGTTCTGCAGCTCGCAGTTCGACTCCGAGAGCTCCCTCTTCTCGCACTGCGGCTCCGAGCACCGCTTCGATTTCTACAAGCTCGTGAAGGAGCTGGGGCTGGATTTCTACGGATGCATCAAGCTCATCAATTTTGTTCGATCCAAGGTTCGTTTCTCTCTTTCTTCTGTGGATTCAGCAGCTTCTCAGCTTGGTGGTTTGGACCCAGATGTGTATCGTATTCGTATGAACTTAATTGTTGTACTAATCTTTGTATGGTCGTATAATGCTAAGTGGTTAGGAACCGAGTGCGCGTAGTGTAATCAGTAATCACACTTTACAGCAATACAATGAAAGTCACAGCTTGCGTGTGTTAGTGATATGCCATAGAGGCAATTGTAGAGATGATTGATTATATCACTTCTATGTTTATAATGTTTTGAATAATATGTAATTAGAGCAACTCCAGCAGTAGCCCTCAAAACAGGGCCCCTACTTTTCATTTGAGGGCTCCCCTACTTTTGAGGACCCAGTTTTTTTGCATCTACTCCAACAACACCCCTCAAATTTAAGCCCTCAAATCCATTCCACTACAACTGACACATGGGATCCACTCCTCATTCTCTCCCTCACCCCCGCCGTCTCCACTCTCCAGGCAACCCCACCTCCTCTTCTCCCCCTGCCCCTCACCTCTCCGTCTCTGCCTCGCACCTCCCGCCGCCTCCGCTTCCCCCTCCTCCCTCCTCAAATCCGGCCGCCGGCGCCCCTCCTCTCCTCGGTTCGGCCGCGCCGCCGCATCTCCCGCGCGCCACCAAGCACCAGATCCGCCGGCGCGTCATCCGCTCACTGCCGCCTCTACTCTTCACGGCCGGTCGCCTCGGCTTCATCAACATCGACGCCGACTCCTTCTACATCGCCCCTGCGCCATCACCGCCATCCTCCCGCTGGGCACCACTCCATCTTCTCCACCGACGAGCGAGATGCGTCGGGAGCCAGGGAAGAGGAGCCGCCGAGGAGGGCGGTGGCGGCGCAGGAGGAATCGCCGGGGAGCGTGGGGGATCTGGCGGCGGTGGGAGCGCAGGGGATCTGGCGGCGGAGGAATGGAGGCCGAGCAGGAGGGGCGCGGCGGGGGATTGGAGGCGGTGGGGGACGTTTCAGTCGTGCGGGAAAAAAACGAGCAGAGCTGAAAAATGAGAGCCAGAGTAGGGGGCCCCTAGGAATGAAGGCTGAAGGAGGAATTTGAGGGGCTCCTCAAATTTGAGGGCTCTAGTAGGGGCCCTGCTGGACCTCTATTTTTGCTTCAAGCCCTCAAATATGAGGTTTGAGGGCTCAAGTAGGGGCCCTGCTGGAGTTGCTCTTATGCTTCTTGAATGAATTATCATTTATAAAGTTTAGCAACTATATGACTTATTAGTGAAGCTCTTTATTTGTTATATGATATTATTCTAAAAAACTGGTTAAGCTCTTTATTTGTTATATGATATCATTCTAAAAAGTACCTGGTCAGATATCACTGGTCGAGACACTAGTGACTTATAGACCACATGTCTTAATTGATGACTATGTTTCACTGGTAATAGATATGGAGATATTAAATCAATAATGTGGATACATGTTAGAGAACACAGTGTTGGATTGACCCACCTTGAGACATTGTTGATATTGTTATGTTTTTATGTATGATCAATTGGTCTCAAGCAATGATGATATATGATTCTTGTAGCTGAGATCAGTATATTTTTCTACATATGTAATAGTGTACTTAGAGGTTGTGAAACGGTACTCTGTAACTAGGTAGTTATAAAGGTAGCTTTCGAGTATAGTATGAAACATATTGAAGAAAGTGACTAGCCGGATATGAGATTTGCCCCTCCTACATAACAGAAGAGATATCTATGAGCTTCTCGATGTTGTCGGATAAAGAAAGTGCATGATCATATTACGAGTGGTCATCACTAGATCAGGAAAAGATTGAACAGTCCATGGATGACACATTTCCCACCTGGAATTTGATCAGATATTGTGAGGCAAAAAGAGAATACGCAAACAGGTCATTTAGTCTGACCAGATACGAACTGGTAGTATAGGTATACTGATTGGTCGTGAACTGGTCGGACATATCATAGACTGGTCTGCGAATTGGTCGTATGGGGATACAGACTAATTATAACCAGATACGATCTAGTCACAAGGAGTTATGAATTGATTGTGAGCGAATAGGACCTGGTTGCAAATCATATTGCATAAGTGTTGGAGGAATAATTTATCTCTCCACTAGCAGGGCCCGCTCTATGGAAGACACCTACATACAGATCAAGAATTGCAGTCATGCTTTGAAAGGACAATTATACCACTCGCTTGTACTCATAGGCTAGTTATCTCACTGAGGGGTATTCTTGTCATTTGTATAGGCCCAAGAGCATATAAATGCCCCATGTATCCCTTATTTGTAAGAGGAGCTTTCTGAAGCTCCATTGAGCGATAAAGAAGTATATTCAAATTGGTGAGCCCTCGGGGGCTCCCTCCCTGGAGGTAACCTCCCTGTTGGTTCACCGACAGGAGTAGGATGGTCATCTCGGACACTCGAACCTGTATAAATTCTCATGTCATTTTTACTCACGTGGACGATGGCTTGTCAGACAACCAATGTCCACCCCTTGCTTGTGATTAGGTTTCACACCTACAATATTGGCATCGTTCGTAGGGACTGTAGCTAATTGATGAAAGGCTATGGCTTCTACTAAGAAATACCCTAAATCCACGAAACCTCCTCCAGGTCCAGATTACAATGAGCTCGTAGACGATCTGTCCACTTTCTGGAGGAGCCCTAGGCACGCACCATTGTTGGGGGTCAGGGCCCTCCACCTCAGGATAGACAATGTCCTATGTGCCCAGGGACCCTGAGCGTGTCCTCCCCCCTTGCACTGATTGATGCAGGGTCCAGCCAAGGGTGGGAAGCTCAAAGCGCCCTCGCCAACAGAGAGCTAGAGGTGCTGGGGCCAACGATCGCTCTCGAGACTCTTGACGTCGCTAACTGCAAAGCGATGAAGGCTAGCTACGAGAGCTACCACCTAATGCGTCCGTCGTCTTCAGGTCATGTCCTACTAGACCTAGGGCATAAGCGACAAATTGGGCCCAGTAACCAAGTTGATGTATGTGTTGAACTGGGCTACTTCAAATCGTTTTCCGCTGCACTATGTGTCTATTGGTAACAATCTATAATCTCTTACTTGCATGACTTTCTAGTTTACGTAGTAGAAAATTTTGATTTGCGCTAGTGTGGCCTACCCCGCATCTTAGCAGCATAAGCACTAATTCTGCTTCATGGTTGTTTTGACTTTTAGATTGCAATTTTGTTAATCTCTGTGTTTGTTTGCTGCATTCTATGACTTATGGACCTTATCATTGATTTGTAGGTTGCGGAGAATAAATGTTGGAGCTGTGGCCAAGCTTTCACTTGCAACAGTGAACTATGCAGCCACTTGCATCCAGCAGAAACTTCCCAACTTGAGGGAAAAGTTCCATGGGAGGATGATGCATGCTTGAAACCTTTCATGGAAGATGACTCGCTTTTGCACAGTTTGTCCATCTTTGATGATGACGAGGAGGAGGATTGTGGAATGCCAATGGAAAGAGGAGAGTGTTCAGCAGGCAATGGGAGTTTAGCTGAACCACGCGAGAGCCATCTGAAGACCATTATTGATGATTCTGATGTTAGTGCTAGATTTGTGCAAGCACTTACTATTGGAAGTACTTCTGGGGAGAGCATTGAGTCTCTTGCTCAGGGGCAGAATGGTAGGCAGCTAAAGAGTGCACGTGCTAGTGTTACTGCTAAGGAAATTAAAAGTGTGGATGATAACTACTTTGGGTCTTATAGTTCATTTGGCATTCATAGAGAGATGCTTGGCGACAAAGTAGGTGAACTCTTGGCATATGTGGTTAATGGGTTCCTAATTTCCTATAGCATATGTCTGCTTGTTTAATTTCCTGTGTTCACTTATATGATCTAAAAGATCAATAATATGTGACCAACTTTTTCAGGTAAGAACAGATGCTTACAGAGATGCCCTTTTGGGCAATCCTAGCCTCATGAGTGGAGCAACTGTACTGGATGTTGGTTGTGGTACGGGAATTCTAAGGTATGTAACATAGGATGCGGAAATGCTTTTGCACCGGTGGGTTACTTCATCTTACCACGAGGCTCGATGCTGACAGTCTTGGAACCAGCACAAGCAAATATACTGTACATCACTACTTGGAAATAAAAAGCAGTCATAATAATGAATGCATGGTTATTAAGGCGTCGCTTAGGCGACGCTCATGGTTATTAAGGCGTCGCTTAGGCGACGCTTAAGCGTCGCCTAAGCGGTAAGACGCTCCCGAGGTGGCAAGGCGTCGCCTCGCCTTGCGAAACGTGACTAAGGCGGTGGCTAAACCAGAGAGAAGGGGCGAAGACTCACCTGGAACCCTAGATGGCGGCGTCTCCATCTCGTCGCTCCCGTCTAGGCGGCGGCACCTGGAACCCTAGGGCTAAATCCACCGGGACAGCCACTAGATCTGTAGGCCTCGCCGACGAATCATCCTCTTGGGGAGCAGGGGAGGCAGGAGCAGCGGCGTCTCTTGGGAGGGAGAGCAGGGGAGGCGGCGGCGACAGTTGGGGGAGCAGGGAGGGGAGAGAGGAGGCGGCGGCGTCTCTTGGGAGGGAGAGTAGGGGAGGCGGTGGCGACAGTTGGGGGAGCAGGGAGGGGAAGAGGGGAGAGAAGCGGCGGCGGCGGCGTCTCTTCGGAGGGAGAGCACGGGAGGCGGCAATGAAAGTCGGGAGCAGTGAGGGGAGAGAGGAGCGGCTGTGAGATAGGGCGCCTAGCTAGGGTTAAATCAGATCTAGGGCGGGCGGCTAAGATTAAATGGATGGGGTGTATTTTGGTATTATTACAATTTAGTCTTTAGAGTTTTAAGAAATTATAATTAGGTCCTTTATCCTCTTATATTTCTTCTGATTTAGTCCTCCAGAACTCCGTTTTCTTCGCTTTATGAAGTGTGTAAGGCGTCGCCTCGCCTTATGCCTTACCGCTTAAAAGGTGTGAGGGGGTCGGTCGCCTTACCGCCTTAATAACCATGAATGAATGTAGATATAAAAATAAAATAGAGCAACACTTGGCTAGGCCCAGTGTGCTCAATAGCCTGCTTGCGGGACTTCTGGCTTGATTCTGCGTTAGGGGGTAATTATGAGTCGTAGTAGCTAGAGCATTGGTGCACCTGCTTCATGATTTTCTGTGATACAGATGTGAAATATCTAAAATTAAACTGCCTTTTTTTACCACGGTCTTTGATTGTAGCTAATTGCACATTGTGTAGTGATCATATTATTGAAGTGCATGTCATAAAAAACAATATTCTTAGTGCACATGACTTGTGAAAGCTAATGCTGATGTATGCTTCCTGTCTACAGTCTTTTTGCAGCCAAGGCTGGTGCATCTAGAGTTATTGCTGTTGACGGGAGTGCAAAGATGGCTTCTGTGGCTACCCAAGTATGTCTTTTTTCAACCATACTATCAAACTACTAGTCTC
Organism: Dendrocalamus latiflorus; assembly: GCA_017311315.1. Classification (NCBI taxonomy): domain Eukaryota; kingdom Viridiplantae; phylum Streptophyta; class Magnoliopsida; order Poales; family Poaceae; genus Dendrocalamus; species Dendrocalamus latiflorus. Next base: position 33,737,889 of record CM029630.1, read on the forward strand.
TTTTTTACAATAATTTCTCTCTCATAGTTACAGCACAAATGCAGGTTGCAAAAAATAATGGTCTGTTGTATGATGAAAATATGGAAATGGAACAAAAGCAAAGTCCTCAAGTGATAAGTGTTGTGCATACCAAGGCTGAAGAGCTAAACCATAAAATACAAGTTCCACCAAATGGCTTTGATGTGTTAGTGAGTGAGTGGATGGGATATTGCCTATTGTATGAATCCATGCTCAGTTCAGTTCTATATGCACGTGATCATTTCCTAAAACCCGGTGGCGCTATTCTCCCGGATACTGCAACAATTGTAAGTTTTTAGCAACGCTTGCCTGCATTCTTTGTCTTCCATTTTCTGCCTTTGATAACTTGTTTCATCTTACCCTTTTTCTAGCTTGGTGCTGGTTTCGGGAAAGGTGGAACTAGCTTGCCGTTTTGGGAAGATGTGTATGGCTTTGATATGTCATGTATTGGCAAAGAAGTAACAGGGAATTCAGCTAGATTTCCTGTAGTTGATATAGTGGCTTCTCAGGATATTGTGACAGAAACTGCTGTACTCCATGTAAGTCCTAGGAAGAGATTTCTACTTAGGTTATTAAACTTCTCGAGCAGCCTCATTTTACTGAAATTGTTTAAGGGTTATATAGAGCTATAGAAAACTTTGCTGTGATAGAAGGTTAGATATAAATATCATATTTCAGTACCCAAACCTAAGTGTGATATATGGTATTCTCTATAGAATCATTGTTGCTCAAGATTAGGGAACGGTTACCGGCCTAGCCGGTAAAAAAAACATGGTCCGGAGAGTAGCGATTTCATACTAATTTGAACGAAGTCTTGATGTTAATGTTTAAAAACAACCAAGCAAACATAATGCTTTGAGGACAAAAATGTAACATTGAAAAAAAAATTGTGATTCAGAATAGACTGGAAACGGACTGGTAACCGGCTGGTTACCGTCTACCGGCCTACCTCTGGTAAATTTTGAAAATCCGGTTTTTTTTTAATCCTTGCTCGAGACTTACAATGTTACATAGTTTGTGCTAAAATGGCCTTTTCCAATGCAGTGATTTGTACTCTAACATCTTGGTTTATTTATTTTCTATGCAGTCATTCAATCTGGCAACTATGAAGCAAAACGATATGGATTTCACCGCAAGCTTTGAGCTTAGGCTGAGTGAAAGTGGTGCAGCTGTACCTGGAGTAACTTGGTGCTATGGCATTGTTTTATGGTTTGACACGGGCTTCACCGACAGATTCTGCAAGGATAAGCCAGTCGTCCTCTCCACCTCTCCTTTCTCCGCGCCAACTCACTGGTCGCAAACAATCTTTAACTTTGAAGAGCCCATCGCGATGTCAAAGGCGGGGTCGGTCGTTTCCTCATCTGCATCAGTTGGCACAGATGAGTGCCCAGCTGCGATGATCAAATCCCGCATCAGCATAGTGAGGGCCCCTGAGCACCGTAGCATAGACATATCCATTGAAACCACGGGAATCAGCTCAGATGGGCGGCAGCGCAGCTGGGCAGTCCAGATCTTTAACTTGTGAACGATGATATATGCCTTTGGGCTTAAATTTTGACCCTCCTCTTAGATTACCCACAGCCAGGCATTCTGTATGCTGTAATGGAGCACTTTTCCCAAGTGCCCAACTGAAGTTTTGTACAGCAATGGGCGTGAAGAACAGACCAAATTGAAGTTTCGCAGTGGGGATGGTCGGGGTGAAAATGGATCAGATTGGGACCCTTTCTTTTTTTTAAGAAACAAATGTGTGATCCACCCCAGTTCCATTTTATTAGAATGAAACCAGGCCAACATTCCAGTTTTTGGTTCTAGCTTCATCAGTCTGAACATGAAAATGAAAATAGCGATGCGGCACCGCCGCCCCTATCACCTAGCAATCTAAAAACTTAAACCCCCAGATAATTACGAAATGGCAGGTAAAACAGCATAAACTTATAACCTCCAGATAATTACGAAATGGCAGGTAAAACAGCATAAGCTTCTCTCGTTTTCAGCTTTCCATCCAGACCTTTGTCTTCAGTCTTCCAATGCCTACAATCTTCAACACATGGCACCAGCGTTGCCCTCTGTAGTTTGGTCTTCAGTCCTCCCATGGCAGAAGCCGAGGTGCTCGTGTTCTTGATTCGAGTAGCGCCATACGTTGCTCCATCTTGGATTCCACCGTAGCAGGGCAAATCAACCGCCATTTCCCCATTATCGCTGTCAGCTTCCTCCACAAGACCTGCATACCAACCCAATTTTGTTTTTGGAAATACATGTTATTTCTTTCTTTCCATAAACACCATAGCCGAAGAAAGCATGTTGAGGATTATGTGTTGAGAAGTGCTTTTGTACTTTTATCTTTAACTCTAATCTCAAAACATATAAAGAGATAAGTGACACATATCCACCATCATCATGCTTTAAAAATTATACAAATTACTGTTGAGAAAAGTATAGTGGTGATCGGTTTGGCTGAAAGCCTCATGGCTTATGGCTGAAAACATGTAGCTGGCTGAAAAAAGCACTGTAGCTGACAGAGTCTTATTTAGCATAATTAAATTTAAAAAAATTTAAAAATATAAAAAATATGTTAGCCCATTACGTATAATACAAACAAATACGGGAAAAAAGAACCAGAAAAAAAGCTCAACAAAAAGCCAAAAGTTCAGAAAAAGACGAAACTTATGGATAGTGAAAAATAAGCCAGAAGCCGAAGCCGAGTTGATCAGGGCCGTCTCCCGTTGCATAACCGCCATTTTGCCACAAATTCAAAGTTCTGACCAATATTAATATTCACAATTTCAGAAATCTCCAACCATAATGTATGAGCAACTACCCAATCAAAAAAAACAAATGATTGACAGATTCTTGTTCACAGCAAAACAATCAGGTTTTTCCTCCACATTGTCTTTTAGCTAAATTATCCAGAGTAAGAACATTATTATTAGCTACTAACCACAGGAAGAAGTGAATCTTAGGTGGAACAACAATCTTCCAAACAGCAGGAACGTGCACAGGAATTATACCTGTAAAGTTAACCACAGCATAAAGAGATTGAACATTATATAAGCCAGAGGAGTGTAATTCCCGAATCATAACATCATCATCCTCAGAAAAATTAATAGTCTGAACTATATTAACCAATACCTGCCAACAAAGCATCATTTCCTCACTAAAACATCGTGTAAATGTAAGCTTAAGGTTTTCTCCATCCCAAACATCTCTTAATGTTGTATTCTTCTCATTCACTACTTCATATAATTTCCAAAAAAGGACAGCCAAACTAGAAGTCCCGAACCAGTGATCTTCCCAAAACGAATTTTATCACCCTTTCCTACTTGCCACCCATAACCTATTTTAGCAGCCTGACTAGCCCACATCACCCCTTTCCAAAAAGAAGCATTCTCAGTAGGACAAGCAAGAATATTTGGCTCTGTAGTTTTGTATTTAAAATCAACAATCTGTTTCCAGATCTTGTTCCCATCTGGCCGATATCTCCTTATCGAGGATGCTAAGAGGCAGAGATTCAGCTCCCTCAAGCTTGGGACCCCCATGCTTTTTTTTTCATATTGTTTTCCAGTTAGCAAGGTGATAATGATGCTTTCCAATGCTATCATTCGAAAGGCAATTAGCCATCTGAGAATTCATGGCTTCTATGGCCCATCTTGGAAATTTAATTACAGAAAGCAAATACACAGGGGTGCTAGCTAAGCATGATTGAATCAAAACCAATCTACCTCTAGGTGAAAGCAATTTCCCTCTCCACCCAGCAGCTCTCTTCATAATTTTATCCACTTCATTTCTCTTATTGATGTGTGTTATTCTGTTACAAGTTGGCTTATGGTAAACTTGCTGTCATACAGTGAGAGTATCATCTGGAAGGCGTTTAGCCCCACAACCATCAACAGTGGGCGTGGTGCTACATTTGAAGGGGCTGTCATTGCATTGTTCCATCTGTTCATTACTCGAACTGACATTGTCCAATTCTGGAATCTGTGTATATGAAACTACTAAGATTGCTGTACCATCCAACATTAGTGTCACTGAGTGTAACATCCCATTGTTGGGCATGTAAAATTTGCTTCAAATGAAAATTTTCAAATTGAGTTTGAATTCAAAGTTGCTGTCAAATTCACTCGTTTTTCAAAAAGTTCAAATCCCAAATCCCCTCGGGCTTGGCCTAGCCCACCCCTACTCTTCCCCTTGGCCCACCTATCCTTGGCCCAGTCCAGTTGGCCCCCTAGCCTGGCTTGGAACGCGCCACGCCGGCCCATGCCACTCTGCTCGCACCGTTCGCACTTGAAACGCACCGCACCACACCTCGGCTTGCACCCACTGTGTCCGCTCCGGTGCCGCCTTGCCACTGCTCCGCACCAGTGCACACCCGCCTCCTCCTGTGCCTCCATAGTCCCGCGGCACCCTCGCCTGTGCTATGCCGTGCCTAGCCCCCTCTCTCATTTTCTCTTCGCGAGCCCGCAATGCCCGCCTCTGCCGCTCCCGCACCACGCCATGCTCGCGTGCCCACTTCTTTCAGTCGACCGTTGTCCTTAGTCATCCTGCACCTTAACTCCTCCCCTCCACGCTGCACTCTAGCTTCTCTCCCCTCCTGTGTCGCTCCATGCGCCGACACTTCCCTCGGCTGTTGCACAAGCCTTCAAGGCACCCCAACGGCCGTCTCCCCTCCTGCGGCTATAAAACCCACGCATTGTCTTCCCTGTGCTCCCAATCGCCCCCTGCCACCTCAATCACCCCCGAGAGCTACCGAGCCATCTTCTTCCGGCAGGGATGGCGGATCTGAGGGCAACGCCCGACGAGAGAAAGAGAGAGGAGAGTGGCGGCTGGGTGGAGAGGAAGTAGGGAGAGAGAGAGGAAGGAGTGAGGGGGAAAGTAAGATTAGGGTTAGAGGTTTGAGGCTGGCTATGTCTAGGCTGAATGGCCTAGCCAACTGGGCCAAAATAGGCTGAAGAATTTTCTTTCTTTTCTCTTCTTTCTTGTTTTTCATGCTTTATTTATTTAACTATTAATTCTATGATACATTACATCCCATATTAATTCGACATAAAATAAATAAAATGACTTACACAAAAGGAAAAAATATCTTGAAACAAATTAGGAAAAATTGAACATCATGCCTAATTAGGATTTTTGTATCATATTTAGGAAATGCTTTATTCTTAAAATTTGGAAATCATCAATAGGACCGATTCCGATGATGGATTAGGACACCTACAGATTGGTAGGAGTAGAATCACACTCAAGCAAGTCATCCTTTTAATAATGTCTTCTAAATTACCTTTTGATGGTTGTGACATGGGGAAGGACACCTAAGACAAAGAGGAGGAAACTGTGGCTTGGAGAAGGCGTCGGAGGAGGCAGTGGCAACGAGCATAGGGGAGGCTTGAGCAGAGGATGAGGAGGAGGCGATAATGACGTATCTCTGGTGGGCCTCGCTGGCGCTGGTGAGGAGCCATGTGGGCCATGGCCCAAGGAGGAATCCAGCGGCGGTCATGGACGGATGGATTAACGTGGGGAGAGAGGATATGGTTGGAGATAAAGAGAAAGTTATGTGTTAATCTAGACAATTGGATCTACATCATAAGTCCTAAATTTTGACTAAATTTTTTGAAGAAATTAGCTAAGTAATGCCTATAAACTTTAGTTTTGTAAAGTCATACACAACTTTTGACAGTGACTGGAAATTGATAGTGGAATGATTTGATGAGCTAACTACGGTAATAATTTTATTTTGTGGTTTTAGAACATGAAATATGATTTTTTTTCAAAAATAATCCGTAGCAACAGGCGATCAATCAAATAGTTCTATAACAAATTTCAGATATATTCACACAAATGTAAAAATGTGCTGCCCAAAATTGATGTATTCATGTCTTCGCAAGGCTGACGCCTACTAAACGGGACATGGCCTCATTGCCACTCACGCGGCCCATCGTGATCACCAAATCCCAAATCTCGAGGTGGGCTGACGGCCGGTGATCGGCGGGCAGACGGATACCCATCCCCTCCCGGAGCTCGAAGCCACCGACCACAACCACCACCAGCCCACTGTGAACGGTGAGGCGGCGGCCGGAGGGAAGAAGAGGAGAGGCCGAGTGGTCGGAGATGTCGTTCACTATGCGCGCGGTGAAGGTGCCGCCGAACTCGGCGTCGATGGAGGAGGCGCGGCACCGCGTGTTCGACTTCTTCAGGCAGGCGTGCCGCTCCATCCCTTCCATTATGGAGATCTACAACCTCTACGACGTCGTCACCCCGTCCCAGCTCCGCTCCACCATCGCCAAGGAGATCCGCAAGAACCAGTCCGTCTCCAACCCCAAGGTCGCGTCTGCCTCCGCCTCCCTCGATTCTATTCATTCCCCCTCTCTTCGATCTGCACTTTGCTACTAGCTCTATACCCGAACCGCCTGCCTGCTTCTCTGATCCGGTCTCTATCCGGTCTGAGGGAGACTTGCTGCGAAATTTGACCTGCGATTGGTTGGGTTAGGAATCGCAATCGCGGATGCATCATCGGTAGGAGTTGTTGGATGGGTAGGTCTTAATTAACCTAGCTGGGCATTTTGTGCAAGATGCATCGTTAGGAGTTGATAACTTCTTGTTTCTAGTGGGGACTTAGGCTTGTGCCTCCAGGACCAGTAGTAACGATGCTCCGGTGGGTGGTCAATTTTGCATTTGAGGTGCTTACTGCTCTAGATGTCTGTATTTGCCAGAGCTACAGTATCCCAAAAATGTTCATTTGCAGTTGCTTCTCTGTCGTGTAAGACACTGATGCCAAGCTGCTTCTTTGTATTATGATCGCTGGCCATGTTTCTGTTGTTGATTGCTCTCTGGTAAAGTGGGAATGTCCTTCCTACTCATGCTGGTGGCAGTGAAATGTATAATGGTAGGCAGTAGCTAGCTAGTTATTGTTAAATGACTAGCTCCTGCTAAATGTGGACACTTCTATTTTTTTAAAAAAATGCTGATTTGCTTCTATGGTAAATTAAGTTATATATTGTATCTAAGGATCCTGGTCTTGTAGATTTCATACTTTACAGACATTGTAGGCTGCGATGTCCATTTAGCGATTTAAAAGTTAGGTTATGTAGTTACTTGGCTTGTTTGGATTGGTAATACAAATTATTTGGGTACCAGTGTGGCAGTGTCTATCAGTGGTCAATAATAAATGTTGGTCAATTTAGGAAGATGAATTGAACTATTTTATGAGTCATTAGAGATTCAATTATTTTTCGTCTTTACTAAGTTCAAGTGCATTTTATGCAACTCGGTGTGGAATTGTTGCAACATATAAAACCACCAGTTAGTTTTTTTAGACACAAGCTTAATTTGCAGCCAACACTATGTATGCTATGTGGCAAAATGAAGCATGTATCATATTCCAGATATGGTTTACACACATCGAGTATGTGCATGACCCTACTAATATTTAATAACTATGAGGCCCCCAAAAATTAACTTCAAGTGGCATTCGCGAGAATATGGACAAGCCTACTGTCATGAACCTTAGTTCATAGGGGGTAAATACCGTCGAGGCGTATAAGGAGAGAGAGACTATAGATGAGAATGACTTTGTTATTTTTTGCTTAGTTCCAGTAACATGCGTCAGCCTCCTTATATAGATGGGTTCTTACTAACATATAGAATCTAATTTCAATTATATCTCTAACAAATATAGAAACTAATATCATATCTCTAACAAAAGGAAACTAATCTCTAACTCGCTACTTCCTAATAATGAGCCGGCTGGGCCCAAGGCCCATACTCATGATATTACACCCCTCCCGGACATGCAACTCGTTCTCGAGCTGCTAGGTGGTGGCCATGGTTGCAGTTCCTCGTCGACAAAGTGTAGTGCTTTTAGCTAATCGACGCCTGCAAAAGAAGAATTTTTTTCTCTTTTGTTTCTCTTTTTCCTTTTTCTTTTTCTTTTTGAACATGATCGAAACCATCAAGTGGTCGAAATGACGAACGTAGTCGCAAACTACAACATGGTCGTATACGAGTTACGACTACGGAGATGGAAGCTTCAACGTGTCGAAACCCAACAAGTTTCTGGCTTCGGCGGCTCGACTCCGACGACTCGGCCTGCGCCCAGCATCTAGGTGCCCTAGGCGGCCGCCTACACGATCACTGGGTGGGTGTCGACAGGAAACTGTAGTTGTGAAGGAAGACTTTAAAATCGAATAGCTTTAGACTTAGTAGGACTAACTTGAGTATATGAAATATGATTTCAGCGGTGCTAGGATAGATGATGGAGATGTTAGTCTATACGGACAAGTAGTGCCTAGGAAGGACACTTTCGATATTTGGGATCGATGCTACAGTGGGACGGCGAAATTGATGAAGATGTGAGCCACAGGATAAAGCAGAGCGGGTGAAATGGCGCCAAGCATCGAGTATCTTGTGATAAAAAATCCCTCAAAAGTTAAAGGATAAATTTTGTAGGACGACAATTAGACCTGCGATGCTATATAGTGCGAAATGTTGGGCGACTAAAAGACAACATGTACAGAAGATGAGTGTAGCGGAGATGAGGGTGTTGTGGTGGATCTGTGGAGGCGGGATCAAATTTGCAATAATGATATACGTGATAAGGTGAAGGTAGCACTAATTGAAGAGAAACTTGTCCAACATCACTTGAGATGGTTTGGACATTTCCAACGGAGGCTTTATGAAGCATCAGTACATAGTGGAATTTTAAGACGTACCGAAAACATAAGAAGAAGCAGAGGTCGGCTAAGGCTGATGTGGGAGGAAACAGTTAAAAGAGACTTGAGGGATTGGAATATATCCAAAGAGCTAGTTTTGGATAGGATCGCATAGAAGTTAGCGATCTATGTACCGGAATCATGACATAAGAAGTTTTAGGAGCTGTATTTTAGACTCTCGGTTCAAATGGCAGGATGCAAAGTTTAGGGTTTTAGCCTTGTAGGTTTTATTACAAGACTCATTTTTTTAACCTTGAGAAGGTTTCATTGCTAATCTATTCTAACTTGTCTGGGATAAAAGATTTATTATTGTTGTTTATTTAAAAGGTTCCGGTGTTTTTTCCCTACCAATGCTGCGTTCATGTCATTGTTTCTAGCTTCCCATATATTGCACCGAGCACATCTTCCTTTGAAAGGAAAAGCCTTACGAATGACTAGTATTTCTGGATAGTATGTCACACAAAGCTAGCGGAACTTATGCTAATGCTTCGATGGCAAAATACACCACAGCGTCAGGAAAAACGACTTTTCACGTTGTACTTTCCCTCCCTGAATCTGACTGCTTATCTCGTTCATCTCAGCTGATTTTGGTTGCAACAGGTTATTGATCTGCTTCTGTTCAAGGGGATGGAGGAGCTGAGCAACATCACCGAGCACGCAAAGCAACGCCATCACGTGCTTGGCCAATACGTGGTCGGCCAAAAGGGACTGGTGCAAGACCTGGACTCAAAGGACCAAGGGAGTTCCGACTTCCTGAAGAAATTCTACAGTAGCAACTACTAATCCGGGCTACAAAAACTTCCACCTTCTGTAATACTGCAGATGTGCTCTCTGAATAAGACGCTGAGAACCTGCCCAGCCCAATTGTTTTGTCACTGGAGGTTTTTGCTTTGTTCTGTGTGATTCGATCCTATATTCTCAACGATATGATGTTGCTAGTGAATTGTTTGTAACTCGTAGACTGTTGTACTTCCCAAGCTACTGTTCAAGGATCGATATAATTTGATATCATGTGTTACCTGGTTTAGAAAGTCATGGCATATCAAGGTCGAGTATGTGGATCCTGTTGAGCTCAACAAGCTGATCAACATGATATACCCTCCGTATGATCTGAAAATGTGGAATGCGTCGAGCATAAGGCTATATATGTCACGAAATATAGTACGGGAATGTTTAATTGTACAGTCATTGAGGCCTTGACCACCTTCAACTCGTCCATGCTTATTTGCATGGCACCAGGTATGATGCGAAGGATAAGCGCATGGAACCAAGATAAAGTAGAAGATACCAAAGGAAAGGGTGGGATCCAACTGCAAGCGACCTGACCTGCTATTAGCTCTAAGTTTGGATTTTTTTAACTTTTAATCTTAGTATAACGAATAAACAAATTAAATATCGATAAACTATTTTAAAAAGATAATTTATTAAGGAAAAAGCTATAACCTATAAACTGGAAACTGGAAAGAAAGAAAAAAGAACTCAGGACTGCAGCTTCAATTCGCAACCGATCTATCCACCCTCCTCTCACCAAACGTAGAGGAGATGAACAGATGATGATTTAGGCGAAACCAAACGGAAGTACTCCTACGTGGCGGCTCCTAATCTGTCCTAGATAACGTACTTATCCAAACACGAAGGATTAATCTTGTTTGTTACCAGTTCACTCCTCCAGATTAGCGGTAGTGCATACATTATTAAAGCCGACTCTTCCCTGCCCCTCTCCGATCCACAACGAACTCGCTTGTTTTCTTCTCCCTTCGCGTCTCTCGCCCCTCTATCCAATCTGAAAGGGATTCGCGGGGGAGACGAGGAGGCAGCCATGGTGGGGCGGAGCTCCCTCCCGGAGGGTTCCCTATTCCTCGGACTCGACAGCTCCACTCAGTAAGTCTCTGATCCTTTTCTCCTCCTGTTTTTCTGATACTGGATCTTGTGTTTTGTTTGATTGCAGCGTAATTTTGTTTTTGTTTCGAGATTTATCATTACTCTTGTGGAGAGGTTGGGTATGCTGCTAGAATAGGAGTGAAGATTGGAACCTCCTTGTGAGGGGTTAAAAAAAAAACTGAAAAGGGGGAGGAGAGCTTAGAATTGCAGTGATCGGTGAAATGGTTATCCGGTTCCTATGTCTCCAGTGGGAATCCTGCGTGCCGTGTTTTGTTCAACCGCATTGCGTGAACCTGGTAGGATTTTAAGGAAGAGATCGGGGCAGCAATTCTTTGCAGGGTCTGTTCCGTAGATCGTGTGTTGTTGTTGGCGAGTACCTGAAGGTACGAAAGAAGGGGGAATTGGGATAAATTGAAGTGTGTATCAAAATATTTGTAGTTAGGTTCTTAGTGAAAAAGGTTCCCGTACAAAGTGGAGTCATTCTAGTAAATTGCAGGGGACGGCTTGTGAAATTTCATATCCATTCTTGTTATGATGTTGATCCTTAAAGGTTCAGCTTATGTCTGAGTTCTTTGTGTTCAGCTCCACTGCCATGCTAAATTGCTACTCACATATGCGCCTTGCCGTTAGCTCTTCCATAATGACGATGCTAGAATTACTACACGTAGCCTAACAAAATGTGGCAGTTTCACTTCATTTTTATAGTCTGCCTAAATCCATCAAGTTCTAGCTAAAGAAATAAGATACATCACATGTTTGAGCCATCTTGAATACTGAATTCTTAATCTTTGGCAACAGCCCCTTTTCGGCATCAGCTCCACTGAAGGTACAACTGCATGACCATAAAGCATACGGCACTTATTTCATATATTCCATGCTGGGCTTTTATTCTGCCTTTTGTTATCATGCTAAAATAAATGTGTGTGTTACCAGCAGAGTGGAATCTAATATTGCCAATCTCTTGTTATAGGTCACTGAAAGCTACTGTGCTCAGCAGCGAATTGATAATAGTAGCTTCTGAAACTGTTAATTTTGACTCCGAATTACCACATTACAAAACCGAAGGTGGGGTCTACAGAGATCCCGCAGATGATGGCCACATATATTCACCAACCATAATGTGGGTGGAGGCTTTGGAACTGCTGCTTGAGAAATTAAAACCAAAGATCAACTTTAGTAAGGTGGTGTCCATTTCAGGGAGCGGGCAACAACATGGCAGTGTTTATTGGAAGAAGGGCAGTCAAGCTGTGTTGTCCTCCTTGGATCCGAGTAAGAGCTTGTTATCCCAGCTGAAGGATGCCTTTTCTACAATGGACTCGCCAATATGGATGGACAGTAGCACAACTAAGCAATGCAGAGAAATAGAAAATGCAGTCGGAGGTGCATTGGAGCTATCAAAGCTGACAGGATCTCGTGCCTATGAGAGATACACTGGGCCTCAGATTCGAAAGATCTACCAAACAGTGCCTCATATATATGAAGATACTGAGAGAATATCTTTGGTCAGCTCGTTCATGGCATCAATCCTTATTGGAAGATATGCAAATATTGATGAAACTGATGGTGCTGGGATGAACTTGATGGATATAATCCATAGGACCTGGTCAAAGGTGGTTTTAGAGGTTTGCCCCTGGTAGCTGTTTTAGCAATGTATTCAAGATTTCTTGAATGACTAAAACATCATAATATTGCACCTTGCATTCAAGATTTCTCTAAGACTAGAATATCAAAATTCTGCACTTTCTCCTCCAGGCAACTGCTCCCAGACTTGAAGAGAAGCTTGGAAATCTGGCACCAGCATATGCAGTTGCTGGCCGAATTGCTCCTTATTTTGTTGAAAGGTGAGGTTCTGATGTCCTGTTGTGCTTGTGCCATTAGCTGTCTAGACAGTTTAGTCTCTTTGTGAAAGGAAAAGGGGGGAAATATGGACCAATAGGGTCTTTGCTCTGGTACTTTTAACTTGACAATCAGTATGCTAGAGACTTAGGAGGATCCACTCTCTCTAATCGTTACCTATAGTTTACTTGATTTGCAATGGCAGATTCAGAATCAACATTAGGAACACCTTTTATCTTGTAATTATTGCATATTCAGATTCCATTCTCTATGTTCATCTTTTTTTTTACTGTGAACAGGCAAATATTAGTTATTAGATTTTAGATGAAGTTCTCACAACATTATAGAAATAATATGTGAACGTGCAAGTTAGCTGAACCAAAGTTTTAGCAACTGCAGTCCTAATGTCTGAAAAAGTGAAGATTTATTGTGGTATCATTTTGTTTAGTGATGCATTATGTATTTGCAGGTTTCAGTTTGATAAGAATTGTTTGGTTATTCAATGGTCAGGAGACAATCCCAATAGCCTTGCAGGTGCTTCACCATCGCTTCTTTCATGAGCTGCTGTAATTGTCATTTTTTATGCAGTTGCTAGAAAAAGGCGCTAAATGGTTCTTAATTTCTTGTATTCATTATTAACGCTCCATTGGACCTTTGGATCTGTTGTAGGTTTAACTCTGAATACCCCCGGTGATCTGGCAATCAGCCTTGGTACTAGTGATACAGTAAGTTGAAAAGGTCCCTCTTAAAGTTGCATTGCCTTTTCTTTTTATCCTGCTTAAAGTTGCATCGGCTTTTCTTTCTCAAGGAATTTTGTTTCTCGTCTCCAAACTGTCATTTAGGTTTTTGGGATAACTGCCGATGCTAAACCAAGTCTTGAAGGCCATGTTTTCCCCAACCCTGTTGAACCTGATGGTTACATGGTGATGCTATGCTACAAAAATGGCTCATTGACCCGAGAAGGTATAACACTTTTCCTTTTTACTTCACTACAAAGTATGTCATGCTATTACTTTGCTGAGAATACTTTCAATGTCATGTCAGATGTGCGGAATAGATGCGCAGAGAAATCGTGGGATGTTTTCAACAACTATCTGGAGAAAACACCCCCTCTGAATGGTAAGTTCTTAGTTTGGTCATTTCTGCTCCAACAAGTTGCTTTTCCAGCAAGTTATTGTTTTCACCACGTATAAATTAACAATTTGAATGGCCTATTATATTATAGTCTCAACTATTATTTGTTCAGGACTTCTAGTTTTGTTTGCTCACACTGTAGTTTTATCATTTATTTAACTACTTCCTCGTGTGGATTGTCACCAGTGAATGAACTGTGTCTCTTACATCTTGAAATTCATCTCTATTTTCTCGTATAGGTGGAAAGTTAGGGTTCTACTACAAAGACCATGAAATCTTGCCTCCGCTTCCAGGTAATCATGCGTTAGTGCTTGTAACATTGTTGCCACTTTACTGTAAGTTCACAACTTGACACAAATTCGTTTGTTGACTTTGTTCCATGCAGTTGGTTTCCATCGATACATTGTTGAGAACTTTAACGATGTCTCATCTGACAATCTGACGGAGCGTGAGGTGGAAGAATTTGATCCACCATCTGAGGTCTACAAAAATACTTGATCTGTTTATCTGATACTGGTGGTAAACAAGTGAGCCATAAGCTCATCATTCCTTGTGCGTAGGTCCGTGCCATCATTGAAGGTCAAATGTTGTCGATGCGAGGCCATGCCGAGAGGTTTGGCATGCCCAACCCTCCCAAGCGGATCATAGCAACCGGTGGTGCATCTTCCAATGATAGCATCCTCAAGTCAATTGCGCAAATCTTTGGCTGCCCCGTCTTCACAGTTCAGAGACCTGGTACGGCAAAACTTCCCCATTGTTCTTGCGTAAACTTGGCTGCCCTGTGGCACAAACTCATATAACGCCTTCCATGGATGCAAAACTGACGCTGTTTCTGGAACAGATTCTGCTTCGCTGGGTGCCGCACTGAGAGCTGCCCATGGGTGGCTGTGCAACGAGGAAGGAAGCTTTGTCCCCATCTCCTGCATGTACAAGGGTAACCTGGAGAAGACCTCCCTGGGCGCGAAGCTGGCTGTCCCGGCCGGAGACGAGGAGGAGGATAGGGAGCTCCTGGAGAAGTACACGCTGCTCATGAGGAAGAGGCTGGAGATTGAGAGGCGCCTGGTGGAGAAGATTGGGCGCGCGTAGATAGTTTATAGCTGCTGGAGACTTAGCATTGCTAAAGCTAGTCGGTGGTGTCAAGAATCATGATCATGTCGTACATGTCGTATTGGCCTGTTCTGGTGCAAGGATAATTGCGCAGTTGCGAACGGAACAACCACGATTGTTATTTCTTACTAATAAGTTGCCGTCCGTTACAACAAAAACTCATAATTTGCACCAAAAATTATATCATGTTTTGTTTGAGCGTCCTATCAAGAAGAATTTTATATTCTCGAGTTCCTTATATATATATATATATTTTTAAGATATTAACATACCTATCATGTCTCACGACCAAGAGTGGCAAGACATCAACCCAACCTCCCTCCAAGACCTTCTTGCACAGTATCACCTTAGCTCACTGCGCTAAGCACCAGAACAACGTAGCTCTTGTTCATGCAGCTGCCTCCCTTTGCCATCTCCCTCACTATTCACTCTGCCATCCCAGGGCCATCTCCCTCTGTTGTCCTTACAACCGCCTCCTCCTTCGTCTAGATCTGGCGACCAGCGAATCTAGCAACTGGCGCGAGACATAGGAGGACGAGGTGTAGCAACAACATGACAATGCCTCCCTCCTAGGGGTGGCAACGAGCCAAGCCTGGCTCGGCTCGGCTCGTGAAAGCTTGATGGAATGGAGGCTCGGTTCGGCTCGGCTTGGTTAGGATATCAAACTTTTTTGTAGGCTCGGTTCGGCTCGTGGTGCGACTCGAGCCAGCTCGCGAGGGCTCGCGAGCCAACAATGCAAACCAACAGACAACCAACCTTAAGCCCTTCTCACAACAAGCCAACCAACCACTAGCAAAGGTAAATCACAAGTTGCTCACAGTTAGCAGCAATCCCGGGGGGGGGGGGGAGTTGCACGCACCGACTTGGTAGAGGCGGCCCTCGGGGGAGAAGATGGTGATGTGGCGGTCGTACCCCGTGCCGGTGCCGCGGCTCATCTTCGCCGGAGATCTCACCGCCGGAGTCGAGGGCTTGGGTGTGTTGTGTTGCTCTGAAAAAATAGCAAGCCAAAACCGGTAGATCGGGGTAGGATTTGGAGAAAAGAACCAGATCGGCCGGATCTGGCCATGGCTCATCGGGCGGCGCTGAGCGGCAAGGCGGGAGCGGCCGGGCCGTGGCTCACCAGGCGGCGCCAAAAGGCAAGGAGGCGCGGGAGGGGGAAGCTGCACCGGTGCGACGCGACGACGTGAAGTGAGAAGCCGGGGCGGAGGAGCTGAGACCGAGGGGAGGCTGGAGCCGGGGACGGAGGACCCGAGGCGCGGCACCAAGGGCAAAGAGTCGGGAGGGGGCGCGTGAGTGGAGAGACAGGGAAACTGAGAGGGAGAGAGAGAGCCGAGTGAGTGGGGAAGGGGAGGCATCGGTGGGGGTTTGTGGTCGGGGGAGCCAAGGAGATGAGGAGAGGAGGCATCGGCGGGGCCGCGGGGGTCTGTGCTCGGGGGAGATGAGGAGATGAGGAGGCATCGGCGCCGTTGCGGTTTGCGGAGGGACCGAGGGGCGACTAGCGAGGGACTGACTTATGAGGGAGCCTGGCGCCTCCGAGCCAACCGAGCCGCTCGCGAGCTGGCTCGGGCTCGGCTCGTTTAGACCCCGAGCTTTTTTGCTAGCTCGGCTCGGCTCGTTTCATCCACGAGCCGAGCCAAGCCTCCACGAGCCCGAGCCGAGCCCGAGCTGGCTCACGAGCCCGAGCTTTTTTACCAGCCCTACTCCCTCCGTTGTCTCCCTTAACATCCACTTTGTCGTCCTTGGGGTTGCCTCCCTCTGCCATCCCCCGCAGCCACCTCCCTTCTCCGTCTGGATCTGGCAGTCGACGGGCGTCCTCTATTCGGTTCTGGTGGCCAACATCCTCAATTTGGCAAGTGGAGAAGCTGATGAGGCCACGAGACACGGGAAGACGAGTTGCGGGAGTAGCATGGCAATGCCTCCATTCGCCGTTCGCTCTGCTGTCCCTGGGGCTGCCTCCCTTTGCCATTCCCGTAGCCGCCTCCCTCCTCCATCCAGATCTACCGGCCGGTGAGCATCCTCCGACTATATTTGGTGCCCAGTGAGCACACACACGCGCGCACACACACACACAGAGAGAGAGAGAGGGGGATTGCGAGGTGGAGAGGGGATGGGTAGCAACGGCATCCATGGAGGAGGCACGGTGTGGGCAGCTCCCAATGATGATGAGGAGAAACGAGAACAAGGCGATGGCGTGTGGAGGCGGCCATGGGACAACGACTTGGGGAGAAAGCATGAGAGAGAAAGAGATGGGTGCGGCATTTTGATTGAGGGAGAGGGAGACGTAGAGAGGAGATCATGGGAAGTGGGGAGGCAGTTGTGTTGAGCACAACGAAGAGATGGACCGAATGTTAGGGGAGGTCCAGGACCATAGGTTGTCGCTCACCATATGGAGTCGTTTATCGGGCATAGTAGTGAGGTTTTAAACTCTTTTATTTGTCATGAAACTAAAAGAATTAATAGGTTTTTTTCCCTAGGGTGTGAACTTCATATCTATGCATTTCATTTACGAAACTCGGCGTCAAAATAAAGTTTGGTAATAATGTATCCAGATAGGTCTAAGTTGGTAAGAAAGTGTAGTGACGCCATAAGTACATTAACACCAAACAATTAGAGGTCGCAAAACCAAATAAAGCAGATTAGTCAGTTGATTCAGCACTCACCTTTAAGTTCGATTGGATTTTTCGGCACTTGGCTCTTAAGTTCAACTGAATTTTTGGTCCCCTTGCTCTAGATGGAGGAGAGAGAGAGAAAAAGAGAGAGTATAGCCAGTATCTTATATACGATACGGTTCCTTTTTATAAAATAAGAAGTGTCTAATTTTATTGCTATGTGATGTGAAGGGTTTTAGAACATCTATAATGTATCAAATCAGCTTAGTCTATATATTAAAGATAATCTAACTCGGTTTTTTCTTCAATATATTAAATTGATTCATCCCGTGCTCTCTCCAGTGGACCCACGTCGTTAAAAAAATAATCAGAACCGCTCCTTCCTTCCTCATCCTTTCCTGATCCCGACATGTAGGCTCGCGCGATTTCCCTTTTTATTATTCTCTTGGCATCCACGCGGCCCAATTGCCCTGAAGGCTATGGCCCAGCCCAACTTCCGAGCCGGCTAAGGACGAACCGCCCAAGGGGTAGCGATAAGCGAACGGACTCCGCCCCTTCCACCGAGTCCCCGACACCAAACCGCGTCCGGGCCGGGAGATCTCGCCCCTCGCGGTCCCTTCCCCACCACCAAACCCTAGCTCCCTCGCTCTCTCTCCCCTTCCCGGCGATATCCTCCGATCCAATTGGTAAGCAAGCTCCCCCCTCCCTCTCTCTCTCGTTTCCTTGGTTGCGCGGCCTGTTGCGTAGGTCTCGGTTTGTCTCGTGGGAGATGTTTCCGGGATTCGGCGAGTTGTTGGAAGTCCTAGGGTTGCTTGCGTGGTCGACAGGATCAACCTGGGACCGAGTGATTTGGTTGGGGCGGTCGATTGGGAGTTGGCGTTAGACGCACGGCGGATTTGGGGTGGGGGGGGGGGGTGATTTGAATCTGTGTATGCGGTGTGTGTCAATGTTAATTAGTGGGTGGCTGATGTCTTGGTGATGAGACAATTAGCGTCCTGGTGATTAGTTGGTGGGTGCAAGTGGCCATGGTGGCCAGGTTGTTTCACGGTGAGTTAAGGGTTGTAATCTCTGCTGATTGCTACCAAATTACCCGTTCTGCAAATGTACATATGCTCAAACAATTGAACAAGTGGGAAGTGATGATCTGAATAGTTGCGTTTCTTTGGCTCATGTGACAAGTTTGTAATTTGAATTGAGGACTTCTTTTTTTCTTGTGGGGATATTAGCGTGCACCTTTTTTTTTTTTTTTGTTATGGTTTGGTTCACGATAAAATAACTAGGCTAGTTAATCCCAACCGAGCTAGGTTGGGTTGACCCAGTTTTTTGTTTGGTAACAAATCTAGTTAAGTCTGAGATATCCTTTGGCTTGATTAGGTGGGTTAGCTGGTTAATATTACAAAAAGATTGGTTGATCGACTTAGTTTAATGGACTTTGTATCTGCAAAAAATGGATGTAGCGGAACCTCTGGCATAAAATCCATAAGCTGTCTGCAAATTCAGAATGTACACTTTCAAGCTGTGCACACCATGTTATTATTCCCTGACTGCCCTAGTGCCCTTATTTTGTGTGGTCAAGCCGTGGCTTTGTTGTATCCATAAAATATTGTGCAAATCATTATTTTATATATATGCACATAGCTCATATATGCTTCTAGCTTCTGATAACCATTGTCAAGAGGTGCATCCTCTAGGCACTCTGTTGAGGTTTTGTGGGCCGATGATTGTGTAATGTGGTGCAACTGGGGTGTTTTCCTAGAGGTTATGTTCATGAAAAGCACCTTGGTGTAGAAGTGCTGCATTTGGTATAATTTCTGAATTTGTTTGCATACGTAGTTTTTTTGAATTGTCACCATCATCCGTTAGCTTAAGATGCCATCTTTAATGTTTTAATGCCATGTAATACTTTCGAGTAGAATGTTCATTACCTATTTGCAAGAAGAGCAGTTTCTGCTATAATTGTTCAATTCGTATTCTTGAAGGCTTATTTGTGAAATGCATACCTTTTGGTGTTTGTTGCATTGGATTTGATTACTTTTAAGCAGTACTGTTTATAACTTTATGACAGTCTGATGTAGAATCTCTAAGCTCTATGACAGTACTATGTGACTTTATGTCCCAGCAATGATCAAGTACTATCTTGTGTCTTATGTTATCCCTTAGAGTAAAAGAACAAAAATCCCGGTATGAATTTGTGTGCCTGCATGTGTGAATTTCGGCTAGCCAGAAGTTTATTTATTTGTTTTCACTGAAGATGAAATAACCTTATTACTTAATTACTGACCAATATAGTTTGTTTTCCTTACAGGATACTGAGATTGCTGAATTTTGGGTGAATCGAGATGTCTGGAAATGTTGATAAGTCTCAAGCTGCATCTGAGCGAATAAAGGCACAGGCGTTATCAGCTGCTAAGGGACTGAGCAGGGCTCAAGCTGAACGTGCTGCCGCAGCTGCTACCCGCAATGTCAATGCCTATGGGCAGAAGGAAGAGGGACCAAGCCGCTGGCAGGAGAGGAAGGAAGCCAAGAGACAGATGTATCTGCAGAGTACGGAGAAGGCTGTGATACTGGGTGTGAAACCAAAAGCTTTACCAACTTCTTCAGGTGGTGCATATTTCCAATGTCAGAAGTGTTTCCAGCCTGGGCATTGGACATACGAGTGCAAGAATGACCGGGTCTACATGTCACGGCCCTCAAGGACACAGCAGCTTAAGAACCCCAATTTGAAGAAGATGACTGTGCCAGTTTCCTATCACTATGAGAATCCTGATCTTGAAAAGGAGAGGGAGGAGGAGAGGAAGCTGAAGAACAAAAAATCAGAGAAGGAAAAGTCTCAAAGAAGCAAGGGAAAGAGTAAGAGAAAACACCGTTCACGGAGTGATTCAGATAGCAACAGTAGTGAGGCCTCGGTGTTTGACTCTGACTCTGAGTCATCAGTGACTGGTTCTGAATATTCTTCTGAAAGCGGCGGCAGTTCAAGTTACAGTTCCTCGGACTCGGAGGACAAGAAGCGGGACAAGAAGCGGCAACACAAAAGGAAGCAAAAGAAGAGAAGGCACCGAAGGCACAGCACATCATCAGCATCATCTGAATCCGAATCTGAATCTGTGTCGGATACCGATTCTGATGACAAGGGTAGCCGGAGGAAGAGCAGAAAGCGAGCGGACAGGCGCTGAGTCTGAAAAACAGGATGGTCAATGATGGTCTACTTTTGTTCACATATTAGTTCTTTTCACCAAAATCGCATCTGCATGTGCCTGGCGTCCTCCAAGAAACAAATGTAACTGTTGCTTTTCTGAACGCTATCACTGTTATTTTCCCTGTACTAAGTACTTGAAGCTAGATCTTCCTATTCTATGATCTGTGAGACTTGAAGCTTGATCTCCCTATTCTATGATCTGTGAGAACCAGTGAATCCTGTAACATATTCTTCTATCAACTTTTTAAGTTTGGTGTGCTTATCTTCCTGAGTTTTCCTCTTGGGTTCATTCTTGCATAACTTGCAGCTCTTGCTGTTGTCTTGGACTTGCGCAGATATGTCATCATTGGGGAGTTAATGGTGACCTCGCATCCCCAGGATGACAGATGATTAGTGTGGCGGGTGAGTCATGTCCTCTGACAGCCTTGCAATTAACACGGCCTGGATCCGTATGACCAACAATGATATCGCCTTCGGAGTTGGAACAAATATCTTTACTAGTTCTGTGAGCAGTTGGATGCAATTGAATGAGGAACTTAAAATGAACAGAGAATGAATGGAGATGTGCGTGAGCTGTTTGGGATTGTAAATTCTGCGTCTGTATGTCAAGCCTTCTCATATGGAAGACTGAAACCAACTGACCTTACAGTACGACCGCTCGTCATGTAATAACATATTTGGAACCCAAGATCAGCAGAGCCTTCAGGATAAGCTTAGCTCAATGATTGGGAGCTTGAGGAGGATAGGATTGGGATTGGGTTGGAGCATTCAACGGGGACAGACAGCAACAAGAATTCGTTGATGGCGCAGGCGCCGCTCGATCGACCATGCGCATCCGCCCGCCCATTTATGATGCATGATTGGGTTCGCTGCGGCTCTGAAGCCTTGAGGAGTTGAGTTGAGCTGAGCTAGCTTCTTCTTCAGTGTTCTCTTGTCGGCAACGGCGCGTCCGCGGGCAGCAACAGCGGGATGGTTTCCCGCGCGGCGCACATGATCGCTGGCAGGCGCCTGTCGACCGATAGATCAGTCGACGAGATGGTTCCTGCCTCCCGATCGATCGATCGATCATGCCAAGAAGGCTACTTGAGTAGTTTGCCTTGTTGTTTACTGCTTCACGTTCCAGCTTCAGAGCCAGTCGTCTGTCGATCTCTGCTGCTGCTGCTGCTTTTGGATGGAGGAAGAGGAATCTATCAGTTCTGCTTGTATTTACCCTTGGCTCCTTACCGTTCGTCTCCCTCCTGGATGTACTGCACCGTGGTAGGTAGGTACGTATGAATCTCAGCTCCCTACAACTCTTGAGTCATGTGTACATGTAAACCGTAGAGTACGACCAGGACATACACATCTGAGATCCCTGCAAATCTGAGTCGTATATACATGTAGACCGTAGAATATGGCCAGGACGTATACACATTTATAACATGCACATGGGTATAAATTGCTTGGTAAAAGCTGTGTGTTTCAGTTCCTGTACTTTCAGTTTGACTTCAGAAAATTAAGAAGTTAACCAGCTGCTGCTTTTTACTGTAGATGCAAGTAATAAATTGGATCCTTCTACTTAGGATTCCACTGATAATTACTACTAAAGTGTACGGCAATATACATCTGTCATGAATCGGGGTAAACACCACCAAGAAGATAGCCGGATGGCGTCGGCGTAGAACGAGAGGGAGAGAGACTTGAGATTTAGATGAAGAGAGACTTTGATATTATTCTCTTGATTACAATGGCCTGCGGTAGCCCTCTTATATAGACGGCTCCCCCTAACAGATGGAATCTAATCCCAATCATAACTCTAACAGATATAGTAACTAATATCATATCTCTAACTATATCTCTAATACAAGGAAACCAATCTCTAACTCAAATAGAAACCAATCTCTAATTCCTAATAATAACCCGACTGGGCCTTGAGCCCAAGGCCCACACCCCTCTCGGACATGCAGCTCGTCCTCGAGCTGCTAGACGGCGGCCAATGGAAGACCTTCGACGCCGATGTAGAAGACGAACGATAGCGGGGGTGCTGCAGCGGATGAGACGACCGTGTAGCGTCTTTGGAATATGATGCCTGCAAAATCAGCTTCTCTTTTTTTTTGAATTTTTTTTGAATTTTTTTTGATGTTTTTTTAATACCTAACCGGTCGGTTTTAAAACCGACCGAAACCCATCCGCACTCCACACCTCACACAACCCAAACCGGAGGAAATTGAAGGAGCGCGGCGGTGGCGGTTCCGGGCGAACCCCCCGGCAGGCGGCGGCGGCCGGTGTGGACCGGCGACGGCGGCGGCTTTGGGAAGCGGCGGCCGGCGGAACCGCAGCCAACGGAGCGGCGGCGGCTCGGGCGAAGGCGAACCCAGCGGCGGCGGCGGATGCGACGAGGCGGAGCCGGCGGCTCGGACGGAGCAGCGCGGCGGCGACTCGGACGGAGGCAGCTGCTGCATGTCCGGAGGGGACGTCGGCGGCGGCGGCGATACGGGCGAAGCAGCAGGCGGCGCGGGCGGCCGGGGGAACGACGGCGCCGCGGCGGAGGTGGCCCGGCGGAGGCGGATCTGGATCGGCGGCGGGAGGTGACAGCGACGAGTGGCGGCGGCCGGCGGACGGGCGGCCTGTGTGGCGGCGGCGGGAGGCGAACCCTGCGGCGGCGGCTGTGACGCGGTGGCGGCGGATCTGGAGCGGCAGCGGTCGGGCGTCCCGCGTAGATCCGGCAGCGGCGGTGGTTCCGGGCAGTGGCAGCCCGCGGAGCGGCAAGCGGAGCGGCCAGGCGGAGGAGCGGCGGTACCGCGGCGGAGGTGATCCCGGGCGGCGGCGGCCGTGCAGGCGGAGTCGGCCCGGGCTGGTGGCGACTCGCAACCAGGGCGGCGACGGTGACCCCCGAGCGAGGTCGGCGACTCCGGCAGCGACCTGCGTGAATCCGGCCCGTGGACGGCGCAGTGCTGACGAAGAAGAGCCGGCGGCTGACGCTGCAGAGGGGGTGCGATGGAGTTGCCGTCGGTGGAGAGGTTGCAGCGTCGGTGGAGCAGGGTAGATACGAGCTAGGTGCTGGAGGGATCTTGGTGGAGGAGTCTTCGGGTGGACGATCTGGTGATGGTTGCTGGGATGGTTCTTGTTGTTGTTGTTGAGGATTTGGTGATGTGGTGATCTGGGAATCTGGTGTAGAATGATGACGTGCCTTCATTATCTCTTGTAGCTTCTTCATCGCATTCTCATTCGATTCCTTGATTTCCTTCAACTGCTCGCGGATCTCCTTGCAGAGCACGAGCGCGTCGCTCCAGCCGTTAGCTATCTCATTAGCGGTAGCTCTTATTGCGGCCAACGACTCGGCAACAGGAATCATGGTAGCAGAAGTCGTGGGAAGGGATCAACTGCTCTGATACCAAGTTGTCATGAATCGGGGTAAACACCACCAAGAAGATAGCCGGATGGCGTCGGCGTAGAACGAGAGGGAGAGAGACTTGAGATTTAGATGAAGAGAGACTTTGATATTATTCTCTTGATTACAATGGCCTGCGGTAGCCCTCTTATATAGACGGCTCCCCCTAACAGATGGAATCTAATCCCAATCATAACTCTAACAGATATAGTAACTAATATCATATCTCTAACTATATCTCTAATACAAGGAAACCAATCTCTAACTCAAATAGAAACCAATCTCTAATTCCTAATAATAACCCGACTGGGCCTTGAGCCCAAGGCCCACACCCCTGACAACATCAGTACTGCTCCTTTTCCCTATAATGACAGCCTCCATCTTTCTCTACCATGTAGTCTTAAGACAACATTCTTTTCGTAGATAAGTTACAATATGGAGTTTAATTACTGGCTTTTAGAAATCACCTCGTCTTTTTTAGAGCGATCTGGGCATGCATGATTCTCCTTGATCCAAGCTGGACCCACCGGGTTCTGAAAGCTGGCGACTTCTAATGATTCCCTATTAGCTTTTCTTCCTTCCTCCTGCACTCTCACTACTACTCCTGGCTGCTTTACCTGGGGAGTCTAAATCTTTGCATCAGAATCTAGTGAGACATAAGACATATGTATCAAAGGAGCTTGCTAGGACAATCATTGCTTGCAACATTCCTCCATCACTTGGTTAATTCCCTGCATATGCACCTCCCTACTGCCCCCAGGCTCCTCTCTTTTGTGCTCTACGGAAGCATCCCATGTTAGTGTTGCTGCTGCTGCTGCTAAATATTGGCATTTCCGGTATTGCCCTTCGGGTGCCATTTACATGCCTTTCAGACAAATCAGGAATGTTTTCTATTGTTACTCATTCCTGGAAACACTTTCTATATATATAGTTTGGAAGGAAGAAAATAAATGTACTGATCTTGATGCAGTACGTGCTGAAGAGCATGGTTGTTACAGCGGAGTGAGTGACTTAGGCGAGTGAGGGGTGCTTGGACACTACGGCGACGCCAGGCGAGTCGCCAAGTTGCCGCGTTGTGCATGTATGTAGCATGCATACATACTCAATACTCTGCGTCCCGATTCAATATCTGCCGACTCTCTCTTCTCTCCCCGCACTCTCTCCCGTAGACCCGCCTATACTCATCGCCGCCTCACCTCCTCCGGTCCTCCCTTGTCGCCTCGCCTCCTCTCCCTTGTGCCTCCCCTCCTTGCCGCCTCGCCTCCTCTCCCCTTCTTGGTGTCTCCTCCCCAGCCACCTCCCACTACTACAAAAATACTTATATTAGACATCTTATCACAGACGATTCACCAAAACCGTTAATGTTAAAAGCAATTACAAACGGTTTAGGTTTAAAGATCATCTGTATTGCTGCCAGCACTAAAAACCGCCCGTAAAAAGATAATATCACTGACGGTTCATAGTGAACACCGTCAGTGAAGTATTACAGATGATTCTTACCAAGAACCGTCTGTGATATTGCCAAATATCACAGATAGTTTTTTATTTAAACCGTCTGTGGTACTTCATAGACAGTTTGTATTAAAAACCGTCTGTGATATGTTTCCCGCCTTTACTTCATAGACGGTTCTTACCAAGAATCGTCTGTGATATTGCCAAATATCTCAGATGGTTTTTTATTTAAACCGTTTGTGATTTTTATTAAAAATCATCTGTGATATGTTTCCCACCTTGCAATCTTCTAAAATTTTATAATTTCTCATCTGAGCTCGAATAGGATTCCGTTCCGAGACACCTTTAGTAAAATGGGCATAACTTTTGCATACGGTGTCCGTTTTTGTACTTGTTGAAAAGCTAACAACGAGCTTGATAAAAAAAATGTCCTGCTTGTGCCAGTCGCCCTCTAAGATCCCCAAAATTGGACATTTTTAGCCTCAAATTTGCATCGCAAGTTTTCGTTTTCTGTTTTTGCCAAAAAAAATTATCTTCTTCGCCTCAACTGTAAAGTTATAGATCTTGTCAAAACCTTTCAAACGAGCATATATAAGCCATATAGAACTTTACTATTTTATCTTTTGAGATTAGCTGTTTACATCGCACCGCTATATACATATATTATTTTCGTTAATTATGTATCACAGACGGTTTGTGATTCAAACTGTCTGTGATAATTATATATTACAGACGATTTATGGTTCTAACTGTCTGTGATAATTACGTATCACAAACGGTTTGTGGTTCAAACTGTCTGTGATAATTATGTATCCCTGATTGCTGAGCCCGTCAATCCTCTCCAACCCAATCCGCCAATCATCATTCCACGGATTGTAGCTCCACCTCTTCGTCCTCGCGGCCATTCCACCAAAAAAATTTCCACTCCCGCCTCTCTCTCTCTCTCCCTTATACATACTCATCCAAACTCATCCAGTATCGCACTCAAAATCTTTCTAGCCTCCTCACCGTCCTCCTCCTTGACCCTGATCCTGATGGCCCTTACGAAGTAGATGGCACATAAGTCTATGGGCAGTAAGGCACCGCGAAAGCAACTAGCTACCAAGACAGCGCTCAAGTCGGTGCCAGCGACAGCGGGCGTCAAAGACATCTAACTCGTGCGCTGCATCAAAATCTTTTTACATCTTCTATGTTCTTGCCATGTTTAATAGTTGGGTTCGTAGAATTAAAAGATGTGTTCTTTCCATATTTTTGCTGTGTTAGATGGGTAACCTGCTCATTATTTTGTTATCCTGTAATGGTGGATTCTAATCTTAATGGAAATGGAATGTATTGTTGTGTTTGCTACTATATTTGCTTATTTTCAAAGGGCATATCTAACATTTCTTAAGGTTAGCTAAAAAACAGAAAAAATTTTAGGTATAGAATGAAATATCACATATAGTTTTGTAGTATAAACCATCTATGAAGAACTATCATAGATGACTCAAATAAAAAACCGTCTATGATACTCGCACATCACAAACAATTTTATCGACCAACCGTCTGCGATATGAAAGTATCACAGACGGTTCTATATACCAACCATCTGTGATACTTACCCATCATGGACGGTTTTTGGTATAAGCCATATGTGATAGTGTTCTTCACAGATGATTCTTGTTAAAAACCATCTGTGATAATATTCAATGATCATTGACACATAAATTCAGATGGTTCAGAAAACCATATGTGATGATAGTTCTGAACCGTTTATCATGACCCTTTTTGTAGTAGTGTCCCCTCCCGCCGCCTCCCCCCAAGTCGCGACGAATGGCCATGGTGTCCACCCAGCTCTACCGCGACGTCGTAACAAGCATGCTGAAGTGTTTTAGAAACTGATAGGCAACAACCAACAGGTCACTACCAAGTTAGATACTATTAGGATAATTGTATAGCTATTGTTGTACCTTCCTAACTTGCCCCTGTACATGGCTATATATATGAAAGGCACTCACCTCATTGGATTGTGGTGATTTCCCCAAATACCTTTCTACATGGTATCAGCAGTCCGGGCTTGATCTTCTCGCCCACCAAACCCTAGCCGCGCCGCTCCTTCTCTCTAGCCGCGCCGCATCTCCCTCGCGCCGCCTCTCCTCTCAGGGCTGCGCCGTTCGGACGCCGCCTCCTCGGCCGCGCCGATCTCTCCCCTTCCGCTCCCTACTCCATCTTTCCAACCGGCAGCGTCGACGCCCTGTCACGACGCCGCCACCCCCAACCTTCCGCGCCGTCACTGACTCCCTTCCTCGCCGCGGCTTCTTCCCATGTCGACGGAATCTTCCGCGTCGAGCGGTTCCATGGCTTCCGCCGGCACGGGCTCCCTGCCCCCGTCTGGACCGGACGCCGCACCGCCTGTGTACGTCGCTCCCTACGCGACGATCGCCGTCAAGTCGCACGTACCGGTGACCCTCGAGTTGAAGCGTCCCAACTTCAACCGCTGGTCTCCATTCTTCCTCTCCCTGTGCGGAAAATTCGGACTTCGCTCCCACGTCGACGGCACCGCCGCGGCACGTCCGCAGGATCCCCAGTGGGCAATTGCCGACTCTTGCGTACACAGCTGGCTCCTCGGTTCCGTGGCGGACGACGTCCTCGGCCTCGCTCTCGCGCCTGACCAGACCGCTCGCCAGCTCTGGATCGCCATCGAAGCCCTTTTTCAAGCCAACAAAGCTTCTCGTGCCGTGTTTCTCGGCCACGAATTCCACTCCATGACCCAGGGCGACCTTTCCATCGACGAGTATTGCCAGAAGATGAAAGCCACCGCCGACGCGCTACGTGATGTTGGCCACGCCGTCCTTGATTCGCAGCTCGTCCTCAACCTTTTGCGCGGCCTCAATCCTCGATTCTCCAACACCGCCGACAACATCGCTGACTCCGATCCGCTTCCCACCTTTGCCGTCACCCGCGAGAAGCTGGTTCTGATGGAGCTTCGTCTCGCCAACGAGAACAAGGCCGCCACTCAGACTGCGCTTCACGCCGGCACCTCCTCCTGCGGGGCGTCCTGCCATGCCGCCGGCTATGGCCAGGGCGCTGGTGGCGGTACTACCACAGGCAAGGGCGGTAGTTCCGGCAGCGGCTGCTAGGGCGGACGCCAGAGCGGTGGCGGCAGCAGCAACAACGGCCAGGGTGGTCGCCGAAGCAAGAAGGGCGGTGGCCGCGGCGGAAATTACCAGGGCGGCGGCGGCAGCAACCGCGACTCCACCCCGCCGGCCGGGCCCTGGATGTGCTTCACCCCGTGGGGCGCGCTGCAGCAGCACTGGCGTCCTCCACAGGGCGCGTCGCAGCAGCCATGGCGATCTCCGCAGCCCGGCATTCTGGGCGCGCACCCGCAGGCCCATACTGCCTTCGCGCCCGCTTAGTTCTCCGTCGCACCGGCTTCGATGCTCCCTGCACAGCATCAGGGTGTTGACGGCTGGGATCAGGCCGGCCTCATCACCGCCCTGAACCAGATGGCGCTTCAGGGCGCCAACTCCTGGGTCCTCGACACCGGCGCAACCGCTCACATGTCGTCATCGGATGGTATACAAATCTCTCGGCCCGCCTACCTCATTCCAATTCTTTCATCACTGTAGGTAACGGTAGCACCATTCCGATTTCCTGTCGTGGCACATCCACCTTGTCGGTAGCTGACACTTCCTTTTATCTCAACAATGTCCTCATCGCTCCCGCCCTAGTGCGCAATTTGCTTTCTGTTCGCCAGTTCACTCGCGACAATAATTGCTCCATTGAGTTTGACGCTTTGGGTTTTTCTGTTAAGGACCAAAGAACGGGGCGCGTGATTCTTCGCTGCAATAGTAGCGGGGACCTCTACACCATCCCTTCGTCCCCACCATACAGTTGCAGCCTCGCTACCTCGTCTACGTTGTGGCATCTCCGCCTCGGTCATCCCGGTCCTTCCACCCTCGCCAAGCTCCGGAACATGTCGGCCATCTCTTGTCATAAGAGCTCGCGATCCTTGTGTCATGCTTGTCAACTTGGCAAGCACACGCGGCTCCCTTTCAGCAGTTCTACTTCCGTCACCACTGCACCTTTTGATTTACTTCATTGTGATGTCTGGACATCTCCTGTTCTTAGCATCTCAGGCTATAAATATTACCTTGTGTTGCTTGATGATTACTCTCATTATTGCTGGTCGTTCCCATTATACCACAAATCTGACGTCCAGCGCCATATTGTGGATTTTATAGCATTTGCTCACACACAGTTCGGCGTCATGCCAAAGTGTTTTCAGGCCGACAACGGCACTAATTCGTCAACAATGCCACAACTTCCTTCCTAACTAGTCGCGGCATTACCTTGCGTCTTTCGTGTCCATACACCTCACCCCAAAACGGCAAGGCTGAACGCATGCTTCGTACCATCAACAACACAATTCACACCTTGTTGCTACACGCATCCATGCCTCCACCCTATTGGGCTGAGGCCCTTGCCGCCGCTACATATGTCCTTAACCGCCGCCCTTCCTCCTCCGTCCATCATAGCATCCCCTACCAGCTCCTGCATCAGAAGCTCCCGGATTATTTCTCTCTCCGTATGTTTGGCTGCCTTTGTTATCCGAACCTTAGTGCCACGACACCCCACAAACTCTCCCCCCGGTCGACTCCTTGTGTGTTCCTCGGTTACCCCTCCTCTCACAAGGGGTTTCGTTGTCTCGACATGTCCAGCCGCCGCATCCTTATCTCCCGCCATGTCGTCTTTGATGAGTCTGTGTTTCCGTTCGCTTCGGCACCCTTGGCGGCCTCTGTGCCGTCTTCACTGGATTTTCTGATGCAGGGCCTCACCCCCACGTCGGAAGCTTTGCCTATTGGCATTGAGCGACGGCGTGCCACCTCGATAGCTCCCTCCTCCGGCGAGGCTGGGCAGCCGGAGGACCAGGATCCGACGGTCATATACGCCAGCCCCATACTCCCGCTCGGCCAGCCGGTCACCGCCCCCTCGGAAGCTGCTGGCGCCCCGCCGGCAACCGCGCTGGTGCCCACCGACCGGGTTGCCACTCCGTCTGCGGGCGGGCACCCAGATGCCGCCGGGCGACGCTTCGGTATTGTCTACCAGCGCCGACCACCGCCCTCCTCCATGCTCCCGGCACCATCGGTGCCCGTACCCGCTCCGGCGCTGCCACCACCTTCCCGTCCCACAACGCGTTCTCAGACTGGCAGTCTGCGTCCCGTCAACCACCTCAAGCTTTCCGCCACGACAGCCTCGCCGATTCCAGCGAACTATCGCAGCGCCCTCGTCGACCCCAATTGGCGCGCTGCAATGGCGGAAGAGTACAAGGCTCTCATCGACAACGGCACCTGGCGCCTCGTGCCCCGACCATCTGGTGCTAACATAGTCACGGGCAAGTGGCTGTACAAGCACAAGTTCCACTCCGACGGCTCCCTAGCCCGGCATAAGGCTCACTGGGTCGTCCGGGGCTTCTCTCAGCGGGCCGGCATCGACTACGACGAGACCTTCAGCCCGGTTGTCAAACCGGCAACGATCCGCACCGTCCTCAGCATCGCCGCCTCACGCGACTGGCCCATTCAGCAGCTCGATGTGAAGAACGCCTTCCTCCACGGCCACCTGGAGGAGACCGTGTACTGCCAGCAGCCGCCGGGCTTCGTCGACCCCGCTGTTCCTGACTACGTCTGTCTCCTGCATAAGTCCTTGTACGGGCTCAAGCAGGCTCCCCGAGCCTGGAATCAGCGCTTCGCCTTGTACATCTGCAGCATCGGTTTCACTGCGTCCAAGTCCGATGCATCTCTCTTTGTTTACAAAGATGGAGACCGTGTCGCCTACCTGCTCCTGTACGTTGACGATATCATCCTCGCGGCGTCATCACCGGCACTGCTCCAGCACATCACCGCACGCCTCCACTCGGAGTTCGCTATGACGGACCTCGGCGACCTGCACCACTTCCTCGGCATCTCTGTCACACGCGACAAGAACGGCCTGTTCCTGTCGCAGTGTCAGTATGCCGTCGACCTCCTCCAGCGAGCTGGCATGTCCGAATGCCACCCGACTGCGACGCCCGTGGATGCCCGAACGAAGCTGTCCGCTATCGACGGCAACCCCGTCACCGACCCCTCCGAGTACCGTAGCCTCGCAGGAGCACTTCAGTACCTGACCTTGACACGCCCTGATCTGGCCTATGCCGTCCAGCAGGTCTGCTTGTTCATGCATGATCCCCGCGAGCCGCATCTAGCGCTGATCAAGCGTATCCTTCAGTACGTCAAGGGTTCACTCTCTGCTGGTCTTCTCCTGGGAGTCGGTACTGTTGATCAGATCATTGCCTACTCCGACGCCGACTGGGCAGGATGCCCTGACACGCGTCGCTCCACCTCCGGCTTTTGCGTCTTCCTCGGCGACAATCTGGTGTCCTGGTCATCCAAACGTCAGACCACGGTCTCCCGCTCCAGCGCTGAAGCGGAATACTGTGTTGTTGCTCATGTCGTGGCCGAGTTTTGTTGGCTGCGGCAACTCCTTCAGGAACTTCACATCTCGGTTACCTTGGCGACGGTCGTCTACTGTGACAACGTGAGTGCTGTCTACATGACGGCCAATCCTGTTCATCATCGTCGCACAAAGCATATCGAGATCGACATCCACTTCGTTCGTGAGAAAGTTGCGTTGGGACAGGTTCGCGTGTTGCATGTCCCCTCCGCACACCAGTTCGCGGACATCATGACCAAGGGTCTCCCTGTACAGTTGTTTACTAATTTCCGGACCAGTCTGTGCGTCCATGATCCTACCGCTACGACTGCGGGCGGGTATTAGGATAATTGTATAGCTATTGTTGTACCTTCCTAACTTGCCCGTGTACATGGCTATATATATGAAAGGCACTCACCTCATTGGATTGTGGTGATTTCCCCAAATACCTTTCTACAGATACTCTAGGATTTAGCATCTACATGGTTTTATTCTATGTAGCAATATAACACACTTTTATTCTAGACCACAGGAATTGCTCAAAAGAGGTGTTTAGACGCCTTCCAGAGAAAATACAGAAATTTTGAGATTAGATGTTATTTGATTAGAGAGAGAGAATGCATTGGACTTCTCAATGAAAAAGATAAATGAGGTTCATGTTTATATTCCTATGGAATAGTATATATAGGAATGCATTCTATAGGAATTTGACAACTCCGTTTATATATTCCAAACCACCTTTATAGGGAAAAAAATCCTAAGGGTTGAAATCCTTCAAAATTCCTTTCAAAATCTTTCAATCCAAAGGGGCCCTTAGTTATTGTTATGTGGCACACTAATTTTTTTAAGGCCTGTCACTTCAGTTCTTGTACCTTGATCAGTGATCATTTTGGTCTTGTGTATTGTATCAAGTACATATATCCACATATGCAGATCGAGTTGACCGGTATGGTAAATCCATTGGCATTATTTTTGCCATACATATTAGTTGACACTTGACAAGCACATGATGAACAACTTAGTATAACCTCAACACCTAATATATATACTAAATCAGGTCGTTGTATGATTGTATCTGTGTGTTGCACACGCATGCAAGATTATCTGTAAATGCATGCTTGGGAATTGGGATAACCTAATGTCCTAAATGTCTAACACACACACACACACACACACACACACACACACACACACACACACACACACACACATATATATATATATATATATATATATATATAGAGAGAGAGAGAGAGAGAGAGAGAGAGAGAGAGAGAGAGAGAGCAAATCAGGCCATTGCATGTCTGCATTGCGCACACATGCAAGATGATCTGGAAATTCATGCCTCAAGGAGACAGAAACATTAACATTGTGAGGACCATGTAGTGAGCTGATCGATCAGGCTGGTATTCAGTCTGCAGTGTGTGTGTGTGTTTGTTTTGGCATCCAATGGGACCAGCAGTAAATGTGGCGGTGAATGTTGTGGTTTTCAATTGACTACCTCCGTAAGCAGGAAAGCCTGAAACACCGAGAGCAGTTCAGGGCTCATTATGTGATGGAACCACCGCCACATGTCACAATGGCTGCAGAATCTTTATTTACTTTCCTTTTGTGATACATAACACATGAACTTATTAATAGAAGCACTTCGAAAATGCTTTTTTCCCACCTCAATAAATTGATGCAAGAGGCATTGCCAGCTGGTTCAAATGGCCTTATCTACATATATATCACTTGCCATTTTGCAGAAGCTGAAACATGCATGAACTATACGTTCGTTTGTCATGATCTTCTCTTTAGAAACTACTTGAATCCACAATCTATTAGATATTTCTTTTCTTAAACCGTGGAGTTGAGTCCATGATACTTTGACTGGTAGCGGTAGGTGTTCTTAAAGCTGAGCCTGCATAGGAGCTACCAGTACTGTTTTGATACCCTGCTTGCAACTAAAAATCAATATAATACTATATAATATATGTACTTTACTCTTATTTCTCACTTTTTTGACCAGCACACTGTGATTCTTCTAGGGAAAAAGCTAGAGAGCAGCCAATGCCAAGCCAAACATGATTGGATTCGGTAAGAACATGCAGGAAAGATCGATCTGTGCATGCATGCCATATCCATAGGGGCAGTAAAAAAACTCAGTTTTTTCTGGTGTAATGGATGCAAGCACAGATAGGCCAAACTGTAGATACATCCAAGAAAACATATGAAACTGTTGTCCTCTGCGAGCAAAAAAGAGGAGATCGAAGAGAAGGGGAGGCATTGGTGCATGTGACACCATGTGAACTGTGAAGCAACAGAAGACCGGATAGCCAAGCCAAGAAGAGCCCTTGGCCATGCACTTGTGACCCTGTGAGAAAGAGATCGATACTAGTGTCATACTAGCTAGCGTGTGTGTAAGAGAGAGGATGATACACTGCACTGCACTACGCCCCGCAGGCCATGCAATGCTGAAGATTGGTTGCTAGGTTGCACAAGCTCAAGTTTAAACGAGAGAGAGAGAGAGAGAGAGAGAGAGAGAGAGAGAGAGAGTGGAAGCTTCACGGATGTGAGTTCTGGCGTCCACTCACGTGTGCAGTGCACGAGGTTGGACGCATGTCCTGTTCGCTTGCAACACACATACGCACAGTTACTCAGGCCCCGGCCTTGTCGCAGGCTTAATTGTTCCAGCGGCCACCTCGCCCGTGCACCGCCTGCTTCTGCCTCTGCCTCTGCCTGCGCCAAAGCCGTATGGGATGGTGGGTGATGCATGTACACCATGAAAAATGATTTCATCCATGCATGCTCGATCTTTTCACAGAGAATGAGAAGAGGTTTAGAGACATTCAGAGGCAAATTTACCGCTGAATGTTAGGTAACAAAGGTTTTCGTCCATGTCGATCGCGTTATCGATAGCTGGATGCAGTTACCATGTGGAGATCTCTGTAGTTTTCTTTTGAAGGGTACAGAATCTTTGATGCTACGACAATGGCGGACCTAGGATTTTTGGGATAGGGGTACGAAGTTAAGAATCTACGGAGTATATATATAAGATAGAGAATTTTGATATACATAATATGTATATCTCATATAATTAACCAAATAAACAATCACACATAAGCAATAAATGCAATTTCCAATATAAATTTGATTGACTTAATTTCTAGTGAACACTGAACAGAGTACATGAAACAACATCAATGCAAAACTGACCTGGATGGCAATGTTATAACTCAACTCGACGAATTTCTTCTTCTTCTTTGAATTCTCTACAACCTAAAAATATTGAACATTTGTTCAATTCACCATTGAAGAACAGGAGAGTCCAAGAGTATTAAGTATAAATTGACCTTGTGTGCAGGGGCGGCATGGTCGTCGGGAGCGCCGCCGCCGTTGAAGCTGGAATAGGGGAGGAGCTGCCGCCATTGCATGGGCCGCCTGGCCGTGGGGACTTCTTTGCCGTCGTCGTCGTGTCGGCCATTGGGTGTGGGCGCCCGGCGCCGCGCCGCCGGTAGCCGTTCGCCGGTCACCGCGTCGCCGGAGACAAGGTCACGAGGAGGGCTGGAGGGGCGCCGCCGCGCCGCCGCCGGTAGCAGTTCGCCGGTCGCCGCGCCGCCGGAGACGAGGAGCCGAGGAGGGCTGGAGGGGCGCCGGGCCTGTGGGCTATGGCGGCTGCCGGCTGCGCAAGAGAGATGGAGAGGAGGCAGGCTGCAGGCACGGAGCAAGGCAGGAGCCAGGAGGTGGCGTGAGAACTGAGAAGCAGCCAGGCAGCAGGAGGCTAGGGTTAGGTTAGGAAATGCCAATTGGGCCTTTTGGGCTTTTGGCTAGTGGGCTTTTTTTTCTATATATATGAAATATATATTATATATATTTGATTTTTTGCCAAAAAATTTGGGGGTACAACTGTACCCCCATGTCCCACTGTGCATCCGCCCCTGTGCTACGATGTTTTAGAGCAAGCTAATTAAGTTCCAAGCTCTGCATTCAGATGCTTGCGTGCATGGCGCAGAATATAGGCTCCGTTCTTTTCGGTTTACGGCTTATAACTTTATCTGAATAAATAAATTAGACGGCTTCTCCGGCCACTTTTTTGAAGTGGTTTATCGGGACAGTCTTTTCGAAGCGAATTATCTATATATCAGCATTCAATTCGTTCGAACAAACGCTCGTGATAGAACCAAAAGCCACCAATAGCAGTTAAAAAGAACGCACCCTATACTGCTTGTTCTTGTGCATGGAGAATTAGCTGGCTGGTTGAGTCTGTACAAGGTTGTTGTTCATCTAGAAGGCGCGTTCTTGCTCCTGCACACATGTACAAGCAGATCACGGCCTTAAGTTTATCAAGCTAGAAAAACATCTAAACCTAGTGCTCAGAGGCACTACTCCTGTTCTCCATATCCGAGCACCACCCGGCCTTGGCAGAACATGGTAGAGAGGGAGAGATCAATGTGCATGCACAGCACTTGTGTAAGAGCTTGGAAAAAAAGTTACCAGGCTGTAGGTGGAGGGGTAGTGGTAAATTCACATCTTTGCAGCTCCTTCATGTGCAGACTTTAATCAGTTTTCCTCCCTTAATGCTCTGACCTCTCTGTCCCCTCCCATCTCTCTCTACCTCTCTTAGCTCTCTGAGAAAAAGAAGGAAATGTTCTCTGAAAAGCTTCCTTTGTCTAGCGACCTCATCCCCATCTTTGGAGTGTCTTTTTTTTTTCTCATTTTCCTTTTTTCCTACATAAAAGGGTCTTGTGCATAGAGGTGGTGAAAGAAGAATCAACCTTTCATATAAGAGAAAATTTGGTCAGTGCCACCCCAAAGCTCGGCGTGTAAGAAAATACCATCACAGACCACACGTGTGGGCAAATGCCATCATGAAAGATGAAATGCTTGGAAATGTCCTTGTCGTAAGAGCAATGTGCTGACATCTTGTCCAAGGCGCTGCCAAGAGTGAAATTTGCATAAATGCATGAGCTTCTGGGAGTCAAGAATCTCAAGAGTCAGGATTAAGGGGGAGAGTGTTGTTTGTAATCCTAACTTGGTCAGGTTTGTTACCTGCACCGGGTCTTTAGTTAGCATGTTTGTATATATTCAATTAGTGGGTGGGTGTGTTTTTTGTATGCGTAGAGTGAGCACGAGTCAAAGGCGTCATGACCGGCAAAACCGGATCATAGTGTGTCATTAGCACTAGGCAAAATCGGATCATAGTGTGTCATTAGCACTAGGTAAAATAACTCAAGTGGTTGTGTCATCGTATCGGAGTTCAGAAGAGAAACACGCCTGAAAACTTGCCCCAAACATTGTCTCTGAATGTGCCAATTCTGTTCCTCTGAAAGTTACTGTGCATCATCCAAAAACATATATTCCGTTTGATTGCTTGATCGCATAGATCCTAGGCTCGATCCCAACAGTAATTGCATATGGTACTGTCATTATCAACTACACACTTTCGATCGATCTCTTTTTCAAACAAAACGTATGCCCTAAAAGTGGGGCTAAGTATGTATGTATGAAGTGCCGCTAAATGCCAAAATAACCTCCTCTATCTTTCTCTTGCATCCTCCTCCCCAACAGCACTTTGAAGCACATACATGGGGAGGGTAGAGAGAGAAAGAGGTAGCTAAGCCAAGCCAAGCCAAGCTAGCGGTCCAGGCAGGCAGGGAGTGACCCACACAAGAATTGAAGGGGTTGTGCATGTGTGTGTTTATGTGTGAGTGCGAGACAGTGAGACTGGAGATATAGCTAAAGAGAGGCAGCCTTTCTCCTCCAGCTCACTCACGGACGCGCACACATTCTCTTCTCTCTTCACTCTTCACTTCACTCCCTCCTGCTGCTTGCTTAGCTTATACTGCTTCTGAGATCAAGCTCTCTCTTCTCACCCTCCTCGTCTTCTCCTAATCTTGCCCTGAGGACTGGACTGAGCTACTACACATAGTACTAATTAAGTAGTAACAGATTGTCGATCGTGAGGTGGTCTCGCGGCGGCCATGGCTTTCCTTGTGGAGCGGTGCGGCGAGATGGTGGTGTCGATGGAGAGCTCGGCGCACGGCGGGAAGCCGGTGCCGGCGCCGGCGCCGTTCCTGACCAAGACGTACCAGCTGGTGGACGACCCCTGCACCGACCACATCGTGTCGTGGGGGGAGGACGACACCACCTTCGTCGTCTGGCGCCCGCCCGAGTTCGCCAGGGACCTCCTCCCCAGCTACTTCAAGCACAACAACTTTTCCAGCTTCGTCAGGCAGCTCAACACCTATGTACGTACATCCATATATGATATATGCATGTCCAAAACCACTTATATGCATCACCTATCGATTTTTCAGTCTAACTTGTTAATTAGTTAGCTCATGTTTGATTGATTTTTTCTTTCTTCTAGCTGCATTAGGGATGTGCATGATGCATGTGTGTGTGTGTGTGTGTGTGTTTCTTGATGTGTTGGATGATCGATGCAAGGTTGTAGCTGAAGATGGATGCTTGGGGACCGTGTTTTTGTTTTTGGTTTTTTGGTTTGGTGACTTTGGCCGGTCAATGCATGCGTTTTGTGGCCTTCCATCTCTTTGCTTGTTGCTTGGTATCTCTAGCTTGTTTCCGAGAAAGTGACAAGAACAGGCTAGCTAGCATGCAAAAGTTTTTTATTACTGTTTTTAACAGATTTTGTTGCACGGTGGATAAGCATTGGTGTGACCTTCCTTCCAACTAACCGATTTCTTGATTCCTAGTTTCTGACAAGTAGAGCTATCTGAGCATGCATTCATCCACTGTTCTTTTAATTTTTGCTCTATAATTAACTTAAAGGGGATTTTGTATTTGTTTCTCCCCTTTTTTATTGTGGTCTTCAATTTGGGACTCATATATACTCTCTCTAATCACAAATATATATCATTTTGGACATTAATATGGTCTCTAAAATACCACTTTGATCACTAATTTCTATTGTAATATATTTATAAAACATAATAAAATTATAATATTATAAAAGTATTTTTCGAGATAAATCTGCGCATACGATTTTTATGTATCCAATATAAATATTTCAAAAGATATTGATTGTCAAAGTTTTAAATTTTTAACTGTATATTTTCCAAAATGACATGTATTTGACTACTAGAGGGAGTAGCAAGTTAGAAGTTTTTTTGGTTTACTGATTGATTGGTTTTCTCGCAAGATGATAAGTGAGAAGTACAAATACTGACTGTTAATTTGTTTGTTTATATATTAATTAGTTTGTTCTTTTGAACCATGAGTTGACGACAATCTTCTCCCTTTTGCCCCAGTACCACACTGTACTGGCTTCCCTAATGTACTTCCCAGTACTACACAGTGCTGGTTTCCCTAATGTACTTAGTCCTTGTACTAAGCTTTCACTCCCCTTCTGTCAGTTGTTGTGGTGATCGGTTCGGCTGAAAGCCTCATGGCTGAAAACACTGTAGCTGGCTGAAAAAAGTACTGTAGCTGACAGAGACTTATTTACCATAATTAGATTTAAAAAAATTTAAAAATAGAAAAAACATATTAG
The DNA here is from genome assembly GCA_017311315.1 of Dendrocalamus latiflorus. Lineage (NCBI taxonomy): Eukaryota > Viridiplantae > Streptophyta > Magnoliopsida > Poales > Poaceae > Dendrocalamus > Dendrocalamus latiflorus. Next base: position 33,777,133 of record CM029630.1, read on the forward strand.
CCCATCACGTATAATGTAAACAAATACGAGGAAAAAAAGAACCGGTAAAAAAACTCGAAAAAGGCCAAAAATTCAGAAAAAGATGAAATTTATGAATAGTGCAAAAATAAGCTGAAGCCATATTGATAGCATGTCACTCTTCCCTTGACCAAGACCAAAACAGCAAAAACAAGTGCACAGATGATATATATATATATATATATATATATATATATATATATATATATATATATATATATATATATATATATATATATATAATATGAAAAGTATATACCATTTGTTAGTTACCATACTGCATCTGCATGACACATTGATCATTCAACTACCACTTACATCTCTCTTAATTAGTAGATATGTGCATCATCTGCCATTGTAGTTGCAATGGCAAGATGCTAGTGTCTTCTGTCTTGCCATAATTTCATCGCTCTGTATGCAGTAGATAATAATCCATTACAAATTACAATAGCTAATTTGTTTTGTCATTGCTGCTGTTGCAGGGATTCAGGAAGACAGTGGCAGACAGGTGGGAGTTCGCCAACGAGTTCTTCAGGAAGGGAGCCAAGCACCTCCTCGCCGAGATCCACCGGAGGAAGTCGTCGCAGCCACCTCCGCCTCCGCCGCACCAACTGTACCCCCACCACCTCAACCCCTTCTCGCCGCCGCCCCCGCCACCGGCTCACCCGGTGTACCACTTCCAAGAAGAGCCGGCCACCACGCACGGCGTTAGCGGCGCTAATGACGGAGGCGGCGGGGACTTCTTGGCGGCGCTGTCGGAGGACAACCGGCAGCTGCGGCGGCGCAACTCGCTACTGCTCTCGGAGTTGGCGCACATGAAGAAGCTCTACAACGACATCATCTACTTTCTACAGAACCACGTGGCGCCGGTCACGAGCCCCTCGTCGACGGCGCCGCAGCTTCCCGGCGCCGGCGCGGCGTCTTCCTGCAGGCTGCTCGAGCTGGACGTGGACTCACCGCCGCCGAGGCCGGCGGCGGAGGTAGACAACGACGACACAGTGAAGCTGTTCGGCGTGGCGCTGCAGGGGACGAAGAAGAAGCTGGCGCCCCGGGAAGAGGGCGACGACCATGACCAGGGAAGCGAGGTCTAGGCCGGCTTGCTCTCGTGTACATATAGGGAGAGAGGTAGAAAGGAGTAGCAGTAGCTAGCTAGGCTCGGTTTCTTTTGAGTACGCTCTGAAATTAATTTGCAAGAAGATGCATGTGTTAATCTGCACTTGCACTGCAGAGAGTTAATTAATTAGCTAGCTAGGATCGATCAACTCAAGTAGTTGCTGCTTGCACCCTTCTGTTCTTTCTTGCCATGCATGAGCGCTCTCTTAATTGGGTCTTGCTAGTGTACAAAGACTGGTTGCTAGCTAAATGCTAAGTCAAGGCATCTATTTTTTTGTTCTAATAATCTCTTTACTACATATACACTTTACTGTATTGCATTTGCGTTTAATTGTGTGAACTAGATTTGTTTGTTTCCCATATATATAGCTTACTAGTTTTACACGTACATGTCATCGATATAGTCATCCTTATACTGCAACCAGTGCGTGCAACCCGGTCGGTTGAGGCTCTCTGTATACAGAGAGGAATACCTAGGAGAAATTATGTATTTTTTAATTAAGAATAAGGTAGACAACTAAATTCACCTCGAAGAGGATTTGAACTTGGTTGAGGCTCCGTATGGAATTATATATGGACATGGATGGCCGGATGTGTATTCTGCAGTATGTATAGTACTTCCTCCGTCTATAAATGGGAGATTGGATCATATACCCTCTCTTTAGTTAGGAAATTCAAGATTTACCCTCCACATCTCAATGACACGTGGGGTCATCATAAGTCACTGACACGTGGGCCAGGAGGGTAAATCCTGAATTTCCATCTAAATGGAGGGTATATGATCAATTGGGGGTCTATAAATACAGTCATGTTTGATTTTTTACAATCTTTAATACAATATTTTGATTATAATTTATTATCGTAATATACTAGTAAAAATAATGAAAGTATATATTATAAAAGTATTTTATAAGATAAATTTAATAATATTATTTTTATGTAGTCAATCTATATATTCTAATATATATTAATAGTTAAAATTAAAAGTTTGATTGTGTAGAATCTCCGTGGACAATGATCATCTGAAGCCTCTCGATCCATTAAAAAACACGTGCATATCTGGATCTGTGTATGCATGTACCATACACACAGATATGCTGTACACGTGTGTTTGTGTGTGTCTTGCATTGGGGCTATGGTACGATTATTTCTTGTGCCACTTTAATGCATGCTTCAGAGGTCCGACTCTTGTTCATGCATGCATCAGGACTCGATTTGTCTTTATGTTTGGAGAAGTTGTACCGCATGATATATCATTGGGAGGTATTTCGATAGCACACTTCCTTTTGTGCCATCTATCTCCTACTTTTCTTTATGTTTTATAAAGAAAAAGAAAGAATATTTCATCGCCGCACCAATCCAGGCAACTATGCGTGTCTCCTCCCTTGTCCCCGCCCCTCCACCACCACTCCGGTTGGCGGCGCCGTCGCCGCCTCGCCTCGCCGCGCCACCCCAACCCCTCCCCGTCATGCCGTCCCATCCAGTGGCGGAATCAGGATTTAGCTATACCTCGGGCTGAATTCTAACAACATAAAACTAACGCTAATTTGTACCCATACCACAATATAACAACAAAAAAAATACCACAAAAAAATGTTTAGCTGAATGTGGTACCAACTAGTAAGAAAAGTAAATGGACCAAGGAACCCAAAAAAAAAAGACAAAACAGGTGACATTAATACTTAATAGAGTAGATTAGAGTCCATACAGTGTCTGAGACTTTAGTTCGGAACCACAACATCGCTCCCACAGTATGGTGTCGTGAATGTATAGTCATAATCAAGTATCACTTGATCAGAAGGCTTGCTGCAAGAAGACCACTAGATGAAACTGCTCCTAGTTTTTTGCTTAATAAACTCACAGCATATGAAATGTTTGGTTAAATGATTCAACAAGGGTTCCTCCTAAGTCCTAAAGAAATCACAAGCATATTATCTAAAACAATTTTGGCAAAGACTACACATCTTAAAAAATAAAGAATGTGCTATTCAACTTCTCACAATAAAAACTAGATAGAACCATCTTAAATTTGTTTCATTACTATGTATGTACTTCTGACCAAATCCTGAAACTGTTAAGAAAAATTACAGTGCTTTCATACAAAGGTGATGCCAAGCAAATCCAATATTTTTCACCAGAAACACTTCCTAGCATGCATTAAGTAATAAAGTACAGTTATAGAAGAATCTTCTGAACTTCCATTTCGCTGCCGCAGGAACTTCAACAGGCGGCAATGCCTTCTGTTTCCATGCCTTGAGAGCATCAAGCGCATTGAAATGCAATCTGGCGCCAATCTGAGCATGCTGAAGAGACAAGAAGCTCTCTCCAAAAACCATCTCAGGTAAATGTGATGTTTGAAGTTTATCTTCAAAGCTGAGGAAGAACAGAAGTAACACATCAGCTTTCTCTATCTCACATCAGCAGCTTTCTCTATCTATAAGCTTCAACTAATTCATACAATCCTTCCTATACCGAAGGATCAAGGATCTAATACCAGTGGGAAGATCCAATATTAGTTAAACCTGCAGGATTCAAAAAGCTATCGATCATTGCTGAAGAGATCGTGGAGGATCCACAATTCAGATTTCATATTCCAGTTTGCACTATGTGGTGGTTAAATGCCATGATAAACACAAGTAAAACAAACAGAAGTAGCGAGGACTTCCATGAATGAAGATTTTTTTCTAAACACAAAAAAGTAAAAATAAAGGAGAAATAATCGGAACTCTAGAAGCAAATATAACAGATACCAGTTAAGTTAATACTAATGTAATGCTCTACCTCTAGTAACTCCAAAATCTAAATTTCCAAATCTCTACTGCGCGAATCAAATGAATAGAGAACAGAAGGATTAGGGGCGCCGAGACGGGGCGAGAGGCGGGGAGACGGCGGACGCGACGAGGCGGGGCGGGGCAGGCGGCGCCGGGAGGCGAGGAGACGGCGGACGCAACGAGGCAGGGCGGGCCGGGCGGCGCAGGGAGGCGGGGAGGCGGGGAGACGGCGGACGCGGCGGGGCGGCGCTGGATCGGCGGCTCGGCGCAGATCTGAGATGGCGGAGGCGACGAGGCGGCGCTGGATTGGCGCCCGGCTAGAGCGGTAGGGTTTTCAGAAGCTTTGAGGCTTTGAGCGAGCGGCGCCGCACGCAGCGCGTCTACGCGTGAAGGCTGAGGCCGCGCCGCGCAGAGCTGTGGTGGGCCGCGTGCCGTGGGCCGCGCGGTGACTGTGGGCTGCTGGCTGAGTGATGAGTTCTGAAATATATATGGGCTACCTGGGCTGAAAATTACTAATAATACCTCGGGGTGAGCTGAAAATATATGAGCTATACACTACACATTTTCTCACGCCCCGGGCTAGAGCCCACCTTGCCGGGGGCCCAATTCCGCCCCTGGTCCCATCCAATCTAATTGTCACAGCCATCGATGGCACTGTCCTCTAGCTTCACCCACCATCCTCCTACCTCGTTCATCGTCCCCGCCGTCACCCACCGTTGGGTCACTACCTCCTCCTGCCCTCCTTCTATGCCCGAAGGGGAGAGAGAACCTATAGCGAATGAGCGGGATTTTTCTCTTATGACGTCAGATCCGATGGTGACGTCTCTCGAGGCCATTAGATCCAACGTGCGGCGAGGCCGACTGTTAGCAAGGCCGAGGAGATCGGTGGTGGTGCTCACACGAGGAGAGTGGGACGGAGCGACAAGAAGGGAATCCGAAGCAGAGCTGTAAGCGGAGCAGGTGGTGGTGGTTAAGGGGCTGTTTGGTTGCCTGCATCGGGGTGGCTCGCATCAGCGCATGCATGGAGATGGTGTTTGGTTGCCTGCATCGGGGTGAGAGCCTGCACGAGCGGATGCAAAAAATCAACTGGAGCCAGGCTGAGGAGAAACGCGGCTGATGACCTTCTCTGCTCAGCCTGGCTACGCTCATGCAGCTGCATCAGCTCATGCAGGCAACCAAACAGGCCATAAGTGCAACACTTAAGATTTGTGTGTGCAGGAATCGAACAATGATGGAGGATACCGTTGAACGTTGTTCGAACGGAATACCGTTCTGTAGACTTTTCCTTGAGTTTTTGGTTAGCTTTGTAGGCTGCTTACGACCGCGTACGTATTATCTAGGATATATATGTAGTATATATTGTAGAGCTAATATATATATACAAGGATAAAGACCTTCTTACTACCCATAAACTTTCTCTGCAGCATTGGAACCAAGATCGGGCTTGCTGCAATATTAACTAAGTACCAACCAAAACCGTGCGGGTGTTATCCACAAGTAATTAGATGCTCTTAATTCTCTATAGCAAGAATCAAGATCAACGCTCGACATATTCCATCTTCCAAATTAAGAACAAATGGTCTTTTACACAACATAAGAGTAGTGTAAGCTGACAGCTCCAGAGGCTGTTGCATTACTATACACAACGGTTTGGTTCACAGGCGTGATAAAACTACTCCAAAAAAAATCATAATCTCCTCCCGATTGTAAATAAAATAGAATGAATGAACAATTAACTGAACACGCATATATCTTATCTGAACAAAAGAACACGATGTGTACAAGAGCGACTGTATCTGCAGCAAATTTCAAGCGTGACTGCATAAATGCTTCCTCTTGTTCTGAAACTTCTGGCGTTGATTTCAGTGTGCTTTAGTGTGACTTCAGATCAAACAGCAGTCTTGATCATACTAGCTAAATACTGCATCATATCTTTGTGAAACAATTATGCCATTTCATGGTGAGTAGTGTAGGTCATCTTGTTGAATTCTTTTAAGATCAGTGGCAGTTGCAAGCTGTACTCCGTGCATACAGGGTCAGCTACGTACCATCAATCATCTGTATAAACCGGTTCTTGCCAGACTTTGGTGTTCTTTTTAAGGTCATCGCAAAGGGCAAGATCATTATCAAATTCTTTCATTGTCTTCACAAACGTCCTTGCTCCTTGCATAATTAACCTTTCCACCATGAACAGCTGGTAGTTGTTCTCAATTATTGGCTCCAATATGCTGCTGAAGTTCGAGGAGTATACTAACCTGTACCTGTATCCACGCCATAAGAAACACAAAGAATAATCTTAACCAGCTTGTCTCATGAAACTACATGCAAACTTTGTAACTAAACATTGCATTGCAAATTTTGTAACGGCTAGGTAAATGTTTCTTTTTTCCTATCAGCAATCCACGGTGATAATTACTGGAGAAAGAACCATACATGAATAGATCGAATCATGACAGTTCCGAAACAGTTGAATTAAGTACTTAAGAACCGTGGTTCCTGAAGTAATTGACAATGACAGATAAGAACCCTTATGCTTTGGTCAAGCCAGAATATGAATCACTCAGTCGTGCTAAACTGTTCGCAGAAAACAAACGCTGTAATCACATCTGAGATCATAATGCAATAAGAGCACTTGACACAAGGTGTCAGCCTTACCTGTCTGATAGAGGTGAAAAGAATCCTGGTGTCCTTTCATTTGAAGCAATGAAAAGAGTGCGACCTCGTGGAATCCACCTTGCAATTCTTTTTTTGATAAACTCAGGGCGGGTATCTCTGTCTAGATGAGGATGAAGGCTCCGCTCAACGCCAAATCTATCTTTCCTATTCTTCAGTAGATCACCCCGTCTTACATGAATAGCATCATAATCACCAAGTATCCCTTTCATCTGAAGAGAGTACACTGATTTAGAAGACTATGCTGTACTGAATATCACTGAGCATGAACAAACAATAAAAATATTTTCTACACAGGAGATATTATGATGTTCTGCATGACGAATACACAAACCTACAAAAACAAAAAAAATCCTTTCGGAAAGCACTCCATAGCATGTAGTACAACTTCGATAGGTTCCAAAGTTCCTTTAACACAAGCAGACTGTAGCTAGCATATGCACAATTAAATAGGCACAGAAAGCAGGAGTGATAGCATGCAGCACCCTATTTCAAATAAATGTGACAAGCATAACAGACATTCAAATGATATAACCACTACAACAGTATACCCAAGGGCAGTGCTGTCTATTAGAGGATGTGGAAAAACTGGAAACGTCAGTGCTCTTAACTGGGAAACTGACACAAGACACATGGTTACTCTGGTAACTAGGGATGCAGTTTCCAAGGATTCTTGGATTTCAGATGATATTGTTTTCCATCAGGCATCAGTTATAAAGAGACTAGTTTCCACACACCAGTTCATGATGGCCGATGGATCAACAGAACCAACAAGATTCAACAAATTACCATATAACAGAAATCAAAACTAAGATAAATATGGAGCCAAGAAAGCTAGTGTGAAAAAGAGATGATTTTATTTGCAGTTAGTAGTCAGTTTCAATTAAAATACATGCTAGATAGCACAAAAATCAATTTTGGGAATACCTTATTTGCTGCATCCCTCAGTTTTCTTGCTGGCATAGTTGGCAGAAAAGTGTATGGCAACATCACAGAGCTACGCTTGGTCCGATCCTTGCACTCGATAAACCTGAACTGTAATGATGATTAAGGTCTATACTTGAATTTTATGAATCGCATATAGCCATATAGCTTTGATTCGGTGTGATAATTAAAAGCTAAGCTAATTCTTAAAATGCCGATAACAGGACATAAGGACCCTGATGTAACTTGCATTCTTACCAAGCAAGAGGACTTGCAGTGCGGTTTATAAGGAGAGCATCCGAGTAAAGTACATTTTCTTTGAGCTCAGCTCTGCTAACTCCTTGCACATGTGCTACACCTCCCTCTCCTAGTTTCGTACTTCTTGATACTATCACATACCATGATTGTTGATTGTCCAAAATAATAGGTACAGTTCTTGATATGAGGTCAATATCATATAAAGATTCCATTGCACAAGAACTTGTTTCCCATCTGCAAAAACATTGAGTTTACAAATTTAAATCCTAATTCAATTTGACAAAATGCAATGGGCAGACATAGTCGCATAGGTGCTTAAGAAGCAAAACCTTTGGTGTGAAGTTCCATTGCTTGAATCAAGCATCCCCTTTGTATTGTGCACTGAGCTAAGGCACATCCTCGAAGGCATGACAAATATTCTGCAGAGCAACAAAAACGAAGTCATGGCATGGCACATTAGCATATCCCACATTACACCCAGTCTTCGCAACAATTTGCCTCCTTCTAAGTGTAATATTCATGTGCCCTGGAAGATCAGTCCAATTTGGAACCAGAATCTAAAATTCTTTCACCACCAGATACACATTCCCGTTTCTTGACAACAAGAACCACCTAGCGGTCTCAACGCGGGAGAGGTGGCGAGCACGAGACGAGATTACCTGTCGAGAAACAGGGCCTCCTCGAGGGCGCAGCGGAGGCTGGACTCCTGGTGGCCGAGGCCGGAGCAGGAGCCGCAGTGCTTGCCTGGGCAGTCGACGCGGCCGCCCCAGTAGAGGTACTTGCGGCTGCTGTCCCTCTTGTCGACGTTCTTGGGCTGGAACCCCATGTACGACAGCGAGTCGGTGAATGACAGGAGGCACAGAATGGAGAGCGCCGCCGCAGTCATGACGGCAGCGAGGAGGGCCCTCGCCGGGGGCAGCGGCAGCGGCCTCTGCCTGCGGCCGCCGGTGATCCGGGAGGGGGTCGCCATGGGAGAGGCAGGGTGGTGCGGAAAATGCTAAGTTTTGCGGAGAGGGTGAGAAAGGGATCTGATTATATGGGCCGTTTTTTTTTCGCTACGGCCCAATAGGGTCCTAAATATAGTTTGGTGGAGTAGTTTCTCGGCTAAGTTTCAGACCAAATTAAGGGCCTGTTTGGGAGAGCTCCACCACTGAAAATATAGATCTGGAGCAGTAGCTCCACCATGGAGCAGCTCTACCGTGAATCTGGGATCCCACCATAGAGTGTTTGGCTTGTACAGCAGCTCCAGATCCACGAAATTGAGGTTTTGGTGGGAATGACCACTTTTAGTGGGATGTGGTGTGTAACCAGTGGCATTGGTGGGTAATTACCACCCAACTCCACGGTGGAGCACCCCTTGAGGAGCTCCATGAAATCCATGGATCTGGCCCTTAGATCCAGGATTTTGGTAGATCCAGATTTCGCAGAACTAGAGCGTTTGGGTAAAATTTCGTGGAGTGGAGCTGTTTTTTGTGGATCTGGAGCTGATGGAGCTCTCCCAAACAGACCCTAAGATCTGCAAGATTAATAGGTGATCCGTGCTCATTGTCCATTAGCAATTTCTCTAATCACGTACATGAGGGGAAAAATCCTTCCATTTTCAAAAAAAAAATCCTTAACCTCTAAAAAAAAGATACCTGTAGCAAGTCCCTTCAATACAATCAACGTACTCTGCAGTGCCAAATGTACAGTCAACTTACTCTGTGAATTAAAGTTAGCAGGTCAATCTCATGTTGTGTCGCGGTGAGAGCCATTATTGTCTAAATAAATATGAATTATAAAAATTGAATGCACACCACCAAGGGGATGTAGCTCAGATGGTAGAGCGCTCGCTTAGCATGCGAGAGGTACGGGGATCGATACCCCGCATCTCCATTTGCGGTACGTGGACATTTTTATTTTGAAATAAAATTGGTATTTCCTGATGCCATTTGCCTTTAGAACAAATTCTGAAACATTATGGCCTGTTCGAAATGTAGAAATTTTGCAGGAATTTCACGAGGAGGATAAATCCTTGGGAATTCCTCCCTTCCAAACAGAGCATACATTCTTTTGCTCATGTTGGCTTATTTTCTCTCTCTCTCTCTCTAATGATATCTGGATCCCGCTTTATTTGCTATTTTTCACTTCCTTTCCACCCTTCAACTGTCGTGGTTTGAATGAACTTTGACTTGAACTTTCAATATAAGTATGCCATCATGCATCTTTTGAGCCCCCTAACAAAAATTATATGCATCTTTTGAGGTGTTCTAACTATAACTGTTCATATCACCTTTACTCCGTTCTGATCCTTTTTGTTCCGAGGATCTGAGCCGTGTCTTTTGAGGCATTTCAGTGTTCAAATTTAACATTCAATATTACAACACAAACTCAGCAAGAAAAATACTGCTATGATACTTTTGAACAAAGCCTCCGTCATTTTGGCAATTGGCATGATTCGAGCTTTTAGCGTACCTCTCAAGTCTTTTAAGAAACTTTCGGTGCATACTAACAAAGCACTACATAAGACTTCTGACACTTGGAGCCATTTCTTATTTTCTTCTGCTTCGTTGCAACCTTCGGTGCCCCTTCCATCTCTTTTGAGGCAGCTCCTTTTCTTTTCCATTTTTTTTACAACCTTTTCGCTCACGTCGCAACAGTAAACCAAGCCAATTTACCCAATACTTTACTGTGTGTTCTGCGAGGAGCCTTGTGACGGTTAAAACAAGCACTGCCACTCTAAACTGCAGGCAGCCAAACAGGCAAACAAACAAATTTCCAGCCCTGGACCATACAGCCTGCAGAAATCCTGAGTTGGTCATCTCACATGGCGCATCATTCCAAAATCAAACATGGTTCATACATCTTACATCCCACATTCCTTGCACAGTTCTCAAACATTTTTTTCAGCATATAAAGTTGCACACAGAACATTGTTAAGCTTACGACGAAGCACGCACAGAGACTCCTTCCGAGAGTCGCTCGCAAGCAAAGTCCTCCTAAAATGATTCCGACAAGAATGGAGCCGCGTGTTAGTGACCCGTCGATGGGATTTCGTACTTGCTTCGTGAAAGTGGCCTGAGTTAGATGCTCTCAGAGGTGATGGCTGTTTTGACCGTGATAAGTTCAGGGAGAGGTTGGACTTGGATGGGGTCTCTCTGTCAGTGGGCCCCCTCCGGCCGGGCTCGGCATCAAACTTGGCCGGACTTGCTTTGCCGTACGGCCGTCCTGGTCCAGCACCTTTGCCTACTTGCACGATAGCGACAACGCAGCATTGACACCGGCGTTGTACACACCCAGAGCAACGAGGTCATAGGGCATGTTACTGTTTCAATAGCATGCAAATATGCATATGTAGGTTTCAGCCCGTATGTAGATGCTTGGAGAGCGGCAGATCCAGCCTTGCTGAAAAATGTTCATCTCCCATTATCAATGGACTGAGCAACTCTTGAGACATTTGCATGCTACAAAGCTGCAGAGAAGCTATTGCAAGAAGTACAAATAGATGAATAATACACAGTACAATCTGTAATCAGGGATGTGACTTATACACAAGAGAGCAGTAAGGGTGAGACGTTAATGTCTTGTTTGAGACAGGAGCACTACAATGCAGACATTGACAAACAGCAGTCTCAAATCTTTAGCCCTTCCGTATTCTTTTCCTATCCTCATCTGTACATTCGTCTACAGCTTCAGTACAACATCAATCCACGTTGCAAGGGGAGGGGTAGAAGCAGTACGCACAAGCAGGAACCCCTTTTTTTTTACCTCTTACACAAGACTGTCCATTTTTTTTTTTTGGTTTCAAGCCATCCTCCAGCCACCTCAAACAGTCACAGACACACAAACACCGGCCAGAGATTGGCTTAGCCATCAATTATCTCCTTGGTTGATGCAAGAATAATTTATCTTAGGCTTTCGGGATTGATCGGGAAGAAACTCCATGCAAAAGTTTAATGAATCCGAGGAAACTGAGATTTCCATCGGCATGTCTGATCCAGTCTTGGAGAACAACATGAAGAGGGACTGATGGGCCAAGTCCAAGTTCCTGACAAACGAAAGATGCCCACTCAGCAATGTTGAGTAATCATGCATAAACTGTTCAAAGTACGGCTCGAACCATACCGATGCAAGTTCTTCGATTACAATAGGCCGGTTGCCCTCCTTATCAAATAGTTCGTATGCACGCCGAGCGTGCTGTTCCCAGGTCTCCAAAGCTTCCATCTGATAAACGCTGATGGCAGAAGCAGCAAACTCTTCAAAATCCAGTTTTCTGTACTGAAGAGTGCACACCTAGTACCATGACTCGGGCAGGTAAGTGGTTATCTCAGTCCAATTCTAATACAATTGAAGATACTACGAAGGAGGGTTACCGTGTTAACAAAGTCAACAACCCTAGAATCCTTCATTGCATCCGTAGAATTCTTCACCAAGGCCTGCAAATTATATCTACTTATTCAGCAATTGCATGCTATAAATTAGATTAAATGACCAAGGTAAGATTACTAACCGCTTTCAAATTTTGCAAGGAGATATAGCCACTCTTGTTTGGACCCAACAATTCAAACTGCTCTTTTATATAGAACAGTTGATTTGTTGTCAGTGTTTTAGCTAGGGCCTGCAAAATGTATGGAGATCCCTTATGGTTCATTGGTAATGCTATCAGAGTCGACACATAGTGGTAAGAACCCACTAAACTGCGCAGGCAATGAAACAAAAAGCAGAAAGGAGTACAGAGTGGGAAAGAGGGTTCCCTAATAGTACTAGTAAAGGTGAAAATGTCAACTGGCACATGGATAACACACTTAAAAACTCAAAAACAGATTAACCATTTGCAGGTAAAGCAGAATAACTAATAAGGGAATACATTATGTAGAGGAATTTTGCAAGAAACATGGTACATGCCAAAATTAGAAGTTGACATCTCAATCCATGTATAGCATCAATTCAAGATAAGAAAAGAGAACACTCATCTACAGACCAGCATAAGAATTCTACACAGTTTTTTTTTAAGTCTGATTAAGTGCATACCCTCAATGCAGACTTTCGCAATGAAGATGAACTGATATAAGCTCTCATAAGCTTGTAGATAATCATATCTAAAGGGATCTTCACTTGTTGAGCATTACGGATCCATGGATGACCTGCAGATATCATTGTGTAAGTAAGCAGTTAAGCATCGCTCGCGGAAGAATAGTACTGTTACTGTAAGACACTGCTGAACAAATCTGGTGCTTACTGAGAGCTTGTGCAGCAGTCATCCTCTTGCGGTAATCCTTATTAAGCAGCCTTTTTACAAAGTCTTTAGCTTCAGCAGTGAGAGTAGGCCATGGGGCCTCATCAAAACTTGGTTCTGCCTTCAGGACAGCTCGGAATATTCCTGACTCAGTGCGCGCCCAGAAAGGCCGGCTCCCACAAAGCAAAATGTAGGCAATTACTCCAATGCTCCACATATCTGCCTCGGTGCCATAAGATCGATGAAGCACCTCCGGAGCAACATAATACGCACTTCCGACAATGTCATTAAGTCTTTCATCTGCAGAATATAACAATGGTTTGGTGTCTCAATACAGTTAGATTTAATCTAGCAAGGATAAAATATTAAACAAGGATCCAAATGGAACTCTATAAGACCAACCTGGCTTTACAAAGTCAGACAGGCCAAAGTCTATGACCTTCAAGGCAGAGTTTTCATCCTTTGATGTGAATAGAAAATTCTGGGAAAAGGAAAACACAGATATATAATCATTGCAAAAGAATTGCATTGCATCTGCTAACTAAACAGTAGCTCTTTGGATAACAATCCAGAAAAATAACAGAAACAACAATAGAAGAGAAATGCCATATACAGTGAATGCCTTGTTTCGGTTTGAGCGCATAATGGCACTAATAAGCTTCCAGGTTGATAATATAACTAAATACAATAAGATTTATTAATATAAGCTGCTAATTGTATGATAACAAACCTACCTCTGGTTTCAGATCCCGATGAACAACACCTTGAAGATGGCAAAATGATACAAAACTCAAAATTTGCACCATAACAACCTTTGCATCTTCTTCAGAATACTTTCCACCTCTGCAAACCAAGAAATTCAATTATCATTAGAACCCCAGCAGAATTAATCATAACAATTGTTCCAAACACTGATTATGGCTCTATAAGTACCTCGCCAATATCCTATCCAGTAGTTCACCTCCTTTACATAATCTGAAACAGAAAAGAAACAACTACAATAAGCTAAATATACTCATGTGATGGAAGTTGCAGTAAGCACTATTATGTATGTAATTTAGATTCTTAAATAGTAAAGAACTGATTGATCATAGATGAGCTGATCTTGATAAGCTGGCATCCTTAATGAAATGACAATCTTCATTATCAAGATCATGCAATAGAATTAAATATCTTGATAGCAATCATGGTAAACCAGCACCCTTATGGAATAGGCTGTTGAGATCAAATGGATAAATTCCTCCTAACAGAGAATGATATTGATATATTTGAATCAACACTTGGATAGCTGGATTCTCATATATAATTTCATGGGCTTTTCATCAAAGAGGTTAGGGATTTGGACAACAGTAATGGCATAACATGACAGGGATAAATTAAGCACTCCATCATGATGGATTCCATTTGCAAAGAGAAATTATGATTTATAAACCTTCTAATGTACACAAGAACAAGAATGTCATGCATTGCAATGACATATGAAGACAGAAGTTAAAAATGTGTAGTGTATGAAAAATGTGCACACTTACTCCATAACTATATACACATTATCTTCATCTTCAAAAGCATCATAGAACTGCACTAGGTTGCTGTGGCCTGTCAGAGAACTCAATATTCTCACTTCTCTTCTGACATCTTCAATGGCTATAGCAGTTGTCATCTGCCCACAGACATCATTTGGTGAGAGTGAGACTAGAAAGCAGCTTGAACTTAAATAGGGATTTGCACAGTTTGCACTAAACAGCTAACAAGCAAACAAGTGATCTGACTGTGAAAATAAGTAAACAAGCCACATGCAAAGTATGGAAATGAAGTCATAATAAACCATTTCAATGTGTTTAATTAAATATATTAGTACTGGTTACCTCTGTAGCACCGACACATTGGTTTGGTACCGTATCAGTGTTCGACACGTGACCAACATGGATACGACACTGGCACGCTGCCCAAAAAGTATCGGTCGCATATTGGATAATTAGATAGCCAAAATAAATAATTTTAATGTTCGACACTTCATCAACACGTATCCGACACATCAAGGCTCCATTGTGGAACCATGTTGACGTTGTAGAATGTGAAATGTGAAATGGAGATGCAAGTACAGCAAATATGTTGGCACTAGTAGCTACTCTAGAGTCAAAGTGCACTTGCTGAAAATTACTAATGGTGGTTGCAAAATATATCCTAAGGTGACGATATCTATTCTTGCTCAGCTTAGAAATGAAGTTGCAAAGACTAAGATACATATTCCTAGTTTACACTTTACATTATTTCGGTTTGAAAAATAGAAAATAATACTTATTATTATTAAAATAATACATACTATTATTATTTAAATATATATATGGTTGTGTCGGTATTTTTGGAAAAATGATGAATCCCCGTGTCGGTGTCGTGTCCACATATCCGTGTCCATGCATCATAGCCCATTACTGGTTAGAGCATGCAACTACAGTAATGACAGCACACAGTCGACCTAAAACAGCTGTGCCATCCAACTTTTATTTATCAAGTAGCAGTCATGGGCTACATACGTAGATCTCGAAGCACAAATGATGACACCTATGTGACCTATCCCACAACCAACTACTGTTCAGCTCAATGTTGTACAACAGTGCACTAGACAGACAATAAGTGCATTTATAGGTACCAAGAAATAAAATGCCTCTTGCTGGCATTAACGTCTGCAGGACACAAATAGCACAAGAAGAACAAATCGAAAGACATACCATTTACAATGAAATAAACATATCAAAAACTGCATTTGAAACCCAAAAGGAAAAACTGCACTCTTATTGGCATCAATGGATTAGGCTTGCTTCCCATACCAATGCCATCGAGCTGATTTTTCTGGAAAGAATGGATCAAGTACACCAGCATTGCTGCCATGCTAGCATTGGCAGATAAAGAACACAAGCACATGGAATGTGAGTAGCTATGGGTGGGGCGAGGGATAGAAATATCACTACAGAAGGAAATCCCGCCGAGGGGCCGGTAACGGTAACCGGCCAATTATTGGAAAATCCAGAGAAAAACCGGGCAAAATTCATCAAACGAATTTTGAATTTTGGTGGTCTGACGGCCGGTAACCAGTCCTGTAACTGTCCAAAATCCGGGAAAACCAGAGGAAAATCAGTTTTGGGTAATTAGAAATTGGAATAATGCAAATAATAATGTATTTTTACTTCATACAATAGTTAATCTACCACAAAAAATGCCTAAACCAATATAGAAGGTATATTATGCCGTCATAAATTCAAATTTACATTTGAATTTTTTTGGGACATGGTAGGACAATAATTCATGCATTTTTACTTCATACAACAGTTAATATACCACAAAAAATACCCAAATCAATCTAGAAAGTACATTATGCAGTCATAAATTCAAAAGTAACCTAGCCATTTTTTTTACCGGTTCCTAACGATAAATCCAGCTGCAACAGGAAGATTGCCAGCTTTGCTCATAAAAGCACTGGACTGGCTGGGAGAACTGAGCCTCTACAGGGTCTTAATTAAATGACCCCTCATACAATAGCAGGCAGGCGCATAATGAGTAAACTCTTCCAACAGAATTGAAGTATCAAGCTGTGCTCCCCTTTGACCTGCAGATCTATCCAAGAGGATCGTGTGCTCGTTTCACCCACCGATGAAACGTGAGGAAAGAAGATGGTGGCATCGAGGACTCGGCAACCGTCGCCACCATGAGCATGACATGAAGCCAATGAATGCACGAGGCAGTCCACGTCCAAATGGATGAGAGCTCCACCAGTGCAATGAAGCAACGGCATGAATGTCGCAAGGCGGCGAGCTTTGCCGGCGCGGCGAGGTCACCCTCCCACCAACAATCACGAGCACCCCGGGAGCTAAAAGAAAACGAAGTGCGGGTAAAGTTGCCTCCTTTTCTTCAATCTTAGCGTGCTTGAAGCAAGCAACGTTCTACCAAACACTAGGTGATAGTATACACATGCGCCTCTCTTAAGTTCAGACATCTACGACGTGCAAGCAACAGTGTGACAAAACCGAGCTAGAATCCAGAAACACAAGCGTAGCAACTGAATCTGACCAAACTGAAAGAATGCAGAATCCAAATACATGTGTCAATCAAGACCTAGAGAACTCGAGATGAAGCTAACATAACAAAAGACTGGATCTTGACGACAAAACTGAGCAATTTTTCCAAACAGGCATTGTTTAGACACGCTGGTATCCAAACACGCAGGAATCTGACAAAAAAATTGGTCAAATACAGAGAATGCAACTGAACAGAGACAGCAAGAAACTGAACGGCAGAGACGTTTCTTCAGGGAGCAAACGATGCAAGCAACTCAACAACAGGGCATGGCCATGGCGAGAGGAGAGACTGAGAGAGCGTCTGACCTTGGCCTTGGGGATGACTTTGACGGCGACGTCCTCGCCCTTGTGTTCGCCCTTCTTAGCCTTGGCGGCGCAGGTGTAGCCGAAGTGGCCGCGGCCGACCTCCTCGCCGAGCTCGTACTTGGCGAAGAAATGCTTCGAGAAGCCGAAGCTCTTGTCCAGGCCCAGCTCCGGCTCGCCGCCCTCGGGGATGGACGCCTCGTTGGGCTTCACCGAGCCGTGCCGACGCGCCAGGAGCGCGCGGATGTGCTTCGCCGGCGACGGCGGCGGGAACGGCCGCTTGAACCCGCCGCGCGCCGGCGTCGACGCCACGCTCGAGTTCGCCGGCGAGCTCTTGTAACTCGACGGCGGGAGCGGGCTCGGCAGGTAGAACGGGAACTTGGGCTGCTTCGGCGTACTCGGCTTCGCCGTGGCCGCCAGCGCCGGCGAGGAGGCGCCGTTCCCGACATCGCCGGCGCCGGGGGCTACATGGGGCTCCTCCTCCGCCTCGGGCTCCGGAATTTGCGTGGGCTTGCCATGGCAGAGACCCATGGACCGGATCAAGAACAGGGGCGCTCGAGCTCAACGACCCCGAATCAAAGCAAAATTGGCAAAATTGGGCAGAATTGTCCAAGAAACGAAGCAAAGGTGGGTCAAAGAGGCATCTTGGCTTCAAGACCCCGATAAATCACCCTGAATTGCTCGCAAGGTTGCCTTGGAGGGAAACAAGAGCCAAGAACGGGAAAGAAAGGAACCTTCAAACGAAGAACTTGCCCAAAATTTGGATCCCAGCAACAGATAAACCAGACCAAAATCCTTTTCTTGGAGTGACCATGCACAGAGCCCAGACACAGCAAAATGCCAGAGAAGAGAAGAGGCCTGGCCTTGGATGGATGGATGGATCAGAACAGCAAGAACATATTCCTTGATTCTTGAAGTGACCAAACAATTGGAAAAGTTGGAAGCTTTGAGTGAAAGGCTTGGATCAGGAGGAGGAAATGGGGGGCGCTAGAAAGAAAGAAACAACTGGCGAGTGAATCTTGTGAGAATTGGGAAGGGAGAAAAGGGGAGGCCTGCCTGCTTGGTTGCTTTCTTTTGAGCTCTTTTCATTTTCTTTTTCAAGGTTTTCTTTTTTCTTTTTGGTCCTCTGTCTTTTTCTTTCTTTTCTAGCCCTCCCTCCCTGCCTGTGTGCTCTGCTTTGTCGAGGAAGGGGAATGGGGAAGTGGGGTTGGGGTGGCACACACTGCCTACACTGCCATGGGTGACATTTCTTTTGCTCCTGTTATTGTTGCCATCTATTTGTTGGTCAACACTCACTCATCAGGGCAAAAGAACAACTGTACTAACTAAACTGTCACACAACATACAGCTTCCCTTGTGACAACTTACTAAATGGAAGAAGCTCTTTGTACCAGTTGGGTCTATTCTAGAATGAACCTATCTTGGAGTAGAAGAATTCAAACTAAATATCCTTTTATTTCATCTAAATGCTAGCCGTTCGATCGATATTCGGTGCGATAACATTTAGGAAAGCTCCTTATTATTTTATGGAATAAAAACATGTAGAAATGTATCTAAAGTCTTCATCTTTACTTCATTTTCAAACAAAAACCTACTGAAGAAATGTCATGTCCTGCTGTTTACAGAAATGTACAGGGGTGAGAATTTTGTGGCGATGTCTCACTCTCACTCTCTCCGATTCCAAGAGACTCGGCACAGGCTGTCCTTGTGATCTCCTCCAACCTCCCAAAGTATTAAACAGGGTAGTAATGGAGGCATCAATGCTGCTTGCTTAGTACGCCCCCTTTCCTCTGTTGTGATTCATCGCCTTAGCTAAGCATGTTGACTTGAGCCTGTGGATTCGGAATTTCTGATTGGTCTGCATTTGCTCTTCAGATCTGATCTGCTTCCTGTATTTTTCTGTCACTGGCTTACCGTGATCTTGAGTCAGAATTTTAGTTGGGAAGGTTGTTGTCTTTTACCAGAAATTTGTGATGTGACGTGAGGATGAGGTAAGTAAAATGGAACATCTAAACGAATTTCTACACGCATAACGATCAAACCAATAAAAACAGTGGCGGAGCCAGGATTTGATTACGACTCGGGCTCAGTGATGAAATGATCTAGGATATCTAGGCTGGACCATGAAAATGTTACCCAGACTATACTGAATTTACCCGGACTACACACTAGATATTTTTTCACATCCCGGGCTAAAGCCTACTCTGTCCAGGGTGTGGCTCCGCCCTTGAATAAAAACAACGCGAGTGGCATTTTGGCACTCCTGCATTGTTTGCTTTGCACATAGTTATGGATGGACACATCAGGTCACATTATAAGCAAGGTGACTTTCAGTTATGCACATTGAGCATCTTACCAGGAGTCCAGGAAATAGATTTTAGCCTTTTTGCGACGTGCAATATGTGTGCCAAACTTGTGGATCATTCATTTCGAGCTGTCTTAAAAGTGTGTCAACTTCAAATAGGACATTAGAGAGGGCTTATTGGTCAAGGTTTTAGACTCCCTGTCGTGGAGTCAGAGCTCAGAAATGTCAAGTTCTATGGATTAGAGTGATCCTCTTTAGAACTTTCTGATTAGAAATTTGAGACACCGAGTGATCCTCTTTAGAACTTTCTGATTAGAAATTTGAGACACCGAGTGATCCTCTTTAGAACTTCTGATTAGAAATTTGAGACACTGAGATTAAGATGGGTAAGAAATTCTAAGCATCTGATGAGGCACTCTAGAGGAAGCAACCTGTGCAGTTGGTTTTATCTGTTAAAGGAGTATATTCCAATGGTCAGTCGGATGTCTTAAATTAACAATTTCCTTCTGGAGGGGTAGGCAGGCAGGCAAACATGCATTCATAAGCTGAAAATACAGCAAGCAGAATTTCCCCCACACATGCTCTAGAATAATTATTCCCTTTGCTTGTACAGGCTTGCACATACAAATCCTGCTACCAGTGTGCTGCTACTACATTCTTTCCACAGGGATTGGAGCAGTGCCCTCCACATTAGGATGATTGAGGCTGCTTCATTCATCTCCAAACAAAAAGAAGGAACATGCAACTTCAATGAAATTGCCTAATTCTATTGTCCTCTCTGCCGCACACTCACATAAAGAAAAGGTTGGAATTAGTATTATATGCATGTTGGGAGTAGGGTTGTCACCTGCTTAGTTTCAGATTGGGTCCATCCAGCATCATCTATTATATATTGAAAGCTTGTGATGGATCTTTTAGAGCTGCTAAGAAAAAGAGAAATAGGCTAAAAATTCCCACAATAAAGCAAAACATTTGACCCTTAGTTTGATGAACCTTAACTAAGTTGAACTATAGTAGACATAGAATGTTATTATTTAAAGAAAAATATCTAACAATCTACCTAGCAGACAAAAGTTACAATGGCTTAGATTAAAAGAGAGAGTATATACCAAGTACAACAAAAAAAAATTAGCAGAAATTCGAAATAAAAAAAGGAAATTAGTCATTTGATTGTCATACGAACTCCAAATTAAAAGCTTTATGTAGATGAAATTTAGAATAAAAAATAGATAAAAAATTAGTAGTTGGATTTGTACACAAAATCTAACCTACAACTAAGATTCAAAATTAAATAAAAATTAACAATAAAAATTAACAGAAAATTCGGAATGCAAATAAAAAGAAATTAGTAATGCGATTTTCATACGAACTCCAAATTAAAAGCCCTATTTAGCTAAAATTCGGAATAAAATTTAGATGATGATTAGCTGTTGGATTTGTATATGGGAGTAAGTTGAATTACAACGGTTGTTGGATGTTATTATTTAAATAAAAACATCTAGCTATCTATCTAGCAGACTCGAGTTATAACAGCTTAGATTAAAAGAGAGAGTTCATGCTAAGTACAACAAAAAAATAGCAAATTTTTGGAATAAAAAAAAGAAGCCATTTGATTTTCATATGAACTCCAAATTAAAACCCGTACATAGTTGAAATTCAAAATAAAATTTTGATGAAAATTAGCAGTTAGATTTGTATACGAAATTTGACCTACAACTGAGATTCAAAATTAAATAGAAATTAATAGAAATTCAGAATGAGAAATAAAAAAAGAAATTAGCAATGTGATTTTCATATAACTATAAATTACATGGCTAAAATTTTGAATAAAAATCAACTATTGGATTCATATACAAATTTTAACCAAAAACTAAAATTTGAAATTAAATAGAAAATATAGCAAAAAGTAACATAAATTTGGATAAAAATAAAAGGAAATTAGCAATGTGATTTTCATACAAACTCCATGTTAAAACCCTTACATAGCTGAAATTTGGAATAAAAATTAGATAAAAATTAGCAGTTGGACTTGTATATGAATTATAATCTAAAATGAAATTCGAAATTAAATTAAAAATAACAAAAATTCAAAATGAAAACTGAAAGGAAGTTAGCAATTTGATTTTCATACGAACTACAAATTAAAATCCCTACATAGCTAAAATTCAAAATAAAAATTAGATGAAATTTAGTATTTGGATTTATATACGAATTCTAACCTAAAACTAAAAGTCAAAATTAAATAAAAATAAAACTTTAGATTAAAAGAAAGGCAATATTACTCAGTACCATCGCAAAGATCGTAGAGTTGGAAAATACTATCCAATGTGTCACTGACAGGTGGTCCTGGACCCCACATTTCATCCTGACAAGTAATGATATTTTTCAACTCCGTGATCTTTGCAATGATACTGAACAAAATAATTCTTAAAAGAGAGCATATATGTCAAGAACAATAAAAAAACATAAATTAGAAACAAAAAATAGTAGCTAGATTTATGTATGAGTTCCAACCTAAAAGTGAAAATGAAAGTCTATAAGAATTACAATCCAAAAAGATGCAAATTCAGAATAAAAAATAAAGGAAACTGGCGATTGTTCTTTTAATTCCAAACTAAGTGAAAAATAAATTTTTTGGTTTTATTTAGAATTAAAATTCTAGAAAATATGTTCATTCAAAAAAAATAAAATAAGGTAAATAATTTGATTTGTGTATATATAAATTAGAAATCAAAATTAATCATATAATAAAAGTGGATAATATGTGGTTTACAGTTGCTAAGAAAAAGAGAATATGCTAAAAATTCTCACAAAAAATAGATCATTTTGACCCTTTATTTGGTTGATCTCCACGTGATGGAGGGATTGAGAGGGTGATACATCGATGAGTGCTCACTCGGCTATACGATTATAAGCCATGTGATGTGCATTATGAGCATTAGTATAGACAAGCATTGTAATAATGAATGAAAGAGATGACCATAATATAAATAAAAAATATTATGCTATGTTTACTATTTTGCTATGTAAGTATTTGGGGAAGAAAGTTTTGGTCACATGTGACAAGTATTGGAAAACAGAGTTAGCATTTTCTCTCTTATAATATATAATATTAAAATATCACAAATGAGGTTCTGCAACGATCTATTTTTCAAAAAGCAAAATCACATATGTATTTCCAAGTCATTCAAATATATTTTAAAGATGATGTCTGTGCAAGTGCGTGGGCCACCTTGCTAGTTAATCCTAATTATTCAAACACTCATACTACTTGACATTTTCCTGGTTTTTTTCTTAACAACTACTGGTACTAGTGTACTTACAGTTTACTACTACTCATCTGATTAAGCACAAGAAATCCATGAGGTTGTCATGGGTAACTGAATCAAGTGAAAATCTAGTGCTTGTTGCCATTCATGGCATGGGCCACTATGGCATTCACACTCACCAAATCCCAAAGAAGCCAAGCAAAAAGGGCCCTTTCCTTGTTTTTGACAAGCAGTGAAAGGGCAATAAGGGAGAACATTGCTTTCATAACCCACTATCTGATTAAGCAAATTGCTTCCTTAATTTGCCTGCCCTTTCTGGAGGTCCACTTGGGAATTGCCCATTGAAAAAAGAGTAGATCATGGGGACAATTCGGTTGAGGAATAAAGAGAGCAAAGTATTAAAAATGATAGGTGTACTTACAACAAATATAGCAGCTATGCCCATAAATTTATGAAAAATTATTCTAGTTCTACACTCTGCACATTGAGTCTTGGTCCAATAAGCCTAAGATATGAATTTGGCACAGTCCAAGATTTAGTCTGCTCAAATACCCTACTAAAATAATATCACCATTGGCAGGGGTGGAGGAAGGGGGTAATGGCATGGGTCAGGCCCCTTTCATGGTTGGATAAATTTGCGCTATAACTCTTTATATTTTAAGGAATTTTGTGTGTCGTTAGTGCTATTTGGCCCCTATCAAATGTAATTACATTGTATAAGTTATTTGCCCCCCTCATTTCTAAATTTTGGCTCCACCCCAGACCATTGGGTTCTCCAGATGTGAGCTATAATTCCAAGTTGTACGCAGGTCTAGAACTCGTGATTTGTTAACTCTAACACATCAATCATCTCGCCTCCAAAAGAGTGAGCATTTCTACTCAATCTTCTGTGTTTTTGCACCTCAGGTTTGTTGCTACATGTAACACCTCGTTTATCCTCTAGACCTGAAATGCTGCCACCATTGCATATTTTTTACCATTTTCAACCCATACTCATAGTTTTAAGCAACCACTATTTTATTCATATTGCAGTGACTCAACATACATCATACCATTTTAACTCTAACTACTTTAGCATACCAGTAGAGTCCAACATACTTACAAAAGGTGATGCATGAAGTATTACTTGTACGTGATATTACATATGTGCTACTTCCGCCTGTGCATGACGTCTTCAATGATCACTTAAAAAATATAAAAGTAAGGGTGAGTTCAAAGACTTAGCAAGTACAAAGTAAAACAGTAAACAACAAATGCACACATCATTCAATATCCATCATAGCCTTATTAACCACTCATTTTCTTTTAATCTCTCTAAATTTTTATCAACCATTCATTATGCATCTGCATCTTTTCTGTCATAATGCAATTATGTATACACATGTATCTCTCTTTTATCTCTTTAGCCTATATTGGTATAGCGAAGTGAGCACCCGTTGATGCTCACCCAAACCCGCCTTTTTCTCATATGGAGATCTCAATAGCCCATCCTTTTTCATATGGGGATCTCAATTCCCACTTTCGTGGTGTTTCCACACAAAATGAACCATAGAGATCACCAAGGCCATGTATTCCCACGATATGAATGCATGCCATGAAATTTCTCCATTTAAGCATATCAACATGTCATGTTCCAATAACCATTACTCATCATTCATCAACATGCAACAGAAATAATCAACTTATAATAGCATGGTAAGTAGTGCATCAACACTCATCTGATAGCAACCATTACCCGAATTTACCGCTTTACCATACACTTGCCTAGTTATTCTGGGGGACGATGTGTGGATGACTCCGAACCAGGACCCCCATCTGTACAATCCTACTCAATAAATTATAGTGACACATGCACTTATACACACGTCACCGATTCTATGCGCAAAATTCAACACTGACATAAAACATGCAGGGGTAAGGATTCAACGCGCACGTCACAAATCCCCCTTCTCTCTTCTTTCTCATCTTTTCTTTTCTTTCTTTTTCCCTTTATTCTCTCTTTTTTTTTGCCTATTGGCCGAACACTACTCTCTCTCCTTCTTTTTCCTTACCCGGTCAAACGTCTCCTTCTTTCCTCCTATTTCTCCTCCTAACTCTATCCGGTTCTCTCTCTCAGATTTGGAGGTACGTCCGACCCTCTGGTTGGCGGCCACTGGCCTGCCGGCCACCGGTGTTCTGCCACCTCCCCTCCCTCTCACTCTTGGCTCCTCACTTGGTTCCCCTTCACTCAGATCTGGCCGAGCAGCCCTGGTCCCTATCGCCTCCTTACCATTGGCGGCCTTCCCATCCCCTCCAGCCACTTCGCCTCCTACGCACTGTCGTGGTCCACCTTGGCTGCCTCTCCTACGCCCTCGGTCTTGCCATCGGCTGCCCCTTCATGCCTTCGCACGAACAGCGAGGGTGCTAGCACCGCTCCTTCGGGGTCAGGCTTAGGTGCATGAGCCTCTGCCCGACTCCCCTTGCCACCTGGTGTCATCGCTCCCTCTGGGCTTGACAGCCATAGCGCGCCGGCCTGGAGCTCACCGTCGGCTCCCGTTGTCTACACGCATCGCCCCCAGCTCGACTACCAACACCATGGCTCGGCCTCCGGCCACCGCCATCGTGAGCCCTATGAAGCATCACTAGTTCACCCTTTCTCCCCTCTTTTCTATGTGCATTTGTTTTAGCCTCTATTTTCGTTTTGCTCTATTCGTGCTTACACCCAGTCTTAGGAATGCTTACGGGCATCGCCGCAGTGGGACTTGGCAGGGGACATGCATTGGGGAGCATATTCCTCGAACCAAGGGCGCACGGCGACCCTATGGGCTCACCACCGATGGTGTATCGTGGCTACGGTGTGCTTGTGTGAGAGGACCTACTTGCTTCTGTGGGGCTAGAAAAGAATGGGGCAATGGCGAGGGTTGGGGTTCCCGATGGTCGTCGATGGTTCTTACGTCGTCGTCCTTGTTCCACCGTCTTCCCCAACTCCTTAGAGCTCCTCTCCTCCATCTCTCTCCCTCTCTACCTCTTTGTGGTGGTCGTAGGGTTTTTGGGGTGGTGCTGGTGCAACCTTGTGTTTAGCTTGGTTCTGCGTTTGTGGCCGAAGAAATGAGGGGTGGCTCTTTTGCTTTGGCTCTCGGTTGGGGCTGAATGCAGGAGAATGCTTGGGGGAATGTCTTCTATGAGCTCGCTGGTCTCTTGTATGGGACTTTGGCCATAGTGGCTCTCTCTTTCTATTGGATTGTGAAATGCCCAGGCTACCCCTCCCTTATGCTCATTCCCTTCTCATGTGGCTGTTTGCCTCAAGGGCATTTTAGTCTAAAGGATGGGCTATGTAGTATTTAGTGGTTTTTTTACTACGGATGGTAAGTCGGTAAAACATGCGCGTTGGATTTCTTTACTGTCGGATGACGATGCCCACGTAAGCAAGAGGTATCGACCAGCCCCAGACGGTCTGAGAACCTCTGTTAGCGCTAATTCATTCAATATTTCTACAGCCGAAGGGTTCTAACGGCGAAACTCTTTTTATTTTCTTTTATTCTCCCTTTAGTTGTTTTCATTCCACGCTTTTCTTTACTACTGATGTTACACTACTCTTGGATCTAGGAAATTTATTGTTTCTAAAACCTTTTGAAAACCTTGTGACCATGCTTTGTCTTCTCTTTAGCTTTCCTATCATTTTACTTGCATGTCTCCGTGATTCTCTGAGATCGTTACACCTGCTGTACCAAATTGCCTGCTACTATAATATGTTCTACCGAGTGAATTAAAGAACTTGCAAGAGAAGCAAGCACTTGAAGATAAAAAAGCAAAGTTGTTGGGGATGGATATAATAAAGATAGAGGAACATGGGGTATCGTGGACCAGGGTTCCTTTCATGCCATTGCAAGAAATCCCCTTTGCAGTTGAGCCATGCAATCCTTCTGCATTACATATGCTCCTACTTCGATTGCAACCATTTCAGCATCTGTCATCACCTGTGTGGAAGCCTCTATTTTTGTTCCCATTTTTATGGTAGAAAAAGGAGTGGTTAGATGGTCAATCCAACCAGGAAGCAAGCATGTTGCATTTGCACATCTCAGTCTCTTATACTTACACCAGCAAAACTAACTGCTTGTGTTTCTTGCACAAAGCATATGACATCATAGAAGTAGAAAAATTGCCCACGTCTTCGTCAGTAAACCGTTTTTAAGCAACTAAACTTCTCTCACTTTCTTAAATTAAACTCACCCCACGTTCTTCTTACGCCACATCCTCTATCTCCAAGCAAATCCAGTAAAGCTCAGTGGCATATGAGAGCATGTACAATGCATGATGCTTGTATACGAATGCTTAAAGAGAGAATATAGTCACATCATCAAGTACCCATGCAAAAGTTATTTCCTCCAATGCAAGCATCTCTTCCGTAGGTATTTAGATGCTATATTATCTATTAATTAGCATCTACTGAGCACCGATGCTTATTTAAGCATCGATACTTCAAAATAAGCACATTATCTGTTCTATGTGGGAAAAAAACAGTTTTGCTAAGCATCTCTCTAAGTCCCGGCATTGTACATGCTCTAAGATGCTCCCTCCGTTTTCATTTAGTCGTTGTGTTTAACTTGATGCTCATCGACCGAAGAAGAAATAGATACGTCATTTTTTCATCACATGTTGCCCCTGTTAAGAGTGTTAGTGGTATATCTAGCTAGCTTTCTAACGCCACTACCAATAAGTAATTAATAGAGCTATTTTGTGGAAAAGGATGTTAAAAAAACGAAGATGACAAGTACTTGCAAGCTAAAACCAACTTGCTATAACCTTGTTCCAAAAAAAAAAAGCAACTTGCTATAACGACATTTATTTTCACTCTAAAAGATTACATTAATTTTGGACCAAAGCTGATATTTAATTAAAATTCAGGTACTACATTAACCAACCCCTTTTTTAAACCTACATTTTCAAACCGATTTCATGGATATGCACGATCAGTTACGCATGACTTCATCAGCTGAGGCCAACTACTACCTAGTAGTTGACTAATTAAAGTCTGAATTATTTGGCATTTGGACTTAATCAGTGTCGTTACACTGCTATATATACAAAAGCGCGTTAAACAGCTACTAATCCTAAAACTACAGCATCCTATATGCTACTAACCAATGTTCTGTCAAGAAAAAACATACAGATTGATCATTGCATCGTTAGACATTAGATCCCAGTCCAAACCTAACAAGCTACTAATATTAGGCCCCGTTTGGCAGAGTTGGTCATCTGTAGCTCTAGGGAATCCTGGATCTAGAGTTGCAGGCATGTTAAGTGCATTTACATGACTCATTTCATTTATATTATATATTAAATAAAAATATTTAAATCACTTTAATTTAGTCAACAAACTACAGATCCAGCATAGATCTCGGAGCTAGAGCTGTGCCAAACGGGGCCTTAATCAAGTATATTCTAGCAGTTAGGCCGTGGAGAAACCACGTCACAGAGAAGCAGGTGTTCGTCGTCTACTGAGATGAGCATGTATCATGTATGCATATCTTACGTACAGAGTTACAGGACAGTACAGCTCATATGAACTTGCATTGGGGACACATCAAGAAGCTCTTCCAATTCCTCCAACTAGTCCTTACCTGTGGCCAACAAGAACACATTGTCATTGACATGCTTAGCGTTTACAAGCTGCTATGGTTGAATTGAACTTCTACCAAGAACCATTGAGTATAAGTATAAGCTCTTCCATATGTCTAGCTAGTTTCTGTCAAATGAATGGCTTTGGTAGTCCTTAAGACTCTTAAGCAAAGCATAAGGTCAAATTGTACAGAAAACATGGCAGAGAAGAGCAGAGCTACTTTTCAATAGTAGTACTTGCCAATGAGCCCCACAGATTGTCAGTGTGAGGTCACAATTTTATCATCACTATGGCATCCATGTCATGCAACCAACAACTCCATCAGCTTATGTATGAAGTGTGCAAACTATCCGATCCCTTCTATCATCCTCTCCGTATTGTTTTATCTATCTGGGCAACGTTTCGATCCGGGACACTGAAACACGAGCAAAAACCAAGCTTCTGAACCTTTTTGATCAATCTGAACGAGCAAATGGGTGAATTTTTTTTTTTGTAATGATGGTTTATAGTTTATGGTATAAACATTTAAATTCTGACTGTTCGTAAGAGGCAGTACGTAGAGAGAAATAATCGTATGTGATTTTGGTCGGTACAGCTGAACTCAGTATATTTTTACTATAACTTTTCTATTGATCCCGTCTTGAAAAAAATATATTGTTTAAAATCTAGTTACTGTAAACAGTACAAGTGTTACTGTGAATAGTACAAGCATAAGCCAACTTTAAATTTAAAAAAACCCGGCCAATACCTACTAGTACACCTACCAGCCGGCCAGCCGCCGGCGCCGGTTTGCGCGGCCGCAACCGGCCGGTGGCCTAGCTCTCACTGTGCCCGGCTGGGCCAAATGGGATTTTCTTTGATGCCAAGTTGGCAACCTCGCTGCCTCTTAGCTGCACAAATGTATGTATTATGGTGGCTTGGACCATGCTGGTAGTAACCGGGATGTTGCCACCAGCATCTGTTATTAATACTTCTAACAGATTGACAGCCGAACAGAAAATTTTGTATTTATCAATTGGTCTCTGGTCATCTGAGTTAGGTACTCGCTACTACTACCGCTGAGTTTTTTTTTCTGACTGTGACTTACGCCTTAAAATTTTAAATTCTAAAGAGCGTACAGAGAGAAATAATCGTATATAATTTTAGCTGATATAAATGAAATCGTGACAGTATCTATTACAATTAACTTACAAATCTTATTCTGAAAAGGCACTTCAGATTTAAAAGCTAGTAACTGTAGAAAACTAAGTTATAAGAACCAGCGAAAAGGGCCTACATCTAGTACATGCAGAAATGCATTGTCAGCAAGGGTTCTCTCTTCTCTGTGCCTGCACTACAGACAAGAGGAGTTCGTGTGGTCATTGGATGATAGGCATTCTTCTGCCTGAACAAAGCAGGGTTTTCTTATGCAGCTGGTCCGGCAAGAAATGTACTACGGCCAGGCCCAGGGCGGACCCAGGCCTGGTGCTAGGGGTGCTAAGCACCGTTCGGGCCCATTAGTTCCTTCAGGAAATGAAGTTTCATCGAACAAATCTAGTGGTAGTGAAGGATGGCTCGGTGATCGAATCTTCCTTAACTGGGTAAATATCTGGCTAAATACATTTTTTCATATCGTTTGTCTATTTCACTTTACATCAGATGTTATGTCAATGGATATGTACTTTTGCTACGAAATAGTTTAATTAGAATCTAGCGAGACTTCTAGCTTATCGTAAGTTAGCACCCTGCTTCCATTTCTGGTCCGCCACTACTACTAGCAAAGGAGTTCAGGTAGATGGTTGTTCAATGTAAGACCTGTTGCCATGGAGATAACTAAGCATCCATGGAGATAACTAAGCATGCGCACTTGCATAATGTAATGGAATGGAATCCTCTTCTCATGTGGATTATACACCCAATCATTGGGCAGCCAATCAATCTCTCTTCATGTGTTCATCTTGTGTTTGGGAATCTCTGCAGCAACATCACAGCCAGTGCATGTAAAGTAAGCAAACAAAAGAAAAGAAAGCCTATGCAACGCAATGCTGCCAATCTCCCTGGTGAAGAGAGTTGTCATGGTTAGCTCTTTTTCACTTTTACTTTAGCCTCAGTACTCAGTAAATTGCTCCTCTTTTTGTACATCCTTTCAGGTGTTTGGATGGATGCCACACTCATTCTTCGCCTTCTCCTCCCTTTGACCTTACCACCCAGCATCGGATGCGCTGTGAAAAAGCTAAAAAGAAGCCAATCGATGGTAATGTCGTTCTCATCCGAAGCAAGAGACGTGCAATTCTATGTTGAGTGATGATGGTGAGTTGATGCAGATCACACAAGAACAGCGTGGCTACTATCTTCACGAAAATGAACTGTTCACATATTTTTTGGCAATATAGCAATTTTTTTAAAAAATAAAATTGGCCCTCGACGGCTTTTTTTTTTAATAAAAGTAGCCTTGTTTCCGAGCTCAGCAGGTGTACAACCACTCGGCAGGACGCGAGCGATACAACAAGCGAGGTGAGCTCAGCAGCTATGCAACATGTCTGGGAGCCAACGAGGCCAACCACCCTGTCGAGTTCCTCAGGCTCAGTCGGGCATGCCAGCTCCTGCCAAGCAGTGGAAGCTCGATAGGTGACGTGGCTCGCAGTAGGGGTAGGAGGCTGGTGCGACAAGGTAGGGGAATCTCAGGTGGCTGACCACGACGATGTGGTGACACGATACCTGATTCATCGTATTCGGCTGGGGATTCTGTAGTTCTCCGCGCTCGCGTGAACCTGTGTGCGGATGTCGATCACGAACACCTTCCAGCACGTATAAAATGGGTAGTCTCGCTCTCTGCAATTTTTTTTGGCAATATAGCAATTTTTTTAAAAAATAAAATTGGCCCTCGACGGCCTTTTTTTTATATAAAAGTAGCCTTGTTTCTGAGTTGAGCAGGTGTACAACCACACGACAGGACGCGAGCAATACAGCAGGCGAGGTGAGCTCAACAGTTATGCAACGTGTCCGGGAGCCAATGAGGCCAACCACCCTGTCTAGTTCCTCAGGCTCAGTAGGGCGTGCCAGCTCCTGCTGAGCAGTGAGAGCTCGGTAGGTGACGTGGCGTGCAGCAGGGGTAGGAGGCTGGTGCGACAAGGTAGGGGAATCTCAGGTGGCTGACCACGACGATGTGGTGACACGATACCTGATTCATCGTATTCGGCTGGGGATTCCGTAGTTCTCTGCGCCCGCGTGAACCTGTGTGCGGATGTCGATCACGAACACCTTCCAGCACGTATAAAATGGGTAGTCTCGCTCTCTGCCCTCTCATTCAAAGCCGCGCAGCTCGGTTTCTTTCCTGCCGAGCAAGAGAGTGGCGAGGGAGAAGAAAGAAAGAGAGATTAAAAGGCGAGTCCGTAATAGTTTTTTGGTGTAGTTTTGTTATGATTTAGAAGATTTTGCAGTTGAAAGGATTGTAGAGTGGGTAAAGACTTTCAAGAAAAGTTATGCTTCATTCATATACGAGCAATGCATTTAATATATCGCTAGCGATGGTTTGGTGGTGTGGAATGCACTATTTAACCATGTTTAATTAACAGATGTATTTTTGTAATTAGCCATGTTTAGGACGTATTAATAGTGATAATGATTATTTTTTGTAAATAGATGAAGAAATACATGCTACTATTTTTAGTGTCCCCGGTGCGTTCACAATTTAGAAAATATGTATGTAAGTCTGCACGTATATATTTATTGCTTTTGTGTGATTAAAAAATGTAGAAAATAATGCTAGGATTGTAAAAGTGTGCACTGTTAATTGTAGTGTATGTGTGTACATATGTATGCACATACGTGTGTACCTGTATACATGTATATAAGCACATGGTTGTAGGTGTAATGATTATTTTTTTTAATAGTTGAAAAATACATGTTGTTATTTTGAGTGTTTTCAGTGCGTTTACCATTTAGAAAATATGTATGTAAGTCTGTACGTATATATTTATTGCTCTTGTACGATTAAAAAATCATAGAAAAATGATGGCAGAATTACAGAAGTGCACACTGTTAGTTGCAGTATATGTGTACATATGTATGCATATACGTGTGTACATGTATACATGCATATAAGCACATAGCCGTAGGCATAATTGGTAGCTCAGCTATGTACGTGTGCATGATTAGTCTGGGTTATGCTAGGATGTATTTATCACCATCAGATATCGTCGCATTCTTTTTTGTATTGCAGAGAATAGCTACTGGTGACGGTGACAAGCGTGGTACGTGGTCACAAGCGTGGAAGTGCAACATCATTGTCGTGTATGGCCAAGTGGCGATGGATCACCCCCTTTGTTCTATGAAGACATCGAGAGGACTAGCCTCTTGATGATTAGTATGTTTCAGTTCTACAGCGGCTTAGGTTGCTGCCCATATCAAGGATGATGCACACTAGGCACTCGTTCGTGTTGGACTAGTCATTTCTGTTGGCACTTATTAACCAGTGGAGGTCAAAGACCCACACGTTTTACTTTTGGTGGGAGATGTTCATCACCTTGCAGGATATTGTTTACCTTACCAGCTACCACTACGGGGTTGTCCCATGGTTCCACCCTTAGATCAACCGATTAGAAGGCACATCTATTGCACTAGTTTGGTCAACCCATTTCAGATAGGATCCATGGAGTGCCACATTCATGGCTATGATGGTACAAGCAATGCCTAGCAGATGCGCCTACAAAGGTTGTGAGGTTCTACTAGTTTCTTACTTGCTCTTCATGTTTAGGTGAGTCATGTTTCCTACGGCTCAAGGAGATTAGGTGTATTATAGCTACATCCACATTGTTGAGTCCATGGTCGACACCGAGCCTGATGAGATCCCACTATATAGTTGGGGCTTGGTTGTAGAGTGCATGATGTACAGGGGTTTCTAGGATGGCTCACAGCGTGTTATTGGCAAGCCAAACCTCGACGTCTACTACGTATTGTTGCAGTTGTTGTAGAAGCACTTTCTTGTTGATCGGCTGTACTTTTTGGGTGCAAATGCACATGTACCAGTTGGAGGCATGGTTCTTTGGTCACATTGATGATAACGACCCAGTGGACAGACTTACCATGGTTACTCGTTGGATTGCTAGTGAGCTAGGATGGTCTAGGAAGAGACCACATCGAATGTACCCATAGTTCCACAACGACGAGAGACCTTGTACGTGGGTAACATCGTGTGGATGGTGTAGACCACAAAGTTCATCTCTAAGACAACGTCTTTTGGCTTGTCAAAGCAATGTGAGCAAGATAGAGACTACTGGCTTATGACCTACCACCTCGTCTTCTCCCATATGATGGAGCCATATGCTCCCCAATGAGTCATGAGATAGTTTAGGCTTCGCCAATAGGCGCCATTATTACCGGTTTGACCACTACCCATCTACATTCACCTGTAAGTAAATTTATTTATTAGCTCATTTTGTACAGTCCGTTGCTTTAACTTCTAAGTCGCATACAATTCATTTCTTCTTTATTTCCCCACTCAAATAACAGTTGCGTATCGCAGATTTTTTGTAGGCAAACAAATAAGGGACGGAAGAGTGACAACTAGAGGGCGACACAAGTGCGTGGACCACGGCCTAGGAGCAGTCAGTGAGGACGCAAGTCAAGCAGGAGTTATGGTCATACGATCTAGACACGTAGCCCACGTACTTGCAGTGGTACATGTCGTGAACTTGTTGCAGACTAATGGGGCCCCCTGCGCACGTCGACAGGTTGGCACTAGGCTCGGATCGACACTGTGTGACACGATATGACAAGACGGTAAAAGACTTCAAGTTCATATTTGTATTGTATTATTCATGCATACACGACTAACCTATTTCATTCGTCGTTGCAGTATGACCGGCTTTGCCACATTGTGTATGAGGGTGGTGCCACACTATGCCGTGGACACTCGAGCACGTTGTAACACCTGCTGGGGTTCATCCGCAACATGTACAGGGACGCCAACACGCACTAGGGGCCATCAATTGCGATCGTCCTAGTAGCATGTTTATCCCGGGGGTGATGAATCGTACCATCGTCCATCCACAGCTTCGTCTGCATGTCCTAGTTCGTCAACATAACGCCTAGACTCACCATTCCTCATTCACGCAGTGTACAACTACACGATGCACCAGTATGGCATGGACTATGCGGCATCGGGCATCGCTGAAAACCTTACACCTAGGATAACAAGGGAAAGGCTAGGATGGCAGAAGACAGCAGAAAGGTGTCGATGGCCCTTGATGCCCTCGATGAATGCCAAGTTATCTTGGACTGGGGCAAATCTATACAAGTTGTGGAAATCGAGTACTAGGCACGGGTCGTGTGGGCTAAACCCCACAAAGGAGACAAGAGAAAGGCACCGATGGACCCAAATATATGCAATGAATTACTGCAAGCATGACTTTCAAAAGGCCCATATATATCTTAACTATAGTTAGGGTTGATGGTTCGCGCATGTTGCCATTTGTATCATACGAGTACTGAGGCCAACATACGCACTTAACTAAACCATACATGCCATGTAATTCACACCTTCATTGCGAAGTGTTATGTTAGGCTAGACATGATCCATTACGATAATTTTTTTGCAATAACATATCTCTACTGCTTAACACAGAGAGTTGGTGATGGTGGTTTATCTACCCCTTCGAACTCCCCTTTGCACCTTCCTGAAAATTTTCTACCCTGATACGGAAAAAACAATATACCAAAAAAAGGCTAAACAGGGCACATGATCAACACCTGTCTAGTCATAGGAGCTTGGCAAGGTGCTACTAAGCCCGAGTTGCTTGGCAGCACCTGCCGAACAAGGGGAGCTCAGCAGGGCGCTACTGAGCCTAGGTAGCTCGGTCGGCTAGTGGGCCCCACCGGCTCCCCCACGCGTGTTGTGGTTGTCAAGCTCACCTCGCCTACCATGCTATCCACGTCCTGTCGAGCTGTGGTGGCACAACGCCTGCCGAGCTCAAGGATGACCCTTTTTTTTTTGCAAAAACGAACATCCAGAGGTAAATTTGAAATAAAAAAATCTCTACTGTGTCAAAAATGTGAACAGTCACATGGATGAGTCACTGACAGGTGGATCACGTTGATTGTGGAAATTCAAGGGGAGTTGTTTGCTAATAACTCCACCGTCGATTTTATACACGTAGCATTTCGATGTTATGAAATAAACTGTATGCCCAAATGGATCTTTAAATGTGTTGGTTGCAACATCGTGGTTGGAGGATTCTTAAAGAGCTTAAAAGCGCTAATCCTTCATTTGCTTCCCGGGCCCCAGTTTCAACCTCCCATCGCCAACTCGTGTTTCCTGAGTAAACCACTGGAAACAACGTGTAGACTTTGCTTATGTTGTTAATAGACTAGCAAGCATAGCATACTCCCTACATTTTGATAATTTTCAGAGTAAGGTCGGGTTCAGACTTGTTCAGATTGTAGCTGAAGCAGGTCCGATGCATCAGTGTTAGCACTGTGTGCAACTGGCGCACACGACAAGATCTGGTACAGTCCATGGCCTTTTGGCAGGAGCTCCAAATTTGGGCTGCTTCCAAGAAAAGCCGATAAAGATGTGGCCATTGACTCCGTGACGAAGTTGCATCAGGCAGACCTCGGCAAGTTGTCGCGACAAAACTTCCAAGATGGCAAGAGTAGGAACAGGCTAAAGAACAAGGCAGAATTGGATCCATATTACATGCATTGCAGGTGAGGAGGATGAAGATTCAGTTTGATTGGTGCTTACAAGCTACACCAAACACGAGCTCATGGTAATTCAGAGCTTTTCAGACAAGCACCTCAGGCTTACATGATGCCACTGCTTTCAGCAACTCTTCCTTCCTCACAAGAACTTTCAGTGTCTGGTCATCTCGTTGATAGATGGTTTGAGAAAGCTGTAACATCCACACTCATGACTCGACGCTTCTTGATTAGCGAAAAGGACGAGACTGTCAAAACAATTAAAAAGTACACTAAATCAGAATCAGCATATGAATTGAAGCCCATCATCAATAATGATGTTACTGTGGCAGTGTGGTTTTGTTTCCTCCTCTGAAGAGATGCAGTGCAACTACCACATGTTCTGGTCCAGCCATACATGCACAGGAACATAGCTTTCCTGTTAAGAAGAAGTTCCACATATTTTTCCCGACTAACGAACACCCAAGCATTCCATCAAACGAAGGCGAAGGGCAGGCATCATCTAAGGGTGATGTCAAATATGACACCTTCAAGATTTGAGATGGTTGTTCTTGTCCCATCCACTTCTTCAACATGCATTCCATGTTTTTCAGCATCCTTTGGTAGTAGCGTATCCATGCTGGTCATATCGAGAACAGAAGTATCTTGGTTAAGAGAATATATGACTCCATTTTAAAATGATTTATTGATACCGGAATCAGTAAAAAAAATAGAACAAATAAAGAAGGTTAGCTGGAGAACAAAATATCAGAGAAAATATATGAGTTATGAC
Source organism: Dendrocalamus latiflorus (assembly GCA_017311315.1). Classification (NCBI taxonomy): domain Eukaryota; kingdom Viridiplantae; phylum Streptophyta; class Magnoliopsida; order Poales; family Poaceae; genus Dendrocalamus; species Dendrocalamus latiflorus. The sequence goes on from CM029630.1 coordinate 33,814,103, forward strand.
AAGCTCACAAAAATCTCTACGGGAGTATCAAGGAGAATACTGAAATAACCCAATTATGCGTTCTAGAAAAAAAAAACAGGCCATTTATTTTTTACTGCTGCTCTTGTACTGCAAGCTTTAGTAACAGTAGCACAGTATATTCTGGCAATACCAAGTAATATGTCAGTATGCTACCAATTCTAGCTGTCAGTAAATGATAATCTAAACTACTGCAAGCCAACCTGTATATTCTATTTGTTCATGATTGCATTTGGACAATCATTTTTGCTCAAGGGCAATGAACTATCAGGTGCAGAGTATCTCCAACAAACGACAAGCTGACAAAAGAATGGGTGACATAACACTGTTTGACTGCAAATCGGCAGAAGTTCTGTAGCTCTACATGTCATTCCGAAATAAGGATCTCTTCTTTTTAAGTACATATTAGCACTACATCATAATATGTGTAATCTGCTTTACATTTGGATCTATGGCATCAATAGTTTATTAGCTTATATGACCTGACCTGAAAGGGAGGGGCATTCTGTTAAGGGTATTAGAGATAGAATAAAAATTGTATTATTCCTTTCCTTATATGTCTCGCTTTTCTTATCCGCATATGGCATATTCCCTTGTGATATCCTCTTGTACTCTCTCTATATATTTACCCATTAGGCCTCTTCAATATACACAATATTCATAATATGGTATCAGAGCTTAGGTTAAAACCCCAACCTCGATCTACTTCCGCTTGTCTTCCGCATTTGCTGCCCCCAGGAGCAGAGATCGATTCTCCCGGGGGTGGCCACTTCTTCACCGACCGTACGTCCCACTGTCGGATCCGTGCGGATCCGCCGCCGCTACCACACTCGGATTCTCATCGACGGCCACCTCGCGCTGGTGATGCCGTTGCTGCTACACTGCATCTTGATGCCCGCGTTCGCTGGCTGCCGCCACCGGATCGTCACCAGGCCGCCGTTGGACTGCCGTCGGATCTCTCTGCGCTTGGATCCTGTGAGCCGCCGCGGCCGTCTATCTCTTGGACCGCCGCCGCCTCTTGCCTCTTCTAGATCTGGCCACCGCTGTCGCCCACGGCCGTCTCGCCCGCGCTGTCGATATGGCCCTCTCCACCACTGGCCTCCCCGTTTCGGCCGCTGTAGCCGGATCCCACCATGCCCGGCCTCGGGGAGGCACTGCCCAGCCGGATTCGGCCGCCGCCAGCCTGGATGAGACTAGATCCGTACCGAATCTGGCCTCCTCGACGATGGCTTGTCCGGATCTGGAGGGGAGGCGCCTCCTCAGCCACCGTGCAGCCATCAAAGCTCGCGCCGACGCCTCCGCCCGGCAGTCGCCACTGCCGCCGGATACCGCCACTTCGAATCCGACCGCCGCTGCCTGGATCTGGCCATACTAACTGTCCAGTAAGATCATAATCAGCTGCACCAATCATTAGAATGTTTGGTAGTGGCGGCACCATGCCCAGATCTTTTTTTTGTTTGATGGACAGAACTGCCACCGGTTAAATGGGAAGCACTTTGTTAAGCATAGCTGCATAGATGTCTGGCTATAAAAGCGGTCACGGAAGACAGAATGAAATAAGACATAAGAGTCGCCTAGTGACAAAAGAAAAAGAAAAAGAAAAAGACCGTTCATTGGTTTGATCATGTGCAACGTGGGCCTTTTGATGTCCTACTGTACTAGAATGAGATTGTCTGAGTGGAAGGATTCCCAAACGGGACAAGGTAAAAGTGGTCCTAAAACAACATGATTGTGTAATGAAAATCCAATTTCGCTACTATGCAAGCAACAAGAAGGAAATGAACAAAACACATGTCACAAGCATATTTCCAAGTTCTACACGTTTAACCTTTTACCTCAGCTGTAACTGCAGTACTGCACAACCCGAGATGAGGCATTTTTTTTTCATATGGCTGTGATTACAATATTAATTTGTGATCAGCACTACACGAAGTAAACAAATAAATCAACCTAACAAGGCATGAAGCAAGCATTACGATTGTAGAAGATTAGTATTTGGGGCAATTGGCCACACCTCAATGGGAGGGGGCGCCTTCTGTTATATAGGGTCGGTTGGCCTGCTGTACAAGGCAAGGATAATTCCCCTGATTTACATCTGCTATCTATAGCAGCTAGGATATCCACAGACTATCTATAGTAACTAATCCCTGATTTACATCTGCTATCTATAGCAGCTAGGATATCCACAGACGGCATATTCTATTGCCTAACACCCGCCCGCAGTCGCAGCGGGAGGCTCCCGGACGCAAAGGCTGGATCGAAATTCTCGAAAGAGTGCTGTCGGAAGCCCTTTAGTCATGATGTCGGCGAACTGTTGAGAGGAGGGCACATGGAGAACCCGAATCTCACCAAGGGCCACCTTTTCGCGGACGAAGTGAATGTCGATCTCGATGTGCTTCGTTCGCTTGTGGTGGACGGGGTTGGTCGTCATGTAGACGGCGCTGACGTTGTCGCAGAAGACAACAGTGGCGGAGGGCAGCTGGATGTGGAGCTCCTGGAGTAACTGTCGAAGCCAGCAGCACTCAGCCACAACGTGAGCCACAGCCCGATACTCTGCCTCGGCGCTGGAGCGGGACACCGTGGTCTGACGCTTGGAGGACCAGGAAACCAGATTGTCGCCGAGATAGACGCAGAAGCCGGAGGTGGATCGTCGAGAGTCTGGGCAGCCTGCCCAGTCAGCGTCAGAGTAGGCAGTCAGTTTGTCGACAGACCCGGTGCCAATGTGAAGACCCGAGGAGAGAGTCCCCTGGACGAAGCGTAGGATGCGCTTGATGAGCGCACGGTGAGGTTCGCGTGGGGTGTGCATGAAGAGGCACACCTGCTGAACAGCATATGCCAGATCAGGACGAGTCAGCGTCAGGTACTGGAGAGCTCCCGCCAAGCTCCTGTACTCAGATGCGTCCGTCGCTGACAGTAGATCCCCGTCGGTCGCGGATAGCTTGGCGTGAGTGTCAACAGGTGTCGATGTCGGATGACACTCAGCCATGCCCGCGCGCTGAAGAAGCTCGACGGCGTACTGTCGCTGGGAGAGGAAGAGACCATCTGAGGAGCGCGTGACAGCGATGCCGAGGAAGTGGTGAAGAGCGCCAAGATCCGTCATGGCGAACTCAGAGCTCAGCCGAGTCATGATGCGCTGCAGGAGGGCCGAGGACGAGGCGGTGAGAACGATGTCGTCGACGTACAGCAGTAAGTAGGCGAGACTCGGCCCCTCTCGTAAAATGAAAAGGGACGTGTCGGAGGTGGAGGCGACGAAGCCGAGCTTCCGGACGAAGGTGGCGAAGCGCTGGTACCAGGCCCGCGGAGCCTGCTTCAGTCCATACAAGGACTTCTGCAGACGGCAGACATGATCGGGGGCACCAGGGTCGATGAATCCTGGCGGCTGCTGGCAGTAGACGGTCTCCTCGAGGTGGCCGTGAAGAAAGGCGTTCTTCACGTCCAGCTGGTGAATGGGCCAGGCGCGGGACGCGGCGATGCTGAGTACAGACCGAATGGTGGTCGGTTTGACAACCGGGCTGAAGGTCTCGTCGTAGTCGACGCCCTCGCGCTGGGAGAAGCCGCGGACAACCCAGCGAGCCTTGTGGCGGGCGAGGGACCCATCGGCATGAAACTTGTGCCGGAAGATCCACTTCCCCGTCACGATGTTGGCTCCAGGGGGCCGCGGAACGAGCTGCCAGGTGTTGTTGTCGACGAGGGCCTGGTACTCATCCATCATCGCGGCGCGCCAGTTGGCGTCGGCCAGCGCACTGCGGTAGTTCGTCGGAACCGGCGACGGTGAGGATGATGTCGTGGCCGCCAGTCCTTCATAGCTGATGCGAGGAATGGCACCCGTCATGGTGCGAGTGGCGCGCGGTGGCGGTGATGGAACGGGAGATGCCGCCGGTGCCGGTGTGGGCGCCGTAGGTGGCGCCGGGGCGTCAGGAGCCACAGGGGCTGCTGGGGCAGCTGCCGGCTCGGACGTAGACGCCGTATGGGAGCGGCGGACGTAGACTCGTGGGAAGGGGACCACGCTGGGTCCAGGCGGGGGCACGGGACCACGCCCGCCCGGTGTCGAAGAAGGCGATCCGTGTGAGGCCGCAGCATCTGAAGGCGGCTGCTCAACATCCGAGTGGGATGGAGCAACCACGGGCGTCGAGGATGAAATCCCACCTGCAACAACAGTAGGACAAGGCACCGAAACCATATCGTCGTCGAGGAGAAAATCTAGGGAAGCGGAGGAGGGTGAGGCGGCTGAGGTGGCTGCAAAGGGAAAGTTGGTCTCGTCGAATGTAACATGGCGAGAGATGATGATGCGACGGGTCGATAGGTCAAGGCAGCGGTAACCTTTGTGCGAGGGGGGATATCCTAGGAAGACGCATGCCGTGGAGCGAGGGGCGAGCTTATGTTTGGAGGTTGCTTGCATGTTGGGGTAACAGAGGCACCCAAAAACACGCAGATGGCTATAGGTTGGCGGCTGGTTATGCAGACGAGTGTAGGGAATTTCATGCTGAATGGAGGAGGATGGGCGCCTATTATGGAGGTAGCAGGCTGTCATGAGCCCCTCGGCCCAATATGTGGGCGGCAGGGAGGCATGGAGGAGCATGGTACGAATGGAATTGTTGAGTGTGCGGATGATGCGTTCAGCCTTGCCATTTTGGGATGATGTGTAGGGGCAGGAGAGGCGAAGGTGAGTACCTTGAGCAGCGAGGAATTTGATGTTGGCGGTGTTTACGAATTCAGTGCCGTTATCAGCCTGAAAACATTTGACGGGGAGGCTGAATTGTGTTTTGGCAAAGGCAGCAAGCTCAACTAAGTGTTGGTGAACGTCAGATTTGTTTCGGAGCGGAAAAACCCAACAGTAGTGAGTGAAATCATCCAAACAGACCAAGTAATATGAAAAACCAGACAGACTATTGATGGGGGAAGTCCATACATCACAATGAACAAGTGCAAAAGGTGCATGAGTTATGGAATGCGAAGAACTGAAGGGTAGACGCGTATGCTTGCCCATCTGACATGAGTGGCATAGCGAGTGGTCTACTTTATTGCAGGAAACAGCACGAAGTTTGTTGAGACGTTCTAAGGTGGCGGGGGCTGGATGACCGAGACGTTGATGCCACAGAGTCGACGAAGCAGCCAGGAGAGCATGAGGTGTGGCGCCAGGTGTAGAGGCAGGCATGGTGTATAGGTCCCCGTCGCAGTTACAACGGAGAATCACGCATCCCGTCCTGAGATCCTTAACAGAAAAACCATGGGCGTCAAATTCAAAGGAACAACTATTGTCGCGAGTGAATTGGCGAACGGATAACAGGTTGCGGACTATGGATGGTGCGACAAGAATATTATTAAGAGCGAAATTTGTTGTAGGTGTAGGAAGGATGGAATGACCTCTAGACGTGACAGGAATACTAGTGCCATTACCTACTGTTATTGAGGAGATGGAAGAGGGAAGGCGTTGGGTAAGCATACCATCCGAGGACGTCATGTGCGTAGAGGCGCCGGAGTCAACGACCCAGGGCGAGTTGCCCTGCAGTTGCATGTTCTGCAGGGCAGCGATGAGGCCGGCTGCATCCCAGGTGCTGGTGGAGGTGGTGGAGCCGCTGGAGGACGCCTGAAGTGGAGCGAAGGCGGTGTGGGCCTGTGGGGAAGGCCCGAGGATGCCCTGGTTGCGCCCAGCCGGGGCACCAGGACCGCCAGGAGCGCCAGAACCTCCCTGGCGGCGCTGTCCAGGAGGGGTGACGCGCTCTCCAGGGGCCACACGTTCGCCGATCCAGGGATTGAAGCCCCAGGGAACGCGTTTGTTGGTGCTGGGGCTGTCGGAGTTGTTGGAGAAGCCGCCGAAGGAGTTGGGGAAGGGCTGCTGGGCGCCCTTTTTGGTGTTAGGGCACCGGCCACCCTGCTGTTGCTGCTGCTGGAAACCGCCATTAGAGGAGGCAGCAGCCAGGAGGGCGGTGGCAGCACGCGTCTTCTCGTCATTTTGCAGCCGCAGCTCCTTGAGAAGGAGCTGATGGCGTGCGGTGGCGAGGGTGAGGGGCTGCTGTCCGGCGATGTTGTCGGCGACGCCGGAGTAGACCTCGTTGAGTCCGCGCAGGAGGTTGAGGACGAGATTGGGTTCAGAGACGGGCTGCCCAACGTCGCGCAGTTCGTCGGCCTTCTCCTTCATGCGAACGCAGTAGGCGTCAATGGACAGGTCCCCTTGAGTCATCGAGTGGAACTCGTGATTCAAGAAGATGGCGCGAGGAGCTTTGTTCGCCTGGAACACCGCGCCGATGGCCGCCCAAAGAGCGCTCGCCGTCTGCGTGTTGTCGGTCATGGCGAGGTTGAGGACGGCGTCAGAGACGGTGCTGTACATCCATCCGCGGACGCAGAAGTCAGCCTGCGTCCAGGTCTCGTCGGAGCGCGAGGTGGAGGCGGTGGCGAGATGATGCAGCAGCCCGAATTTCCCACATGTGGCCTGGAACGCCGTCGACCACTTGGTGAAGTTGGAGGGCTTCAACTCAAGAGTCATGGGGACGTGGAGCTTGATGTTGATGGTGGCGAAGGGGCAGATCACGGGGGCAGCATCGCTCTTAAGGGCGCCGCTGGTGGCAGAGGTGAGGTCTGATTCGGTTCCCATGGGGAGGGGTGGAAGAGGGCGGCACCCAAGGGGAGGTGGGCGGCGCTGGAGGAAAAGATCGCGAGATTAGATCGGGATCGGGACCTGAACTCGTGATACCATGTAGAAGATTAGTATTTGGGGCAATTGGCCACACCTCAATGGGAGGGGGCGCCTTCTGTTATATAGGGCCGGTTGGCCTGCTGTACAAGGCAAGGATAATTCCCCTGATTTACATCTGCTATCTATAGCAGCTAGGATATCCACAGACTATCTATAGTAACTAATCCCTGATTTACATCTGCTATCTATAGCAGCTAGGATATCCACAGACGGCATATTCTATTGCCTAACAACGATACTACAGTCGCCGGAAACAGTTGATTCAGCAAACGAAACAGCAGGCAGTAGAACTTAGGGTGCCTTTAGTTGAGATTTTGGTAGTTGCTTTTGCTTCCAAAAAGCTAAAAGCCACCAAAGGGGTGGAAATCAAAAGCTGCTTTTTCAGAAGCAGCTACTTTTGGGTAGTACAGTTTTGAAAGCACCTTGGACCCTGCTTTTGGCTTTTGGCTTTCTGCTTTTTGCAATGGTGAAAATAGAGAGCTGTTTCACAGTTATTTCAAGGAAAATAGAGATACGAGGTAAGTTTTATACTTGTTTGAACCAAACAGCTTACAGCTTTTCCACAGCCCACAACCTACAGCAGCTTTTCCACAGCCCATAGCTCACAGCAGCTTTTTCAGAAGCCACAGCTCAACCAAACACACCCTTAACACTGACTGAGCATTGCAGCTACTACACAAGCGCTGCTGGGTAGAATAGACCTAAAGAATAATTGTTATGTAGAGTTCGACACCAAAATGGCAACCATCTTGAGAAATCAGCAGTATGATGTTCAACTAACCATACCTTTTTTCTTTCGCTCTAAATTGGAAAGCCTTAACAGTAGTTCCAGTTCCAAGTAGATTTTACTCAGAACGAACTGGATAAGTAGCTGTTAGCAAGATGTTGCGTTACCAATTGACCATTGCAAAAAGATTACTAGATCCATTTCCACATCACAGACACTAAGGTGAAGGTCGTCATCTCGTAGGTGCCCAAATCCACGAACCCGGCAACGAAACCGAAAGCCAAAAAAAAAAAAACAGGTCGTCGATGCAGCTCTGCAAAGATCAGAATAACCCGAAAGGTAAAGAGGAGCGACCCCTACCTGCGATCGACGGAGGAGGACGGATCCAAGCAGACGACGTCGTCGTCATCCTCTTCCTCCCGCCGCCTTCTCGCGCTGCCGGCGTCCGCCATCCCTCAACTCCTCCTCGCCGCCGGCGACTGTAGCTGTGCGGCGGCGTCCGACCTGGGCTCGCGTCAGCCTAATAAAATGTTGGGCTTCTACCGTATTTGGGCTTTGATTGGGCCATAATGTCATCACAGTAGGCCCATATATATGGGCCCTAGGCCTGGGACCGTCACGCAGCTCGCGCGCCCGGCACCGTTTGGGCGGGCCCACTCTCGAGGAACGTTCTAGACGGCTCCGGAGAGGCCGGGAGCACGTTCTTCCGCCGCACCGCACGCTCCTCGTCCTCGAGGAGGCAAGCCCGTCATTTCCACCGCGCCCGCCGCCGTCTCCCCTTAAAACCCTAAACCCCGCCCCCACCCCGGCGGCGATTGATTTAGGCGGCGAAGTGTTAGTGTAGATCCGACGCGCACTTTTTGCTTGCTTCCCAAGAAGAAGAGAGGAGAGGAGGAGGTGCGGCGGCGATGGCGAAGCGTCTGATCCCGTCGCTGAACCGGGTGCTGGTGGAGAAGCTGGTGCAGCCCAAGAAGAGCGCCGGCGGCATCCTCCTCCCCGAGACCTCCAAGCAGGTACCCTTGTTCCCATCTTGGTGCTGCTGCTGCTCATGGTAGGTTGCTCATGTATGGATTGGGTGTGAGGAGTGTTTAGATCGCGGCCTGAGGCGAGGTGTTTTGCCTGATGACTCTTGCCGAACTGGAGATTGGGCGCTGCCTGTTGCAGCGGGATTTCTTCCGATTGGGATGTAGTTACTGGTTCGGTCGATCGATTCGGATGGCTTTGTTGTGTAGGTTGCAAATAGTTAGGAACGGCTTAATTTCAGCACCTGCAAATGGCGGCTCTCTCGGTGCTGCTTCTAGTGGAATTAGTTCCGATTTGGTGTGGTTAGGTCGGGTGATTCAATTTGCCTTTGTCTAAGTTGCAAATTGTTAGCTGGAATGGTGTAACTTAAGCTATTGAATTTGATTCTGCGAGTAGCCGTGGGATCTGCCTCGATAAAGAATCGATTTTGCTATTATTTACACTTTCGCATTAGCATGCTACTAAACTGCTAGTTGCAGTTTTACAGTAGGTTCTATCCCATAGTCCAATTAGGCTGTGTGTTCATCAGTAGAAACGGAGTTGTCTTAATGGGAATGCTTTAACTGTGGAATCAATTCATGACTTGAGAATGTTCCTGTGAATCCAGTTGAACTCTGGTAAAGTGGTGGCTGTTGGCCCTGGCGAGCGCGATAGGGATGGCAAGCTGATCCCTGTTGCTCTCAAGGAAGGCGATACTGTTCTCCTGCCTGAGTATGGTGGACTTGAAGTCAAGCTTACTGCTGACAAAGAGTATGTCAATCATTTCGCCATCGCGTTGCTTTGTTAGTGTAAATGTTGTACTGTTTCATTTTCTTTATTGGTGCTTGCATGACTCAATACTGTTATGTGTGCCATGCCCTAAATCAGCAGCACAGTCGATATTGCCATCATTTACAGGAGAAGTCGAAATCCGGTCATCATTTGATTGATTCATCAACTTAAGATAAGAACTGGTACCAGGACACCAGATGTGTTATTTGTGAAGTGTTAACATCGTTAACTATTTAACTGAATCATTTGATTCTTTTGCTATTATTAAGGACAAGTGTTTCATTTTGACTTCTGCCTGCTGACATTCCAGTCTTTAACATGCTTTTTGTTACTCGACTGCAACATTTTGACCTAACTTTTGAGTGACAGCATAATCTGTTTTGTGTTTTTATCCATCCAATATATTGCAAATTTTAATGGCACTATCTTTTCTACCTTTGGCAGACTGATATAGTTTCTGTATATAATCTAAGTTTATGTTTGCTCACTAATATTCCAGTTCTAATTATCTTTACTTTGTGGAATTTCAGGTACTTCCTCTTCAGAGAGCATGACATCTTGGGTACCCTTGTGGACTGATTTGGATTGTCAGGAAATCATCAGTTGCTCTAATGCAAGACATGTTTAAGAGTTTTTAATGCTGTGGAACAAAATCCTTCAGATAGAACTCTTGATGATGTCATAGATTTTTGCCTACAACATCATGAACTTGATATGATTGATGCTTCTGTCATGATGCGATTCAGCGAATCAGTAAACTGGCGCATTTGAAACTCATGCATTTGAAGTTCTGCACTTAATTTTTCCTTCCTATGCCTTTTGTTCCTTTGATGTTGATTGGATGGATTGGTTGTGGAGGATCAATATGTTTCCGCGGTCTCAAATTACGAGCCTATGTACACGATTACTCAGTTCATTCCATTATTGTTTTTCTGGAACGGGATACAGAAAGTAAATCTTATTATGGTTGTTTCGTTGCATGAGTGCCCTGTTGTCTATCTGGGAACTCTGGCAATGGGCAACGTGAATTGTCACATGTAACTCACAGTTGTGCTGTTTACAGGAGCGTCCTGTACGTGTAATGATTACAGGAGCGTCCTGCTCTCCCTACAGTACACGTACTGTATGACATTCTGAAACTGTTTTTTTTTTCACCCTCAACTAATGATTTTACTTTTTAGTCAAGTTCTTTTTGTCTTATGGCATATATTTCTCTCAAACAAATAAACGAGAGGGTTTTTCAACCGTCATTTTGAAACGATTTAGCTGGACAATCTTTTTAAAATAATTTATCTACAGTATTTATATTAAGAGCAAAAATTATAAACCACAGTTATAATCTATAGCCGAAACACCACCCATTCTAATAGAGCACATGGAGAATGCATTCGATTTGTGGAGGCCTAAGACCTTGTGGAATTTTGTGGAGGCTTAGGTCCCATTCGTTTCGGATTCAGTTTTTGGCTTATTTTTCTCTCTTTGCTTATTTCTTATACGCTCTTTGCATACCAGGGAGATGAATGTAACATCATTAAGTAGTACTTGTATTGGTGTTCTTATCTTAGAAATAAAATTTGTATGAAGCATATCGTTGTGTTTTGGTGAGATATTAATTGTCATATATCCTTAGAAATCAGTTTTGTGTTGCTCAATATCCCTACATGTTTTCTTTGGGTAGCAAAGAAAAGATCAGTTACATTTGAGTTTTGTGTTTTTGTACCGCCTTATTTGTAGTTCTAAGGAAAACAACATCTGTCTTTTTCTAAATTTTTGGCTTTTTTAGCTTGTTTTGCCGGTTCTTTTTTTCCCATATTCGTTTGCGTTTCCCGTGATGAACTAGCATTTTTTTCTATTTTTAAATTTAATTACGCCAAATAAGTCTACAGTGAAATTTCAACTATAAGACATAGCTTTTTAGCCTAACCGAGCGGAGCCTTAAGACCTCGTGGACAAGGCGCACCGAACCTAGGTGGGCGGTGCAGAGTCAGAAATGTTCTAGCAGCAATCCTATTCATGTTCTGGCGGTTAGCCATGTCGTTTTCATTTTGGAGAAACGTGCCTTTTTTTTGGAAAAACAGGGTAAACATGATATAAATCAAATCGCAATTACAAAAAATGTAGTTGGTTTCTATTTCTCTACGGTCTGTTTGAGAGGATAACGTACATCTAAATAATGTAGCTAACCCACAAGGGATGTCTCGTCGTCAGAGGGGGGGACAACAAATAAAAGCAGGTATCATGAGGAGGATCTAAGTGCCAATGTCAAAAGTCTCAACAGTGGCAGCAGCTTCCAATCAATAAAACCGGTTCATTGGCGCTTGCAGATCTTTGAGCAGCATCTAGCTACAGTTCATCATCACTTCTCATAGGCATTGAGGAATCTTTGAGCAGCATCCAGATTCAGTTCTTTGTAAACCTGGCGCACACAGAACAATCCCATGAGATCTTAGGAAAAAAATTAATAGTTGCTATTATGAAGTAGATGTCTGAAAAAGACAGGAGGTACAAGTTTCTCGTGAGCTTCTTCAAATGTCTTGCAGAACAACTCTGCCTTTGTTGATCCAACCTGAGACAGTAAACAATTATATTATTTAGTTTACAATCAGGAATTTATGTAGTTGATTGACCATACTGGATCAATGCACTGGAGCATTCAAGTGCGCACCACTTATAATCTCTTATTCAAATATCTATTCCATATAGTGCCACAAAAACAAGGGTTACATGTGATAAACAGAATTTAGATACTCAAGGTAGTTGCAGTTGTTAAGGATATTTAGGTCTTTTTCTATTTTAGGGTTTGAGTCCATGTATTTCTATATATTGCCTCTCGGGCTATTGCAATACAACTTAGACTTTATACAAACTTAGATGATATCATAGCCTAGGTTCTCAACCTAGCTCCTTAACCAGCCGCTGCCGGTCACCGCCGCCGTCGCCCCTGGGAGGAGTGTGCTCCACTCCTTGGGGTGGCCACCTCCTTCTGCTTCTCGTCGGTGCGCCCGCGCACATGTCTCCAGCCAGATCCGCTAGATCTGGCTCCCTCCCGTCTCCTCCACCGCCGGATCCGGTGGCTCCTCCGTCAGGCCGTCGTCGCGCCCACCTCTGCGCCACCGTGCTCCCAAGCCGTCGGCTGCGTCCGCCTAAGCCCGTCGCCATCGTGCTCGCTCGCGCCGTCGACTATGAATCTGGCCGTTGCACCTCAGATCCGACTCCCTCCGTGCTGGATCCGATGCCTTACGGCCGCTGCACCCGCCGTCGCGCCCAAGCCGCGCCTGCGCCAGGCCAATGCTGCCTAAGATCCGGCCGCCGCCATCCACCGCTCTGGACGCCGTGCATGTGCCTTACCCGGATCCGGCCTCCCCGCCGCCGGATTCGGGAACCCCGAGCCAGATCCGCGTTCGCCTCCGCCCCGCCGGCTACGCCGACCGCCGCCCCGCCTGGATCCGGGATTCCGGGCTCCCCATCGTCGGATCCAGCCATCTCTGCCATCATTGCACCACCCCAGCTCGTATCCGGCCTCGCACCGCTCAGATATGGCCACCTCCGTGCCAGATCTGGCAAGCATGAGGCCGGTTGGCTCTGTTGACGCCCGGATCCAGGCACCCCGATGCCGCCTTCTTTGGTCGCCGCCACCGTGCTCGCGCCTCCGCGCCCACGCCGCCGCCCTAGGCCTTGTTAGAAATAATCTTGATTCATATGTGTGTCTGCAAGTTTAAATTTCGTTTTGTATGTAGTAGTGTTGCTTTTGTGTAGGTCACATACTAGCAGGAGATGTATATGTGAGATACATATACGTGCTAGTTTGGTTCAGCTCATGATGAGGAGCCAACGGCCGATGAATAAGTCAGATTGGCCAAGGCTAACGTTGTGTGAAGCAGCGGCAAGGAGAGGCCAAAGCAGTTAGCAAGTGCATGGATCATTAGTGAGTAGAGTACTTAGTCTTCCTGACTTGTAGGGAGATGAGAAGTCCATGCAGTGATGGGTCAAGCCGTGAAATGTGTAGCTTGCCATGCATGGCCGTAACTGCAAGCCAGAGGAAGTCCTAGTCTCACGCAGCAGAGAAGAGCGGTTCTTCAGCGCATGCGATGTGCAGTTGGAGACTTGAGCCTGCATGCAAAAAGTTTAGTGTATGTGTGTATGTGTGAACGTGTTGCATGCATGCAGAATAGTAGTGCTGCATGGGGGCATTTAATGCTTGCATGTAGGAGTCTAGGAGAGAGTTGTTTTCTTGCTTTAAATAAGAGAAACAGCAGCAATGAAATTATGGGTGAGCAGTTCTCACAGTTCTCACGTCCCATCCGCTGTGTGCTCTCTCTCTCTCTCTTGGCATTCGCCGAGTGTAGTTTTTCCTTGCTGCGTATGAGTGTTTGAGTGCCTGTGAGCTTTCGATTTTTACAGGCCTCCGACTCCTCATGCTCTTCCTCCACGCCGCCGGCCTCCAAACCGCCGCCTCCCGGCCACCACGTCTGCGCCGCAGCTCCCTCGTCTCTTGCCGCTACTGTCGCCCAACTCTTTAAGCATATTCCATCTCCTTTTGTTCACAGCCACTGCAGTAGCAGCGTATCTCTGAAGATGGTGTGCACTTGCCTCCCTGACCGGTGATGGAGAGACACGGGAGGGAGTGGACTGAGTGGTCATGTGTGGGAGAGAGAAAAGAAGAAAAAAAGGGGATGTGTGAAAAAGGGAGGGTTTTAGGTGGATTTAAGGTCATTGGATATGCGATCCGAGGGATGTGGTATTTCTTATCTTTTGAGTCCTTTGTTTTGCGTCTTTCGTTGCATCCGTCTAAGTCCGTAACTTCTCTCTTTCAGTTCGTCAAAACTGTACGAGTCCACAAATTTTCTGTTAGTTAGCCAACTACTTTGCTAGCCACGATTCATCCTCTTGGATGAGTTTGGTCCTCTTCTTTCTTTTGCATAGCCATAGCCGCCGCTCCTCTTTGAGCCACTGTAGATTGTAAAAGTCTTTATACCGCCGCTTTTCTTTGAGCCACTATAGATTGTAAAAATCTTTATGATGTCGCCGCTTCTCTTTGAGCAGCCACCCTGAGCTTCTAAGGCCGCCGCGCTTTTTCTGCACCGCGCCTCCGTTGCGCTTCTTCTGCACTGCACTGCCGCCGTCTCGGGCTTCAATATGTGCCGCTATGCTTCTATTTGATAGCTCTCTCTACCTGTGTCAGCTTCCACATCCTTTTCGTCGTGTTACCGCGATCGACTTTGCTCCCGCTTACCTCTATTTTTCCAGTCCTTGCACTTTGTGCTTTCTGAATTGTTGTACAATTCCGGATGGTTGATACACGACACAATTTTTTAAGAGCCACACACTACGACGACATCTTCAAGATATGGATTTTGGGTTTTCCCTATTTTAGTGTCAAACCTTTTTAAATGTAACGCTATTGTATACACCTTACATTTGAGGGGGTGTTAAGGGTATTTAGGTATTTTCCCTATTTTAGGATTTGAGTCCATGTATTCCTATATATTGCCCCTTGGGCTATTGCAATACAACTCAGACTTCATACAAATTTATAGCAGTAATGCGATTATCAACTTCGAAAGGTAGACGGATAATAAGTTTTTGATCAGGAAAAAAGCATGCTAACCAAGCTCTCAGTCATTTTGCCAAATTTCTACATTTATCATTTGCCCAACCAGATCAAGTTTTTATGACATCTTTGTTTGCATCCATTGAAATCTTTAATTTATAACTACTAATCTACTGATAAATATAAACGACACATAATATTACACAATGATTTTCAAAATATTTCATCTTTCTGTGAGTTGCTAGCTTCCTGATACAAAAGCAAAAAAAAAGGTACCTTTTTCTCAGCAGCCATCTTCAATTTCCGCAGGAACAGATCTGTGAAACCTGCAAGAAAACTCATCATTAATACCTTAGTCTCTTATGGTATATCAGCACAGCACATATTGAGTCTATTCTCTGATATTCCTCATTAGATTGCAACGTAAAAGGAAACGCATCCTCAGCTGTTTGTACTACAACAGCAAGGTTGTAGTTCCCCTTTATATCCACCGTTCATGTGAATCTGATGGGCAATAATCCATGACCCAGAGTCATATTAAAAAATTCGCCAATCCACCGCCCTAGAGAAGTATGCTCTCGGCACAGAGAGAAAAAAAATCTCAACATCATCTTCCGTTCTTCATCTCTATTTTTGTCTCCACGACCACATTGAAGACTAGCTGCTAAACTACTCATTCTCTTACATATCTGATCTTCAAGACAATGTTGTGTATGCAGCCTTTCCTCTTGGCCTTAAGAGGGGAAATCCATCTGTTGACTTCTTTGGTGCCATGGCTAGCTACCCTTTAGTGTCACATTAATCTCTACGACCACGTGCGTAAGTGTGCATAAGCTTGAAAGTTAGGGGAAAAAATCAACTGTACAAGAGCTATTTTAGAGGTTTGAATTTGTAAGTTAATAATACTGTTAAATGAAGGAATGTGTGGTTGCAACTCAGTTTGGCAGTCTAGAAAAACACAGGTTTGTACCTATTGTCCAGGAAAAGAAAACCTGAATGTGAAATTGAATTGCTCGTCGACCCAATTCATAGCAAGTGATCCAAATGAATTCATGTGGAAGATAAGTTGATATAGGTTATGAGTAGTTGATCATTAACAGGAAGAAAATCCCATGAAGATCATGTATTCATGTGAGAGGAAGGATTGTGACCAAAGAGGGTAAGCCAACAGCAAAAGGGCGCAGGCTAAAGGACTAATTAGGGATGTGGGGTCAGGAATAACTGCCCATGGGATTCACATGAACAGGGATGAAGGGGGAACAACCACCTTGGCCATCATAATGACAATGGCAGAGGATCCGGTTCCAGCATATGAATATAATGATACATGTTTATTGCAGGTTTAAAAATAGTTATCTGTTGTAATATTGGTAAGAATATTAGCAGAGCAACAAAATATTTGTTGATATACCTTCCATACCAGATGATTCCTTTTTGTTGGCCCCTTTTGTTTCCTGCAAACAATAGCTCCATGAGCAACAATTTTGAGTATAACCAGGCAGCACCCAGCTGATCACATCAAACACACCTGCGCTCGTGCTTGCTGTGTGGTGCCTTTGCTTGATGACCCCGATTCAGCCTACATTTGGCAAGAAAATTTTGCAATAGTTCATGATCACAAGGTCTTCAAACAGGAAAACAGGCACTAACCGTATTACTTCAGTTACTTTTGCAATGAATTGTTGACTGCAAATGTATATGATTCCATATCAATTTACTTACTGCTGCAATCATTGTTATCGTTCAGCCCACTTTTCTATCTATATATATGAGCAGCCCCCGTCAAACCTTCTCTCAACCACAGCCCTATAGCTCGACCAACATCAAATATTCATGACAAACATGCTGTCCAAGAGAGGAACACAACGGCTTGTCAATCGCCTACTAAAATTTGAAACTAATATTAGCCTACCTGCTTAAGGGTCTAATATTAGCCTTCTTACTAAAATGGCATTGGAAACACAATCACATGGCCCTCAAATTGGAACTGATATTAGTCTACTTATTTTGAGGGGCTAGGAGCAACTGACTAAACCTGGAACTTTTAGAAGCATCTAAAGTATAGGCCAGTTGAAAATGTGCCATTCTGTTTTCTCAAGGACACTAATACACTTTATTACATTCTCAAATGCTCTCACTGTTAACGAAAACTTTAATCCTTCGCACTCAGGCTCTTTACGGGGACATGGATGCAATTTTCCTTCTTTTATTTGCTTTGCTACAGTAATATCATCCTGATAACCCATGGAACTGTTGTTATATGTTGAAGAAAGCTATCGTATTTGATCTCCTGCAAGCACCATGGCCTTCTACAACTGCTGCTTGCGCAATCAGCATAGGGATTTCAGAAGCTTTGCGTGATGCAACAGATCGCCGGAGCCAACAGTAAGATTATCCCAATCTAGTCGAAAATGCACGCACACCAACAGAAGCAAAGCCCAATCAACACCCAAATCAAATCCCACCACAAAATCGCGACTTCTCTGATCCCCGGCTCAACAACCTAACCCCGCAAGAGCCGCTACAGCGCCGCGCACACACCAATTCGCCCCCATGGTCTGAAAAAAGGAGATAAAAGGGAGGAGGCGATGGATTACGCAGTAGTCGCGGGATCGGACGACGGGGAAGAGGTCAAGCATGCGCCGGAACTCCTGTTCGTCCATGGCGACGAGCACGTACGCGCTGCCTCCGCCGCTCACCGCCGATGGCCTCGGCCCAGCCGCCTTGGTACGTAGGTTTCGAGCCGCTCCCACCGGTGCGATTTGGTCTCGAACTCACAGGAGACGACGGCGAGTCCAACGACGCGGCGCTCGTGCTGTTTGTTGGGAAACGGCCTGAACTACGGTGGATATTTCTTTACTGGCAAAATTTGTTCAGTAGTACAGAAAAATCACCTCTTTCATAAAATATCAGTAAAAAAACAAGGTATTTTCCTTCAGGATTTAGCAATCTGGACAAAAATATCACTCTCCCTCCCCTCCCTCACCTTCTCTCCTCCTGCGCCGCCCCGTCCGCCTCCCTCTTCCCCCACCGCTTTTCGCCACCGGCCTCCCCGCCTCCTCCCGAGGCCGCTCGCCTCCTCCCTCTCCGCGCGCCCCATCCCCGCCGCCGTTGCCTACCTCCGCCCCCACCTCTCTGCGCCTCCTCCTCCTCCTTTCCCCGCTCCCCCGCGTCCGGCCGAAAACCGTCGCCGCCAGCACCACCTCTTCCTCAGACGATCTCCCCTCGATTCCTTGCGCGGAGAGCATCACCTCGACGGCCCGAAGCTCCCCCAACCTCCGCCCGGAGCTGCCTTTCGCCCCAGGCTGCCAGCGCCACGGACCTCCTCGCGCTGCCCTTGGTCCCCGCCGTCGGCCCACCTCGGCACACCTCCGGCCCGGCCAGCTGCACGGTGAGAATCCTAGTATCTTCCTCCAGCTCGTGCTTCCCTACTTTCCTTCCTCCCTCCACGCCGGCGGCGCCGCACCATACCACCTACGCCCCCGGCCGCCGAGCCTCGCCGCCGGCCCATCTCGTCGCCGCCCCGACCACCGTGCCACCTCCCAGGGCTCCCTTCCCTCCCCCACAAACCGTTTTCCCTTGCTAATCGCCTGAGGAAGAGGTGGCGCTAGCGGCGGCGGTTTTCGGCCGGACGCGGGGGAGCGGGGAAAGGAGGAGGAGGAGGCGCAGGGAGGTGGGGGCGGAGGTAGGCAACGACGGCGGGGATGGGGCGCGCGGAGCGGGAGGAGGCGAGCGGCCTCGGAAGGAGGCGGGGAGGCCGGCGACGAAGCGGTGGGGGAAGAGGGAGGCGGACGGGGTGGCGCAGGAGGAGAGAAGGTGAGGGAGGGGAGGGAGAGGGGTATTTTGTGCTAAATCCCGAAGAAAAATGAGTTTTTCGGTGGTAATTTTCGGAACCCCGTTTTTTTAGTGGTATTTTTACGAAAGAGATGATCTTTCAGTGCTACTGAACAAATTTTCCCTTCTTTATTTTGCCTATAAATAAAGAGTTTCAGTAATTATATCTTATACTTGTGAAAGAAAAAACAATAAAAAAGTTTTCCTATCTCTCTGTATTCAATTTTTATATTTTCTTATATTATCTGTGGTTGATTCGTATCTCTTGCATAGGAGTAATCGTTCAAACTAGATTTGCTAGCGACGGTTCCTCAACACTTTATCAGCATAAATTGCTCTTGTGGATCAAAAGGTAATCGTCGAAGCATGACATTTGTAGATTTAATTGCTATCTAGATTGCGTTTATTTAGTACGATTTTGCATTCTATATTGATTTGGTTTTTACAGTGCAAATTCTCTCTAATTTTTGCGAGTTGACTTGGAGTCGCTGACACAATGCCGATCACATGATTGGAAAAAGAGAGATTGTTGATTGCATCGTGGAAAAGAAAAAAGCCTCTCGTGGAGCAGCCCCGCACGACGCTTCCCGCACGTGGCCGCACCGCGTGCGCGTCGAGGCCATTCCGCCTACATGCGGTCGCACCACCGTGCGTTGTTGCCCGCCTTCGCCGCCGAGCCACCGCGCCTCGCTGCCCGCAAGCGGCCGAGCCATCGCGCCTCGCCGTCTGCATGTGGCCGAGCCGTCGAATCGAAGCCGCGCAAGCGCTGACCCTTGTACGGGTCGCCACTGCGATGTGCACTGCCACCGGCTTGGAACTGTGCCGCCAATTCGGACGCTGCTCGGCCAATGATTGCACGTGCCCGCACTGCCCGTATGCGGTCTCGCTGTCGACTACCAGCACGTGGTCGTGTCGCCACTGCGCGCCTCACGCGCTACGTGCCACCGGCCCCACAAGGTCGCGCCGCGTGGAGCCGCGCGCCGCTGGCCCCGCACGACCGTCCTGCATCATGACAGGCGCCGTCAGCCCCACATGGCCGCTCACACGTGAGCCGAAGCCCTGCTGGAAGGAGCAGTGAGTAAGTAGAAGCACTAAAAGAATCAACTTATGATAAAATAGCTATAAACTATATGTACACGTGAGAATCCATAAATAGGACAACAACTAGTGTTGATATTTACTTTGCAAAAAAATTACCACAATCATATATCTTGATCCAGAGCCTGCATCGCTCATTGAATGTAAGAAAATATCAGATTGGGAAGATTAAAAAAGGCAATAGAAAATGAAGTACTATCTCTGAATAAAAGAGAGGTGTTTGGGTTTGTAAGCCGTATGCCTCCCCATGTGCACCCCGTAGGGCATAAGTGGGTATTTATTCAAAAGATGAATGAGAAAAATGAAGTTATAATATATAAAGTAAGGCTTGTTGTATAAGATTCCACTCAACGTCCAGGAGTTGATTATGAAAAAACATATTCCTCGGTCATGGATCGTATTACCTTTTGATATTTAATCTCAATGACAGTAAACCTAAACTTAGAAATAAAGTTAATGGATGTGGTAACTGCATATTTTTATGGAAACATGGATTCAGACATTTATATGAAAGTGCCTGAAGGCATCCCTATCCCAAACCAAGACAAAGCAAATAGAAACATGTACAGTGTAAAGCTCAAAAAATCACTATATAGACTTAAGCAATCAAGCAGGATGTGATATAATCGCTTAAGCGACTTTCTATATAAGAAATGCTACACGGACAATGAGGATTGTCCCTGTGTATTTATACGACAATCCCGGAATGGATTTTGTATAATCTCAGTATATGTAGATGATCTGAATATCATCAGAACCTTAGAAGATATAAAGGAGGCGAGTTTTTTCCTGGAGCCAGAATTCAAAATGAAGAATTAGGGTAAAACCAAATATTGCTTAGACTTGTAGTTCAAGCAAGTTCCGGAAGGAATATTAGTACATCAATTCACATACACTCAAAAAGTGTTAGAAAGATTTGGCTTTGAAAATGCATACCCTTCGAAAGTACCAATGGTAAGGCAATCTTTACAGCAAGATAAGGATCCGTACCGACCTAGAGAAGAGGGGAGGGAGTCCTAAAACCGGAATTCCAGTACTTAAGTGCAGTAGGAGCACTTATATATTTAACAAACTGCACTAGATCGGACATCATGTTTGCCATAAACCTATTAGCAAAATATAATGCAGAACCTACCAAAAAGCATTGGTAGGGAATAAAGGACATCTTCTGATATATTCAAGGAAGCAAATAACTTGGACTGTTCTACGGAAAGAATCAAGATTTGAATATGACTGGCTATGCAGATGCTAGGTACTTGTCAAACCCGCATACAGCTAGTTCACAAAGGATATCTATTCCTATGCGGTGGAATTGTAATTTCATGGAAATTGTCTAAGCAAAGTCTTGTATCGATTTTGACGAACCACTTAGAAATCATAGCATTGTGTGAAACCGCTGGAGAATGTGATTGGCTTCGACAAATGGTTCGTCACATCTAGCAGTCATGTGGATTGAACATCATATAAGCTTTCACAATTGTCTATGAAGATAATGCAGTTTGTGTTGTACAAGTGCAAATGATTTACGTGAAGAATAATCTCATAAAGCTTATCAACTCCAAATTTTTCTATGCTCATGAATTATAGAAGATAGACAAAATTAAGATATTGTATACTAAATTATGTAAAAATCTTACTGATTTGTTCACTAAGTCACTTCTAGCATCTAACTTTAAAAGGTGTATACGTGGAATTGGAATGATGAGACTTAGAGGAGTGCATTACTCCAAGGGAGATTCTTCTCAAGCTCACTATCAAAATTTGATCATAAAGATCGAGTAGCCAAAGAATAAATCCCGCAAATTAAATGAAATTAGGTGGATTGTACTCTTTTTCCCTTGACGAGTTTTCTGGAAGTTTCTCGGTCAAGGTTTTTAATGAGGCAATTTGTGCAACACAACATAATATGTATCATGTACTCTTTCTCCAAATTTTTCCCACTATGTTTTTATATAGTTTTGATAAGGCATGAACATGTCGGATGAATGCCCAAGGGGGAGTGTTGAGAAACCTAGGGCTATGTTTGCAAGGTTGGCCCATGGTGGGCACCTCTCCACCTAGTCTATAAATAGGGTGTCCCAATGATTATATTTTGTACTTGTGAAAGTGAAAGCAATAAAGAAAAGAAGTTACCCTATCTATCTGTGTTCAATTCTTGTATTTTTCTTATATTATCTATATTTGATCCATCTCTCTTGTATTTTCTTGCATTATCTATGTTTGATCCATCTTTCTCGCATAGAAGGAACTACTCGGACTGGACTCGCCACCGACGGTTCCTCAACATTGTTAATCATTGAGCCCAAACTAGTTCGAGTTTGAACCCAACATTGACTTACTTTTTTTATAGAAGAACCCAACACTAACTTACTAAGCTTTAACTGGTCCGTGGCCCAGTCCAAAACCTATCCTAGAATAGAAAAAATAAGTCATGCTTGTAAGTCGTAAAAAAATAAGTCGTGCTCGTAAGTCGTAATTTGCAACGTGTACTTTAACAAAAGGCTACTTCTTCAATCTCATAGGAATTATGTCCCGCTCTAAAAGGTTTCAACTTCTTTTTTTTTTGTCTTTCCACTTATTTAAACCAAAAGCTAATTAGAACATATCAGCTTCTAATTTCAGCTAAATTTAGCTTTGTTTTTACTTTTTGGCTTTTTTTGCTTTTTTCTTGTTATTCCTTTATATTGTCCATAATAGTATAACGTTTTTTTTCAATTTTTCTTAATTGTTTTTCAATTTTTTCGTTAGAAAAGCTTTTCCTATTATTCCTTCGCATTATCTGTGACGGTATAACAGTTTTTTCAATTGTTTCTTAATTTTTTTTCTTAGAAAAGCTTACAACCGTTATAGTGTAATTTTAGCTAAAAGCTAAAAACATAGTTGTAAACTTAAACCAAAAACTAATTAGATCACCGCCTTAAAACAGAAAAAAGTCAGTGTGGTTGCGGTGATGTTTCCGGGAGGTGGTTATGCTTGCAGTTCGCCAGTACGGGCGGCACGGCGTACGGCCCTCGCAGCACACCGTCGGCGACGACCTCGTAGGCGTGGTCCGTTAGGTGGAACCCGTCCCACGACACCGCCCTGCGCGGGTCACGGCACGTCGTCGCCGCCTCCGCGCCGCAGCCCACCGTCAGGTTGGCGTTGTACGGGCCGCCGCCGCCGCAGCACGACACCAGCGGCTCGCCGTCGAACCCTGCCAAAACCAAGAAAAAATATGCCCATTTCAGTACTCTTATCAAGTTTCAAGGAGAATAATGAATGAATGTATGAGCAACGAATGTACAAGAAATCCACCATGTTTGTGCGGGTTGGCGGAGAGGTTCATGGCGGCGGCGTAGTAGTCGGCGTAGACGACGGTGACATCGGGATACCGCCGGCCGAGCCCGGCTAACTCCGCCCTGAGCGCGCCGTTGTGCAGCTCGGTGAAGTCGTTGAGCCACTTGAGGCAGCCAATGGAGTCGTACTGGGCCATGTCGTTGGTTCGGAACTTGGTCAGGTACCCTGGGTTGCACCCCAATGGCAAGTTCCCGGGCACTACCAGTGTCCTGGCACCGAGCTTGATCAGTTCCTGCAAATGGTGCGCGTAAGCGGACATGATTGATCAATTTATCATCAAAATGGTGGATGGATAATTGGATATACTGGTGTGTGATTTTGTAGGAATTAGGACCGTACTATGAGGGAAGCACTGATGCCGGCGACGACGTCGGGGACGTAGGTCCTGACCTCTTCGACCGGCCTGCCCTGGAACAAGGCCTGGTTGTAGTCGTTTCCGCCGATCTCTCCCACGAGGAACAGCGATCTCGCCATTACATCTCTCCGTCCTGAAATCGCAGTTGCAGACAAGTCAAGAATTCAGGTTGAGCAGTAGACGCAGGTGTATGTTGTTCAGAATTCAGACATGTGAAAAGAAGCATCGGGTGCGGACTAGCGCAGTTTGGATGAACCTAATTGGATAAATAACTATGAGAAATTTGATAAATTTTTTCTCCAAATTCTACGTTGTTGCGAAAGATTCATCAGGTGCTTCTTGCCGTGAATGAGGCGAGCGTTCTCACCTTGTTCTGAAGAGCTATTGAGCATGTGGAGCACTTTCCCGAGCCATTTCACCTGCCATCGCAGGGAGTACGGTGTGAAACGGACGTCGAGGTTCCTCCTCCTGAAGTAGTCATGGCCGAGCGCCGTCGCTCCGCCGACGGCGAAGTTGGCGCCGTGCGCGAAATCCTCACTCGAGTTGCCGGCGAGGTAGGGCGTCAGGAACGGTATCCCCAACGCTTCAGCTGCACAACAGCAGCATGAACATGAGTGCATTGCGCATAATTTGCGAGGCATGCATGGCCACTCGCTCACATGAGTATCACAGGCTCACAGCATGAACACGATCGAAGCTGCCATATGTAGTTGATGGCCGGCTACGCAAACATGGCGTACGTGCGTACCGATGTAGTCGATGATTATCCTGCCGTCGCAGAAGCGGCCGGTGGGGCGACGGAAGAAGGTCTCCCCGTACGGCAGCCTCGCGACGGCGCCCGGCGCTCGCGCGTAGTGCAGCCAGTTGCCGTTGTCGGTGAGGGAGTCGCCGAAGCTGAACAGCCTCGCGTAGCAGCCGTCGTGGCTCGGCCGCGGCACCGCGTTGCCGAGGATCGCGCAGGCGACAACAAGATGCAGCACGAGGATGCGAGAAGCCGCCATGAATATGGTCTTGACCAAGAATGCCGAGGAGCTGACATGATTGGTCTCTCTGGCTCCTATCCATTTATAACCGGAGACTCGGATACCGATCGAATTCCGGCTGATGCATAACGCGTCACCGCATTCATGGATCCCACTCGTCTGCAGGTATAATTGCTATTTGCAAATGCTTGCACATTCCATGGAACGCGTGCAGTTGAGCCCTAGTTTGGTTCATGAACGCCGCGTGGTTCAGGCCTTCAGGGTCAGGTTGAAGTTGAACTGAAAAATATGTCATGAAAACTAGCACGACCCGGCTGACGCTAAAAATTCCATCCTTGGTGGAGTTAGAGCGTATTAATTCCTCCGTTGTTTTTTTACTTACTTCCTAGAATCCGTATCATCAAACTTTATGCCATTAATAGGTTTAAAACAATCTAGATTAGCTATACTAAAGTCATATTATTAGATTTATCGTTAAAAATACTTTCATAATATTATAATTTTATTAGTATATTTTAATGTAAAGTTATAAAAAATGTAGCGGTCAAAGTCGCGTCGTAAAGACCATAAAAAATAAAAAACGTAAGTAAACAAAATTGGAGGGAGTGCTATACTTCATTCATTCATCAAATCAAAGTAAGCATGTGTGCTCGAATATGATTAACTAGAAAAACACGCCGCGCGTTGCAGTCGGAATTTGTAGGAACCAATTTGTTAGTTGCATGGTGATCATTTGGGCATTTTTTTTGGCTTATGGCTGAAAAGCACTGTAGCTGGCTAAAAAAACATTGTATCTGACAGAGGTTTATTTAGCATAATTAAATTAAAAAAATTAAAAAAATATATAAAAAATATGTTAGCCCATTACGTATAATACAAACACATAGGGAAAAAAGAACCGGCAAAAAAGCTCAACAAAAAGCCAAAAGTTCAGAAAAAGACAAAATTTATGAATAGTGAAAAATAAGCTGGAAGTCAGAAGCTGAAGCCATTTTGATCACAGCTGTAATGTTTCAACAAATCAAGATGAGACATGGTAGAGCCTAGAATAATTAGAAAATAATGCAAATGAGGGAACATATATGACATTCAAACTAATAGGATGCCCGTGCATTACAATGAAATTTCAAAATGATGATGATACATATAATCAAACATGGTCCTAAACGGTTTAATAAATATCAATTTTCTTTCACACACATATCAAGCAAAATATTTTTCTACAAGCTAGTAAATAAATCAAATCGTAAAGAAAAGCTTTATGTTCCTTTAGACAAACAAAGGTTTTATGTTGAGTATAGTCCAACAGGAACACGGATAATACATCTTTCGGTAGTATATAAGATATTTACAATGTAAGAATATCTTTATAGACAACATTCTTGGTAAATGTCCCAGCATAATTGAAGCTCTTGTAGTTTCCTGGTGCACCAAGTACTTTTAGATTGCTCCCAGTAGCAGCTCACGAGAGTGCGATGTAGAGTTGCCCATGGGAGAAAGTCGAATCAGGGAGGTAACATCCACATTTGGGATAGCTTGCCCCTGTGCCTTATCAATGATCATACCAACGTGTTATCAAAAAAATCCTTAAAATCTTCTGTCAAGTATATTTAGTTACTGCCCATTCACAGAATAAATTACAAAGTCACACGTATTCAAATTTTGCAAAGAAGGTGCAAAAAGGATCATCCACATGCTGACTTTTACTTTTGGTTATTGTTTGGAATAATTTATTATTAACTATCAGGTAAAGGAATATATGTATTTATTGGGAGGAAAATTAACTTCAAACTTCTAGCATAGTGACACTCCTAAAACTAAATAAGTATTAACAGTGCAAACAATTGGAAATGAGTTTTCAAACAAATTAATCTTCATCCTTATTTAGTTGCCCAGATTTAGCAATTCTCATAACCTCATATCACACATGCATAAGCCAGTCCACTACAACGGACATGAGAAAGACCAAAACCTTCATAGCAAATCGAACCAAATTTAGTTGCTGCCATCGTAGGGAGGACGGAGGCGCGAGGGAGAAAGACAACGGCGACGGGAGTTGTGGTCACCGACACCGACTGTCGGCAAGGAGGCAATCAGATTGGCCAATCCCTAACCCTAGACTCGCGAAAGAGGAGAGGAGTGGAGGCGTTATGGCTGAATTGGGGAGGAGGAATGAGGAAAAATTGAAGAGGGAAGTGGAGGTGAGGGGTGGTTTGATTGTGAAAGAGAGGGAGGGGGAAGGACGTGAGATGCTTGGTATAGTTCCTATCTTGTGGCTAGATTAGACGGTTGTGGAGAGGTGACGGGAGAATAGACGTACGACCGTCAACTCCTATTTTAAGTAGTAGAGATGTTGATATCCTGCGTGTTGCGGTGGGAATTTGTAGGGATTAATTTGTTAGTAGTAATGTTTGAACAAATCAAAGTGAAAATATAGTAGAGTTTAAAAGAGTTAGAAAATAATGCAAATGAAAGAATATCTATGACATTTAATTTCCATCCAAAACTTGTGAACAATACTGGTGTTGTGGCTGCATGAGACATGAGAAAAATAGTATTGATCGTAGTTGTGGGGATTACTCTCTTAATATATATAGATTATGATGGCGATCAGTTGGTCAAACTTTATGCTTTCAGAAAAGAACTTTATGCTTTCAGAAAAGAACGGGATTGGCGCTGTAGGAAAGCACGGACAGAGTTTGGAAACAAACAAAACACAACTTGATAGTGCACCTGTCAAGGTGACAACTGTAGGAAGCTGAACTGGGCAAGGACTGAGGTTCAGTCATCAGTGGGCCAAGAGTTAAACAAAGGAAGGTTCATGCATGGCTTGCTGGCAAGTTTCTTCAGTTACCTATGGTAACACAAGATGGCACAGTCACCATCTGCAAGGAAACCCTTGCCTATGATCGCAAGAGTTTCATGCTGCAAGCACCTACTTTGTGCCCTTCACAGAAGGATGATGCATCCGTTTCCAGCTGTGGTATCCATATATTCTAGGTGTGCGTGTTCAGAACCGGAACTAACTCCTCTTAACTGCAGGGGAAGTATCCAAGGAACTACTACACAGCCATTTTGACGCTCTAGCCATTTTGATCCTGTACGCGGCCTCGCGCGGTCATGTGCAGGCCGTCCCACGACACGTACCTGGACGGCTCCAGGCACTGCAACGCGCCTTGCTCCGTGCAGTGGACGGTGAAGTCGGTGTTGTACCGCCCGAATTTTTTGTATTTTAGCCTTTTTTTGAAAAATATTCACATTTAGACCCCTGGTAGTTTTAATTCCGTTTTTGGACCCAGAGCTCGGCGCCGTGGGTCACGGCGCCGAGATAACACGTCTCGGCGCCGTGGACCACGGCGCCGAGGTGCGAGCCCCGCGCCAGCGTAGCGGCCGTCGTGGCGCCGACGTGGCAGGCAGCTCGGCGCCGTGACTCGTGGCGCCGACCTCGGCGCCGTGACTCGTGGCGCCGAGCATGTGGCTTCTGAAACAGCACCGAGCACGCGGGCTTCGTTCATTCGCATCCTCCTCCCTCTGTCCCCGCCGCTGTTTAGGGTTTGCACCGATCAGCCTTTTTTTCGCAAAATGAATTATTAGTTGTATTTTTCATTTGGATTATTTAATGATAGTAATATTATGTAATATAGTTAGTTATTTATTTATAGAGAGCAAAAAATACGACGTATGTTTTGAAAATTCGTTATGTATTGCAGATGATACATGTAGGAAAATTCGTGTAGATTTTTTTAAAAACATTATGGTACGTTGGTAATGGTTTTTGAAAAATAAAATTATGCAGGCCGTGACGAACGAGTTTTGTGTGAAGTTCTGCGGGCCGTGAGATGCTGCGGGCAAGACAGAGGGGAGGCGACATGTGGCATACAAGCAACTCTCCTCTTCCTTTTGTTCAGTTGTTACTACACACTTGGGGAAATAATTACTGGGATGATTCTGGGTCAATCCCATCCCCTCTGTTTGTGGATTGATGAACGAGTTATGTGTGAAGTAACGATTAGTGTATTTGTGATTTTTGTACAATGCTGACCGTGAAAAATATGTTGAATTGGCAATAACATTTTTTGATCATGTTATGTTGTTGTATTGGAAGGATTTTTTTGAATTATTTTGTATGACAACTGTGATAGGAACAATTGGACGAAAGGAGGGGAAGTGATAATAAGACACGTGGGAATCATTGCATGCGAAAAGCCCAGATAATAAGCTTATGAAGTTGGGACGAACATGGCGCGTACAATTTTATTACATGCTAGCATGATATCCGACTAATCTACCCAACTGCTCGTACGACCTCTCGTGTGGACCGAGTCTATTACATCTTGTCTACTGGGTGTAGCGTGGTTGTTTCCCCTTTCTGTCGCGCCCTGAAGATGGCTCCGCTGCATCCTTCTTCCTGTCACTCTTGGTCTTGAGAGTCGCCTCACGAGCTTGAAGCTCTTCCTCCTGACGCTTGATGGCTGCTTCACGCAGACTTAACTTCTCCTTCCTCCTTTGCAGCTCATCCTCCTTGCCCTGCAGACGGATTTGGTCCACCCTCACGCGGCGCTCTTGCTCAAGCCGCATCTGTCGTTCCACCTCGCGAGCCTGAGTCATCTTGACACAGTATTGTCCTTTGTTTTCCACCTCCACTGCCCGGTTATTTGGCCATGCCGGCGGCACTCGATCCACCCATTCCATGAACCCGCAAGCCTATGTGTTGCATGGTAGATGTCATGGATCAAGTTGAAAAACGATAACGGAAAAGAAATGGTTTAGCTATGTTGTTAATGTTTTATGCTATGTTGTTTTGTTCGTTGGTGTGTTGGTTGGTTGGTTGTATGCCGTCGTAATAAAAAAACTTAGAGCAACCCTTTTATACTGCAAACCATCTGTGAACATCAAACCATCAAGCACTTGAAAAACCTCACAAAAATTACAAAAGCACAATGAATATAACATAAACACATATATACAACAACTAGCTCATTACAAACACATCTCAGTCCAACCACTTACCAAGTGCCTCCTAGCTCATTACAAAATATATACAACGACTTTTAAGCCCAACCACAAGCATACACGGCCGTATCACTGCCTCCTAGCCTTACCCTTACCCTTACCAAGGGCGTCGGTGCCTGGAGTGTAACGGCTAGGCTCGCGGCGGCGTCTGCGTCGTACGGGCTGTGTAGGCTGAGTCGAAGGAGCGTCTACGAGCTGAGACGGGCCTATCTCATCGTAAGTCTGCTCCACCTCGTCGTCGTCCTCGTCCTCACCGCCCTGGGACGGGAAAGTGTCGCTCCTCGTGGGGGACGAGCTCTGTCCCGTGTACGACCCTCGCCGCGTCGGGTCTGCAAGTCGTGTCGAAGGCACGTCTACGTCCCTCGCCGCGCCTGTGCTGCAACCACAACGAGCAGCCGCACGACGTAGCCGACATGCGAGCCTCTGCATTCCAACATTTTGTTAACCAACAAGACACGAAGATATTATGTACTAATTTTGTGAGTGGCTTTGTCGAAGCTTACCTCCAGGAAGGTACGCATCCTGACGTCGTCGCCGACTGTCCTGGACATACGCTCTATGTCCTGTACGGACTGCCTCAGGGTTTTGCCCTGCAAACAAACAAAAGAATGGATAATTTGCTACATGTCAGGGGTATTTAGGTCTATTGAAAAATAAGCAATGAGATTGAACATTACCACACGGTCCAGGACTGGTGCTATCTCCACCTGCGTCCCAAGGCGAGTCGACTGGTCGTAGGGCGTGTCATCGTCGTCGGAGGACGCAATGTCGGCGTAGTCATCTTGAGTCCATTGGCCCTTAAGCTTGGACCGCGTCGCACGCTGGTACCAAACTTGGTACCGCCGGAACTGCTCGTTGCTGTGCGGCTCGTTGTTGTCGTCCACGTGGTCCTGGGAGTGTCCCCACTCCTCAACGTACACGTGGTGGTGCTGCTCGAAGTCTGTGACCTTCTTCTGTCGCTGACGATCAAATCTGCATGACGTAAACCAAAAGTTAACATTAGTAGAAACACCGTGAAATTGGAATCCAAGGTTAGAATTGAAATTGCATGGCACTTACTTGTGCAAGGCCACAGACGTGGAGATCGGCGCTACTGGCCACAACTGCCTCATACCAAACTGGCGTGCAACTCGATGTGGCAGGTGATACTCAACAGCATAGAAACAGATAAGGGGGCACCTCATCCTGTAGAGGGCCTCGTCTATGCTGCACAGTGCGCTGAACTGAATGTCCACCACCTCTTCCTCGGCATACGGCTCCCACTTAACCTGCATAGCAACAATTTACTTGTAAGGTACAGGACTAACAAATAAAATCACGATACCACATGTAATTAACTTACACTGGAGGCCGTGAGCGCATCTAGCTCGTTTATGTACTCTACGTACGCCCGCTTCTTCCTGGCGTACGGAACTGAGACCTGGTCCCAAAGATATGCAACTGTCGGACGTCGACGAACTGAAACCTCTGGGAACCATGGACGACCAGGCAAAACCGTAGGACGACCAACCGGTAGACGACACCACATCCACAGCTGGAGGAGGTACAGGCAACCACCTAATGTCGAGTTCGCCGAACTCCGACGACACGCCTCGCAGAGGTGGCGGTAAAGGAACGCCAACACCCCGGAAGCCCAGCTGTACTGCCCCGCCGTGTCCCAGTCCGTGAGGCAGTGGATGTACATCCACGAAGCGCTGTCTCCCGTTCCGTCGGGGAAGAGATCGTCCGCACCCTCAGGACACGCTGCAAAAGTCTGCCGGAGCCAGCTGATAGGAACACCAGAACTGCGATGGCCTGCCTCAGGAGGAAGCTCTCTCCCGAGGAAGGCCTCTACTCGGGCTCTCCAACCTGCAGGCACGCACGGCCCGATAACCGGACGGCCGTGAATGGCGACACCAAGTATCTTCTGAGTGTCCTGGAGCGTAATAGTCATCTCCCCGAAAGGGAGGTGGAAGCTGTGAGTCTCCGGTCTCCACCTACATGATACAAAAAAGAGGACTACATATCAGAGAATTTGAGGCGCAAATAGCCGATAAACAATGAACATGCAAGTTGCAATGGTTCATCACTTAACCTGTCAACCAGTGCAGTGATGGCCGGGGGGTTGAAGGTGGGCAACCCACGGCGAACCTGGTAAGAGATGGCGTCTAGGCCAGCCCTCTCCAGGAAGGGAGTGTACCGCTCGTCGTACTGCATGTCCAGGAACCCGTCATGGGTTCGAGGACGAAGGATGGGCAGCTCCTGTATAGAATACACCAATTTTTTTAGTTAATGCATCAATATAAACTCAAATTGTACAGGAAGTGATGAAGGCAATACCCTCCCCTCCGCGGTGAGCCGTCCTCTGTGGCTCTCCTCGTAGTACGGGTCTAGCAGGTGGAATTGCGCCATCCTAAAAAAAATTTGAATTTGTCAGTCCAACATACAAGTAAACAAAATATTGAACATGCATACAATATGGAAAGAATAAGAAATTAAACAAGAAACATAGCAAATTACATATGAAAAAACAACTACACGAACTATGAAACATAACGAATAACAAGCACTCGCACCTGACTAAGTGGCCAATGGCATGTGCGTGAATTGTGGCCAAGTCTACCACATCTGCTACATTGGTTCTGCTCGGGGTTAGTAAGAAAGGGGGTTGATCTCCCTCGTCTCGTTCTTCCTGGAAGCTGATCCATAACCATCTTGTGTCTCGTCTTTTTCCTGGTTCCACGTTTGTTCCAACGGCTACCCGGATCCGCAATGTATTTGGGCCCGGTGTACGGTGGCCACTCTCCCTCATCCCGGTAAGGCTCGAAACGGGGAGACCACGTAAGCACAAGGTTGTCAACACTGAACTCCCGAGGTATCTTGCTCTCGTAGTCAAAGTTGCGATGCCTCGCTGCTGCCACATAATGAGAACATGGAAAGTGGTACTGCCTCGGTTTACCACATGTGCATGAGAAATCAATAAGGACAACTTTATGCCTCCTCGTCGGCCGGAGCTCTCCATCGGTCGTTGTACCACCCCTTTCTACAACCTCATAAGTGCCCGTGGCGTTGTCAAAACAATGTACCTCATGTGCCTCAGCCCTAGCCTTTGCCTTTTCAAGGTGGCGCTTCGGTTTTGGCGCCCATCTCACTTGTTTACTTTGTAGCGCCATTGCATGTGCGTGTCTTTCGTTGAACCAGGCAACAAGCTTGTAAAAGGTGAAGGATACGATAGCATTGACGGGCATACCACGTATACCCCTAAGCAAACTATTGAAGGATTCGGCCATGTTGCTTGTCTGAAACTCGTACCTCCAGCCACCGTCGTCATGAGCCCTTGTCCATTTGTCGACATCTCTCATCAATCCCGTCAACCACTGTCTACCTTCTGCGTTTGTTGCAGTATTAAGCTGCTCCAACTTCTCCTGGAAGATCTTCACCTCAAGCATTCGAGCGACCTCCTCGAACAGAGGAAAGTTATCCTTCGCACCATCCTTACGGAGTAGATTCTCGGCAAGATGCCTAGTGCACCAACGGTGGTGCAAAGCTGCATACCCCGGTATCTGCTCCTGTACGGCAGAAAGTATGCCCTGGTGCCTATCAGAAATGACACCAACCTCCCTACCAGGGCCGACCACGTGCCTCCGAACGAGCCGCAAGAACCATCCCCAGCTGTCTTTGTTCTCCCTCTCAACCAAAGCAAACGCCAAAGGAACCAACGCGTTGTCTGCGTCACAGGAAATGGCTATCAGAAGTGTGCCCTGGTACTTGCCAAGAAGAAACGTACCGTCAATAGCGAAGACGGGACGACAATGCCGAAAGGCCTCGATGGACTGAGCAAAGCACCAGAAAGCACGGAAGAATATCTGCATCCCATCTTGAGTCCATTCGTTTGGTTTCGGGACGTACTCATAATGCATGCCTGGATTAACCGCTTTGATTGCATTGAAGAGTGCTGGCAACTGCAAGTACCCATCTTCCCAGTCCCCATATATCATCTTCCAGATGCGTTGCTTTGCCCTCCATGCTTTTCCATACCTTATCTCGTATCCAAATTTCTCCTTAACAATCCCAGCAAGTGTCTTCACCTTCATATTGGGTTCTCCCTTTACTATGTGACACAGTGACTTGGCAATAATGGTAGAGGTCAACTGCCGATGCTTCTGTTTGAGCTCTGCTTCGGCACAAGTGTGTGGGCCAACGATTTTTGTGATCTTGAACTTTCCCGTGACCTTCTGTTTGCTAGCACAAACCCTCCATTCACATGTCTCCTTCTCGCACACAACTGTGTACCTCCGCTCCACATAAGAATGTCTCACCTTGAATGGCCTTTTACGGATCACTGAATACTCCTGCAGCCACCTTTTCAATGCAGACAAGTCCTCAAACACCATGCCCTTCTCAATTGTCATGCTTGACCCGGCCTCAGGAGCGTCTAGCAACTCGTCATCCCTTCCTTCTGCATAAGCCCCATGAGAATGCCTAAGATCGCTGAATTCATGAACTGATGGATCCCGGCCAGGGCAATAACGCCTGATCAGCTCAATATCACTTTCGGTCAGCTCTCCAAAAGGGCGGTCATCATCAGAATCAACGGCCCTTGCGATCTCGTAAGGCTCCAGATCATCCACAATTTGAATCATCTCACTGTTGGAGTCCCTGCAGACTTCTTCAACGTTGCCAGATGGAGCAACGGGAGGAACAACCACATTACCAAGAATGTTTCCTGCATCATAAGCACAACAACGATGGGATTGAGACAAAACAAAGGAATGACGGGAAAAGGCTAAAGTGTTGCTCGACACTTACTGGGCTGATTCTGGGTCAATCCCATCTCCTGAGGGGCCGCCACGACATCATCAGTCCGACATTCAACTCGAACTGGTTGAGAAATCTGAACCTCGTTCGGGGAAGATAGAGCATCGGGCACCTCAGGCACTTCTTCCACATCCACCGCAAGATCCGGTAACGGAGGGTCAAAGGGTGCCTGATCACCTAGTTCTGGTGAATAACCGTGAGGGGTGGGATCAATGGACACCTTCCGCACAACAACGTCCAAACATTTTAACTCATTCCTCATAACCAATTTGACATATTGGTCCCACTCATCCTCTGAACCAATTAAGATCAACCGCCTGAGAACTAGGTCTTTCGAACCGAAGTGAAGTAACCCCTCAACTGTGATGCTCTCCTCGTTTGCATGACAATGTAGCTTCTCCCGAGCCCTAGCAACCAACTCACTAAACGACGGCCGATCACCGAATATCAGAGGCACCCTTTGCATTTCAACAAATTGAACATTTCCATAATCATCACTTGTCACACTGCCTCCATGATATAGGGTCACTAGGTTGTCCATCTAGTTCATACAGAAAACCAAACTTAATACCTTTAATCGAAATTGGATACTAGATAGTAACTAATAAGTATCTAGTCACTAACTAAATGCTACCTAACTTCAAGCCAACAAGTTAATGTCAACATTGTAAAAAGAAAATTACCAACAAGCTAACTTCAACATGATAAAAATTCAATTAGTATGATGGTATAGTATCTGACATTGCATCCAGAGCAAGTAGGAATTATATTGTTTCCTTCAAAATTCCTGCATTCCAAACATGCCAGGTTTTCTATTGCGGTATCGCCTTAGGATATTATTACCATACTCACAGTCTCCCACCCTCGTCCTACAGGCCCATCCTACAGGCCATAGCATCGTTTCCTCTGTCCCATTTCAACGACCAATCACACTATCTAACCATGAACACATAGCACACACAAGCAAGGGCATCAAGCAAAACCTAATGCAAGCCCATCATAATCCAAATCAAGGCTGCAAAGATCACATTTCCCATAATTGTAAACCTCCTCATCATCAACACATATCATACACAATGCTACTCCTACGTAAGAAGTAAGCATCTACTTCATATATCAACACATATCAAACACATATCATACACATATCATACCTGCCAGGGGCGGCGGCGGGGAGGCGGGCGGCCGGGGACGCAGGCGACCGGGGACGCGCGCGGCACCAGGGGGCGGCGGCGGGGAGCCGGGGCGGCCGGGGACGCGGGTCACGGCGCCGAGCTCCGGGTCCAAAAACGGAATTAAAACTACCAGGGGTCTAAATGTGAATATTTTTCAAAAAAAGGGCTAAAATAGAAAAAATTCGGTTGTACCGCCGCCCCCGCTGCACGCGTCTAGGACCGTGTCCTTGTCGAACCCGCTCCGCGCTGGGGAGGCGATGACGCTGAGGACCTCGTCGTGGTAGTTGATGGAGGTGACGGAGACGCCAGGTGTGCGCGGCACAGCTCATCGAGCTTTGCCCTGAGGAGGGTGGTGTGGAGGACGGTGATGTTGGAAATAATCAAGCCTTTCCGGAAGACTGAGATGTAGCGCCGGAAGAACTGGACATCATGGCATCGTGGGGTGTCCGTGAGAAGTGGCGATGCGTCAAGTGCGCATGGAATCCAGAATAATATCTGTGAGAAGCGGTGCGCATGGAGTCCGTGAGAAGCGGTGTGCTGCATGTTGAATGGATCAGAGTTGTAGGAGTAAAAATAGGATCGTGGGAAGGTAGCTAGTATCTTTAAATATCTGTTTTAAGTCTTGTACCCAGTGAGAGATACGGAATAACAAAGAAAGAGTAGAGGAGAAAAGCTGCGGTTGTGCAGCACCAACTACTCTGTCATTTTGTTTCTCTCCCGTGCGTGTGTTCGTTGCCCATCTGATTTCCAACATTTGGTATCAGAGCGAGGTTGAGTTCTTGAGCGGTGTATGCCCAAGTACTTGCGGCTTGAGAAGATGTCGATTATTGAGGCGGTGCCGGCAGCAAGCAAGGAGGGAGGAATGTCTCTCCAGTACCCGGTGCTGAACAAGACGAACTACACAGCTTGGGCAATGAGGATGAAATTCCTCATGAAGGCGCAAGGCGTGTGGGAAGCAATTGAGCCCACAAGGAATGCTGCTGTTGATGAGAAGAAAGAAGAGAAGGCCATGGCTATCATCTCCCAGGCGTTGAGCGATGTGACACTCATGCAGGTTGCAGCCAAGAACACTGCCTTGGAGGTGTGGACAGCTCTCCGCACCATGCACATAGGGGCTGATCGAGTCAAGGAAGTGAAGATCCAGACGCTACACTGGGAGTTTGAAAATCTCAGCATGGGCAATGCGGAATCAGTGGACGATTTCGCAACGAAGGTAACATTGCTTGTTGGCCAGATGCAGGCACTTGGAGAGAAGATAGAAGAGAAGAATGTCGTCAAGAGGTTTCTGCGAGCCGTCTCCGACAAGTTCATCCATATTGCGACGACGATCGAGTATTTTGGCGACGTCAACAACATAGCTCTTGAGGAGGTCGTTGGCTCCCTCAAAGCGTATGAGGAGCACACCCAGCACCGTCATCGCAGCAACGGGGATGAAGAGCATCTCCTTCTCACGAAAGCCCAGTGGGAAGCTCAATCATCAAGACAAGGCGGTGGTCGCGATTCCAAGACGAAGCGCGACAAGAGCCACATCAAGTGTTTCAACTGCAGTGACTACGGGCACTATGCATCCGAGTGCCGCAAGCCAAAGCGTGACCGTGGGGATTAGGTGAACCTCATGTGTGCACAGGAAGATGAACCAGCTTTACTTTAGTTGAGTCTAGAGTAGAACGAATGTTAGCAAATAATTGAGTCTAGACTTAGTTTTTTTATTTGCATGTGTGTATGGTGCAACAGGTGGTGTGCCTGAGATTGTACCAAGTAGTATCACACGGAGTTATTCTAGGTGCAGGAGAACCGGAGAGTCCGGAGTAGCGGGGAGCCACTTGAACTTGCGGATTGATCCTAGATAATAGGTGCAGAAAATAATTACCGATGGCAAGTAGCCAGGATGGCCGGGTCATCAGTCATGAGTTACATGTAATAGGAGTGAAAGATTTGGCATAGCAAAGTCTTGATTAGGGGAAGATTGTTGGAAATAATCAAGCCTTTCCGGAAGACTGAGATGTAGCGCCGGAAGAACTGGACATCATGGCATCGTGGGGTGTCCGTGAGAAGTGGCGATGCGTCAAGTGCGCATGGAATCCAGAATAATATCTGTGAGAAGCGGTGCGCATGGAGTCCGTGAGAAGCGGTGTGCTGCATGTTGAATGGATCAGAGTTGTAGGAGTAAAAATAGGATCGTGGGAAGGTAGCTAGTATCTTTAAATATCTGTTTTAAGTCTTGTACCCAGTGAGAGATACGGAATAACAAAGAAAGAGTAGAGGAGAAAAGTTGCGGTTGTGCAGCACCAACTACTGTCATTTTGTTTCTCTCCCGTGCGTGTGTTCATTGCCCATCTGATTTCCAACAGGTGAGGTCGTTGAGCCACCGGAGGCACACCGTGGTGGCGACGTAGTTGCCGGTGTCACCGCCACGGAATAGGAAGAGGTACCGGGGCAGGCACCACAGCGGGAACGCCGAGCTCGATCAATGCCTCCACGGACAGCGCGATGGACCTGACGACCCGGGGCACAAGCGGCCTGACCCAGCCGACCGTCCTGTTCGGGAAGAAGGGGTGGTGGTAGTCGTTGGGGGAACAGCGAGCTGGCCAAGATCTCCTTTCGCTCTGCACATGCAAGCAGTGATCGACAAGATATGCGAACGAGCAATTGTTAAACTGGAGGAGTTTGGGTTTTGATTTAGTAAAATCACAATTTTTTGATATCTAAGACCTGACGCGGTAGTCAAATTGACCACCGGTTAGACCGGCCGGCACTAGATGTCTAACTGGCAGCCATCAGCGGTTTGACCGGCTGTAGCTGGCGGTCTAACCGGCCAGGTAGTGTTGCTTTGTTTGAAATTTAGATTTTTGAAAAATTTACTCGTTGTGTGTTTTGGTTTGATTTATTATACATTCTTGTATGCACATATTTAGGGAGAGATCATTCTATATTTTGTGGTTTTATTAAGTATTGATCCATATTTCCCTTTTAACACATATTAAGGATCCCACTTTGAAACGTATTTGTTGAGTATATATAATACTTGTGTAGTTCATATATACTCACATTGATTTAAATTAAATCATTTACAATCACTTTGTCTTCAATCATCAAAAAGAAAATGATTGAAAAATCTAGTTTCTTCATTATATGTTAATGACTAGATGATTAATGACAATCGGACATGCAATCTTTGCCTAGCAATTAATCCAAAAGATAAACCCTCACATTTAAATGAGTTAATTGCTTAAAAAGTTTATCTTAGAGTATACAATTGTTGTGTACAAGTCGTATACTCGCAAATCAACTTTTTATCCCATTATTTGTTGAGATTATTATCAATTACCAAAAAAAGAAGATTGTAGAAACTAGTCTCTACGTTATGAGTTAATGATAAAGTTTTGATAATTAATGACAATTGATTTGTGGACTAAAATTTTTCATGAGTTGAATGAATAGGTTAGATTCCACAAAAGAGGATGACCTTGGATGACTTCATGTATTGAATATCATCAAGTCATAGTTCAGGATGGAAGATGGCTTCATAAATTGAAGGTAATCAAGTGGAAGATGCATCATGTGTTGATGCACATAAAAATCCCGAAGAGAACATGATCATGAATTGATCAAAATTTCCAAAAGTAGATGATCATCAAATCAAGAGAAAATATTGACCCGGACTTGAAGTGAATATGTGCATATCAAGCTTTAAGAGGTTGCTCAAGGCAATGATATAACTAACTAGGACTAAAGATGTATTCCTAGTCTTTTGTCGGTCTTGGTGCTTGGTTGGAAGACCAGATTGCTAGTATATGATTGTCGTACTACTAAGAGAGGTCATGTCTAGTAGCTTGAGTCTCATCATGTGTTGATAGCTCAATTTTGCTTACTCTATTTCTCTATAGCATGATGCTAATATTTGCGAATGTGTTTGGCAAATGATTGAAGCTCATGCGTATAAATATGTTTTACAACTTGTTAAAAATCATGGTTGATCCTTTTATACATGATACCATAATTTGCAAATGTGTTTTACAAAATTTATTGAAGTATATGCAATTTTCAGAAAAATCAGAACTACCGATGTGTGCCTTGTGAAACTATCACTGGGTGGAACTACCGACGTGTAACACACGGTACTACCACGTCAGCGTGGTTGAAGACCGACGTAGTCAAAGCCCAGTGTGGTCGAAGACCGATATGACCGTGGTAGTCAGACCGGCTCTGCGTGAGTGGTCTAACTGGCCTATGTGTAGCGGTATGACCGGAGTTGCGGTATTACCGGGCATTAGTTGTTGGTACATTTTTTTTCAGACAAACACCTTTTGGGAGGTTTTTTCTCTCAAAAGGAAATCGGTAGTTCCGCATGTATGGAGTGGTACTACTACAGTGCGGTAGTACTAGGCTCTGTGTGAACGGTACTACCAACAGTAGGAGTACTGGCAGTTTGCCGGTAGTACTACCGGTTTTCCTGATTTTTTATCCCCAATGGCTAGTTTCGTTGTGTGGGATAAAATACCCCCTTGTGGCTAGTTGGGAGACCATCTTTAGTATTCTATTTCATTCTCTTGAGTTAGTATGAGCTTCTCCACTTAATTGTGTATGTGTTGCACCTTATGAGCAAGGAGAGAGATCTCTAATTGCATGTGTTGCATTTAGAGGTGGATTTCGTATCCACTTGAGCTTGTGTAATCATTGAACGTGGTGAGAGTCAAGTAAGGGGCATGACTCGTTACTCTTGGAGGTTGCTAACTCCTAGAGGTGTTGGAGGTGTCGTGTCCGATGATCTTCTGAAAGAAAGTTGTGAGAAGGCCCGGTGTGTTGTGAAGGTTGAAGCTCACCTACCTGGAGCTGGAACGATCTACCACTAGTGGAATTGAGGTGTATAGTTTAATTCGTGGAGCCGGTCCATTTCATTCAGACTTACTTCAATGTGGACTAGGGGAGACCAGCAAATCTTCGAACACCATGGTAAAAAGAAACCGTACATTGTGGTTTGCTTTCTTATACTCAATTGGTATTCATGCATTTTATATTTCTAGAATAAAATTGATTTCTTGCCACCCTAAAATTACAAACTTTAACATAGATTTAGGTTACTGGTGTATTTAGTGAGACTAGTTGATTTAGGGCAACTCTTTCGCACATAAACTCGGTTTTAGTCAAAGGATTTTTAAAATTGCCTATTCACCCCCCTCTAGTTGGCCTTCTCGATCCTACAAGAGGCGGTGGGGGCTCGACTGAGGGGTGGACGAGGCTTGCAGTAGCGCGGTGAACTCGAGGGCGACGACGGCGTGGCGTGAAGATGCTCTAAGCGGCCAGAATAGCTCACAGAAGAAGCTCGCTGGTGCGAAAAAGGGAGGGGATGGCGCAGGGATAGCTCAGGGCTCAAGGGAGGAAATGAGTAGTGGGGCGAGGTGGAGTGGGGAAAGGACAGTGCCGGGGAGGGTTTGTAGGGGTGCCGACGCAACGGTGAGCTAGATGCTCGTTGGAATTTTCGACGAGTGGCGGCTGGTGCGGGGGAGATAAGGGAAAGGTGGGCGCGAGGGCGGAGCCGGCGCGGGACGTGCGGGGCAAGAAGATGGGGAGGGTGGTCAGCGCACAGGGAGAAAGGGACGGCGGAAGAAGTGGGGGCGGCCAAATGGCCATGGCTGCGGTGCCCGCGCAGGAATAAGGGGGGGCACTATTGGTGAGGGGGAGGAAGAAGGAGAGAGACAGCGGGGCAGGGCACCAAATGGACAACGTGTGGCGGCTCGATAGATCCGAGCTGTCGTGGAAGAGGAGAAAGGGGAAGGCACGGGGGCATAGCAAATGGCGCTATGTGGCTCAAGGGGACAATCCGGACTACCCACGTATCGGCCCGGGAGCGGGGGGGGGGGGATTCTAAAACCTGATTTCTTTTTAAATAAAGGCTAAATAAAAGAAACGGCTTAGAAAATAGCAGAAAATTCCAAATAAATTCCAAAAAATCTCAAAAATTCTAAAATTGTCAAGAAACTCAACAAAAATAAAATCAACTCAATTTGTCTGTAATTAACACAAATTTTATTAGAATTATTTCTAGGCTAAAATAAAAATAAAGGAAAGAAACTCATAAAAATCCAATTAAATTCAATAAAAAAATTTTAGGATCTTACATGCCATCATCGACATGCACTTCCCCCCCAAATCTGACTGCTCTGTCTGCCGTCCATGCTCCGCGGTAATAGATATGGCCACTACTATCGACGTTGCCCCAATCCCACGAGTGCTCTCGCCCCGCCATGGAGGTCGCTCAAGGCCGGCATTGTCAACTTCGGTTGTCTCCCTCCATATCGACGCGCATAGCTGTTGTGAGACCAGGTGCTCCACCTCGAAAATCTCATGCAAGCTATTCATCGAGAACTTTTTGGAAATGGAGCTAGCCTTTTTCATCCAAGTTCTTGGGTTATTGAATTAACCATTTTTTTTGGACAGTAGAAGGATATTGCCCTAGGTGGGAATCTACCATTTGGAATGGATTGTCTAGCGCACCGGTGTCGGCGACGACCGGCAGGAGCCTAGGACACAACAGCGCGAGCGTGTGGTTATGAGTTCTAGGGCATGCCTTGATGTGATTTGACTTTGCAAGGAAGAAGAACCAGTCACACTTTAAGATTCACTCGTGTCATGTGCCACTTTTTTTTAGAGAGGGTGCAAAGCAGGGATATTTTATTATTTACCAATGTAAAGATATGTAATTCAGGATTTATCACCCTACGTCTCACTAATATGTGGATCCTATAGCCACATATCAATAAAATATTAATAGCAAAATCTAAAATGACATATCTTTAAAAGTAATAAATGATCGATTCCTCCAAATAGTCTCATATAGCACTAGTGCTACTGGTCTTGTTCTTTTTGGGTTTTTAACGATTTTTGGTTTTGACTTTCGGGTTTGTCTTTTCAGCAATTACTGCTCATTAGACTAAGAAGCCACTACTCATCAGACTAATAAGTCACAGACTAAAAGAACATGTCTAGGCATGTACAATAGTGTAGATAACCGTTATCTTAATATCTTTTATGTTATCTATAGATAGTACTAAAAATAACTCATATAATGAGATATCTTTTTACATATCTCTATAGATATCTTCTGTATGATATAATATTTATTGTTTTTCGTGTTATAGTCGAGTACTGTATAAGAGATGATCTAATTATATATTTTTTTATACCATCTTATATTTTAGATGATAAAATTTATATGGTAAAATTTATAAACAGCTAAAATCACAAAGGGAGTCTCTTTACCCGGTTATCTTATCTCGAACCCTGGCCCCGCTGTCCTAAGGTCTTCACCCACTTCACCACACCTCGCCTCGCCGCCGCCGCCAGTCGCCGCCGGCGATAGGTGCCCCGCGATCCCGGCGATGCCGCCTCTCACGGCCCCCAAGTCCGGCGACGCCCTGTTCGCTAGCGTCGAGCGCGTCGTAAGCGTCCGCTGGCCGTTGCTCCATCAAACCCCAGAACCCTTGGCCCTAGATCTGGCCCTGATCCGCCTGTTTTGGTTTGCAGAATGCGGAGCTGTTCACACTCACGTACGGCGCCATGGTGCGGCAGCTGCTGACGGATCTGGAGGAGGTCGAGGAGGTCAACAAGCAGCTCGATCAGATGTGTGTGGCTTTCCTTTTCTTCTGTCTCTAATTTTTCTGTGCCAATTTAGAAACTTTTGATGGCTGATGGGGGATGGTTTTGTGATAACAGCGGTGATCTTATTCTAGGAGTAGAAATTTCGGAACTTGCATATTTTTTTGCCCCCACGAACTGTGTTTGAAGATATAATAGTGAATTAGCTGTGAGCCTGTGATAGCCTGAGTATGAGATTCCAAATAGCCTCAACCATGGGATTTTGGCCTGGGA
Source organism: Dendrocalamus latiflorus (assembly GCA_017311315.1). Lineage (NCBI taxonomy): Eukaryota > Viridiplantae > Streptophyta > Magnoliopsida > Poales > Poaceae > Dendrocalamus > Dendrocalamus latiflorus. Next base: position 33,857,347 of record CM029630.1, read on the forward strand.
AAGGATTTGTGGTGGTTATATTGTGTTATCTCCTCAATTGAAGGGATGTAGGAGTGATGTGGGATTTACAAGTATGAATTTGCCTATGCCTGACTTTATATGGCCTTTTCCAGTTCAGCAGGCTATACATCTGAATGTGTTGGTTGCGTTGATGTGGCAACGGCAGCGCATCATTTATTTGTCATGGTTCATTGAAGGGAGAAGATTTGTTCAACTGTACTATACTCTAGTAGTCTATTTTAAAAATCTCTTTGCATAATTGAAAAGTATGGAGTTAGACTGTTAAGAGTGTTATGACTATTTCATCCATCCACCCATCATTCTAGATCTACACATTAGTTATGAACTGATGATGCTATGTATCATTGATTGTGGAAAGAGGGTAAACTGGATCTGGAGTAGAATCACGTATCAAGTGGTAATGTGGCTGGTAACGGGAATTGCTGTTTTGTAGCTTATTAAGTAGAGTTAAGCAGAATATGCTGTATCTTTGCCGTTGATCTCTTTTATATTTGTTGTATCTTTTTTACTTTTCAGGGGTTACAACATTGGAACTCGATTGGTTGACGAATTCTTAGCCAAGTCAAATGTATCAAGGTGTGTTGACTTCAAGGAGACTGCTGATGTTATTGCAAAGGTCTTTTGTTAAACTTGCTATTTTTTGTTTCAAATTTAGCAGAACCATAATTCATCCACAAAATTACATAGTTGCTCAGTCTACTGTCCTTATTCATGTTTGTCAGACTTTTTTGGTACATTTTCTATACTACCTAAGGGCCCACACGTTGTTGCGAGCTACTATAGAAATAGCCACAATGACATTAAACATGGTATCATATGGATTTCAAGCACGTATGAAACAACCGAACCAATGTAAACAAAATAATTTTGATTAACAGGTTGTTAGAAGCCATACAGCGGAAAACCTTGCGAAAAAAACAGAGCTAGAATACTAATTTGTTTCCTGTGATACACAAATATCCTTCTGCTGTGACACACTGACACACAAACATCACATTCCCAACATAAGATGTCCTTACTCTGGAGAACACTTACTGAAAAATATGCACAACTACGACAAATGTTGTACTAGAGAAGCATCAGATTCCAGGTAGATTAATTAAGATCCATAAGCAGCTGGATTAATTATGGTCCATAAGAACCATTTAAAATGCACTAATTAGTCATACCAGGGTTTTAGTATATACGTTCTTCCGTAAAGCTTTAGGGAGCTTGGCTCTTCCATTTCAGCTAGAAGGGATATACCATTGATAGACAAGCGAAATGGTAAATAAAACAAGTACAACTAACACATGCCATCCCAACCTAAGTATGGTAAATGAAAAAAAAGGGACTCGATGAAGAGGCTACAGGAGTATTGGATTCCATTGTGCAATCTCATCTTGTATATCCAAACCGAAAGCCGAACAATTTGTAGGCATGTTTGTTACAACCAAAGGCTTCATCTTTCCATGTAAACACTAATACCAGTGGGACTGCTTCTGTACAGAGCCTTTGCTATTATTACCATTTTTCATAATATTGACCTGATCAAGAGAAATACACTTGTATAATCACTGCAAAAGATACCTAAAAGAAGTAAATAATAAGAAAATTGGGTAAGCAATTTCAATCAAACTTTCTGAATGAACAGATTTTGCTTGTGAGCGTGCATGAGACAGGACTGCAGCAGTACTCATCAATGCTCAGTTTTCTGCAAATTGTAGATGATAGGCCATGTTCTGGACACCTGAAATTTTGGAGACTGAAGCATTTCCTTTTCTTCTGTCCTATCTACAATACGAAAATCAAAATAAATTTTTTTGCTCTGTATATTATTATTATTATTATTATTATTATTATTATTATTATTATTATTATTATTATTATTATTATTTTGCATATGCTTGAAAGGCACATGCCATAGTTTCAAGCTAACATCTGCCATCCTAGTTCCAATGCACAAACACAGCCACCATCCATTAATGCCCAGTCATCAGAACATAGCTACTGGCTTGTGCCTCAGCACGGTTGCATGGCTTGCCGGCGTGAGTCCACTGGGTAAGTGCCCTGGAAACACACTTTTGAACTGGTTATAGTAATGTGCATATTGCATTATTCAGACTATAGCAAACTTCATACATACATTTCTAAACTGGTTACTGCAACGAACCACAATTCATCAAAAAGCCCGAGAAGTGGACAGCATGGGACCTGTGATAAGATACTTGACTTGATGATCATATATTTGGACAAAATCGGTGGCAGATCAACTGCTAACCGATCACAGATTGAATCTTTCCCAATCAAGTGCAACCTGGAACTAATGCAAGTGGCATGCCAATGTAATCAGTTGAATTTAGAAACAATTAATCGGATGATTATACTTTGCATAAAATTCAGGCTCTTATTCCTCCCAAGAAGTATAAACAACGTAAGAAGGTAACCTTACAACATAAATGATGATCCTAGCGATTGAGATCAGAAATATGCCACTTCTGAAATAGCCATACCTTGTGGAGTGCATGGAGGGCGAGGGCGGATGCTGCTCCGCCACGAGCCACCACCGCGCCGCATTCTATGGTTTTGACAGTCTCGACTCAACTGAAAGGACGGTGTTAATCTGCATCCTTGATTACGGGGGATGCCAAAGTCACGGGAGAGAATGGCTGCCGCAGCTCGCGGATGGCAAGAGCAGCTGCGGCGGCGCAGTTGAGCAAGAGGAGGCGAGCCACCGAGTTTTGTGAGGTGGGTGGGGATATATATATATATATATATATATATATATATATATATATATATATATATATATATATATATAGGAAAATTACATAAGGCACCATGGTGCCTAGGCACCAACATCCGATACACGTGTCTGAGTGATAATTTTTTTGAGTTTGGGTATGAAAATGTTTTATACCCTTGATATATTTATGGTAAGTAAGTTTTGAACTCAGTTCAAACTAGTTTGAACTACTTTTGAGTTCAATGCGACTACAGTGAGTATATACCATAAAAATAGTTCAAATTAATTAAACTGAAGTTGAATTTAATTTTTTTCGGAGTTTGACATCTCAAATATATTTTTTTATGGGTATATGAAGATACCCACATCAAACGTTGCGAATCTCAAAGCAAATCAACGGGTATTGATATGGGTGCCTAGGCACCATGGTGCATGAAACACTCGTCCTATATATATATATATATATATATATATATATATATAGAGAGAGAGAGAGAGAGAGAGAGAGAGAGAGAGAGAGAGAGAGAGGACGCTGAAATGGGACACCAGGGTGTCCGGGCACCAAGCCTCCCTGCTTTTAGATTGCTTTTAGATACGTGTAAGTGCAATGATATATAATATCTTAATTATGAATGGAAAATCTCACTTATAGATGGAAAGTCTTAATCATGGTGCCTCTGTTATTTATACTACACACACCCCACAAACTCCTTTTATAGGAATAAAGATGCTTAATATCTGAACTCATAAATAATTTTTTTTGTTATTACCAAAGCATGTGAGGTACTTAGTTGCTCAAAATTGAAGTCTGCACTGCAGTTGTGTTTACCACTTTTTGTTAGAATCTGTAATGCTTTTGTGCATTTATAGCATTCGTTGCTGCTACAGTAGTGATATGGCATGCCTTCTGTTCCCTCTGCAGATTGTGTAGATATAAAACCCATTTGCATATATGCTATCGTGTTTAACTGAAGATCCCATGACTAATTGCCATCATTACTACCTAGAACATATCAAACCTATTGGTTATCTGATGTTTTTTCACTTGCAATATCTCCTCTAATTTGCCCCCATATATGGGTTTATTACTTTATTGTCTAACAGTGTACTTTTTTTCCTTTTCAAAACAGCTTGGATTCAAAATGTTCTTGGGTGTGACTGCAACTGTAACCAATTGGGATGCTGAGGGTACAAGTTGCAGCTTTGTATTGGAGGACAATCCTCTTGTAGACTTTGTCGAGCTTCCTGATACTTGCCAAGGCCTTCAATATTGCAATGTGTTAAGTGGAGTTATTCGGGGAGCACTGGAAATGGTTAGTTCGTTTAGTGCTATATTTTTTTATCCTTCCCACGTCATGTCGGACTATCGAAGAATAAAAGATAAATAAGTGCATGACAATGTGTGCTTTTCCCCTAGTAAATTGTATGCTGTTGATATCCAGATTTAAGGTACTCCATGATGAATTTGTCTTATCACTGTTGCATGGTACCACCAGCGACCAACCTGCTCTGATATGGATTGTTATTAGCTTATGATATTTTAGGTTGTGATCAAAATGGCTGAAAAGCCTGTGGCTTATGGCTGAAAACACTGTAGCTGGCTGAAAAAAGCACTGTAGCTGACAGAGGCTTATTTACCATAATTAAATTTAAAAAAATTTAAAAATAGAAAAAACATATTAGCCCATCACGTATAATGTAAACAAATACGAGGAAAAAAAGAACCGGTAAAAAAACTCAAAAAAAGCCAAAAGTTCAGAAAAAGACGAAATTTATGAATAGTGCAAAAATAAGCTGAAGCCAAAAGCTCAAGCCATTTTGATCACACCCTTAGACTCGTGTTTGCGCTGTGATCCTATCAGTTCAGAAATCTTTTATAATTTGCTGCTCTAATTTAATTGCCGTTGTGGTTTAGGTTTCTATGAAGACAGAGGTTACATGGGTCCGCGATATGCTTCGTGGGGATGATGCCTACGAGATGCGAGTGAAACTTACCAAGCAAATCCCAGAGGAATACCCCTACAAGGATGACGACTAATTTGATTTCAGGGATAGTTCTTGCCGCATGGTGCTTGTTTGCCTGTTTGGATTTCCGTTTTGCTTTCCGTTGTGGCTGTAATTCTGGTACGACATGATGTTACATGAGGTGGCTGTGCATTATACTTGCACTGTATTGCCGATGGCCTGATGTATTGTAGAAATCTTATATGGTTTTCCTGCTTTGAATTAGCTCGATAAATCTGGTCAGAGCAGTTGTCATGCTCGCGAGATTTCTAGCTGTGTTGCCCGGAAATAAAGCATTTTCAGTCTGATCAACTGCCAGATCTTCTGGAAAACAGTTCTTATCATAGTTTCAGCCTGTTTTCATGTAAACTTGTGCAAATAATTTGGGTAGACTTAATCGAACGGATAAGCATGTACAATTCGACACACGATAAGGATTTTCTCATAGGCTTTCGTAGATGCTACTTCACCATTCAGTGAACGCAAGTACGTACAGCCAATGAATATCAGTGAACATGAAGCGCAAAACCACAAGCGAATGCATTGCATCTGGCATGAAGAACCGAAGAGGTTAGATGCCATAGAGAGCTCATTCTATCCCAACTTGACAATGGGCTGTTCTTTACGGCTTCTAAAAGCGGTTTTTAGCTTTTACTACAGTATCTAACTTTTAAACGGAGTATTTTCTCAAGACGGGATCTATAAGTTAATTGTAGTACACGTTAAAAGTCCAACATCTGTATCAACCAAAATCACAAGCGAGTATCTCTCTATCCGTAATCTCTATCGTAAACAGCCAAAATTCAAAAATTTCAGCCAAAAACCATAAGCTACAGCCATATCAAACACGCCCAATTTTTCCGAGTCTACCAGGCAACTGTCGTTCGAATCCTTTTCAACGGTAAGAGCGGTAAAAATTCCTCTACATTTAGGATTTGTACAATAATACATATCAGTTGTCTATAAGTCTATGCTATATAAGGTATGTATAATAATATATGTTAGCTGTCTATAAATCTATACTATATAAGATGTTAAATGATGTAGATGAGTGTCTAATATTTAACAGACGGTCTTATAAATAGTTTATATTATATATATTATTATATGGATAATATATTAATTATATATAGCTACTATAAATAACTATATAGATAATCTATTATATAAACTGTTTTTAATGTAATATAGAGATGTATTGCAAACATCATGCCCTTAACTTACCCGAAACCGCTCTCCGCCCTGTTTGGAATGCGGGAATTTTTCCCGATTCCTGCGGGAATTGAACTGTTTCCTGCAAAATTCCTGTGAAATTCCTCTGTTCCAAACAGGCCCTCAGTTTTCCATAGATTTTCCACCGCCGATTCAAACACCTTCCCCAACCCAAACCCTTCCCTCCCCCACCCACGCCGCAGCCGCACCATGGCCTCTTCCTCCTCCTCCCGCGGCGGCGGCGGCGACGACGAGCCCTTCCTCCTAGGTTTCATCGTCGCCAACATCGTCGGCCTCCGCTACTACACCGGCTCCGTCACCGGCCGCGAGAACGTTGGCCTCGTCCGCGAGCCCCTCAACCCTCACGACGGCAACGCCATCCGCGTCCTCAACGGCCGCGGCGACCAGGTCGGTCACCTCGACCGCGCCACCGCCGCCGCCCTCGCCCCGCTCCTCGACTCCCTCCTCATCGCCGCCGCCCACGCCATCGTCCCCAAGCCCCCCTCCTCCAAGTACGGCCACAACGTCTACCGCCCGTACCGCCTTCCCTGCCAGGTCCACCTCTTCGTCCGCCCAGCCGCCGCCGCCACCGTCAACGCGGCTATCTTCGCCAGCGGCCTCGCCCTCATCGATGCCGGCCACCCCGAGTTCTCCCTCTCCGAGTCGGCCATTGTGCAAGAACGGACCAAGAGACCTGCGCGGGATGTCGATAAGCTGTTCGCGCTTGTGGGGAAAGAAGGGGAGGGCCGGATTGAGCCGATGGAGGCGCCGAGGGATGTTGTGGTGTCGGACCTGTTCGAGCACCAGGCGGCGGCGCTGGGGTGGCTGGTGCACCGGGAGGAATCCTGTGACCTGCCGCCCTTCTGGGAAGAAGATAAAGATGGGGGTTTTGAGAACGTGCTTACCAATCTGAAGAGGAAGGAGCGACCACCACCACTAAAAGGTGGGATTTTCGCTGATGATATGGGGCTAGGGAAGACGCTTACGCTGTTGTCATTGATTGGAAGGAGTAAAGCTTGCAATGTGGGTGGGAAGAAGGCTAAAGAGGCGAAAAGGAGGAAGGTTGAGGGGGCACGAACGACGCTAGTGGTGTGCCCACCCTCGGTGTTCTCATCTTGGGTTACACAACTGGAGGAGCACACAAAAACGGGAAGCTTGAAGGTGTATCTATACCATGGGGAGCGACGGACAAAGGATAAGAAGGAGCTATTGAAGTATGACATAGTGATTACCACTTACAGCACCTTGGGGACAGAATTTGGGCAGGAGGGCTCACCGGTAAAGGATATCGAGTGGTTCCGGGTGATTCTGGACGAGGCCCATGTGATCAAGAACTCTGCTGCAAGGCAGACGAAGGCGGTGATTGCTTTGAACACAGAGAGGCGGTGGGTGGTCACAGGGACACCAATTCAGAACAGCTCATTTGATTTGTACCCTCTCATGGCATTTTTGAGGTTCGAGCCATTCTCAATCAAGAGCTACTGGCAGAGCTTGATCCAGCGCCCCTTAGAGAAAGGGAATAAGACTGGGTTGTCACGGTTGCAAGTAAGTTAGGACGATTGTTCCTTTTTTCTCATTTTTGTCATTTCATAATTGGTACAAACTAGGAAGTATAGGCAGTTGTATAAAATGCTCTTCAATAGTGGCAGGCGATGACCTGCAAACTTGTTCATAAGAGTTATCTAAGTAATCACTCATCCTGTTTGTTTGCTTTGCAATACATATATTCTGATAGATTTAGGTCCTGCAGCATGCATATGCTCTTGCACAGCATATATTTGAAACTCTTACTACTGCGATCCATCACAGTGTGCTTACATGTATATTTTATTCTACATTATGCCTATTGCCTTATTCAACGTTTGAGACTATGTGCTACTCTATTTCGGAAAAATAGATACCTGTAATGGATTCGAGAGGGATCTCATACAGTGAAGTGCTTATCTTGCATTTCTGGAAAGTAATTTTCTTCTTGTCTGCTTATTCCAGAACCTCCTAGGTGCTATCTCACTGCGCAGGACCAAAGAGACAGAGTGTGGAAGCAAGAGCTTGGTTGACATCCCCCCTAAAACTGTTTTAGCATGTTACGTTGAGCTTTCTGCAGAGGAACGTGAGTACTATGACCAGATGGAATTGGAAGGGAAAAACAAAATGCAGGAGTTTGGTGACAGAGATTCGATTTTGTGTAATTACTCAACTGTGCTTTATTTCATTTTGAGGCTCCGCCAGCTCTGTAATGATGTAGCACTATGCCCTTTAGATATGAAATCATGGCTCCCCGCCAGCACCCTTGAAGGTATGGCCTTTTCTTGTTTCTTGATTCCGATTTTATGTTATCATGGTATAATTGAGCTTTTATCTGCCACATATGACAATTAAAATGTATTAATTCAAATTGAATCATCTTGTTGCTAAAGAAATATCAAAGATGAATGAAGTTCTGTCTTAGTTTTTTCCCCTGAAAAGAAGTTCCATCTTACTGTACTAACTCCCTACTGGCAAGTATTGAACTGTTGTTTGTTTTTCCATTCAAGATGAACCGATGTCAGATTGTTAGTAAGTGGACTAATAATCTTCGTGATGAACTTGTTGTGTCTCAATTCTGTTCTGGGGGATCCGCCTTACAGAAGGAATCAAAATTATTTTTTCACCAGCATTGGATATCAATTACTGCAGTGCAAAGTAGTCCTTGTTGTTATTTCAATAAACCTTCATAACCACTGAAGCAATTTGTATATGGCAGTAACATCCTTCCTAGATCACTGATAGCCAGTCAAAGCATATGCCTTTAAATTGTTTTCTGCAATAATCCAATACCGATTACATTGTTCTAGGACACTGCAACTGCATCCCCAAAAAATTAATTATCAGGATGTTTATACAGATGACAGCTCTGAATTATAAAAAAAAATGTTCCATGTTTATATAACAACAATAGTAGTAAGGTCCTCATAGAAAATATGTTGGTATTATCGGCCAGCAATTCTTACTTTAGGTATTAACATCCATAAAATAGTAAGGTCCATACCAGTTAGATCAAATAGTTAGGTTAGGTTAGTGATGCTTATCAGAAGCCTAGGTTGATAGTACAAGTTACTTGATTCAATAATCATCATGTGCATGAGATACGATTTAACTTCTCTTTGGAAGTTTTTGAAAAGGAAAATTAGATTTAGCATTAGTATTAAATATTTAAATCTATCATTTTCAGACTTGTTAAGATATTCTACTTCGGCACTAAAAACAAGTAAATGGTGACATCAATTGCTTTTTACTTGTTTTTATCCTTATTCAGTTATTCTTACCCTCCTACATTGCTTACCTTGTACTAAGGCCTAATTTTATCAATCAATGTTCTCATAATTCGTATCTTGCAGTTGGAAATACCCTTCATAGTTACTTAATAGGGGATCATGTTGCCTTGGTGCAGATGTGTCTAAAAACCCAGAGCTGTTGAAGAAGCTGGCCTCGTTGGTTGACGATGGAGATGACTTCGACTGTCCAATTTGCCTCTCTCCCCCAGCTAAAACTGTCATAACCAGCTGCGCTCACATATACTGCCAAACCTGCATCCTAAAAATCCTCAAGAGCTCTAGTTCCCGTTGTCCAATATGTCGGCGCCCCCTATCTAAAGAAGACCTCTTTATTGCGCCAGAGGTACAACATCCTGATGAAGATGGCTCAGGCAATCTTGGCTCTGATAGACCTCTCTCTTCCAAGGTGCAAGCCTTGCTGAGTCTACTGAAGCGTTCGCAGAATGAAGACCCTTTGTCAAAGTCTGTTATTTTTTCCCAGTTTAGGAAAATGTTGCTCTTGCTTGAAGGGCCATTAAAAGCAGCAGGCTTCAACATATTGCGGCTTGATGGCTCTATGAGCGTGAAGAAGAGGTTGGAAGTTATCCAACAATTCGCTTGTGTTGGCCCTGATGCTCCAACGGTGCTTCTGGCCAGCCTGAAGGCTGTTGGAGCTGGCGTAAATCTAACAGCAGCATCGACGGTATACCTTTTTGATCCATGGTGGAACCCCGGAGTAGAGGAGCAGGCCATGGACAGGGTGCACCGAATTGGACAGAAGAAAGAAGTGAAGGTGGTAAGGCTTATTGTGAAGGGCAGCATCGAAGAGAGGATATTAGAGCTGCAGGACAGGAAAAAGAGGCTAATAAGTGGCGCGTTTGGGAGGAAAGGAGCCAAGGACAACAAGGAGATGCGCGTCGAAGAGCTCCGAATGATGATGGGCCTATAAAAAGTGGTGCTTCCTGATACTAGTTGTTATCCTTTTGTAGTAGTATCTAAGTATCTGATACAAGTGCTAGCCTCAGGAGTCAGGACTTGAAGATATCCCTGCATCTGCGTGCATGTATTTTGTCCCTTGTGGTGAGCATGCACGGCAGCATGAGTACAAGGAGACTTGTTGAAGAGCTCCGCGTGGTTATAGGGTGGTGCATCTGGCACCCTCCTTTCTTTCTTTCTTTCTTTCTTTCTTTTGTAGTATCTCATGTTAGTGCAGGCCTAGGGCTAGAAGAAATTCCTGGGTGTATACGCATGGCTCTGATGCTAAACAGTAGTAAAGTTGAGTGCTGGAGTTAGCGAAAGATGTATTGCTGTCCGCTGGTACGTGTCCAGTTGAGATGGCGGCTGAGACTGTCCTTGGTGTATCGTAGTGGTTTCGGTGGCCTCTTTCGTGTGGTTAACCGAGGTTGATAGTTCGTGTACAGAACGGGTCCAACAATCCTGTGATACTAGTACATTACTACGAATGGCTTGATGTTGTGCGTGCGTGTTGCTTGCGGTTCGCATGTGCCGCTGCACAACAACTCAGCCACTGCCCCGCCACGGAGGATGGTGTGCACATTTAATTTGAAAACGACACATGGCAGTTATGCGGTCGTTGACCGCACGACTGCACTGTTCATACGAGTCGTGCGGTCGCCGACCGCACGACTCAACTGGTGCAGCCTACTTTTGCTGTGGCTCACCACTTAGAGCCGTGCGAGTCGGAGCAAAAGCAAAAGTTCATGCGGGCCATTAATGTCATTGGCAGTCATACAAAATTTCTGCATGCATGCACTTATATGCTCTTCATGCACTTTATGCGAGCTCTCAGATGGCTCACGGAGGCATAGCAACAGCGTCGTATGAACAGTGCAGTCATGAGGTCGCCGACCGCACGACTGCCACATGTCGTCTTCAGATTGCACGTGCGGTCGGGAGGAGGCTAGAAACATAATTACAGTGCTCTGAGGGTTAGATTTGGTATTTACATGTTACAGGGGTCTATTTTAGACCAAAAGTCTGCACACACTCCCGCATTGGCATGGGCGGTACCAACAACCGCGGGCGGCCGTGCAGAATACGGCTCCACGCGTCGCGTTCGGCGGTGTGGGCCGCGTGCTTATCGGACGGGGGCGGCTGGGTTTTTTCGGCCTGGGCTGGGCATCATGCGCGTGATCGGTGTGGGCTTCTGCCCCTGGGCCTCTCTTGTCGACCGCACCGCACGTGAAGGCTGGAAACGAAGCTGAAAGCTCAAACGAAGCTGGACACCGATCGCCAAGACAATTGGAGCACACTCATCATCGTTGGCCATCTCGTCCGGGTGACAACAGCAGTGGAAACTGGAAATCTTGACGATTTGGCCCCTGTCCAGTGCAAGTGCTGCTTGTCGCTCGTAGCTAGGCCCATTTAAATGAGGTTCTGCAAAGATTCTGCATCTCAACATAAACCAAGTTACCTAGTATCTTTACATATTGTCTTTTATTTCAGTGCAGTTCATTCATATTTTACCTTGGCCTAACTGTAGGTAAGTTTGCCATGAAATTTTTTTGTGGGTCTTAAGTTTCACCAATCCTTCATCTCACTTCAAAAGCACCTAAATCTTTTGTAATAGAAATTGTAAAGTTCAATATAGATCCTCCAGGATCATAAGTTTGATTTTAGGCAAGATTTGTCTTATTTCATACTTTATGTTTTTCTGATTCGGTAATGCATCTGAATTTATTACAACTTGAACTATTGGTTTAGAGCTAGAGGAAAACTTTTAGATGATCCAGCTCTGCACAGGTTTGTCATTTGATAATTGTACACTGTTGCTCATGTTTTAGATTTTTGGGTATGAAGTTATTCTATGGTATTAAAGATGTGTCGTAGCATATGCTTCACATCTACTATATTCAAGCGTCAGCCTAAATCCTCACCGGGAGAAGGGTTTCAAGACATACCTGACAAACTCTCATTACATTATCCAAACATTATCGTACACATGTATAGCATTGTAAGTTCCTTCACATTCTTTTTGAGAAGTCAGCTCAAGTTTCTGGCAATATATGCTTCCCTTTTCTATCTTATTGTACATCAATTGAAAAGTGAAAATTATTAAACCCCACCAGTATTAGAAGATTCCTACTAATAGTGATTCCACTCTCTACTCTGGTCTGTGTATGAATGAATCTTTCTCTGCTTCCTTTCAGGTGTCATTGTGCCCTCTCTTTTATACTCCCTTGCCCCCCTCTTAGCACTTGATTGCCACTGGCTGTTATCGATCTCCTATTTGCCCTTGACAAGACATGAGTGTGCTGTTGAGCTCCTATTGGCTAGTTGGGGGAAAATGGGGGCCCTTTGGTGATCATTTGTTGCAGTTGGCTCACGCTGAGCTGAAGCTATGTGTGGTTCTTGTCATCTAACTTTTTCGGCTATCCAATGTGGGCTTGCGATGCTAGTTTATGTGGGCTTCGTGGCTGGTTTATGTGTGCTTTTGTGGTTGATTTATGTGGGCTTTCGCCGGATGATGATACCCAAATAGTGAGAGGTACCAGTCATCTTCGGACGGTACTTGGCATCTCAGTGAGCTAAAAGAGCAGATGGTCGGATAGCACTTTACTAACCATTAACTTCTACTTTTATTGTTGTTTCTTTTGTAGGATCAAAATGTAATATGTCTATTGTATTTTACCCTTTATGTATATTTTTTTTATCAAGGATGTATCTCTATATGTACTATGAGTAGAATATGAGTATTTCTCTTTTATTGTAATTTAGTTGTATATATTTGTGTTATCAAGAGACACTAGATTGTACATAAATTTGTATAACTGGGACTCTCGGGAGCTTTATTAATTCCTTTTTGTGACCTTTGTTGTGATTTGTTTGTACTTGCTAATAAAGTTGATTACTTAATTAGGGATTATGAATAACATAATTGTTACTTAGAATTTAACAAAAACCCAGGTCGTTTCAGTTCTTTAGTACCTTTGTAGCAAAAGGTTCCCCAATAATAGGAAAGAGGTAAAATTTATCAAAATTTTCTCCTCTTATTACTCTTAATATAGAATGAATTTTAATATGTAATTTTATATATATATATAGAGTAAACAATAAAGTACATTATTTTTTAGAATATTTGATGACAATCTCTAGTTGAATTACACCGCGAGGACACGAAAAACTTTCCCGATGTGCTACGCCAGTACGCTCATTTGGAACGGTTCTTGACCGGGGAAAGAAAGCTAAACATTCTTGATCGAAAGATTAGTGATTTATGGACATACCTTCGTGTGATCATTTTGGCTTATTTTGAGTAGTTTATGGCTGAAAAGTACTGTAGCTGACAGTGACTTATTTAGCATAATTAAATTTAAAAAAAATTAAAAAAAATATGTTAGCCCATTACGTAAAATACAAATAAATACGGGAAAAAAGAACCGGCAAAAAAGCTTAACAAAAAGCCAAAAATTCAAAAAAAAAGATAAAATTTATAAATAGTGAAAAATAAGCCAAAAGTTAAAAACTGAAGCCCAAATCAACACCACCCTTATCTTAAGCACGACAGCGCACGATCTCCGATCTAGCACCTATCACTGTTTCGTACAAACAAAGATATATAAAACGGTACCGAAACTCTGCAATGCAATTAAGCAATCAAATTAAGTACTCGCTTCTATATATATATCGTTAACCGGCGGCTCGTGTAACATGTACATGCGATGTTTGTATGAGTTCCAAAAATTGATTGCTTAATTTGTGATAACCAGATGTCTCCTTCGAGGCCTTTTCGAAACATAGAAAATTCACCCAAAAAAAAACAGTATAATTTATATAAGAATCAAAAAAATTCCGTGTTTTAAATGCGACTATTATAGTGATGAGCTTTGTAGTTAGTCTGGTTCACGGTTGGATTTGGCATGGCCAAATGGGAGACACGTCATAGGCAACCTGTCTATCTTACGCGCGTGGATGCTCCACGGCGCTAGTGCTACCAGCATATCTACATTCCAGGGAATCAAATTAGGGTATTCACAGTAGAGGTTACTTTTCTGTAGTGGTTTCCGAAGAGAGAATGATGCCGTATCAATTAAAACTATCATATAAAATTTTGTCATTCCATAATGCATATAGCCTTAAGTGGTAGCTTCGGTTATTTGCAATTAATAAAGTACCACAGTGGAGGTTTACTCTATCCCCTCTCTCATCCCCGGATCACTACCTCTCTCCTTAAGCCATCGCTTCTTCTGCAAGCTACTTGACAAGTCTGCAAGCCACCGTCTTTACCCTCTCTTTTCTCCATGCTGGCACACATCTGACATAGGGCGTGTTCTTTTCCTCCGAAGCTGGCGGCTTTTGGCTTTTGCTACAGTACCTAACTTTCAAACGGAGTATTTTCTCAAGACGGGGTCTACAAGTTAAACGGTGTACACGTTAAAAGCCTAACATCTGTACCAGCCAAAATCGCAAGTGAGTATATCTCTCTCCGTAATATGTACCGTAAACAGCCAAAATTTAAAAACTTCATCTAAAACCTATAAACCGCAGCTGCGCCAAACAGGCCCATAAACGCTTAAGACCACTGTTTAAAGTGGAGCACTATGGATGCCCTTAGACGCCTAAAAGGCATGGACGAACCGTGCGCTGCTCGGTTGGGTTAGGGTGTGTTTGGTTGCCTGAATCTCCTTCGTCCTGGCTGGGTGGATTCGTATAATCTGAGAAAGAGCCTGTTTGGTTGCCTGTATGAGTGTATGCAAAAATACGCCATCATCCTGGATGGGTGGATACGCTCAAAATGAGCTTCACTGGCCATCCTGGATGGGTTGATGCAGTGTATCTTATACGGTCCCACGTGTCAGTCTCTCAGGTTTGGTAGACTGTATCCGCTCATACAGGCAACCAAACAGCATCTCAGTTTTTTTTGCATCCGCTCATGCAACCTCACCAAACATTTTCTTTTTCTGAAATACGATTCCACTCAGTCTGCATCCACTCAGTCAGGATATACGATACAACCTCCATCTACAAACCAAACACACCCTTAGTGAGCGCTACCATCGAGCAGGCCACCCATCTGGGTTCAGACTCAGCACATCCCATTTTGCAGATGCTGTTTGGTAAATAATATCCCTTTAAAGTACATAACATGCGCATATAGGTATTCAGTGGTCAAAGTACACACCATGCGTCGTGTGTGTGTGATGTCGCGTGTGCATAGTGCGTGTCTTTGTTGCCACGCTAGCTGATGGTACATTGTAGATCGAATAAGTAGTTTCCAATAACAGCAAGGGCACGACAGCTTGATAGCTTCCTGCCATGTGTTGCATGCATGTTTAACTCTGGCCTATCCACGCAGCATTGGGTTGATCTTATCCTGATCGATGAGAGAAAAACGTTGAGAAGCTTTGCCAATGGCTGGACGAGAAGTTGTGTTGAAAGGATTCGTGGATAGGATAAAATACTTGCTTTTGAGTTGATTCCGTTTGTGTTGTCCTGTGCTTTTGATTTGATTCCGTTTGACAGCACAGAGGAAATCTACAGTAGAGAAGAAATGAATGTGCGTACGTGGTAATGTGTATATGGTTATCTTCTTTTTCAACTTTGGTTTCTAATTTTTTTTATAATAGATAACTTTTTAAATAAAATATTTTTTAGATGATGTCTACTAATCGATTGTAATAGACACTATAGCGATATTTGTTAAAATCGTACGTAAATGTCTCTCTCCGTATAGTTTCTTTTTGGACCACAAGTAGGCCCTGGGTATGCCTGCTTGTGGTCCAAAAAGGAAAAGAAATGAGCATTTTGCACAGATCAAGCTAGCAATTGTTGATCAACTAGCGCTCATGGACTGATAGACAGCCCAACACTACACATATGGTACAAAATGAAATCGTATTAGAATTCTCCTTTACACATTTGTGAAATAAGAACTAAGAAGCCATAAGCTTCTAAACAAAAGTATACGCTGAATTCACACGTCTAGTTGTCCCCATTAAAATGTTGAGATGTTATATTTTGTAGATTAACAAAAGTGTACCGCACAAAATGTGTAGTATACAGTAAACTTAGCCTTAGATCCTTTGTTGCTTTTGTGAGCTAGATAAAAAGTTTAATAACGCTTACTACTGTCAGCAATTCCCTTCACTAATACGCCATTCTGTACAGTATTTTTTCCCCTGCACCAGACCGAAACGCATATTCTTAAACACACACACACACACACCCAAAAAAAAAAAAGACATAGCTGCCACAGCTGTCGACGACGGGAGGTGACATGAATGCTTCTGTTTTGATGACATGAATGAGTAGGTAGGTGTCCAATCGAATACTCGAATTGATGCGTGCCGGTAAGCAGAATCGTACTACCAACTCGAATCCATCGCCTACGTGTGGCTGCGCGGCTTTTGCGAATTGTTAGTAATGTAGTTTGTATCTTCAAATTTAACCAAAACCTTAGTTATTGCTAATATAGCCTCTTCCTAGGGCCGCTTGTTTCGAGTTGAGCTTCTGACTTCTACATTCTAGTTCATGATTTCTTGATTTTATCCTTTTATGGCTTTTTGATTTTTTGGGTTTGTTTGTTTGTCTTTTCCCCTTTTTTTCATATTTGTTTGCATTGTCCGTGATGAGTTAACATGTTTTCTCTATTTTTACTTTTTTTATTTTAATTACGCCAAATAAACCACCATCAGCTACAGTGCAAAATAAACTAGCTACCGTACAAAATAAGCTATAAGCCAACTTATTTCAACCGAATTGAGCGGCCTAAGCTCGGCAAGAGAACATGCCGAGCCAACCGACACGCTGTGTTTAATTAATATTAATTATGCTTAAATTATTGCTAACCATACATTACAACACTTAATCAGTGCTATCATGCTTAAGTTAATAACTAATTAATTTGTTGCCGACTTGCCGAGCTGTTGTGGTAGGTGACACGTGTCGTCTATCACAGCTGTCGAGTTTCGAAAGGGACTAGATTTGTAAAAATAGATATTTAGGATCAAATTTGAAAAAAAAATAGTTATGATGCTACGTGCGTAAACAGTTCGGCTTTTGCCCAACCCCCCCCCCCCCCCCCCCCCGCCGCTTACTGGAAATAGAAATGAATGATTCTGTTGAGTTTGTGCTGCTGCTGTATTTAATTTGGGGCTGACCTTGACATAAAGCTGCCGATCTTGTATTAGAAAACAGGGCCCAGTTTTCTCCATCGAGTTATTAATATACAATCAATTGGAGTAGATTAGATTGGCTAAGATCGTGGCGAGTACAATGATTTGGTGGGAGTTCGGTCTGGACCCCAGGATTGCGGTTGATTTCTGACATTTAGGGGGTGATCATTGGGGTTTTTTTGAGCAACTCAAAGAGATTAGCCAAAAGAAGTATCTAAATTTAGTGATTTAGCTATTCTCTAAAATGAATCTCACCCAAAAAAACAAGACTACTCCAACAGGCTATCTAAACTAGAGGGCGCGCGGTGGGTCGCGTACGCGCGGGAATGGGGCGCAGCGTGCGGGAAGGAAACGCCGACCGCGCCAAGAGGCTGGATGGTGAGCGAGGTAGGCTATCCAAAAATAGAGAGCGAAGGAGGAGGGATGGAGAGCTACTAAATTTGGAGAGTCATTTACAGAGTCTATTGGAGACGTTTTTTCTCCAATAATAGCCAAATTTACCTTTAGAAAATGATTTAGCTCTTTTCTTGGAGTTGCTCTTATAGCTGAAAAGCACTGTAGCTGACTGAAAAAACACTGTAGCTGACAGAGACTTATTTAACATAATTAAATTTAAAAAATTAAAAAATATATAAAAAATATGTTAGCCCATTACGTATAATACAAACAAATACGGTAAAAAGAACCGGCAAAAAAAGCTCAACAAAAAACCAAAAGTTCAAAAAAAGATGAAATTTATAAATAGTGAAAAATAAGCCGGAAGTCAGAAGCTGAAGCTCTTTTGACCACCACCTTAAAACACGAGAGCACAACGAGAGGAAAGCGGTCGCCTCCAAAATCTTTTCTTAATTCATATACTACCCGCTCAATAATCACACACTAATAAGACACGATCGCTTCAAGCGGCGAGAACACACTTGATTATATTTGTTTGTTTAGCCGCGTAGAGTTTCCAATTTCAATACTTCAAAAGTACCATCAGACTATCAGCATCAAAAAGTAGTTGCGGTCTGCTTCGCCGTCGCGCACCGGAGGTTTGACTTGGACGGCGGCGAAGGTTCACCTTTTCTGCGAGGAGGAAAAAAAAAACTCCTAGAAATAAACGCGTATGTTGTATGTTCCACAGAGCCCGTGGCCACATAGAATCCCGCTCGCCGTGGCCCCGGGGGCTTCGCGCCTCGAGGCCAATGCTTTCCGTTCCCTCCATATTTAAACGGCCTCGGGTAGAGCACCTGACGTGGCGCAGGCGCGGTCACCCTGGAAAGTGGGGGCCACGCAAGCACTGAACGTTCGTGCCGCGGCCCCTCGAAGCCAAAGCGCGAACATTATTCATGGCCAGTGAATGATCTTGTTTGGGGGTTGCGCCAACCGAAGCTCCATCAAAAATAGGAGAAGAGAGAGTGGCGAACAAGGGGTTTTAATTTGATTTTTAGGCTATTTTGTATAAATTTAGAATATTTGCTAGTTCCGAAAAATGTAGATCAGCTTGAGAGCTTCATGAAGAGATGAGTCTTATTTGCATGTAAGTATTTTTTTTTTCTAATACGTTATTACCATTTAATTAGCATAATAATGGCTCGATAGTGTAGAAATTGGTAGTTAACCATGCTTAGTTGATGTATATGTTTTGTCTATGTGGATAACATATGTTAATTAGTAGTGGTAGTGATGTATTACTCGCTATAATTATGTGATTGACATTGTTTATTTAGAGTTAGACGAGAAAAAAGACGTGTTTTGTCGCCATGATAGTGTAGATACTAAGTACTAACACTAGTGGTAGTAGATGACATATATGGTGGATGATACACACACACGGTAACTAATATTTACATAGAGTTAATAGAAACGAAGTATGGTAATTCATTACTTTGTTACAGGGATAATAATGCGCTTGTGAGGCGCTTGTGAGTTGATATGAAGAGGATGCAGGTAGGAAGCGATGCATACAACTCCTTGTAGAATATAGGAGAGCCCGCAGGGAGTAGAAGATATGCCTGCACACCTATCTTTATTCCCGTCCTTCCTATATTTTCATTTCCAAAAGATGTCATTGTATCGCAGTAGTAGAAGTTCGGGTTCATGGTCGGTGTATCTTGCCATTTGTACTGTACGAATAGTGAGTCAAACATATGCGCCCAAGCAAACCTTAAACGTCATGTAATTCCTATATTTATTATGAACTCTTTTGTTGGGCTCAATCTTATCTTCGCCGCTCTATTCCCCCTTAAACCGACATAAGGTTATTTTTTTCCCATCGGTTCTCACCCAAACCTAACCTTAAAAAATATTGATCCGATAAATCACATATTAATTTTCGCATCTTTTAATCTTTATCTTTCATTCAATCTTAACTTTCACATTCAAAATTCGAAATTTTTTACTAGAGGGGCTCACCTGCCGCGGTGCAGCGCTGCGGGTTTGCCTGCCACGGCTGTGTGTAGCGCGGCAGGGTACCGCGTCTGTAGGTCGCGGCCGGTGGGTGGGCATTATACACTCAATTGGTCTTTGCTAATAATGATACTGCTAGTGACAAAAAGAACTTCACCTGCAGCCATGATATTTTTGCCATTCTAGTCCAAGTCTTTGCAGGGGACAAGCTACGCTGAATTCAGTGAAAAGACAAGACCCCAAAAAGGTCTTTTGAGCCTGAAAAGCAGGGCAGAGGCCCAAAGCAGGCAGAGAACATCCTCATTCCGATCACATGGTAGAAAGCATTCGCATTCCAACCGAGGAAACAAGCAGCAAATTGTTAGTATTACCATCTTTACAAGTCTGACAAACACTAGGAAAACCAGCCACTACGAGCAAGGTTAAGAGAGCGCAAATATGCAGTGCAGCTCTCAAGACCGTTTGTGCGGCACTGACCAAAGCAGTTTGCAGGAAGCCTTATTGCTGTTATGTACTGGGCTGGACTAAAATTTAGCCGACGAAAGTTGAAAAAAGGACGGAATTATGGAGGGAATCCGAAGGTGGCAATCTATGATCACTGGTGCTGAATGGAATTAGTTCCTCATCTTGACCGATTCTGGTGGTTGTTGATGTTGCTGTTATTCCTTGCTAAGGCATTAGGCTGCCAATTCCTGTTCCCTTGCTTCGGTAGATCTTGTGGATCCACCATTTGTATATTTCTCTGCTTCTTTGCTGCATTGGTTCAAGAACGAAATTTTGAGATCATGATTAATCATGCATAGCACTCAAGCACTGAAATGAAGTCATCAATAAAAGAGGATAGTACAGATAAAATTCCACTACCAGGAAGCATCAGGACTTGTTTGATGCAGCAACCACCAACAAATAGTAAACTTATTTTTGTGACGGAGCACATACCGTTATCGAATTCTTGGTAGCCTTCCTGAAGCTTTCTCTTTGCCGCTGCATACTTTGCGAGTTCTAGCTTTGCTCGAACTGAGTTCTCATCATGGTGGCTCACCGGTTTCTACAGGTCGAGCAAAGAAATCAGACCAAAACAACATCTGCATCAATCAAACAAGCATATATATTTTTGTCGACAACACAATATGCTCACATCAGATGGCGTTGATTGTGGTCTGCCTTGAGCTGGTGAGACATCTTGATGCTGCTTAGGCCTCACCTGAGGTCTCCCGAGACCTGAATCTGCATTTGAGGGCCTCGCAAGCATCGCCGCAATGAATTGCTCTCTCATCTGCCCATTGCTCAGTTCTTGCGACCGTGACTGCCTCGTTGCAGATTGTTCTTGCGTCCAGCTCTGCTCTGGATCAGACCACTGGCCCGTTGGTGGTGGCTTTCTAACTGGTTCTTGGTTCACCAGATACCGCCGTCCACTGTCCCTGACACTATTGTTCCTAATATCTGTAGATAATTCACAAAACAATCAAGACGTCAAACACCAATGCCTAGCCAAGAGCCATCACAAAGGGGATCCAGGAGGGTCTGATCACTCACTTCCATCATCATCCACCGCATCAAAGAAGTTGGAACCCGGGTTTTCCTGAGGAACGCCCAGATGGAGTTGTGTCAGATCATACCATGAACTATATAAGATTCCGGAGACACTGAATTGATTGATTCTCTGTAAATCCAATACCTCGGACAGCCAAATGGAAGTGCTCGGTGTGGCGAAGAGGGCGGCCTCATCCATGGAGGGAGAAGAGAGTCCACGATCTTCCTGCTCCAGGCCGGAAGGATGCATGGACTGAGGGGTGTGATCTGCGAATTGTTGCAGAACCGTTAACTATGTTATTAGACAAACACAGACTCAGAGAGGGTAGAACTTGCAAAGATTGAACTGTTCTTGCTTTCTACCTACCAACAATGGCGGCGTCTCGGCTGCTCATCCACTCATCAACTGTGCGCTTCCAACCTCTTTGATTCACATCAAACATGCCAATGAATTTTAAAGACTAAAGGAACAACTATCAAAAACTAGGATAAGAACACGAACACCCAAATATATTCAAGACCACATGGACATACTCGATGAGCAATCGGACGAGCTGCCGAATCTGCCTGGAGTTGTGCTTCCGGAGGCTGCTCACCGCCTTTCCAATCTCAGTGACCTATCAGACGAATCAGAATGAACACTAGTCAACAAGCGGACGAATTAAGCATGGACGAATCGATCAACGGGGGCGGTGGCGCTCGTCTCACCGTCAAGGTATCCACCGTGAGCTCCAACTTCTGCAGCCGCCGGAGCAGCTCGAGCAACACCGCTTCCGACTGCAACAACAGAGCAGAACAGATTCAGTGCCAGTTATTTCCAACCAACAACCAGCGGTACGGACGGCGGCGGCGGGGTGGAGGACAAGGGAAGAGGACCTTTTCTTGGTTGTTGAGGAGGACGGCCTTGATACGCTCGGCCTCGGTGGCGACAGGGTCGTCGCGGCGTGGGGCGCCGTCGTCGGTGATGGCCTCGGCGCGGTCGGAGCTGCAGAGGCTGGGGACACTGGCGGCGCCCTCGGGTAGTAGCTGCGCCGGCGGCGCCTGGGCGGCGGCCCCTCCAGCGGGGGGATGCGCCGCCGCCGGCGGCGCCCCGGAGACCAGCAGAGCTGTGAAGAGGCGCTCGGCGATGGCGTCGCGCCTCACGCGGAGGGCGGCGGGGTGGTCGGACGCGGCGACGGTGATGGCCGCGTCGATGACGTCGAAGATGTTGTCCCCGGCGCCGCGGATTAAGCCGAGCCAGTAGTCCATCGACGGCGGCGCCATCGGAGACCAGCCGATCGGGCTAACCCACCAATCAACCTCCTACCAAAATCGCTCCTCCTCTCCTCGGAGATTGATTAATTTAAGTTCTTTTTCGGTTCGGTTCGATTCAGTTCTTCCGTTACGAGGGAGTAACAATAAAAACTAAACAAAAGCCTACAGCTTTCCACACCCAAACGCAAGAACTCGCCAGGGATTCAGTGGGGTTGGCATTACCATCTCATCTCATCTGGCGCACGCAAGAACAAGAACACGCGACCAAGAGAGGAGCAGCAGCAGCAGCAGCAGCAAAGGTTTCCCTTTCCTGGTTTCCTTCTCGCTAAAATTCCGATCTTTGTCCTGTCTACCTGCGCCTAGCTATCCATCCCCCTCGCGACTCGCCCCACAGGAGAGAGGGAGAGAGAACGCAAGGGAGGGAAGAGGATGAGGAGGGAGGGGGGAACCACTTCGTGGTGGTGTGGTGTCTGTTGCGATTGCTCGCAGATTACGACCGCAACGCCGCAAACTCCAGCGCCCAGGGCCGTGCGGCGTGCCCAAGGGAAACGGTGAAGCCATGTGGCCGTTGCATTATCGTTACTGTACCAGTCTACCAGAGGCCCAGAGCCTGTGTTGCTTCGGTTTGCCTTGCGGCATAATTGAATTAGAGATTAAATAACCCTTTATTTTTAAAAGAAAGTGATTTTTTAAGGAAGAGAAGACAGAATTTAAGGAGAAGAAAGAAGAATTCATAGTCATTGGACAGTCCTAAATCTGCATGATAGTTAGTAAAAAACATCTGGATGATATTTAACAAAACCCAAAGAAGAATAACGGTGTCGAAAAGAAGTGACTTTCATAAAAAAAATTAGAAAATTAGGATTGTGATGTCTATAAACTTGTTTTAACATCAGAATGAAAGAAGTGGGAAAGTCACTTTAGAAAACCAAGTGTTTATATTGACTTCTAATTTCTTTAAACAGAAGCTAATACGAATGCCCTGGCTTAACTCGAGTTTTCTGGAAATTACTTCAAGCACACGTGGCAAGACAGCGGCGCCGCACGTAAGAACGGTGCATGTTCTGTAGTGGAACTACATGCAAATTGTTGCGTGAAAGGGGAACAAAAAGAGATCGGTTTGGCCATCATCAAAAAAGATAAGTATGGCTTTTGTATCATCGTATTTGCATGATAAAGGACAATCCAAAACATATTCTGTATAGACCTATTGACCGTAGTCTACAACCGCAAGTAACAAGTACTTGCTGAGTATTAACAACGTCGCAAGTATTAACAATGTCCTCTTTATGCAGCTTTAATAGTGCAGAAGTACTTACCAAATGGTGGTGATCATTTGGGCTTATTTTTGGTGGTTTATGGTTGAAAAGCATTGTAGCTAGCTGAAAAAACATTGTAGCTGACAGAGGCTTATTTAGCATAGTTAAATTTAAAAAAATATGTTAGCCCATTACATATAATACAAACAAATACGGCAAAAAAAGAATCGGCAAAAAAGCTTAACAAAAAGCCAAAAGTTCAGAAAAAGACGAAATTTATAAATAATGAAAAATAAACCAGAAACTAAAAGCTAAAGCCCAACCATCACCCCTGCTTGTACTCAAAACAGTTGAGCATCCATCAGTGAAAAAAAACAACTTGTGCATTCAAGGTTGGAACAAAGTCATTTGCCATTTCTTCGCCCCTTGGATTCTTCGATTGGAATATGTGGTCGCGTAAGTTGATGGAATGTGTTTCTTTTCTTTAGTGGACACCTTTACCACTTGCTATCTCTTACGATTGAACTGGTTGGCTAGTTGCCATCCACGGTGTGAATTGGGAAATCCTCCTTTCAGAGATTGCAAAGACAATGGAAGGGAAGCAATAGTAACAGCCAAAAGAACTCAAAGAAGCTAGGCATGGACGCATGATCGGTTGATTTTTATTAAAAAAAACAACAACAACAATTTTCCATGAAGGAATGAACCTTGACTATTTCTCCTCTCTTTCTGTGAGAGAATCGTAGCCTACCTTTGGAAATTGATTGTCTAAGGGATAAATTTAGGTGACGCCTTAGTGGTCAAGGTCGCTCCTACGATAGGACCTATTTTTTTTTAGCTTTTTCGATTGTTTTGGTTTTGACTTTTTACGGTATTCATTATTTATTAAGCTAATAGACTGTATTTCAAAAAAAAAAAGGCTCTATATATCAAGCGCACAGAGGTCATATGCTTGATTCCCATCAACGTTGAGTTCGGAACATTCGGCAGAATGTGAGTTAGCTTAGAGATTTTCTCAGATAATATTAGCTAGTCATATCCAAATGGACGACATGACACGGCCTGGTATGGGCCCGATTCGGCATAGACCCGTTAGACACGATCTGTTTAGCCAGTCAGATTGAACGGGCTGTGCTGTGTCGGCCTATGGGCCGAGGTGGCGACACAGGCACAGTTCAAAGGGGGTTCATGCCGACCCAGTATGCGCGCGTTTAGTCTGATGGGCTGCTAGGCACAACTAGCCTGTTCAGCTCGAAATTTTTGAAAAAACGTAATAAAGACAAAATAAATTATGAAAATTATAGGGAAAAAGACACAATAAATTGTAGCAAAATACCTAATAAATATAAAATGTAATAATGAGTTTATTAATGTTTAAACGGCTGTCTCGTTAAAAACTCTGCCAAGTAAAAACTCAATTTGAGAAAACCTTAGCAAAGAAAAAATAGTACAGCTTATAGCTCAGCATTATAGGTAAAAAATCAGAAAAATCATAATGTATGCATGGATGCTCTAAGAAGCGTCGGTGTCATCGGTGTCTTGACTGCCTTTGCTGCTGTCTAGATAGAGATTGTTGAATGCGTGTTTCAATTCTGTATCCACCACGCAGTATTGAGCTCACGCATCAGTTTGTTCTCATTCTTTAACCGTGAGAAGTATTTTTACTATCTCACTCATGAGACCTGCCCTTCTCTCCTCCAATATTCTTCTACAAAGACTGAAAGCAGACTCAAAAATAAACTATCAAGACAAAAATAGTTAACACATCTCGTGCTAATATAGATAGCACCGAATATGCTAACTTATGCTCGCGCCATCAATCCAAAGTGTTGACGTTCTCTGTATAGTGAGGCACGAGATCGCTGTCCAGAAAGACTGATAGTTTGGCACACGCCTTGGTATGGATTTCTTTAGCATTTGATAATGTATAGCTTGATCTTCCGGATGATCCTGGTGCATTAAAGATTTTGCCCCATATATTTTTCTTCTTACCTATTGTGGGTGCTAGTGGATATCATTATAAGCGAACTCTTTGAAACTTATGCTCGTACTTCTGACAAAATTCAAACAATTAATATTTCAAATTTTATATCACAATGAAGACAAATAAGAACAATATAAGTATATGAAAATTAATATTGTTACCCCTTTTCTTGACTGTGTGCTAGATTTTGAATTTTCAGATTTTTCACAAAATTATTTCAAATTTTGCCAAATTATCACAAAGTGTATCACAATTTTTACAAGAGAATTTGAAGAAGAGATTGCTGGTTTGTGTGTGGCTGAATAGGAGGGTATACTGCCTATTGTATAGAAAAATTTGTTTTTTTTATTTTTTCATACTTTAAACTTGCACACGACCATAAAAATAACTATAATTTTTTAAAAATATGATCATTATTTATGCTAAACAGGCCATGCTTACTGTGCCATGCTCAGGCCAAACGTGCCTAACAATCATATTCCTATGCCAAATGAGCCATGCCAACCAGGCCGCTGTGCCGCATGGACCATGCCCTGCTGGGTTCGGTACTATACGTACTGCGCCGACACGCTGGTCTGAGGCAGTGGGCCAAGCATGACTCACCCCCCTCGTGCCGTGCTGGCCAGCCTAACACGTCTCATGCCGTGCCGTGATGTGGGCCATGCCTATAGCACCAGACTGTGGGCTGGCCCGCTAGACACAGCCCATTTGGACACCTTATTAGTTCTATATATTGTGTGTCGCAATGTTTTTGAAGAAAAATTACTGGAAGCCGGGAAATTTTTAACAAGGCCAGGCATTTTCATTAAGCAATTCGGAATTTAACGTACCCATATTTCCTGAATAAAAATCACGCATAGATTTTTGGAAAACGAAAAAAAAATGCTTAAGTTGTTGTATTCACATAGGGCCCCCAACGTGGAAACGGAGTCAAGGAAAGTGATTGTCACTCATGCATGGAGGACCATCTTTTGTTGAATGGACCAAAGAAGTTTACCCATACGGTTATGCCAACTAAAAAACAAAGCGTGTATTATGGTCTTGGCTAATTTCCATCTTTTGACTTTTTTTTGTAGCCTCTGCTCTTTACATTTAAATTGACTGAAAATAAGTTTTACAATAAAATGCAGGAACAATCAAATTGCCATCTTGACGAGCAATAAGAAACCAAACAGTTCTCTCAAATCATGGCAAGAACAATTCTTTGTGCAAAGGCAGGCTGATGCAAATGCAATCGCCTGTACAATTTAACTACACCTGCAAGTGATTATACTACAACAATGCCAATTGTTACAAACATGATCTTTTTTCCTTTCTAGGGAAATAAATACCGCAACGCGAATTCTGCACACCGTTCTTATCTGCGCTGCGCAGAACAAAAAATATGGTTGATCCCTTCAGCAGAAGCCATACCTCCCAAATAAGGCCACCTTTCAGAGTGTTATGGCTAAAATACCACTGCAACGGCTATTAGTTTTTTATAATATTTAATTAAAAATTAAAAAAAAGAAAAATAATGTTATATCTTCATAAGATAATACAAAAAATGGAAAAAGGAGAAAAAAAACAAGTTTAAGAGCTAATGTATTCTAAATAGCTTGTAGCTTGTAAAAATTAGAAGCCAAATACCATGGTTGTTTGGAAGGAACTAAGGCCCCGCTCATTTCGGCTTGAACTTCTGTCTTATTTTTTACTATTATTAAATTGTTTTTTTATTTTTAATTTTTTTAAAAAATTAGTTATACCAAATAAGTCATGATTAACTATAGTATAATTTTAACCGATTACAATATAGTTTTAGCTAAAACCAGTTTATTTCAGACCAATCGAGCGGCACAGTAAGACCAAAGTTGTTACTGCCTGTCAATTATTTTTAGGTTTTTTTCGGCTCACTGCACCGTAGTCAAGTTAGATCTGGAGGCGGCGTCAGCGCTGATGTCTTTCGGCTCCACGTGTTTGCCGCCGACGAGGACGCGCAAAGTTTCGTACGCTTCCGCTCGCCAGGGCCGGACCGGAGGCTGCCTGCCGACAGGTCGGTCGTCCATTCGCAGCCGCACTGTCACGCCCAGACCAGGTCAGGTCACCGCCCGGGGACGCGTACGTGCTGCCGTGTGCCAGCCTGCCAGGTGTTACGTGCACCATGTGATACAGTACTACTCGTCACTCTATCCCAGTCTTTGTCTTTCCACCCGGATTGTTATCGCTCTTCTTTTCTTTTACGAAACTACCCGAGTTGTTCTTCTTGCCTTTGGGTTTT
The DNA here is from genome assembly GCA_017311315.1 of Dendrocalamus latiflorus. NCBI lineage: Eukaryota > Viridiplantae > Streptophyta > Magnoliopsida > Poales > Poaceae > Dendrocalamus > Dendrocalamus latiflorus. The sequence goes on from CM029630.1 coordinate 33,885,415, forward strand.
CCTCTGACAAACTAAGGGCTTGCGTGAGTTTCACGGGAATTAAGTTATTTTTTCGCCTGAATAGAAATTTGCGTCCTCTCCCATCGTGAACAAGAAAGGGTTTTGTGACCTTTAAGCAAAACGATACATACATCCTGCACATTTCAACTTAAGCTTATGATTTCTAACTTATTTTTTGTTATTCAGAAATTTCATCTTTTCTGAACTTTTATCTTTTTTTAGCTTTTGTGTCGGTTCTTTTTTCCGGATCCGTTTGCGTTGTCCGTAATGACCTAACATATTTTTTTATATTTTTAAATTTAATTATGTCAAATAAGTCATCTTCAGCTATAGTATAATTTCAGTCAGCTACAGTGTAATTTTAGCCATAAGTTACTATTTTTCAGCCCAATCGAGCATACCCATAATCGAGGGAAACCATCTTCTGATATGACGGTAATATGTTCTTCCATGCGGCTAATTAATGGTTGTCCACCGCTGATTGAACTTGCACTAAAAACTATTTCTTAAAAACACACACACACACGATGTTTCTTGTCAATAAAAAGGCATAACAATATAATATTTTAACTTAGAACAGAATGATAATACAATAGCTTGGCAAAATGTGATGATGCACGCCTATCTTCTCGAGGGAAACATGATACACGGTGCCAAAGAAGAAAATAAATATGAATCATGTGCGTGCGCGTAGCCCACGTGATTTCCGTGGGGCCATCGCTTCGGTGGAGCCAAGAGGCATCAGTTGCTCAAATGGAGTACCCGACATGGGATTACGTGAATAATCTAGCTCCTTGCATTGTAAATAAAATTGTAAAATCTGCTGCTCCTACACGTGAGATCCGGCGTTTAAGCTGCAGGTTTCGTGACACCAACTGCCCTTCCTGTAGTCTGCGGTTAGTTGAGCAACTCTGCACTTACTAAGACGACGCCAATATCTCTCTCAATTGGTTGACCATTTCTGCTTATCTCTTTTTTCAACTTATAGTTTATAGCTTATAATTTATTTGAATAAATAAACAGAACGACTTCGTCACTGTTTTTCAAAGCGACTTACTGTGTTAGCCTTTTCAAAACTGTTTATGTATATTTGGTTCATTCACATAAACGTTTACGATAGAATCAAAATCATTATATCCCTACTATTATATAAAGGGGAGTTGGTGGTTGTCGATGTGTTCTTCTCTTCACTCTCTACAGCCATCCGATTTGATCTAGACCATTCGTCTCTCTCCTCCTCATCTCTCTCTCTCACGATACCACCACCCACCCCCTCCACTTTTCACATCTTCCTGCGCATTCTGGCCACCCTTCTCTCTGTCGCTTGCTCTCCAATATTTGATGTGTGAAGTTGGCCAGGCAGTAAATTCCATCTCATCATTTTTATGACTCCATTGTAACGCACGAATCTCTAACTAGTATAACTATAAGTCCTAAATTGTAGCTGAAAATAACCTTAACCTACTGCAGGGCTGCAGGCTGCGGACAATCGCCTAGTACAGTCGTAGTACGCCATCCATAGGAGGAGAGCCAGCCAGCCCGGCGGCACGGATGTCGCTTAATGGCGAGTAACAACCAGCAACAACTAACAACCGGCTACACTTGGCCGAAAAGAAGGAAGAAGTCTGTAGGTTAATTTACCTTCCTTCTTGTCGAGAGAGATCTTCATAGGCTGTTTGGTTCACAAGTCGTGCTAAATTAGCTTTGCAACATATGCATGCACTCCTGGTCACGACGAATGGGTAACAGTCCCACTGAAATCGAAACATTGATTCAAAAAAAATATATGTAGCTATTTACCGGTCCATATCGCCGTACCGGTGATTTCAAACCCTTCACGTGCGTTGCTATACGCGTGGGTTTTTTGACTTCTAGGGCTATATATTATTATTTTTGTTTAATTTCTTTTGCGTCGCACATAACAAGAGTAGAAAGATACAAGGTCTATTCATATTGGTTGCAGCTGATAACTTTTAGCTACGACTGATGGTTTTTAATTAAAAATAAATAGTAGCGGCTGAAAAAAGTAACTTTTAGTAACTTTTAGAAGGAAAATGGAAGTGATATGGAAAGTGGCGGAGAGTTATGTGTGCGAGACGGAAGCGAGAAGGGTGAGGTACGTGATGACTCATAACTTATCTCTAGAGCTATACGGAAACAAGATGAACTAAGAGTAGCTTCAGAAAATCAGATGTTTATATTGATTTCTGACTTCTCTAAACAAAAGCTAATACTCCCTCCGTTTCCGTTTACTTGGTATTTTTGATCAAATTTTTCTTTCATAAATACTTGGCACTTTGCTATTTTCAATGCAAATTTTTGCTCGCGTGCTTGTACATATAGCAAAAAAATGTAGCTTTACCACTTCTTGCAGCTACTATTCATCAGAGTAGTTAGTTGCTAGAGGCATTTTCTCTATAATATGAACAAAAATTAGTTGTCTGAATATATGTACCTAACCAAGAACACCAAGTAATCTAAGGTTGTGTTTGGTTTAGGGACAAGGTGGGATGGGATGGTCCTGTCCCTGGTTTTGGGATGGGATGACCCCATTTTTTGTTTGGTTGGGAGGATAGAGTCATCCCTGTTTTTTCTTTGGTTGGAAGGATAAAGTGGGATGGAATGGTCCCATCCTTTGTTTGGATGGAAGCATAAAGGTGGGACATGTGTGGCATTTGAGTTTTTTTTTAAAAAAATTGAAGGCTATTGTTGATATGTTTCTACACATAAGCCTTTGAGTTTTTTTAAAAAAATTTAAACAAAACAGTACTTAAAAAAACAAAGAGGTGGGATGACTCTATCCCATATGGGATGACTCCGTCCCATGAAAAAAAAGAGGATTGCCTGGTCCCGGATCTACAAGGAATATTTCTAGTGGGATGTCTTTGACTCTGCTTGTCTTTCATCCAAACACCTATAAAAACAGGTTCATCTCATCCCGTCCTTACCTAGTCCTTGCAACCAAACACATGGTAAAGCGAAGGGAGTAAGAAAGGACCCATGATCGAGGGGAAGGAGGTGTAAGGTGTTGATTGGTGACCGCTCGACCTTATCGAATGCAAAAGGCAGACAGGAAACTGGCCCACAGGGATCCCGATTCCTGTATCGCGGTATCAGCCTATCAGGTCTGCATATCCGGTGGAAACGGTAGCCCACAAGCTTTGCTTCCCTGCGGATGGGCGGTGGTGACCGCGACGCAGCACGCCGGAAAGGATCAAAAGTCTCCTCCTCGACAGCTGTGGCTCGCGACCGGATGAGCGCCGGCTCGCCGGTTCTTTTCATCTCACGAAGGATTTCGGTGCCGTCCAATCAGGCCAGGTGTCCCCTTTGCAAACGAGAGAGAGAGAAAATCTTTTTAGAAACGGATTCCCTTCGCAGATCATGATTCCCAACAGTATTGTTTTCTTGGAACGGGTCTTTACCGGGTACAATTAGATGGGTCTAGCTTTCCTGAAGAAATGAAAAAAAATGCAAATTTCTTTGGGTGTTTTGAATGAGATTTGTGGTGAATGGTTTTTTTTCGGGGGCTCAGCTTGGAGAAAACGTCGACGACCACCTGTGTGTGTGAACTGCGCGTGCTTCGACGACGGCGCTTCTTGCTTGCGTGCTGGTTAAGTCGGCCACAGCTTTTAAGTCTTCGCTTTAGTATATATCTAAGGGCATCTCCAATGGTTATAGCTAGCAACTAACTATAAGACTTCCACATCATCTATATAGTACACACTAAAGTTAGCATTCTAAAGAACTATCTATAAGGATAGCTATTTGATGCTTACATGCACACACAGAATTTATGGAGGCTGCCTCGTTTGGCGCTATAGACTATCTCTAGAGCTGTAGAGAGCTGCGTTCTCTTTCTTCATTTAATATCTTCCACGTAGGACAGTTGATGACATGGACTCTCTTGTAGATAGCTGCTATAGACCCATTGGAGATGCTCTAAACAAAATCGTACCGGCTCAGGAGGTAAACGACCTGTTCTTTAAGTTAAAAGCGGGTGATTTTTTATTTTTGTTACAGTACCTAACTTTCAAACAGAGTATTTTCTCAAGACGGGGTCTACAAGTTAAACGATTTACACGTTAAAAACCCAACATCTGTACCAGCCAAAATCGCAAGTGAGTATCTGTCTCTCCGTAATCTGTATCGTAAACAGCCAAAATTCAATTATCTCAGCCAAAAGCCACAGCCAAAAAGAACAGGCCCAAAGCTAGCCTCTGGTCTAAACGAAAATATTTTTTGTTTTCTCTATAACAAGAATAACATTAATCTTAAAATATATAACGAGATAAATAATATTTATATACTATTTATCATACTTCAAAAGGTTATATAAATTAGAGCAACTCCAGCAGTAGCCCTCAAAATAGGGCCCCTACTTTTTATTTGAGGGCTCTCCCTACTTTTGAGGGCTCTGTTTTTTGGGATACACTCCAGCAGGAGCCCTCAAAACAGGACCCTCAAATTCATTCTTAGAGGGAATGACACATAGGACCCACCCTCATCCTCATCCTCCAGACCCCCAGGAATGAGGGCTCAAGGGGGAGATTTAAGGGCCCCCTACTTTTGAGGGCTCAAGTAGGGGCTCTGTTGGAGTGAGTTTTTTGCCCCTCGGCTCTCAAAAGTAGGATGAGGGCTCAAGTAGGGGTCCTGCCCTCAAAATAGAGCTCCTACTTTTTATTTGAGGGCTCTCCCTACTTTTGAGAGCTCTGTTTTTTGAGATACACTCTAGCAGGAGCCCTCAAAACAGGACTCTCAAATTCATTCTTAGAGGGGATGACACATAGGACCCACCCTCATCCTCATCCTACTTTTGAGGGCCGAGGGGCAAAAAACTCACTCCAGCAGAGCCCCTACTTGAGCCCTCAAAAGTAGGGGCTCCCTCCAGACCCCCAGGAATGAGGGCTCGAGGGGGAGATTTAAGGGCCCCCTACTTTTGAGGGTTCAAGTAGGGGCCTTGCTGGAGTGAGTTTTTTGCCCCTCAGCCCTCAAAAGTAGGATGAGGGCTCAAGTAGGGGCCCTGCTGGAGTTGCTCTTAGAGCATCTCCAACAATCCCCTAAAAACCCACCCCAAAAGACACCTTTTAAGGGCAGCCCAAAAAATTTGTTAACCTATTTTAGTCCCCTCCTCCAACAGCTCCCCTAAATATATCCTAATAGTATGTTGAATCTGGCTCAACATTAACAACCGGCCCATTTACTTTGCTCGATACCTCATTTTGATCGTGAGCGATCCGGAGAGTTGGCCGCGTGCACTGGCGGACGATGTGCTAGCTCGTCCGTGTACGATGCGATTACAGTTTGACCGCTGCACTCGGCCATCGCGTGTACATGTACAAGGCATGAACTCCGTAAACGCATCTAGTCCTGTTCCGATCGGTACACGTAGTGTGTTCTCAAAGAAATATTCCGTCCGTCCGTGCATGTATTTATACGGTGGCGGATACTACTGCGGATCAAAATCTACATCAGCTGCGGATACTAGTTTGAACCGTTCCATTGGACGGAGGGACGCAAATATTTCCTTTCGAAAAGAACCAAAAGAAGCGAAATCTTTTGCAAGGTTGCACCGCACAGGACGTCGCCCGGCGCCCGCGCCCGATTTCGATCTCCCGATGCGTCAGGGCATCAGGCGTCGGGGAGTCTGGCCGCGAGGCGTCGGTGCGTCTGGAGGCCGCGGGCGACGTCGGGCGGCGTCTGGAGGTTTGGGGCGGCGGGCGGGGAGATGTGGCTGGGAAAAAGGCGGGGGCGGCGAGCTGTGAAGGAAAAGTGTGGCGCGAATTTTTTTCCCCAGCGCGCGTGACGGCGGGAGCGAGGATAGGGGACCCCTGAAAGTTCCCGGTTTCTAGCTGGGTTTTGGGAGAGTTTTGGGGGGGAATAGAAATAGGGGGGTGTTTAGGGGAGTTGTTGGAGAAGACTTTTTACACAATTTCCCAATAATTTAATTTAGGGGATTGTTGGAGATGCTCTTACCATTGAGAAATACGTAGGAGCACATCTTAAACCTTTTTATTCTGCTCTCCAGCGCAAGACGGCCTGCTCCGGCCTAGGCCCTGCAGAAGAGAAAATCGGCCGCACCTTTATTGCTACAGTTTTGGGCTTTTTTCCCCAATTTTGTTTAAAAGACGAATCGTATTCGTGCCCATTAAGGCGGCGGGCTGCGGCCCATTAGTTCCACAACGATGTGGAGCCACTGATATGATTATATGAAGTCTGAAACCAAGCAAGAAACAGAAGAATCCAGTCAGTGTCGTGTGCGTTTGGGCACTTCAGCACATGGTGTCCACTCCATAGCTTCTTTTGTCTTTTTTTTAAAAAAAATTGTTTTGGTGCATCATGGTTGTTACATCAATGGTCCTTGGGTGAAAACGTCCATATTTGGTACGTGGTTTGATTCGGCTCACATGCTATAAAATCGAGTATTTTACCTCCTCTGCTTACAGTATCTTATCAAGACAGTTTCTTCTGAACAAATAAATAGGACGGTTTCTTCGTCGTCGTTTCGAAATGGCTTATCGAGACAGTTTTTTTAAAACGGCTTATCGGCATTCGGTTTGTTCACACAAACTCACACTAAGGCTAAAAATCATCAATCATAGCTGAAAAGAACGCACCCATCATCTCATCTGCTGAGTCCGACTGCCACGGCGGCGTAAAAACCACTATCAAGAGCCACCAGAGGGAATTTAATCTGGTATTGCAAGTAGAAGGGGTAAAATATCTGATTTTATATTAGAGTCCGAATCGAACCAAACCGAACTTACATGTGCTTCCGATCAGAATTGAACTTTTACTGCCCTTGTGCACCGGTGCTATATGCCGTCAGATTACCACCACTTTCTGCAGAGGTTAGGACCATGCATATACCATACGCGAGCCTGTGACTTGCAGACTTGCAGTAGTAGTATCCAGTAGAGCAGAGCTCACCTCAACCAGCATAAGCAAAGAAGGAATTCTATCACAAGCAGCTCGATTCTCTTGTTTGGCCATGATGCACTTCTGGCTAGGTGGCTGTTACATGATTGAGCTCAGCTCATCCAGCAGAAAGATACAAAAAGGAGCACGAGGAGACTTGAAGCCTGAATCACCAAATATGCAAATATGCTAATGGAATTCGTGTCTGGATGAGTTCAGGAGCTTCATAATTAATTATGATGCATGCTTTTCTTTTCAAGAGATCCATAATTCTATGCTCCTACCACTACTACTCCATCTTCTAGCACTAATGACGCTGCCAAATATTTTTGTTTCAGCTATGCATGATGGCAGACATGACATGGATTGCTCCCTAAATTATTCAACTCGAGTAACATGGCTAGTGTCGTTAAGGGATATGCTTTCTAGACACCGAAGTAAGCGGACTTGGAGGCACACTCTGCTCGAGTTTATACAACGCGTGATATGACGTGAACGGATCAGATTGTCAAATTTTACCTTGGTTTATACAGTGCGTGTTCAGAAACAAATGCCAAAATCCCAGTGTGATGTAGACAATTTTGCCTAGTTTAGTTACAGAGCCTCTTCTTTTTAGTTTTTAAAAACTAATTTTTAGTCTTTCTATAGTAATTAGCTCTTAAATAGAGTATTTTTTAAGACGAGGCCTACAAGTTAATTATAATGCACATTGTAACGACTTTATTTATATCGGCCGAAATCGCACATAAGTTTCTGTTACTCCGTACTCTCTCACATGAACAAGCTAAAAAGTCATAAGGACGTCCAAAAGTCAAGCCAAAACAAAAAAGCATAGACCCATTAGCGAACATAGCTTCACGGCCCAACGGTTGGATGAGTCGTTTGCGTTGTATCTGAGGTGTAAACAATGCTTTCCTAAGTTGGGTATGCATATATATGTTCTGTTCTTTTCGTCTATGACTGATGGCTTATAGCTACGGCTGATGATTTTTAGCCCTAGTACAAGCGTTTAGACAAACTAACCGAATGTCAATAAGCTATTTTAAAAAGACTATCCCATTAAGTTATTTTTGAGACAGTGATAGAGAAACTATCATATTTGTTTGCTTGATGAAAACTATAAATTATAAATAATAAGCTGAAGAGAATAGGACCGTATATTCGTACACCGTGCACGGGTTGTTTCTTGGCTCGGCGGATACCATCCTACATGGCTTGTTCCAGGGAAACCATGCTCCAAGTCAAAATCGAGCACATGCAACGATAACAAGGCAAGGGGACGGATTGCATGCCCTCCATGTCGTGTTCATTTGAAAAATGGGGAAATATATAAAAATCATGTCACAACTAAACAAACTATACATGTCATCGCTAGACTTTAGACGCTGATATAGATAAAAAGAAGTCCAAAACAACGTGGACTTGTTCGGAGAAGCTCTAGGCTCTTGCTCCGTTTGAGTTCTATCAGCAATTAAAGCCTCCTGCAACACAGAAATTCCATAGAAAAAAACTCATAACCCATGTGTCTTTATATTATGGCCCAGTAAAACAGAAGACAATACAACAGAAAGTCATAGGTGTATCAGCCACCTCACTTTCGCTCCTGTTACACGCATATATCACTTTCTTATTTTTGCACTACCTGACTTTTCTTCTAAAAGATATTTTTCAATTATTACTATTTATTTATAATCAAAAACCATAAATTGCAACTAAAAACCAATTCGACGCGCTGTGAACTCCATATTTCAAGTACGAAAAAACATTAAGAATTTCGAAGTTGACGATCTCATGGCGTACTCGAGGTGTGGAGGGGGGAGTCGCATCGGCACCGTCGGGTTGGTGGAGGGTACACGTTGGCGCCCGCCATCAACGGAACGGTCGCGGAATTCCTCTGACGCTCCCTGCGCCGAGCCTCGTCCGCCCGATCTCGATCGGACGAAGGACACGGCAACGCTGAGAGAATCTCGGGAGCTGTCCCGCGGTTTGTGGCGTGGCGTCGGCCGCGCCTGCCTTGTCCGGTCCGGATCGCACTCGCGCGGTCGCACCTGACCCCGTTCAGTGCCCCGCCTTCTGCCCTAGATCTTCTGCGCCGATGGTCCTGTGTGTGATTTTAGCTGCTTCTCCCTCCTCTTGGACGTTTCCGTGATTGAGATTCTGTCCTATTGCATTGCTGTCCTGTTTTTGGTCCTGATACTACGGAATTTTAATTAAAGAAAAATCAAAAGTTAATACTAACAATCAGTCTCTCAAGATAGGTTTTTTACTTCTCTCATTTTGGGAATAAATCAGAGAGTCACAGATGCATCATTCATACTACTCTTTTTGCTCCTGTCACACGCACGTATCTCTCCCTCATTTTCCCCGTCGCTCACGCTCTCTTTCTTAAAGTTGCTTATTTAATTATTACTATTTATTTTCAGCTAAAAATCATCAGTAAAAACTAATACGAATGCTTCTTTAATCCATGCTTAATTTGTCCTGACTGTCCAGGTTTTTCCCCCTATTAATACAACCAAAGTATGCCGGCAGTATCATGTTGCCCTTGACTGCTCCAAATACATCTTGATAGATTTGATATCGCAACAATTACAGTGGGTGAATTAATTTATCATCCAACATGAGCGTACGCTGATATGTAGTAGTATTACAGTCGTAGACTCTGTTCTTTTTTAGTTTTTTGTTTCTACTTTTGATTTTTCTATAATAACTAAATTTTAAACGGAGTGTCTTTTCAAGATGATATCTACTAGTTAGTTGTAGTATATACTACACCGACTTCATTTATATCGGCAAAAACTGCACATGAATTTCTGTTACTCTGTAATCTCTCGCACAAACAGCCTAAAAATTACAAACCGCAATTAAAAGTCATAAGTCTCAATAACAAAGAACAGACCCTTAGAGATGACATTTCAGGGGGGAAAGCAGTTTATCCAAATCTCGACGCATTGGAGAGAACTTTATTTAAGAAACAAACAAGTGATCACACAAAAGATAGGCGATCTGAAACTTTTGCAAGTGGTGCCGCTCGATCGAGCACAATTAGCGCGGGTATACACACATTCATCCTGTCTTTCTCAAGGGAAAAGTGAAATCATTGTTTGCGGCCTTCCACAGTTCCACTCACGGTTTCTTGTCCATAAATGACAATCAGACAACTTATCATTAGCTTACACGCATTAATCAATGTGTTCTTTCATTTAGCCCTCAGCACATATCCTCATACCCCTTCTAACTCTCGACTATAATTATATTACCCTTTTTTAATATAATTTTAGTAATCCTATCGTACTTATGAGAGCAGCATATTACTGACTTATGCTTAAGATTGATGCTTGATGCTACATAAATATCAACCAACACTCTAGTTTTTCGGTATCTATTGGCTATAGCACTATGTGACAACTTTAGGTCTAAAGTAGCCGCCGCATAAATTTACAAATTACAGTGGGTACGCTCTTGTGTGGCCCTAGCAGAACATAATAAGCCGCTCGCCAGAGCGCCATCCCATTCAAAGATCGCACCCGCTCTCCCAGCTGAGAGAAGAGAGAAGCGAACAGAGCGAAGACCGCATGAGAGAGAAACCTCGTTTCATTGCCAAAATCTCCCAAGATTTGCTCCACATTTCCGCAAACCTCTCGCCAAATCAACCCCATTGTGCGCGCGAACAGGCGGGTGGATGCAAATCGAGTTGCAGGATCCGAATCCCATTCGAGCGGACAGTTTCCAATCCGAACGCGGCCGCATTCAACTAGGGTTAGCTCTCCGGTAACCTCCCTTTTCTTTTCTGCCGTTTTTGTACCTGTGTTTTTTGTTCAATTTTGAACCCTGCGTGCTTGGGAGGCGGAAAGTTTTGATTTTTTTTTAAAATTTTTTTTGTTAGTATGATTCTGCTCTTGCTGCTGTTCGAGGTATGGTGAAATCTTTAAGCAAATGATGTTAGATTTGATGTTATGATCGGTTTACGCAAGGAAGTACCAAATTACAGTCTCGCATTTCCGTGGAGTGGTTGGGTGGTTAGCAAACAGCAATGCAACCTAGCTAGAAAAAGATGTCCAAATAGTGAAGTGATACGGCTGTACGTCCATTTTAATTTCCTTGTAAGTGTCGTATAGAACCGTGTATGTACTGAATAGCTACTAGAATTAAATTGACTTGTAGCTTATTGAGAAAACTAAGTTTAGCTACGATTTTTTTGTAGTTTTATTTGTTCTTTTTTTTTTGTGAGTACAAGGACTCTAACACGCACCCCAAACGCACACCCACACACGCATTCGTGGTTGTGTCCCAAGCACACGACTAATCTAGAGCAGAGGCCTGAACCTCATGAAGTGCGGACATATACTTTGACCACTGAATGCATCCACATGTGCTTGTACTCTTCTAGTCTGGACTACAGCCCAAGGTAAGGTGGGCAGCTTGCCAAGCGAGCTACGCTCGTCCCTCAATTTTATTTGTTCTAAGAATAGTTAATTTGTTTCGTTAATGGTTTTTTGTTTCCCTTACTAACTGTTTTTTTTGTCGATGCCAGCTAGAAAGTTTGAAATTTCTTTTATATCGAGGCCTAATAGAATTCTGTTGTTTAACCTTGTAATTCTTTTGTTACTTTAGTTGTTTCAAGAGGAAAAATGTGTGTTACCAGGATTAATCCTATACATTAAACTTTTGCTTCCTGCCATCTTAGCTTTTTTTTTGGTTAACTAATGTTTCCCACTGACCACTCAAACTGTACATGGAGATCCTTTTCCTTAATTCATTGACAAATCTGCACTCTGGGCCACCTAACTGTCCTCCTTTTTAGTGGAATTCAAGACAATGATGTGAAAATTAGTTGGTTCTCCTGATCTCAGTTACTTCTAGTACAGATTTGTAGTTGTGAGTTTAGTGGCGATACTGTAAGATCATGTGATGTTCATATTTGCATCATATAAGGGTTGCTACTAGCACTGATACACAGCTAGATGATACCGTATTGCTCTTACAGCTTGTTTCTGCCTTTTTATTTCAAGGTTCCACACTGCAATTTTCATTCCGGTGTTATTTTTGCCTTCCTTTATTTTGACGCATTTTGCCATCTTTTATGTTTATGAACTTAACAGATAATCGTGATGTATCAAATATTTCCACTAATGGTATATTTCATTGTGGCCATTTGCGAACTTTGAGGCACTGACGCTTGCTTTTGTAGAATCAGGTTTGAGGGTTACTTATCAATGACTCGGGCATCGACTGTTGATTTTGGACGGAGGACACAGAGTGAGGTCCACTGGTCTGGGCCGCTGCGTCCAGTAAACTTCGTCAGAAATAAATTCCCGACCTACAAGAATGGTTCGACTGGGATAGTGATCAAATTGGCAGATGGCCCAGAAATGCCATCTCTTAAGGAGATTGTTGCCAAGGAGACAGCAGACCTGCTTGATCGGCGTCAGCGCCTTTCGGTCCGTGAACTCACTATGAAATTTGAGAAGGGTCTCAACACTGCCACATTGTTGTCTAATGAGGTATGGAACTCTACCTTTTGAGTTCCTGTCTTCCTCAACACCCATTTCGCAATTGGTTCAATTAGTGGAGTTATAAGTTATTTATACCTTAAGATGTTTATCTAGCCTTGGCTTGAACTCTCAGGTTAAATGGAGACAAGTGGGTTTATTGGAGCGAGACATCCTTCTGAAGAATCTAAAGAGTGTATTGGAGTCACTGAGAGGTCGAGTAGCTGGCAAATATGAGGATGAAATTGAGGAGTCTCTATCTATGGTTGGTTTCTTCTTTTGAACCATTCAACCATATTTAGATTCTCACCAAGGATTATTGTTCGTCAATGTGTAGTTATCTTTAATGGTGGTGCAAAGTGTTTCGAACTTCCTTTTTTTTTTCTTCAAATATATTTCTAGCTATATGCAATGTTCCTTTTTTTGTGGACACTTTAATATTTGATACTTTCCATAGGTGGGCATTTTAGCAGTTCAGCTGTCCAAAAGAGAAGATGAGTTGCTTCAGCAAAAAGCAGAGGTCACAAAAATAGCAACCTCATTGAAACTGGTGCGTTCAAAATTCCTTGTACTTTGGTAGTGTCTGCATGCTATAAACATTTGTAAGCATGTTTTAGTACCATGGGCCATTCAGTGTTGACTGTTTATAGGTTATAATTAAATGCCAGTTTCCATGTTTTTGCTTAATTTGGAAAGTTGCTACTGGATTTGGAGGACAACCGAGTTCTTCCTGTGAATTATCTGCACTGCATTTGACTTCAAAATATTATCTTTGAAGTTGATGAAAGTTGGTTCTTGCCATTATAATTAGCAAGATAATCTAGAGGGACTTCCAGAACGCACAGCAAAATTTCAGTCACCTGCAGATCGTGGCTTGTTGACTAACACATTTTAGGATTTCCAACTGATTTCCTCAACATGGTTCAGAAATAAACTTGCTGGCGATTATTTGTGCATAAAACATGATCCAATCCCTTTTGGATTGGCTGTTCTTATAGACTTTGCTTGTTGGATAGAATCTGTCCAGTGGCACATTTCCATTTGTTCATGCTTTTCAAGCATTGCTCTTTTTTCTGTATTGCTCATAGGCTTCTGGAGATGCCAGGAGAATTGTTGAAGAAGAAAGAGCTAATGCTCGCATGGAGATAGAAAATGCTAGAGCTGCTGTACAAAGAGTTCAACAAGTACTTAAAGAGCAGGAAAACAGTTCTCAAAGAATTGGGAAGCAGGTAAGTGATATCTAATAAAATGAGCATTATGTTCTCTTAATTTCATCTTTTTCGAACCATTGCTTACTTACCTGGAAATCTGGAATACATGGCCTGGATCACTTTCCCTCATTTCTTTATTTGTGCCCGTATCTAGTTCATCCTCTCAACTTCTCTAAAAGTTCTTCTGTGTAAAACCAGTTACAACGTGAGTTCTTTTTTTATTTGACTATGTAACCTTACCTTCTACATCTTGCATCATACAGAAACTGTGCAGTGATTTACTTTGCTTCTGTTCTTAGTTTATCTAAATGGATCACTTTCCTCAATTTTGAAGACTTCCTGCTCAACTTTCTGTAGGCATATAAACATTTTGGGAGGTGCTTCTATACTTTTCTCAAAGTGATTTACATAACTTTTAAAGCAGAATTGAATGGTGCATAGTGATTACTTACCTCTTCGTGTGCTTTGAGATTAGTGTCATTCTTGTTAGAGTGGAAAGTATTGAAGCACTATTCAAACATTTTCTATATACAAGCAATACTACTGTGGTCCAGCAGCACAATATTTCTATTGAAATAACTCTGATTGTAACATGCAGCATTGATCACTTATTTTTTTTGTTGTGTGAACCATAAATCATTTACTTTGGTGCATTTCTTCTTGGTGTTACATTTGTTATTATGTTTCCTATTTATCTTAGTGGGCGCTTTTAGCCTTAAACTCCTCCCAATTTCCAGTTGTCCGTGTCTTAGTGTATTTCATCTATGTTAAGAGATTGATGCCATTTCTTATTTAGAGTTCCTTTAGTTTCCAGCTGAACTGTGCATATATGATTTTCATTTTCTGTTTGAAATCCTTTAAGGATGTGGATGAACTTAAGGAAAAAGTTCAAGAAGCACGAAGAGTGAAAATGCTGCATTGCCCCAGCAAGGTAGAATTCATATGCTTGTTGTGTCACTTTACGTATGAAATCCTACCTTTTATCAGACATATTTTGTATTGAATATAGGGCTTTTATATAATACAAAATATATTTCAAGTCTTTGAATAACTGTCTAGGCAATGGACATCGAAAATGAGATCCAAGTTCTACGTGATCAATTTGCTGAGAAATCCTCAAACTCAGCTCATCTTTTGAAAGAGGTATGCTTTACACATGCCGATTTTGGTGATTTCAGTTTGTCTTTTTTGCATTGCTTTTTCATAGAAATATGTTGATTTGTTTAATTGGAGTTCAAACTGAAATCAGCAATTTGAAGTATGAATATAGTGGATCAGATCATGTACTGTAGGGCATATTGAAATATAAAGAATGCAAGAGCTTGCCAATTCAATGTCAATACTCACAAACATGGAATCATATATCAATTCTATAATTTGCCTGGTTTTTGCTCAAGTTTGACGAGCAAATAAGCTGTCAAAGAGGTAAATTTTTTGCTTTTTAGCCCAAAATTTGAAAGTTTTTACATATGGACTCCTGGAGAAAAGATTTGCAAAAATGGACCCTTACCACAACGTCAAATTACATGGCGCCCACGGTACACAGCATGGCGCCATATGCTTTGGCACCAAGCGTGGCCACGTAGGATCCACGGTGGCACAGCTCGGCGCTAAAGCACATGGCGCCGTGCTGTGCACCAACGGCGCTAACGGCCGTGGCGCCGTGCTCTGGGACTTAGCCTGAAATAGTTTTGGTGCAGGGCCACATACACGGCGCCAAACACTCTAGCGCCGTATGTGCCTCATGCGGCGCCAGACGCTTTGGCGCCGAGGCCTGTATATACGGCGTCAGCAGATTTGGCGCCGTGCTTGCTACACCAGAAAAAACATAAAACATCAATAGTCTGAAAACTATGCACATACATATACAAAACAGCAAACATATACATTCACACATAAAACATCTGAAAACGCAAATGACAACATCGCATAATTATCAATAGTCTCAAAATATTACATAACATCACATAAGTATCAAAAGTCTCAAAATATCACATAACTGTCAAAAGTCTGAAAACATCAATAAGTCACTGCCTCTTGGCCTTTCCCATGCCCTTGGCCAGGGCATCAGACCCTGGAGTGTACGTACTCGGGGGACGAGCCGAACGACGAGGCCGCTGCGAAGCCTGAGTAGATGGTGCGTCGGGCATCTGCGACATCCCAATCTCGTCGTGGTTAGATGCCTCCTCGTGCTCGTCCTCGTCCTCGTGCTCCTCCTCCTCGTCATCCTGCTCCGCCTCGTCGTCGTCGTCGCCCTGACTGAAAGTCGGAGTGCGTGACGAGCTCCTCGTGGATTGGCGCCTGCCGGCGTGTGATGACGAGGCTGCAGCCGCTGAGGCACCCGACCGCTGGGAGGCCGCCGGTATGATCACATCCGAGCGTGCGCGGCAACCACAACGACCTGCCCCCTGACTGAGCCGACGTCGAAGTCTCTGCAAGTAATGATATGTCATAATTGTATACACGCTGAATGGATCTAACTTAACGAATTATCTTCGTACCTGCAGGAAGTCCCTCAGGGGGTGGCTCTCGCTGTCCAGGTGGCTGAGAACCTCGTCGATCTCACGCACCGAGGTTTGGAGAGAAGTCCCCTAAAGAAATAAGTAAACGTAAGTGCGAGATAAACGTATGGAACGAAAGTATTGCAAATGTCATGCTTTCCGTACCACTCGATCGAGAATCGGAGCGGCCTCGACCACTGTGCCCTCCCTCGCACGCCTGTCGTACGCAGTGTTCTCGTCCTCGGACGAAGCGAGGTCCGCGTAGTCGACATCGGTCCACTGCTGCCTCAGCTTGTAGCGGGTGGCAGTGTGGTACCAGGATAAGTAATCCCGGAAGCTGGCGTTGTTGTGGGGGGTATTGTCCTGCTTGCAGTTCTCCATCCTCCTCCACCACTCGACGTACTCTCGGTGGTGATGAGCGAAGTCCGTCACCTTTCGTTGGCGGACCCTGTCGAACCTGTACGTATAGCAGATGTCAACAATAGGTGTTAGAGTACGAACCAACAAAATTTTAAATAAAGCAAAAATTGTAACTTACTTGTGCAACTGAATATAAGTCGACACCTCCTCGGGGGGGGGGGGGGGGTAGAACTGCACGAGGCCAAACTGCCGCGCAACTCTGTGGGGGAGGTGAATCTCTACGGCGTAGAAGCAAATGAGTGGACACCTCATCCTCCAAAGATGGTAGTCCCTGCGGCACATGGTGCTGAGCGGTAGAGCTGCAACCTTAAAAACATATGTATTTCTAAACATTCATCAATCTCGCTCAAACCAAACCCTAAAAACATGTGTATTTCTAAATCAAACCCTAAATCTAAACTTTCATCAATCTCGCTCAAATCAAACCCTAAAAACATATATATTTCTAAATCAAACCCTAAAAACATATGTATTTCTAAATCAAACCCTAAAAACATATGTATTTCTAAAAATCAAACCCTAAAAATGAATCTATACACATTACTACTCTTACATTACGCATATATATTGAAAATCCAACCTAAAACCGAGCCAAATTGAACTAATTTCATCTAGGGTTTCAAATTTTCCCACACGAAATGTACCTCAAATAATCCATATTTATTGCAAAAAATCAAGGGAAAGGAGGGGGTTCACCGTGCTTACTCGATTTGGAAGCAAAATCGCGAGAAAAACGGATGGATTTGAGTAGATTTTGAGGGGGAAGAGAATGGCGGCGGTGGTTGCTCTCGGCTCGGGCTGAACAAAGTGAGGGGGTGGGGGGGCCGCGCTCGGGCTTATGTCCCAGAGTACGGCGCCACGGTTGTTAACGCCATTGGTGCACAGCACGGCGCCATGTGCTTTGGCGCCGAGCTGTGCCACCGTGGTTCCTACGTGGCCATGCTTGGCGCCAAAGCATATGGCGCCGTGCTGTGTACCGTGGGCGCCATATAATTTGGCGCCGTGGTAAGGGTCTATTTTTGCAAATCTTTTCTCCAGGGGTCTATATATAAAAAACTTTCAAAATTTGGGCTAAAAAGCAAAAATTTTACGTCAAAGAGCTTGCCATGGTCAGTTATTGCTGAATTGCATGCCTATTGTCACTGTTATCATTTTCTAGAAAACTTATCTTGCTACTTTGTTCAGCCATAAAAGGCAAATAATAGTGTCTTGTAGACCAAATTGTTTCTGTTGTTCTATGTTGCTTCTCAAACTTGTCAAGTTTCCACGAATGTCTTTTTATTTTCAAATTTGCATGTGTGGAATAATCCCAGTATGTAGATAGTTTTGATACAGTCTGAATCAAGAAGTGGTATTAACTGATTTCCAACTAACTATTCATTGATTGTTAATTTATCAGTTGGAGTTCCATAAAAGATTTGAGGAAAATGGTGTGCCCTCATACGAGTTGGAGGGTCTTGAAAGCTTAGGCTCTATGTTGCGTATAGTTGTCCGGAACGATGCATATGTGGATTTATCAAATGGTTCAATCCAGTGGTTCCGCGTAAAGCCTAAAGGAAGCAAGAAAGAAATCATATCAGGTAGAACTATTTTCATCCTACAGAATACTCTTGTTTCTACATATAACGTATTTTTGACTCTTGTTGCTACTAAACTTTAGGTGCCACAAAGCCAGTATATGCTCCAGAACCACATGACGTTGGGCGGTATTTGCAAGTTGAGATCAACCTTGGTGGTGAAATTTCAGTCGCGAAGACAGCTGGCCCAGTGGACCCTGGTTTGTTTTGCTGCCATATGTTTATCTGACAAAGTTAAGCTGCTTCCATGATTATGACATGGCTAACATTACTTCGATAGTCGAGCAGCTGCAGGATTGGTCGACTACGTAGAGACTCTTGTAAGGAATCCTGAAACTGAGTATAATGTATGATCATCCCTTACTTAGCCACTTTTATTTCTGCACAGTATTTATATAATTTACTGTACAAGGGTTGCCATTTGCTAGGTCTTATGTTATACTCAAGCAAACAGTCTCGGGCTAGTATTTTGGATTTTGTAGCTGGCCAGTCTCATCGTAATATCCCTGTTGGCATGTTGTCTGCTGCTTTTCTGTCGAGAAATCAGTTTCTTTTGATTGCTTATTTCAATAACACTAGAAAAACAGAAAAATACTATCTATTGAGTCTACCCTGTCAATGTCCTTGTGCTTGCAATCCACAGTTCATTATGACAGCTTTATCCAGTATTTCTGTGAATTAGTATCTTCAAGTCATTTTTCTTACAGTACAAATTGTTTTGTCCCTTATGACAGGTCGTTCTTCTTCAAGTGAACGGAATCGATCAGCCTACAGATTCTATTCATGTTCTTTGTATTGGGAAACTGCGGATGAGACTTGCTAAAGGAAACACAGTAATTGCAAAGGAATTCTATTCCTCATTGATGCAGGTATTCTGTAGCAACACTTTGAGCATTACAAAATTACAAGACGGTAGTTGCAGAGGAACTTGCTTCCGTATCACTCATCAATGGCTTGTGTTATGCATCATTGGCTATGGAACAATCCAACCTGTGTTTATTGCTATCTATTTTCAGTTATGTGGCGTTAGAGGCGGTGGAGATGCTGCACCGCAGGCCATCTTTTGGCAACCCAGGAAAGACCTCAGCTTGGTGTTGGGCTTTGAAACAACCAGAGAGCGTAACTCAGCAATCATGCTGGCTCGGAGATTTGCTATTGATTGCAATGTAAGTCACTGAGCTTAAAAGTGGTTGTGCTTCGTATGATTTGACGAGCTTCGGTTTCTGAGAGTTAAATAACTTCCTGAAACTTTTTCTTGTACTGCACTATGGCAATCAGGCCATAACTTTTCTTGGCTGAATGCAGATTATCCTTACTGGTCCAGGGGATAAAACTCCGTGGTGAACACAAGACGAACGGCACCAACTGACCGGAATGTACATTTGTGTGCACATGCAGTACGTAGCCAGTAGTTAGATGCCTGATCTGATCTGATCTGAGTAGTTTAGTGCCTTGTAGACTGCAGTAGGTTCTGAAGGACGACACCGAGGCTTCATTTTAGCTGCCTTGCCGTGATGTCGTCGTCCTTCCCTAAGTTTCTGTTCGCATCATGTATTCTAGTTCCTTGCTGGGCTTAAGTTTCCGTTCGCATCATGTGTTCTAGTTTCTTGCTGGGCTTCTTTGCGAGACATGGACGCGCCTTTGTTGTGAAAAAAGCACATGCAGTTCGCGTTGTTGGTGGCGACGACGGGCAGGTGGAAGTGGCGGTATCGCGGTTTGGGACCGGTCATATTAGCTTAGCTTTTTGATTTATGAATAGTATCAGTTTATAAAAAAAACTTTTAGAAAGATACTCGTATGCGATTTTGGTTGATATAAATAAAATCATTACAATATGTACTATAATCTACTTAGTAGACTTTACATTAAAAAGATATTCTGTTTGAAAGCTAGTTACTATAGAAAAACCTTAGACGTGTCGCTTGTGAATGGTAAATTTGAGTATGCATTCAACTTGTATCTCTCAAAAAAAAACAAATCTAGTATTCCATTTTGCCTGTTGAGTCTAAAGTCCTATTTTTTTTAGCTGTGATTGATAGATCTGATGAATAGCATCGGTATATAAAAATTAAAGATAAAAGATAACTAAAAAGCTGGGAAGAATAGAGCCTTAAAGACGTGAAGCCCGCGGTCTTCAAGGCGATGCTTCACTTCGCCTACACCGACGAGCTGCCTCCCATATGATTCAGATGTACCACTTGCCGCCGGAGATGAAGCGAGCCTCGTGGGGATGGCTGGGGACATGCTCGCGGCCGCAGACGCTCAAGCTGGCGGACCAGCACCATTGCCAGCAGCTCAGAGCTTTGTGCATCGACTACATGGCGTCTCCGGGCGTGCTGAAGGCTGTGCTGGCGACGGAGGAATGTCAGGAGCTCAAGGAGAGCTGCCCCTCTGTTCTCGTCCAGGTCCTCGAGGAAATTGCAAGCCATCTAGGCACGTCACGTTGCCACCAAAAATGCCGCAGTTAGGGCTCAAGTATGTTCAACAATGTCCATGGCTGGCAGAATTTTGTTGCTCTGTGCTGTGTACATGTTTAGCTTGTGCCTGTTCTTTCCGGTTTATGACTGATGAATTATAGATTTTCTCAAATAAACAGATAGGACGATTTTTCCGTCGCCTTTATAATACGGTTTATTGGGATAATCTTTTTAAAATGGCTTATTGGTTTACCGGCATTCGATTCGTTCATATGAGTATTCGTGCTACGATAAAAAACTATAAACCGTAGCAAAAAAAAATGCACCCACGTGTTTATACCAAGTATGTCATAATAGCATGTATTGCCAGGAAGCCAAGAAACTTAATTAGTTACGTATTTCCAACAAATTAAGGATGCACAAACCTTCGCTGCATCTTTCTTCACCGAATACACAGATTCTTCACCGTATGCATATTGCCTTCTCTGCTCTTCAATGTCGTCCGCGGAGACGCGGCGGCGTGCAAGAAGGCGTCCGCCGAGCTGCTAGCGGAGCTCGCCGCCTCGGCCTCCCCAAGGGCCTCTTCCCTCTGGACGACATGGAGGAGTTCGGCTACAACCGCGCGCCGGGGTTCATGTGGCTCGTCCAGGGCAGGAACAAGGGCATGTCGCACACGTTCAAGAGGATCAAGCACACCGTGTCGTACGCCGGCGAGGTGACGGCGTTCGTGGAGGAGGGCAGGCTGGAGAAGATAGCGGCGGTGAAGACCAGGGAGCTGATGCTCTGGCTCAGCGTCGTGGAGGTGTACGCCGAAGAGTCTGCGCCTGGCAAAGTCACGTTCAAGACTGGCACCGGGCTGTCTGATACATTCGATGCAAACGCCTTTGAGCTCGTCGAGTGAGATGAATTGAAGCTGCTTGCCAAAAGGAAGCTTGCCCCTGCTGTTGCAGCAGTTCGCTACTGTGGTCGTAGCAGACAATGTAGCGGTTTTAGCATTGTTTTAAGTTATATGCAAAATTATTGCAACATTATATTCTTTATGCTCATAATTTAGGGTCTGTTTGGCTGCGGCTGTGGCTTTGTTTACGGTACATATTATGGAGAGGGAGATACTCACTTGCGATTTTGGCTGGTACAGATGTTGGGTTTTAACGTGTACATCGTTTAACTTGTAGACCCCGTCTTGAGAAAATACTCCGTTTGAAAGTTAGGTACTGTAGCAAAAGCCAAAAGCTGGCAGCTTCGGAGAAAAAGAATAGGCCCTTAGTATATTATATCTATTCTATGCTAGTTTGACACAAGATATAATTTAAATATACATCTAAAACTCAAAATTATCATTATTATTTAGAATACGTTACGGAAATATAGCATCCGCTATTTGATATCCACTGCACCGGAGCTAATCCGCTACTAGTCCACTGACAGTTATTCAGAACCTTGCACGTCAGTAGCGTCCTTTTCATCTATTCGTTGTTTCTAATCTTCATGTGATATCGATTCTGAAATAGATTTGTAATCGTTTCAATGAAGTAAATTCTTTGTCCTGCTTTGTTGAAATCAACAGCATTCAATGTTTATTAGAGCCTGTGTAGAACATGTAAATTCCTGAATCAGACCTTCAAGAGTTGAGAACACCAGAATCTGACATGAATACCATGCCACTATATCAGGATGTATCAGTTGGACAGGGAGAACGGACACGCAGCACCAGATAAAAGATATCACAACAAAAAAAAAACACTTCAGCGGTGCAAAACAGCGCTACTTCAACGATGTGTGCTTAATACTACAGACGGTGTAAAAGTGATCTCCGGCTTCTCTTCATTGTAATGCAAAGAGAGGTGCTCTATATGGCCCATCCTAAAGCAACGCTCGACCCAATCTTATTGGGTTGGAAAACAGAAAATAAAGCCAAACCATATGTCAAATGTTCCAAGTCAACACGTAACAACACCAAGCATCCCAAGAGGGGCTTGAGAAAACATTCAGCGAGCGACAGCCTTTGGAGCTTTGTCTGGGAGGATGTTGTCGGGAAGGATGAGCTCCGGTGGGATCTCACGGACCACCCCAAGCATTGAATCATACTCCTCGTCTTTGTGAGCAAACTTCTTCCTCAGCATCTTCTCAAGCTCAATCTCATCAAAGCTCTTGGCATTCTCAGCTGCATGAACTTGAGCTAAGTTGATGTAGTTGGTTGCCGATTGGGCAATGAATGCTATCTCCTCTTCTGTAAGCTTTCTTAGGAACTTCGCAGGATTACCAACCCAGACCTAATAATGTCAAGGAAATGCATGATTCAGTGAAGTCACATAAAACAGAATTTCTTTTCAAAATATTAAGTCGAATATATCCGTGTCTTGCAGCTGCCAAAATCCACCAGTTTAATTGATTATTAAACCCAGAATATGAGCTTCCAAATTCCAAGCATAACATAGAAACCTAAAATATGGACATCAATATAAGCATGCAGCCAGCAGCTTAGTTCGATTTCAGTAGTTCTCCAACAGTGTAACTATTTTGTAAAGTGACTAAGTGAGGCATTCTAACTGCAATTGTTCTTTGCAAAAACATGTGCTCTAAGCCTAACTTAGAAACATTTTGTTGCATTATGCAAACTGTATGGCATTTTTCAGAGCAGAGGCATGAAGATCTTCTCAACATCATATGCCAGTCTGAGAGTTCCATCTTAGTATAATGTATGGTGGCCAATATTGTTCAATAACAAAACAATGGCAGTTGAATGCATATTGCCCATCTATCAAGTGGGAAACTAGCTTATCAAGAAAAATAAGAAAATAACCTCTCCAGAAGGAATCCTCGTATTCTGCTTAACAAGAGATCCTGCACCAACCATGCTGTGCTTTTCAACCACCACTCCATCAAGCAGAGTGGCACCCATACCAACAAAAGCTTCATCCTCGATGGTGCATGCATGTAAAACAGCACTATGACCTGGCAGAAGTTTATTAGTTTAGGCAGTAGTACAATAGAGTCAACAGTCAATCATCCAGGCAAAATGAAGCTCAGCATTTTAAATCCATAAATCAATCACAAGGATGAGATATGAAGCACTTTATATGATTTTGTTTGGTAATGATGCCATGCAGTGATTGTCTTCCAAATAAGCTAAACAAAAATATTGGTAGCATATTGGAGTGTCTACCGATATCAATCTGCAATAAGTTAGAAAGTTCTTTACTGACCTACTGTAACGTTGCTTCCAATTATGGTTGGGAGAACCTTCCTGCTAATGTTAGATCTTGAAACATGTACAAGGGAATTGTCTTGTACATTTGTTCCAGATCCAATATGAATGCTGTTGACATCACCTGAAGACAAGAATAAAATAAAAACAGCTAAAATGGTTATCACAATCAACATTGGAAATATCTGTACTTCAACTCCTAAGCAAGCAAGACAGCACAAAGATCTAGTTATTTCACACTATGATATAAGATCATTTTCCCTCTTGAATTTGACTAGGAAGGATCAGTTGGGAGGTATCATTGGTATCTCAAGCATTCTCGCCGCATGGACTAGGTAGTGATGGAGCATGGCAGTCTCATAATAATCTGGGGCTAGATGTCTTCAAGACCTCAACAAACCCAATTCTCCAACAAAGTTACTGATGCCAATCCAAAAACCAGTGTATGATGCTTTAATATCACATCCTTGAAAGTTGTAACTTTTGAGGATGCAGTTCTTAACTTAGTAGGAGGAAAGATGCACCGCATACTCTTTCCCAACAATTGTCGAGAGCCAATCACTATGTCACTGTGATTTGATGTTTGGACCTTACGGTAGTTAGGTTTGAGCCACTAACCAATTAGATAACCAGTATACTTCTCTAGTTTGGAGTATCAACTATTTGGGAATAGTGAGCTGTGGTTGTTGGGACAAGGTCTAAATCTAAGAACTCTGGACTGTCGCAGTAAAAGTTTATGGATACAACAATGAACCA
The DNA here is from genome assembly GCA_017311315.1 of Dendrocalamus latiflorus. NCBI lineage: Eukaryota > Viridiplantae > Streptophyta > Magnoliopsida > Poales > Poaceae > Dendrocalamus > Dendrocalamus latiflorus. Next base: position 33,909,912 of record CM029630.1, read on the forward strand.
AAAGATTGTTTCTGAGGCTATTTAGTAATTATACATGTTTCCACATTTGGTTCCCCCTCTGTTTCTCTTTAGATGTCATTTTAGAATGTGTACAGTCAACTGTATAAAACTTTGACTGCTAGTATGCATAAAAGTATTTGGATTTATCATGTGGAAATGATATTACTAGATTTGTCATAACAAATACTTTATTATCATTATATTTTAATAATTGTTACTAACATATAATTAGGAAATGTAATGGTCAAGGGTGTGTGTTGGAGACCGTGTTGATGCTTAAAACAACAAGTAAAAAAGAACGGATATAGTATAATCTAACAGCAACGTGACACCTACTCAAAACATCTGTATACAAGTGTGCCACTGCGGAGGTAGAATTACTCTCATAATAGTTTATATGTTTCTTGGTGCTCGTTCTCATGGGTACCTCAGAGCTACCGACAAGACCACAACACAATAATCTACTGCAAAGCTCTGGTTGCATGACCATAACCAGTTGTGTATTAATTAGCCTACTCCACGATGGAGTTACACACAAGAAACATCCTCTGTGAACTGAAATTATTTAACAAATATGGCACAAACGTGGCTGCGGTAGAGGAAATAAATGTACAAGTTTTGTTCAATAAAAATGTGCATCTTGTGACGATTGATGGTTTTATGTCTGTTGTACGCTGAGTACAGTGTTGTCAGAATCAAATTCATTTATAAAATAAAATGTTCAGCAAACACACTGATACAGAGACTCACAAAGCACCTCCTGGTTTGGGAAAAAAATGATGTAAAGACGAAAGAGAAGATAATCATCATGACAAGGACCACAGTTACTCAATAGCACATGTATAATGTATACTGTCCAAGAGTTTACCTCTCAAAATGGAGCCGTACCAGATTGAGGATCCATGTCCAATCTGAACATCACCAATGACAGCTGCACTGGGAGCAACAAACACATCTTTGTGGATTCTTGGCTCTTTCTCAAATATGTTCATGATCGTACGATGCCTTGACACTGACAAACGCATACAAAAGGGCAACATGAGGAATAAAGTTTATGTATCTCACCAGAGTAATACATGATTCCACAATGATCTATCGAGTTAAATACATAAGAGCCCCAAAATGACAAAAACACACTCCTCGTTGTAGTGTCCAATTTATGCAAATTCCTCGCCGTTTACCAGTTGCAGCATGGCGACAATTAATTAGCGCCGACTGCAGCACTGCATCTAACTCAAAAGACGAAATGGCATTGTTCATGGTGCTAGGGAACATAAATTAGATACAGAATCGCTTGAAATAGACATGCCAATATGACATATCCACAAAAGGCAGTATGACCACGGTAACCATACTTTGTTGTGCTTAATTTGCTGCTTCTTCGACACATGAGAATCACTAATTGCAATGCAACAGTACACAAACAACTGACGATACTGCAAGCAAACACAAACTATAGGACAAACTCGAGACGATAGTTCAACTCTCGAATCACATTGCCAGTGTCCGTTTCCATTCCAATTTTATTCTCTCCCCTAACAATCCCAAAGTTGTGAGCATACTAAAGATTGCGGACGCCACTTAATCAACCTGATCTGATACTAACATCTCCGAAACAACGAGCAGTGACGAACTGACCGGCAAGCAATGGGCTAAAGACTACGCATGTACGAGACCGAAACGATTAGAGGAAGGCCCGATCTTTCGGAGGAAACAACGAGCCCATAGGGAGCAAGCGGTGGGCAGGCTAAGGAGGGGGGGGGGGGGGATGGGGGATGGGCGGTGACGTCTGCTTACGCTGCTCCTCGACTCGGAGGTTGCCCTGGATGGTGGATCCGAGGCGGTCCATGGCCTGCCCTGTGCCGCGGATCCACTTGCCCACCGTGTAGATCGCGCGCCCGAGGGTCCCCATGCCTGTCTCTCCTCCTTCCCGCCTGCTCCCTTCTCTGGCTGGGGCTCGCCGCCGGCCGCCGCGCGCGCAGGAGGTGGGGTTTAATGGCGTCTGGTGAGACGGGGAGGAGAGTAGAGGGGAGAAGAGCCAGACAGAGAAGGGGAGGTCAATAGCTCAGGGCCCAAGTTTTATGGACCATAATATGAGCCTACATACGGCCCATAGTTAAGAACTCTAGGTCCATTTAACAGCCCATACAGCATAAGTGGATTATTTTGGGTTGCGATTTATGACTGAAAATTTTAAATTTTAACCTATTCACGAGCATGGTTCACCATTTTGGACAAAATGGGACTTCGTCACCCTCCAAAACAAGAGCAATTCGGTTAAATTTTAGCTGAATTTGGTTAAATTTCAATAAATTTCAAATATTGTTGGAAAATTCATCTAAAATTTTGGACGAAATTTCATCTCATTCGTTCCTTTTGTCCCTGGCGAATTTTTTCCCTATTCGTGAGAGGTAGCACGCAGGGGAAAATAGTCACACGCAGGGGCGGAGATGGGCCTCGGGCCGGTTGGGCAACGGCCCGAGGCCCAGAAAAAATTGCAGTGTAAAATTTTAGTAATTATACCCCTAAAAAAAATTGTATAGTAGTTAGGCCCGAGGCATATTGGGCGGCCCGCCATTATTTCCGGCCGGCCCGAGCAGTCCCACCTCGCGGCCCACACTCCCCCGCAGCCCGTCACGTGTGGCCTACCCTAACCGCGCGGTGCGCGGAGGCACCCCTCGCGAGCCGCCTCCAGCCCGTCCAGTCGCATCTGCATCTCCGCGACTCCACCCACGACGCGCCACCCCTAGCCCCCCACCGCCCCCCGCCTCGGCCGTGTCGGCGCCTCCTCTCCGCCTCGGCCCGCAGCGGCGCAGCGCCGCTCCCCGCCTCGGCCCGCGGATCTCCGCCGTTGCCTCCTCAGCGGATCTCCGCCGGCTGCCGCGGCACCGCCCCCAGCCCCCGACTCCTCTCCGCCAAGCCCGCCGAGGCGACGACCGCCTCGGTGCCTCCTCTCCGTGACTCCGCCGTCGCCTCCTCAGCGGATCTCCGCCTCGGCTGCGCCTCCTCTTCGTCTAGTGTGATCTCCGCCGGCCCCACTGCTCACCGCCGTCCGCCGGTTCTGGCTCTCCCGGTGAGCTTCTGTGAGACACTGAGACTGACAGACTGCGACTGTGAATTGTGATTGACTGTTCATTGTTCATACAAATTGTTCATAGATTGTTCATTGTTCCCGGTGAGATTCATACAGATTGTTCATTGTTCAATGTTCATTGTTGATTTGTTGTCACATGTGAGTAATTCAATAATCAGTATGATTGTCACTTGTCACTGTATGTGTAATTTGTATAATTGTATCATTGTATGAATGATTGATTATTCATCACTTCATTGTTGATTTGTTGTCTGTTCAGTTCAGTGATAGTGTGATTTGAACTTTTGAAGTCTGTGATAAATGATAGTGTTATTAGTGTAGTATGTTTATCAGACTAGCAGTCTATTAACTTGCTATTTAAATTTTTGCGATACTAGAATTAGAAATACATGATGAAGAGGACCAAGACATTGGCATCTTATTTTCCATCGCAATCCAATTCCAATCAAACTCTAGAAGCAATAGGAACTAGAGGTAGTAACACCCCACAAAACAATCCCCGTGTTGTGCTTAATCCGGATGACATAGTTGCCGATCCTGGGCTTCGGAAACCAATTGAATAGTTAGATGTGGATATTAGGGATGCCGCTAGAAGGGAGTATTTGCTAATGGGACCATGCCGACCATTTGGCCATAAATGAACCAAATGAAGATATGATAGACTCAAATGAACCAACTCTTTGTTAATCACGCAAAAATTACCTCGTGCTAGTGGTATGTTACATTATTCTTTTTGTTATGTTTTATCTATTTTGTCGTATCGTTCTACATAGAATTTAAATTTTATTTTGATTATGTATTTGTATTGTACTTTCGTTATACCTTAGTACTGATATTATTTTATATTAGTTATAGAGTTATGTCCTCTTTAGTTTTGGGCCCGATGCTTCGATAAATCCTAGCTCCGCCACTGGTCACACGCAATTTTGGGCGATATAGGTAACTCGGTATAGCTTATACTACAATCTATCTGTAGAGCCCGTCTTAAAAAAACGCACCATTTAAAACTTATTGCTATAGCACGTATAAACCAAAGCCGATTTTGAGTCATCTTGAACCCAGCCCATATCTCTCTTTTGCTGCTGGAGTGAGTCAACATCTCAACGAAATAATAATAATTTTTGAGTAAATTATATTTTGCACCGGATAACTTATTGGTTTTTATTTTGCATTAGGATTAAATCATATTATCACTTTGTATCATAGCGAACTAAATAAAGTTTCATTTTGTTTTGGATGTATAACTTTAAATCCACTTAATGAAATAAGCGCAAATCTCTCGCGAGTTCTCGGGGGAAAAAAGGGTCTAGCTAGCTAGTGGCGCACTGACACGTCCAACTTAACAAATTTCAAGCTATAGAGAATTAGAGATACACGCAATGGCTCTTGATCAGATCAGGAAATTGTCGCTCTCCAGACAAATGCATAGACATTTCACCATACAAACTACACACACAAGTTTTATTCGGCAGGCTGAAACACACATCACTTGTTACAAACTTCTCTACAAACAATTACAAACAAACGCAACATGTAGTACGTGGTAAAAAGCAAATTTGTTTGAATTTCATGTGAATTTCGTAGAAAACAACGTGGCGTTCGAAGGGCGGCCATCTAAGCCACAGGCTTAGACCTATGCTCCTCGATGAACAGCTTCATCTCCTCGACGAACTTGCCGGAGTCGGCGATCTCCGGGAACACGTGGAAGCCGTGGATGGCGTCAGGGTACTCGGCCACCTGCACCAGCTTCCCCTTCCCGCGCAGCGTCTCCACGTACCGCGCCTGCCAGCCCTTGAGCAGGTCGAACCCGCCGACCACCACCATGGCCGGGGGGAACGCCTCCGCCACCTCGACGTGTTCGCCGCAGACGTGCGCCGCGGCGTGGTCCCGGGTGGCGCCCTCCGGCAAGAACTCCCTCCAGTAGGCGTCCGTCACCGCCAACGACAGCATGGGGTCCACCTTTTCGAGTGCCACCTCCGCCTCCGTCCGCTCCTCGCCGCCGAAGAAGGGCTGTATGAGGACGGCGCCGGCGAGGCGGAGGGAAACGGCTGGAGATGTCGCGGTCATGGCCGCCCAGCTCTGGGCCACGTGGTGCGTGATGTTGCCGCCGGCGCTGTCGCCTGCGAGGAAGCAGCTGGAGAGGTCCACGGGGACGCCGAGGTCTGCCGGAAGGCCGGTGACGTCGATGTAGCGGAGGGTGGCGACGCCGTCGTCGTAGGCGGCGGGGAAGCGGTCATCGGGTGCGAGGCGGTAGTTCACGGACACGACGACGGCGCCGAGCTCGCGGCAGAGGCGGCGGCAGAGCGCGTCGTAGGGGCGGGAAGCCGCGGAGAAGAGCACGAAGCCGCCGCCGTGGAAGTAGACGACGACGGGGAGCGGCGCCTCGGCTGCCGAGGGGGAGAAGACGCGCGCCCAGAGGCCCCGCGAGGCGTCCACGGTGACGTCGGCGGAGCGGACGCCCGAGGCATCCGGGCGGGCCTTGGCGGCGGCGTGGAGGTCGCCGAGTGAGAAGAGGAGGCGTCTGACGCTGCCGTCCGGGCGGTACGCCACCGACAAGGCGGCCAGCTGGACGCGCACGGTCCACGGCAGGGACGGCGACCGGCGGCCGTCGTCAGAGCCGGCCATTTCTTGCCTGCTCGAGACTCGGTCACTTGGGACTTGGGAGTATGCACCAGGACAGACAGGAGGGCTGCATGTTTATCGTTAGACTGGTGGAGATAGCGAGGCTCATATTACTACTATACCATTTTATTTTTGTTTCGTTACGGACGCTGCGTATTATGTACTCGATTTTCGATGCGACCAATGCGTTTAGATTGGCAAATATTTTAGGGCAACCAAGCATCGTGATTTTTCTGACAACATGGGGTCCCCCCATCTTTTTTCTCTATTTTTGGTCTTTTTTCTATAAGTTTGATTTAGCGTAGATCTCACTGATTTAGATCCCGTTCATTTCGGCTTTAACTTCTGACTTCTATCTTATTTGTCACTATTTTTAAATTTCGTCCTTTTCTGATTTTTTAGTTTTTAGAGCTTTTTTTGCAGGATCTTTTTTCTCATATTCGTTTGTGTTGTTCGTGATGGGTTAATTTATTTATTTTTTAAATTTAGTTACATCAAATAAGACATCATCAACTACAGTGTAATTTTAGCCATTTACAGTGCAATTTCAGCTATAAGATAGGTTATTTCAGTACAACCGAGTGGCACCTTATAAATTTGCTTAATTTGAAACAATATCGATACGTTAGACCATGTGTGGTGGCAGCTCATAAAAGATATGTATATTTGATACTGCTTGAGTCTTGATTTTATTAATTAAGTTTGATTTTTGTGAAATTGCATTTTGGCCCCTACTGAGTTGAGGTTGTTATGTGATTTTGGTTGAGTCATGATGATGAACATGCAGTGTTAGTCATGGTGTATCCATACGAATGTCAGTCACGGGGTTTCCATGCAAGGGTTAGTCATATTGTAGTCTATGTATTTGGTTTGCTAATGGAGAGTCAAGTACATGTTATTTGTGATCGGATAGATTGCTTTATTCTTTGATGTGCAGGAACTTTGATAATTGTTATGACCAGTGGCGAGATAGAGGCTACAGAAGGGGTCCTGTGGCCATGGCATGCCGTGTAAGTTCGAGTAGAGCAACATCTCAAACCAAGAAGTATGGGAGAAAGACAATGGTCGTAAAGAACCAATGTGTGCATTGATGTGCCAATTGGACCTGTGTGTTTTAAGTGATGATATTTCTCAGAGTAGGTATGTGATCTTGACGGCAAGGCGTTGGGCATCACAGACTGTGGAGTGATGTTGGTGTACCATAGGACTTAGGTAATTTAAGTGATAACGGCCTTAACGCAAGCGTACAATCTTGGCGATAAGTCAATGGCATAGCATCATCGTGAAGACCGACGGGTGACAATTGAGGAAATTGTCTAAAACCAGGTGGAGTGGCTGTTTGCAAAACCGTGATATTGGCCTAAGTGGTTTACATCACATCTTTGTAGATAGAATGTCTTATCGAGCTTGTGGAGCCTTTGGGAAATCGCACTCTGAAAAACATGCAAGTGTGTGTAATGCTAAAATCCTTTTGTGTTGGGTTACCTGGTTTTCCCAAGTGTAGATGGTGTGATCTACTAAGTAGTGGTTGGTTTAATGAGAGATAAGAAGCCTCAACTAGTCAACTATATAAGCCTTGTGTTGTGTGGTAAGAGGTATGCCTCTTATGACTTAGGGTTTTTAGGGTTAGAGTTTCCTTGTGTTGAAGTATTTTGTGTGTATGCTCTAGGCTTAGAGCTCTACTATCATGAGGGATTGATAGTAAAACAATCCTCTCCAAGTGAAATGACCATCTAAAGTTTTCCTAAATAAGTTGTGCCTTGGATCCCCTCATGTGCTTTTTATTTCAATTACTTTCTTGCTTGGATTTCTCTTCTCTTGAGTTTTTCTGGTGCCAAGTACGTTTAAGGGGTGGAGATATCTCTTAGAGACAAGATTTCATCTATCTAGACATGATCTAGAGGAAGTTTTTGAGTTTGTTTGGTTTTCCTCAAGAGAGAGTTGATTTTTGGGTTTTGCTCTTGTGGGTATTTTGAGTTGAATTCGTGCTGTGTTCTAACTTACTATGATATGTGAGAATCCAGATCGAAGATTCCCCTTTTTGACCGATTTTGGTACATACTTTACTCAAATAGAAAAAGGTCACGACTTTTGCAATGATTCTCTCGATCGTTTATTGGAATAGGTTCGTGACATCCTAGAGAAGATATACGGCCAAATTTCACGTTATTTGGATCATCGTATCAAAAGTTACATGATTTTAGAATTTGAAACAATGTTGAAATTACTATTCATTCACACCTGATTTATTGTTCATACTGGTCTAGCCGCTACGAGCTGGAGGTCTGACCAGAAAGTACAATTCATTTGCTTGAAATTAATGTTCATAGCAGTCTTATCATTATTCACCAAAAGTTTGATCGTCATTGAAAAGGAAGTCTGGCCGCTAGGATTTTCTGATCTGACCTCTAGCCATTTCCGGTCTAACTGCTGGCAATTTGAGGTCTGACCAGTGAGGATTTGGACTTTTAGGTTTTTTTGCATTCCTTGCTTAGGGATTTGATAAAAGGTATGAATTAGGTTTTTTACTGAATGTTGTTGTTGATATTTAGAGAAAAATTTTAAAAGAGTTATTCACCATTATGCCTCACCGTACTCAACCTTTTTTTCTTAATTCTATTAGGCTAGCGGCAGCTCAGTTTAGCAATGGCTTATGGCTTTTTCACTGTAGTTGATAGTGGCTTATTTGACGTAATTAAATTTAAAAATTTTAAAAATGGAAATATTGTGGGGATGGCCCCCTACCGTATCCGTTCGGCCTGTTGACCCGAAAGGTTCAATGGGGGACATAAAAGGACGTGAATACCTTTGTAATAGTACCTTAGGATGGGGATGTGATTGTAATAAGGCCTTATGGTCATATATAAATATCCCCCTACACCATTGGTGAAGGCCTCACCCTAGAGGCCGAGGGTGCGCTTCTCGAAGTCCTTCACGCTAATGCTCATGTATTTGTGTGGATCGCAGATGACATCGGGGGAGTGGAATAGCTCATCATCGAACACCATCTCGCTATATGTCCTGATGCTAAATTGGCCTAGTTGGGCAGGAATGTTGAGGCGTATGTTGATGACGTGGTGGTCAAAAGTACGAGGGATGACTCCCATGTCAGAGACCTCCAGAAAACTTTCAAGTCAATCTCAATCCAGAAAAGTGTGTCTTCGGAGGGCAAGCTGGAAAGCCACTCAGGTTCTTGGTGTCTAGCTGGGGAATACAGGCCAACCCTGACAAGGTGGATGCCATCCTCTCCATGGAGCTGCCCAAAATAGTACGAGAGGTCCAGAGGCTCACCGGCCACCTCGCTGCCCTTAGCCATTTTCTCTCCAGAGTGGCCGAGTGAGCGCTTCCATTCTTCAAGACACTTTGTGCTTGTGATGGGTTTAATTGGAATGACGACTGTGCGATGGCCTTCTACGACCTCCAGAAGGATCGTGCCTAGCTCCCTACTTTAGTCTCTCCAGCACCAGAGGCTCCGCTACTGCTCTACCTGGCAGGTGCTTCAACGACGGTCAGCGCAACCCTCATTTTGGAGGAGGGGTCCATTCAGCAACCGGTATACTGTGTGTCAGAGGCCCTCCAAGGAGCCAAGACATGGTACACATAATTGGAAAAGCTAGTCTACACACTCCTTGTGGCTTCACGCAAGCTATGACACTACTTCCAATCACATCCCATCACAGTGCTGTCATCGTTGCCCTTGGCGGAGATGTTGCAATAATGGGAGGCTACAGGTCATATCAGTAAATGGGTGGCTAAACTAGCGCCATTCTCCGTGACCTACGCCTCCCGCACGGCCATCAAATCACAAATACTTGAGGACTTCATAGAGGAATGGACCCTGTTAGCCCAATCATAGGCCTAATCACCAATAGAGCTAGTTTGGAGTCTTCACACTGACGGAGCCTATGGTGCCTCTGGAGCAGGAGTTGGTATAGTTATCACTACACTGAAAAGTTGTCGGCTGCTCTACTCCGCGCACCTAGATTTCCCCATCACCAACAATGTGGCCGAATATGAGGCCCTCTTGTTCGGCCTCACCAAGATCTGGACCCTCAGAGCACGACGAGTCTTGGTGCACACCGACCCATGGCTGCTCATAGGACATGTCGATAAGTCCTACTAAGCAAAAGATGCTGACCTAGTCTAGTATCTGGCCGTTGTTCGAGTGCGCGGGCATGACTTTTTGGGTATCACGGTAAAGGCCATCCCAAGGTCAGACAATTAGGACGCTGACATGCTCACCAAGGCAGCGAGCCAGCAACCCCAACCGCTGGAGGGGCATTTTTCGAGATCCTTGTCGTTGCAGCCATCCGACAAGTATAGCACCCCCAGCCCTGGTTCAACACATTTTTGATGATATCGTTTGGCGAGAACCTATCCGAACGTACCTACAAGGCACATGCGAGCTAGATGACCGACTCCAACTTCGTCGGATTCAACAGCAGGCGCGAGCCTTCGAGATCATTGATAGCATACTTTACAAGTGCGAAGTATGTGCTCCGCTCCTTTGATGCCTCTCGTGCCTCGATGGACAGCAGCTAGGGCTGTGCATTTTTCAACCGAACCGAAAAAACCGAACAAAAAAACCGAACCGGTCAACTCGGTTTGACCGATTTTTGGTATTCGGTTTGGTTTTTAAATTTTGGAGTTTTTTAGCATTCGGTTTTTTCGGGAAAAACCGAATAAAAACCGAACAAACCGAAAATACCGGTTGCCCCGCTGCCACCCTTACGGTCGACGGCCCATGAGTGCAATCGTCTGGGCCCATGAATGCAATTAGTATGTGCTGCGGCGGGTAACGTTGTACTGCTGGTGGTGGTAGAACGAGAACCACCCCAAAATGATTCTTTCTGCACAGTCTACGGATTACGGAATCAAAGCGATCAGAACAAAGGAGAATCGTTGACATTCTCTTGAGCGCATGAAAGAAAACATATAATCCAGAGATGCCCATCGACAGGAGTCCATCCATCCAATGCGCCTCAGAAGATCCCTCACTGAGACACTGACCGAGAAAAACATTCGGCTTAGTGGGAGAACTGAACACTTGCAAGGTCCCTGTGACTCTGTGAGGCTAAAGAAGGTTGCATGATTAAGCTTTTATTGGTTGTCAAAGAAATAAAGGGCCCATGAGTGCAATCGTCTGATTTTTTTTCTTTCTGCTTTCTTTCTTTAGCAGTTGCGCTTTGGCTTTGGTGCTTCGTCTCGCTAATCGCTATATCGTTTGCAATTCGCGTCAACTTTGGTAAATATGGTATTTACCGATACCGCGCCGAACTAAATTGGGATTTACCGATACCGAACCGTACTTCTAAAATACCGTATATTACCGAACTACAAACACCGTATTTACCGTATATACCGTATATACCGAACCGATTAAAGCAAAAAAACCGACTGCACAGTCCTAACAGCAGCTCCTCGTCGATATTCACACCGGGCTTTGTGGCTTGCATATTACCCCACGCGCGCTCGTCTGCAGGGCATTCAGGCAAGACTTTTATTGGCCCATGGTGGCCTCGGATGCACAAGACTTTGTGAAAGGATGCCAGGGGTGTCAATGGATGGTAAGGATGGCATAAGGCACCTACGTCTCTCCAGCCCAATCCACCAGTCTGGCCACTAGCATGATGGGGTGTCGATGTAGTGGGTTCGCTACCACGTGCCCTATGGGATGTGCGATTCGTCGCGGTCGCTCATGAGTACTTCTCCAAGTGGCCCGAGACAGTCGCCTTTTCTAAAGTCACCTCGGCGGTAGTGCAGCGCTTCCTCTGGCAGAGCGTCGTTTGTTGCTTCGTGGTCCTAAGGGAGATCATTGTCGACATTGGCCTTCAGTTCAACTTCTCCACCTTCAGAGAGTTCTACCAATGTATGGGCATCAAGCTATGCTATGCCTCCGTGGGACACCCGAATTCCAATGGGCGGTTGAACGACCCAATGCCACGATCTTTGTGGGCGTCAAAAAGCATATCGTTGGCCTTCCTCAGCTGTCGCACGTGCGTCGAAGATGGCCTTCACACCCTCTATCTCCAAGAAGCAGATGTGTTCATAGTTTGCAATACCTACTGCAAGGGCATCCTTGGCACATTCCTGAGCGGTAGCAGCTTCTGCCTCCGCTGCGGCTAAACACTCTTGTAGACTACTCTACTCCTGTTGCCTTGCTACTTGAATAGCTCGGGCAAGAGCGAGGGCTTGCATGCAAAGCCAGGCTTAGCAATCAACCAGAACACACCAATCGGACTATCAGCATGTGTATACCTTCATCTCCGTGGCCTCAAGGGCACTCTCTAGCAGCTCTGAACCACACGAAGATAGCACGTGCTGGTCCAAGGCCATGTCCGCACAATCCACAACCCCTTGCAAACCTGTTAGTGCCTTCGGATGGGGTACAAAGTCCACCATGACTCTGAAGCGGTGGTGTCGGGAGGGGCTAGACCCGAAGACATGTCTGCGACGGCAGCACCAGTTGGGCTGCGAGTGGCTCTGTTGCTAGAGTCCTTTCCGTGGCCTGGAGATCGAGGGCAAGCTAACGTCGGGGACAATGTCAGGGAGCAAATCGGAGAAAGTCTCATGCAATCACGAGAGGAAAATGAGTTACTTTTACCTGTAGCACGATTTGGGGAGGCCGGTCGAAGGCTATCGGCGCCCATGGATCCCATGGCTTAGCCCGCTGAAGCATCATCGGCAATAGTATCCTCAGAGCGTACTCCAGGGGCCGCGATGTTGGTATCAAACTTGGGTTCATCCGTGAATGCCGTCATTGACAATCAAAACCCTGCGCAAGCGGCCGTGGGTGGGGGACACGTTCGGGCACGCTTCGCCGCCTGACCTTCCGGACAAGCCTCGATGAGTGGGGCCACACCCATGGTCACAACGGTTGGAGATTCTTGACTGCACATCGTTACTTCAACCATCGGATCGACCTCACGTGCGGGTGACGACGGGGCTACACCCCTGACCGCATCGAGGGCATCGTTTCCTGCTTAGGCCTTGGGTCTACCAACTTCACTAGCCCTAGGAATTGCAATGTTGGGAGCCTCCATGCCACCCATGGGATGGTCTTGCACCGTCTCGAGATCCAAGTTGCCATAGTCGGCAGACTCCAAGTCAGTCACCATGGTGGATTCCTCGACCTCGCCCGCCTCACCCCCGCAGTGGAGCTCTGAGCGCAGTGGCTATACCACGGGGGTGTCGCGTGCCCTGTTGCTAAGGGGGGCCTCCGTCCCACCTTCATAATGGCTCTGCGAACGGCTGCCGCTGGGCTCGGTGCGCTTTGCCACGGGAATACCGAGGGCTTCGCACACCCATTTCACGTGGCCGATGTTGGCTGTTACCAAGGCCCGTAGGCTGTGCTCCTTCACAGTATACAACCCATTAAGACGGTCTCCACGTGCTCTGTGTCCTCTAGGGTCAGTCCTGCCAAGGGTATAAAAGCACCATCAACAGCATCCATAAGCAATGGAGGAAGGCGTGGTGCTTAAGGCGTTCTTACTAGGATCGACTAGCCTCGGCAGCGAAGCAACGCTAGGCCAGACGCCGTCGTCGTGGGCGGGGCCGGACTGCACATGCCACAATGCGTCAGCGGAGCTACACAATACATGCAATACTCCTCCGTGAGATCCCTTATGTTGAATTGAAGAGCGACCCCGACGAGCCTCTGGGCGCGCTGCTCGTCATCGCGGTCGAGGGTCACTGACGGGCACATGTTGAAGTCCATTTGCCGCCTGACCACCTCAGGCTACAACCGCCCTCCACTTGGTGGTAGAACCATCGTCACATCCAGCCCAACTCCACTTTGTCCTCACTGAATTCGTGGGGAACAGCTTCATGCACGTGGATCGAAGGATAAAGTTGATGTTGTCTAAGTTGGAATATTCGCTCTCCGTGGGCTTCTTCAGCTGGCAGCGAGCGTCATGTTGGAACGCGAATAGTGGGGGGACTAGGCCATACCGTCTCCGCCCGGGAGGCACAGCAGTATATCGCTAGCTTGATGATGGTGTTAGGCATTAGCTGAGCCACCCATAGAGCCTCAACACCTCGCCAACGAACATCGCCATCGGAAACCAGAGTCCGACGTCGAAGTACGCGACGAACATGACCGTCTCCACCTTAGAGGGGTAGGGCTCCACCTCGCCGGCGGCTGGTAGGTGGACCGACTCGCGGTCCGCGATCTTGCCATCACGAACCAGGGATTGAATAAGACCTTCGATCGCCAGGCTCCAACCTAGCACGTTGGTGCACACACCGTGCACTTTCTTCACTGCATTCCAGCGCTTGTTGGTTGTCAATGAATCCCAATCGATTAACTCGTACTCCACCTTCGTCGTCGACAAACCTCGGTGGCTGGACGTGCCACTACGGCTTGATGACGCACATCCACCGCTACGATGAGAGCGAGGGTCATTTCCACGAGTCATTAGTCCAACGTAGAGGACCAGCGGCAGCGGATCTGGCGTAATGGGGTGCGGCCGGAAGCAAAAGTAGTGCGGATGGCAGAGGCAGCAAGAACGGCACTGCGAGACGAGAGATGAAGAAGATTAGCAAAGACGTCTTTTCACCCAGCGCAACGTGCTTTAAAGGTGCACACTTTTTTCGACCGACTCTTCGGAAGTCGCGCTCGGGCATGGAGCGGTGTGCCACAAGCCAGTCGAAGGGCAACATGTGTCCCTAGTCACTCTAGTCACGTTTAAATGCGGTCCACAGGACTGGATGTCACTTCTCTTCCAGGCCAAAGGGATGGAGCGGGCTAGAAGGTCTACGCGACATGATTTTGGTCTGTTCGAGATGAAGTCATTTACCATGAGAGACTCCTATTATGGGGATGACCCCCTTCCGTATCCGTTCAGCCTGTTGAGCTAAAAGGTTCAGTGGGGGACATAAAAAGACGTGAATACACTTGTAATAGTACGCTAGGATGAGGTGTGATTGCAATAAGGTTTTATGGTTATGTATAAATACCCTCCAGGGGAACAGGGAAAATGATATAGATTCATTCTTATGGTCTCTTAGTTCCTTTATATACTGTTTGGTCTATAGCTATAATTGAAAAAATATATTAGTCTATCACGGATAATTCAAAGGGATATAGGAAAAAAATAAAAGATAAAAAAGTAAAAACTTAAAAATAGAAAAATAAAATTAAGGGATAGTAAATTAAAAATGAGAGGCTGAGAGCGAGGCGGGCCTGAACCTAATAGGATTATCTGTTACGCGATCACTTTGCCAGATCTCTGCCGCAGTATGGCAATCGCATGCACCCACGGCCATGAGCTCCGCGCCGCGCGCGTCAGCAAAATATTAAAGTATTAATGCGGCACGTACACAAAGTTATAGCTGGGTCTACCCATTTCTGGCTTCATCGTCATTAATGAATGGGGGGAGAAAGACATTGGCACATGGCTAGGGGCTAGGGCACTGTTCTGACTGTGGCTGTCACTTATGTATAAGGGCTATGATTTATAGTTTTTATTTAAATACGCGTTTATATAAATAAATTGTATATTAATAAATTGTTTAAAAATTTTATTATAATAAATTACTTTGAAACGATAGTAGAGAAACTATTCTCCTTATATATTTAGAAAAGCCACGAGCCATAAACCGAAAAAATATTCGGCCTAATGCCGAAGATAGGTTACCGAGCTCACACGAGCATCCAGCTAACTGGTCATGGGTGTCACCAGGTGCAAATCTCACTTATGTACGTGTAGACGTGTAGTGCTATCTTTGTGCAGAGATCATCGACTCATCGGGGTCACATGAGTACATGACCCCAGTAAATGTACAGTGGATTCACCCTGCGAGCTCACAAAAATCTGATCTGATAAAGGTGGTGATCGGTTTGGCTGAAAGTTTCATGGCTTATGACTGAAAACACTGTAGCTGATTGAAAAAAAATACTGTGGCTGACAGAGGCTTATTTACCATAATTAAATTTTAAAAAATTTATAAATAGAAAAAACATATTAGCCCATCACGTATAATGTAAACAAATACGAGGAAAAAAAGAACCGATAAAAAATTCAAAAAAAGTCAAAAGTTCATAAAAAGATGAAATTTATAAATAGTGCAAAAATAAGCTGAAACCAGAAGCTGAAGCCATATTGATCAGGGCCAAAACCAACCAAACATTGCAAAATTAACTCTTCACCAAACCAATTGTCACAAGAACATTTTTTTTTTTGCCGTGGATACACTTCATTTGATTATCCCAACATTAAAAAGTTCAAATCAAAATGCTCTGCTAGACTGGTCGCATACGAGCCGCGCGCGCGCGCTCGAATCATTGACGACATACGTACGAGTTGTAGCTTCTAATCAAGCGGTCCACTAGGACGTGTTGCTTTCGATGAACGCCTTGATTTCCTTCACGAGCTTGCCGGAGTCGGCGAGCTCCGGGAAGACGTAGAACGCGTGGATCGCGTCCGGGAACTCCACCACCTGCACCGCCTTCCCCTTCCGCCGCAGCATGCCGGCGTACCGCCGCTGCCAGTCCTGCAGCGGGTCGAACCCGCCGACCACCACCATCGCCGGCGGGAACGCCTCCGCCAGCTCGGGCTCCGGGCCCGCCTCGCCGGTCACGTGCGCCGCTGGGTGGTTCCGGTCGGCTTCCTTCGGCAAGAATGCTTTCCATGACCAGTCTGCGCGTCGCATGTTCACCACCGGCGCCACGCCCTCCAGCCTCAGCTCCGCCTCCGTCCGCTCCTCGCCCCCGAAGAACGGCTGCAGCAGGATGATGCCGGCGAGGCGAATGGGGTTAGAAATAGGCGGGGAGGAGGTCCATCGCTGGGCCACGTGGTGGGCGATGTTGCCGCCGGCGCTGTCCCCGGCCAGGAAGCAGCGGGAGAGGTCGACAGGGATGCCGAGGTCGTCGGGGAGGCCGGTAGTGCTGAGGTAGCGGAGCACTTCCACGCCGTCGTCGTAGGCGGCAGGGTAGCGGTGCTCGGGGGCGAGGTGGTAGTTGACGGAGACGACGACGGCGCCGAGCTCCAGGCAGAAGCGGCGGCACATGCCATCCAGGGGGGTGGAGGCGGCGGAGAGCAGCGTGAAGCCTCCGCCGTGGGCGTAGACGATGACGGGCAACCGGGAGTCGGCTTCCGCCGGGGAGAAAACCCGCGCCCAGAGGCCGGAGGAGGCGTCGACGGTGACGTCGGCGGAGCGAACGCCGAGGGCGTCCGGGCGCGGCCTGGCGCGGGTCTGGCGGTCGCCGAGGGAGAAGAGGAAGCGGTTGATGGTGCCATCGCGGCGCTGCGCGAGGTCGGTGGCGGCGACGAGGCCGAAGAGCTGGAGCCGCACCGTCCACGGCAGCGCCGGCAGGGGGCGCACGGCGGCGGCCGCTTCTTGGCTCTTCTTGGGCTCCATTTCGCTGCCTCCTTCTGGGTTGTGGATACGAGACTGATGTAAAATGCACGTAGAGAGAAACCGAAGAGAGCACCTATAGATGTAGTCTCCGTTGGCAATAGTCCCACGTTAAGAAAGAAAGTCACGTAACTTATAAATATATAAAAGATTTTATTTATTAATTAGTTTTTTGAGAGAAAATATCTAATATTATTTATAAGACTGTTGCTTAGAATTCGTATATGGATAGCTTGTGGACTTAGGAGCTCAGTCTATTTGGACCTCTGGCTCGGGCAGTAAATCTAGTTGAACCTAGACTTACAGCTAAGGAGTCTGGATCTGATATTTGGTATCAAAGTCTAGATGTCTAATACCTCCTTAAATAACTTTATAGTTGCAGAAGTACACAACCAATATATGAAAAAAAATGCTACACACAATCAATATATGAAAAAAAATGCTACTTACAAAATTATTACTTAGAGCTGACATACGGGTAGCATGCGGACTTAGGAGCTCAGTCCCCTTAATCTATATTCTGAGACGTAAATCCGATTAGATCAAGACATATGGCCATACCCGGATCCGATAGTCTCGTCGTGCTCGTATTCCCTCTTCTTTTATAGAAGGGCGTGATGAATTAATGTCACCAACTCGTATAAAAGGCGTGATAAATTATTGGGTCTGTTCTTTTTAGCTAAAATTTATGATTTTTGTCTGGGCTTATGGCTTTTAGACTGTTCATGCGAGAGATTACAGAGTAACAGAAACTCACATGCGGTTTTTGCCGATATAAATGAAGTCGATATAGTATGTACTGCAATTAACTAGTAGATACTATTTTGAAAAGATACTATGTTTAAAAATTAGTTACTATAAAAAAATTAAAAATAGTTTTTAAAAGCTGAAAAGCACAAGACAAATATGTCACCAACTCAGGAAAGTTCCATTGAGATATCGACGCAAGCAAAGGTGGTTGCTGCCTTGCCGACGATGCGCAGGTCCGGTCAAAGATATTAGTGATTAATATATACGAGTTCTGATAAGCAAGACGCAACGTATGCTGTGTACCATGGTGCGGTTATGCATGCCGTTCATATTGTTTTTTATTGATGTGTTTTTATTTTAATTTATAAATAGTAATAATTTTAGAGGAATCGTATAGGAAAAAAAATTATGTACGATTTTTGTCGATATAAATAAAATTATTATAGTATACTAAAACCTACTGATAGCTTCCATCTTAAAAAACATTCTATTTAAAAGCTATCATTTACTAAGAAAAACGACTTTTAGAATCCAATTCGAACAGAAACTAAGGTGGTGATCGGTTCGGCTGTAAAGATCATGGCTTATGGCTGAAAACACTGTAGCTGGCTGAAAAAAACACTGTAGCTGACAGAGGCTTATTTAACATAATTAAATTTAAAAAAATAAAAAAAAATATGTTAGCTCATTACGTATAATACAAATAAATACGGGAAAAAAAGAACCGGCAAAAAAGCTCAACAAAAATCCAAAAGTTCAGAAAAAGACGAAACTTATGAATAGTGAAAAATAAGCCAGAAGTCGAAGCCGAAGCCGAGTTGATCAGGGCCGTCCTTGCGTAAAAAATAAGTTCCGTCCTAGAGTGCTTGTTGTCAAAAACTAATTTAACTTTGACAAACAAACCATCTGAACATTTAGACAGGCAATCCAAATGGTATATGAGTCAATTATTCGTCCGATAAAATATTTATAATGTTCTAAGCATATTTTACAATAGAAAATCAGATGTTAAAGTTTTGATTAAGAGACCAAATCAATATTCCAAACACATCTAATTACGGTCGAACCGAGTACAATCCAACGCCAGTATCACGTACATTTACGAAGCAGGCCGGTGGTTGCGTGCAGCGGCGCGCTTGCGCATGTCAAGCAGGGTGCGGCTCAGGTGCTGTGCCCCCGCACGCGCTAAGTGCAGGGGTGTGCTCAGGAGCAGCCACGTGTCCCCAAAAATTCAAAAAATTTCTGAAAATTTTTTAAAAAAATACTTAAAAATCTAAAAAATTGTAAAAAATATTTTCTTACAAATAAAAAGTATTTTTTTGTAAGTAACAGGCTACGTGGTCCGGGAGAGAGAATTGGGAGGCGCCAAATCGCCAACCAGCCAACGCGATCATGTTCACATCACACGCCATGCACGAGGAGCTGGCCTCGTGTTGCGCACGCGCAAGATCAAACAAATATAAATGTATTAAAACCGATCGAGATCAGGTAGCACTACGGGTGATGATAGTGACATGTTATGTGGGCGCACTGCTGCTGGCTTTATATGCGTGCCCACGAGCCAGCTAATTCTGTAGCCGTGCCCACGAGCCAGCTAATTCAAGTATCATCTATCATTGCTACCACGATAGAGAGGAGGACTACTTTTGCAATTTGGCACGAGAAAGGGTTAGAATAAAAAAAACAATTTGTCATTCTGTCCATCTATAATTGAGTCAGCCTATAATTGAATCCCTTGCTTCTGGCGTACGCCATCTATAATCGGGCATCTCCAATAGTCCATCTCAACTGTCATTAAGAGTTGCCATGTAGGGATTTATGATGATATGGAAGAGGGATAGAAGAGAGAGAGAGCGGTTGTCTGTTTGGCAAGTGTCCGACGCAACGCGAGAAACAAGATGGTAGTGACGACGCATCTGACTATTGGAGATGTATTGTCAGTTATTAACACACTTTCTCGATCAGATGCGGGTGCTGGCCGACAGCGAGCACGGGAGATGTCGATTTTGGAACCTCTACAACGGGTAGAGATGCTTACGTTGATAACCAAACGTGGATCATAACAAGAGGAAGTAGTACTAATATATCTCCAAATCACGAGGAGTCATATGTAGTAATCGTCTCTACGCAGTCGACTTCGACGTGATGCTTTCCATGAACCCCCTAATTTCAGTTACGAGCTTGCCAGAGTCGGCGAGCTCCGGGAAGAAGTAGAATGTGTGGACGGCCTCCGGGAAGTCCACCACCCGCACCGGCTTCCCCTTCCGCCGCAGCATGCCGGCGTAACGCCGCTCCCAGTCCTGCAGCGGGTCGAGCCCCCCGACAACCACCATCGCCGGCGGGAATGCGTCCGGCAGCTCGGGCTCCGGGGCCGCGTCGCCCGTCACGTGCGCGGCCGGGTGGTTCCGGTCGGCCCCGTCCGGCAAGAACGCCCTCCACCAGAAGTCCGACCACCGGATGTTCACCAACGGCGCCACGCCTTCCAGTGTTAGCTCTGCCTCTGTACGCTCCTCTCCACCGAAGTACGCCTTCAGCAGCACGACGCCGGCGAGGTGTACGGGGTTGTTGTTGGAAATCTAGTCAATTTACGGTATATTTTAATCCAGAAATTCAACATATAAAACATGACATAAACATGCATGAGTGATCTATCAACGATGTATTCATATTCGCTAACGAACAAGCTAACAGAAACATCTATTAACATATTCATAGCGCACAGAAACAAATACATCAGAAAAGTTTTAGATTTATACCCTCGGGCGGGGCCAGTGCCGGAGACACCGGAGGCGCCGTTACCATCAGTCGACATGATGGCCTATTCGATGTAGTCGATCAAGGCGTGATGCAGGACGAAGCTTGATGCAGGAAGATGTTCGCAGTGCAGTCCCGCGAACGGTTCACCACCAGGAAGTAGACGTCGTAGATTGAGTAGTCGCGCCGATGCGCTTCCCAAAAACTTGATCGCCCGCCTACCCGTGCAGGTACACAAACGGACGAAGTTCCGGAGGCTTACTCGCCCAGAAACTTGTGCACGCAAGGTTCTGGACCGGAGATTGCAGAGAGCAGCAACAAAAACAGAGGGAGAGAAAACTGTTATTTCGTATGGAGAGGAGAGCCTTCTTATGCTGTGTTCTCTTGTAACAGCAAAAATGAAGAGACCAGTAACTGCACCCATAATCCACTGGTAACTGCACCGTTACTGCCAGCGAGTCAGTGCGTTTCGATTTTCGAATAGATAAAGAAAAACGCGCCCGCACCCGACACGCCTGCGCGCGTACGTACACGTACACGTACACGTACACGCACACGCACCGCACCGCACCGCACGGCACGGCGCGGCGCGGCGCGGCGTGGCGAGGCGAGAGAGCGAGCGAGCGCGCGCGTGTATTGGCTCTCTCCAATTCCACAAGGGGGTTACCACGTTCCACCTTTTAAAGAGGTGTAACTCCCATTCAATTCTCCATATGGGACTAAACAATTTTCTACCTAGCATTAGTTGTGGGCCTAGGAATTTCATTTGATTAATTGCTAAATTTAAAATGGGCCAATCCCAATTAATCCAACAATCCCTACCAAATTTCAAGGCACACGAGAAATGCTCTCAGTTCTGCTGTTGTTTGATATACCAGTGTTTCGATGGAGACTGTTAAGTTGAACATCCACCTAGGAAAGGAGTTACACTCATCCACAACTGAACAATGAACTATGCCTTGAATTGACAGTTTTGTGCGAACAAGCTTTACTCAATTCCTTTACTAGTACTAGGCTGCCTAAAGCATCCCCTCTGGTCGGAGCGTATAAGTCATACTCCATGCCTATTCATGAGTATCTAGAGATCACCCAAATCTCATAGACTGTGACCAGCAGTTGAACTCATATAGGTGTGTTCCTTCTAAGATGTCCTGTAGGCCGACATCTCTGCTTTAAATAAGCCACTCGGATCACATTGAGGTAAAAACCAACCTGCCATACAGAATAAGAGAGAAGTGCATCACTGAAGAAATGAGCCTTGTAAAGGTCTCTCCTCCCAGTCAACCAACAGCTTGTTTCACCATCCTACTTCACGGGATCTCCGATCACGTAGAACAGGTTACCACTATGGTACGACTCATGTGGGTCTCAGGCCCATCTCACTCGATGCACTATCTATCACATTACGTGATAAACCCTTTGTAAATTGGTCGGCCAGATTCTTAGCTGTCTGGACATAGTCCAGTGCTATCACTCCGGAGTTTTTCAGCTTTCTGACAGACTTCAACCGCCTCTTAACATGCCTAGATGATTTCATGTTGTCCTTAGAACTGTTCACCTTGATAATTACAGTCTGATTATCACAGTTCATCAGGATAGCCGGTATCGGTTTTTCAACCACCGGCAGATCCATAAGGAGTTCACGAAGCCACTCAGCCTCAACAGTGGCGGTATCTAACGCTGTGAGTTCTGCTTCCATTGTTGACCTCGTTAAGATGGTCTGCTTGCAAGACTTCCAGGAAACAGCACCACCTCCAAGTGTGAACACATACCCACTCGTGGCTTTTATCTCATCAGCATCAGAGATCCAGTTTGAATTACTATATCCCTCCAGTACCTTTGGGTACCCAGCATAGTGAATGCCATAGCTCACAGTTGCCTTTAGATAGCGCATCACTCTCTCAAGAGCACGCCAATGATCATCTCCCGGATTTGAAACAAACCGGCTTAGCTTGCTGACAGCAAACGAGATGTCAGGCCTCGTAGCACTAGCTAAATGCATCAATGAGCCAATGATCTGGGAGTATCTCAATTGATCCCTTGTTATTCTTCGGTTTTTCCTCAATAACACACTAGGATCATAAGGAGTAGAAGCAGGCTTGCAGTCACTATAACCAAAGCGACTCAAGACCTTATCCACATAGTGGGATTGCACGAGTGTAACCCCACCATCACCTTCTCTCAGTAGCTTAATGTTAAGAATCACATCAGCCACTCCCAAATCTTTCATTTCAAAATTCTTGGACAGAAAGTCCTTGACCTCCTCAATCACATTGAGGTTGGTCCCAAAAATCAGTATGTCATCAACATACAAGCACAAAATCACTCCTTCTCCCCCACCATAGCGATAGTACACACATTTGTCAGCTTCATTCACAACAAAGCCAGCAGATGTCAAAGTTTTGTCGAACTTCTCATGCTATTGCTTAGGTGCTTGCTTTAGGCCATACAAAGACTTTAACAACTTGCACACCTTTTCTTCTTCACCTTCTACTACAAACTCATCTGGCTGATCCATATAAATCTCCTCCTCCAACTCTCCATTTAGGAAAGCTGTCTTAACGTCCATTTGATGAACGAGAAGACCATGAGAGGCAGCCAGGGCAAGTAGTACTCGAATTGTGGTCAATCGGGCAACAGGTGAATAAGTATCAAAGAAATCCTCGCCTTCTTTCTGGGTATAACCCTTGGCCACAAGCCTTGCCTTGTACTTTTCAATTGTACCATCAGGCCTAAGCTTTTTCTTGAAAACCCATTTACATCCTACAGGTTTACACCCATAAGGACGGTCAACAACCTCCCAAGTTCCATTAGACATAATAGAGTCCATCTCACTCCGTACTGCTTCCTTTCAATAGTCAGCGTCAGGAGAAGAATATGCCTCTTCAATGGTTCTTGGAGTGTCATCCACGAGGTATACAATGAAATCATCACCAAAAGACTTTGCAGTCCTCTGTCTCTTACTCTTTCGAGTAACTTCATTGTTATCCTCCTCAGGATTTTCCACAGGCGTTTGCTCAACATGTTCTATCGGCACAAAAGAATCAAGGGAAATTATAGGTTCTTGACTAGATAAGCTAGATACACCACTTTTCATAGGAAATTCATTCTCAAAAAATGTAGCATCTCTGGACTCTATGATTGTACCAATACGCACGTCAAGTACTCCAGATTTTATAATTAAGAACCTATAATCTACGCTGTGTATAGCATAACCAAGGAATACACAATCTACGGTTTTTGGTCCAAGTTTGCGCTTCTTGACAATTGGCACGTTAACTTTGGCCAAACATCCTCAGGTGCGCAAGTATGAGAGAGTCAACTTCTTCTTTTCCCATTCCTCGAATGGTGTTACTTCTTTGTTCTTTGTAGGAACTCTATTCAGGACATGACATGCGGTCAATATAGCCTCACCCCACCATTCCTTAGAAAGTCCTGCAGTGTCTAACATGGCGTTAACCAAATCAGTTAGAGTGCGGTTCTTTCTTTCGGCAATCCCGTTTGATTCAGGAGAATAGGGAGGCGTCCTCTCATGAATAATTCCATGTTCCTCGCAGAATACAGTAAACTCATTTGAAAAATACTCTCCTCCACGATCAGACCTTACCCGCTTGATTTTCCTTTCAAGTTGGTTTTCTACCTCAGCTTTATAGATCTTAAAGTAATTCAATGCTTCATCTTTTGTTTTCAATAAGTACACGTAGCAAAATCTAGTGCAATCATCTATAAGTGTCATGAAATATTTCTTTCCCCCTTTAGTCAACACGCCATTCATCTCGCATAAATCAGAATGAATGAGTTCTAACGGTGCCAAATTCCTCGCCTCTTTTGTTGCCTTGTGAGGCTTGCGAGGTTGTTTCGATTGAACACACGCATGGCACTTAGAACCTTTGACCAAAGTGAATTTCGGGATTAAACTCATATTAGCTAAGCGCGTCATACACCCAAAATTAATATGACAAAGTCGTGAATGCCAAACATTAGACTCATCATCATCATTACACACATGGTTCACAATTTTATTACAGGAATCCATCAAAGAAAAACGGAACAAACCTCCGCTCTCATAGCCTTTACCAACAAATGTTCCATACTTAGACACGACACATTTATTGGACTCAAAAGCAAGCCTAAAACCATCTCTACATAGTAGAGATCCGCTAACGAGATTCTTCTTTATGGAGGGGACATGCTGCACGTTCTTCAACTGCACAGTCTTTCCCGAAGTAAACTTCAGATCGACTGTACCAACACCATGAACAGCTGCATGCGATCCGTTCCCCATCAACAAGGAGCAACCTCGACCGACCTGATAAGATGAAAACAAGGAAATATCAGCACAAACATGAATATTAGCACCAGTGTCAACCCACCACTCAGGTGATTGACAAACAGAAAGAATTGTAGGTAAATAATTACCGTACCCCGATGTTCCTCCAGCGTCACTAATAACCATGTTGGCAGACTTCTTCTGCTTATGCTTGCGATCTGGACAATCCTTAGCCCAATGGCCAGAATCACCGCACACAAATCAGCTGCCCTTTCATTTGCCTTTCTTCTTAAACTCAGTAGTAGCCTTGGGCTTGACAAAAGGCTTATTTTTCTTTTTGTTGTGGAAAGCCTGAGGATTCTTCTTCTGCACCAAATTGGCGCTAGAACCTCCCTCAGCAGCAACTTTCTTGCCACGAGTATCTTTTGCCCTCGCTTTCTCTTCAACACCAAGAGTGCCAATGAGATCAGTAACACTGAACTCTTGCCTCTTGTGCTTTAGAGAAGTAGCAAAATCCGACCAAGAGGGTGGTAACTTGGCGATAATACCGCCAGCCACAAACTTGTCCGGTAACTCACACTTATTGTTCTCAAGCTCCTTTGCCAGCGCCTGAATCTCATGAGCTTGCTCTACTACAGAACGGTCATCGACCATCTTGTAGTCATAGAACTGCTCCATGACATACAGCTCACTGCCAGCATCGGAAACTCCGAACTTGGCCTCAAGTGCATTCCACATATCTTTGCCCGTAGGCAAATGCATGTACACATCCACAATGTTATCCGTCAGTATGTTGACAAGCGCACCTCGGAAAAAGTTATCCGCTACATTGAACTTGCGTTCATCCTCATCAGACAGAGGCTCAGCGGGCTTTCCTTGTGCAACATGAAAACATTCCATGGCAGTAAACCACAGGATCGCGCGTGCACGCCATCTCTTAAAATTTGAACCATCAAACGGAGGGTGTGGCTTAAGCGACGCAGCAAAGCCAACTACCGAAAAAGACCTATCAAGTTTTTGGATTGTTGGAAATCTAGTCAATTTTCGGCATATTTTAATCCAGAAATTCAACATATAAAACATGACATAAACATGCATGAGTGATCTATCAACGATGTATTCATATTCGCTAACGAACAAGCTAACAGAAACATCTATTAACATATTCATAGCGCACAGAAACAAATACATCAGAAAAGTTTTAGATTTATACCCTCGGGCGGGGCCAGTGCCGGAGACACCGAAGGCGCCGTTACCATCAGTCGACATGATGGCCTATTCGATGTAGTCGATCAAGGCGTGATGCAGGACGAAGCTTGATGCAGGAAGATGTTCGCAGTGCAGTCCCGCGAACGGTTCACCACCAGGAAGTAGACGTCGTAGATTGAGTAGTCGCGCCGATGCGCTTCCCAAAAACTTGATCGCCCGCCTACCCGTGCAGGTACACAAACGGACGAAGTTCCGGAGGCTTACTCGCCCAGAAACTTGTGCGCGCAAGGTTCTGGACCGGAGATTGCAGAGAGCAGCAACAAAAACAGAGGGAGAGAAAACTGTTATTTCGTATGGAGAGGAGAGCAAGTAACCGCAGCCATAATGCACTGGTAACTGCACCGTTACTGCCAGCGAGTCAGTGTGTTTCGATTTTCGAATAGATAAAGAAAAACGCGCCCGCACCCGACACGCCTGCGCGCGTACGTACACCGCACCGCACCGCGCGGCGCGGCGCGGCGAGCGAGCGCGCGCGAGTATTGGCTCTCTCCAATTCCACAAGGGGTTACCACGTTCCACCTTTTAAAGTGGTGTAACTCCCATTCAATTCTCCATATGGGACTAAACAATTTTCTACCTAGCATTAGTTGTGGACCTAGGAATTTCATTTGATTAATTGCTAAATTTAAAATGGGTCAATCCCAATTAATCCAACAGTTGTTAGGTACTGGCGGGGGCGTCGTGGCCGTCCAGCGCTGGGCCACGTGGTGCGCGATGTTGCCGCCGGCGCTGTCCCCGACGAGAAAGCAGGTGGACAGGTCGACGGGGACGGAGATGTCCGGGAGGCCGGTGGTGCTGAGGTAACGAAGAACAGCTTCTCCGTCGTCGTAGGCGGCAGGGAAACGGTGCTCGGGGGAGAGGCGGTAGTTGACGGACACGACGACGGCGCCGGTCCCACGGCAGTATTTCATGTATACAGATTATTAGATTATTCTTTATGGTCTTCTTTTGTTGAAAAAGATCCTGGCATTGTCTGTGTCTGACAAATAACATTACACACGCTACTGTTTTGATCTGTATCCGGTATGTCAATCTTCACCTTTTTTGGTTTTTGCAGAAGTAGCAAGGAGGTAATCTTGGTCTGCAGAAGTTTATGGTTAAGCCAAAAAGGTTATTGAGAAGGTAACTATGGACTAATCTTTGGTTATTCTAGCATTTAGAGTGTTTATTGTGTCCCTAAAATGAATGTTGGGTGGTTGTTATTCTTGTTGCTACTTACTTCTATGAATTCTAGATTAAGGTATGACAAGATGAAATGCCAAATGACTTGCCCACGGTCTCTTCCCTCCAATTCTCTAGTTCAAAATAAACTAACATCACATTCTCATTTGTGAATTCTAAGGTAGCATGCATTAGTTGTTGGATAAGGGAATTCTAGATGTTGGTTTGCATGTACAACATTTGTTTAATACAACAAAGAACATTTTTAATTAGTGTGCTCTGATTTCAATAGTTATGTGCAAACAAGTTCTACAGTTATATGCAAAACTGCATTATAGACAACTCAGTGTGCTCTGATTCCAGTAGTTATGTGAAAGCAAGTTCCAGGTGTTATTTGCATTACTACAAAAAGCATGACCTGCTACAACTCCAGACGCTTGCACATAGTGTCTCATCCTGATATATGCTCTCTCATTCTGATATAGATCTTGAAACTGAAAATTAGAATTAAAGGGTGTGGTATGACTTCTTTTTCACTTTGAGGTAGCTTTGAGGATATTGTTTCACTTCATTTTTATATGAGGCAAGCTTATCTTCAATGCTTCAAAGAATGTTTGAAAGGGAGAGAAAGATCGAGAGTGGATGTGTATATTTGTGGTAAATACAGTGGAAATGATGGTTTTTTTACTAAAACAACCCATCCATATCACCAATCACACATACTAATCTCAATTTATTTTACTTCATTGAACACAGTGCACCATTATTTCATCTACTGGTTTTTCATGTTCTTCATTGGATTGGAACACCAATTACATAACCGATTACACATTTATGTCTACAGTGGTGTTATTTAACTCTGGAAATATAAGCAATATTATTGTTAAACTGTTCCACTTGCAACATCCTTTTATTGGTTGTTTGTGCATGCCCATTGTTTCATGAGGTACAGGGTATGGAAGGTCATAAATTTTTTTCATAGTTTTGCACTTCTGCTTTTGCTTATGGTGTTTGCTGAGACCATGTCGGGAGAAGGACTAATGTTTATCTCTTTAAGTAGATGAATTACTGCAGCATCATCGATAATTTCATATGCCATTATCCTTGTTGATGCCCCAAACTAAACATCTTGTGTACCAAAAAGATGTAGTAACATTATTTGAGAAAACTGGAGCTCTGGTGCACAAACTTTGGTTTGCTGAGGGACATGGATTGGAAGTGTGGACTAGTGAGTGTTGACTGGTCAAGTCTGGAGTAGTTAAGATTTGTAGAGCAAGATAGAGTATACACTAGTACAATCTTTGTAGTTTTCTTCATACATCAGTGGAATTATTTCTTCGCACAAAGAGCCACAAAAATGCAGTTTAGTGCTGATCACCATATTTTATATGTACATGTAAGAATTAAAAGTTTATGTGCTCTCTTAGAAATAACTCAATAGATATATTATTAGAGAGGTTGTCTCTAATGCTGTTTTTAGATAAGGTGAAATTGTTAGAAATAACCTAAAAGACAAACTATTGAAGATGCCCTTAGTACTACTCTCGATTGATAGTCCCATACATGGCATCTTATCCTTCACAAGCGCTTTATCCTTGATGAGCACTCATTTCAGCGGTGAGCTGCAGCTTTTGGACTGTCACGGCACTATTTGATATTGTTTAAGACTTTTTTAGAATTAAATTTAAAAGCTTTAAAATAGGAAATATATGTTATCTCACCATGGACAATGCAAAGGAATACAAAAAAACAAGAAAAACAAAAAAAAGGCTTAGAGTATGTTCTTTTCAGTTTCTAAAAGCCAATTTTAGCTTTTCTATAGTAATTAACTTTCAAACGGAATGTCTTTTCAAATAGGGGTCTACAAGTTGATTGTAGTACATACTGTAGTAACTTCATTTATATCGGCCAAAACCACGTGTAAATTTCTGTTACTCCATACGTTCTCTTACAAGCAGTCTAAAAGTCATAAGTCGAAGTTAAAAAAACAGACCTCAAAAATCCAAAAAAGACGAAATTAAGAAGTTATAAGCTAAACTCTAATTGAGTAGGGTAATTTAGTGAACTAACCAAATCGCCGACACAATTAGGCGGTTAGACTTTACTACATAACAGTGGCGGAGGACGGGAAAAAAATGAGGTGGGGCGGATCGCCCGCCTCCCGTCGCCCGCCGCCGGCCGCCCGCCTCCCGCCGCCCGCCTCCCGCCTCCCGCCGCCTGCCGGCCGCCCGCCTCCCGCCGCCCGCCCTCCCGCCTCCCGAGTCCCGCCCGCCGCCGCGCCCGCCGCTCCCCCAGTTCCGTCGCCGCTCAAGGTTTAGCCCATGCCACAACTCGCCCTATCGGGTCCTCCGCCACTGCTACATAATGCGTACATATACGTACCAATCGATACATGGATAATTAACTGGATATTGATCGGTCTCACGTTCTCGCTAAACTACGAGATGTACCTCTCATCCTCCTTGGACTGGCTGGCCGGTGTCCATGGCGTAGGCGGCGATGTTTTCAATTCGCACGGCTGCTCTGCTTTGCTTAATTGCTTTACCACAAGCAGTGGCGGAGAGAGGGGGGACTGAGGGGGGCCTGGCACCCCCAACCTTTCTGATGTGGTGCACGAGCCGAGGGGTCAAGGCAGGCAAGCGAGGGAAAAGAAAAGCCAGGTTAGAAGCAAGCGTGACGATCCAAAATTCATGGGGGACGAGGAAGGCTGTATTACCCAGTGGGTGTTTACTTAATCCACGGTGCTTAAAGTTCGCTTCGTACCATTCGAGGGTTAATGTTAACTACTACTGTATGTTTGTTGCTAAAAAATATTTTACAACTTATACGTACAATGGAGTTGGTTCTGATCCTTTTGCCGATAGAAGTTACAAAGTTTGCATCCCAGTTCATCGTGCTATTGTTACCTAATTTCCTCTGTCTCTACTCTAGTGTATACCAAGCCTGTTCATATTAAATTCTGTTTCTAATTTGAGTATTGCTATACAACACTTGACTGTTTTTTAGGACAAAAACAGTCAGATTGATCTGAGACGTTAGATCTCCATCCAACGGATCCACCCATACAAGCCCCCCTCCAAAAAAATGATCCCCTCCAAAAAAAATGATCTAGAGCGTTGGATCTCCATCTAACGGCTCAAAATTTGACTGTTTTTGTCCTCAAAAACAGTTGAATGTTGTATAGACACTCCCTTCTAATTTTTGTTTGCAAAAGATAGAAGTCAATACAAATATCTAATTTTCCAAAGCGGTATTCTCACTTTTCTCGCTCTTATCTCGCTTTAGAGATAAGGTAATAGATCACAGGCGCATCACGCACGTTGCTCTTCTTGCTCCTGTTTCATATAAATATCTCTCTTACTTTTTCTATCATTTATCTTCTAAAAGTTGCTTTTTTTAGTTACTATCTATTTTAGTAGAAAAATATCGGTCAAACTCTACTTGTTATTCATGTTACCCCTCCTATATTTAATTCCTGGCTCCGCCCCTGACCACAAGGAAGTATACTCATTATACTACTGCTTCAGATGAATCTGCGACTGCTGAGATGCAAATGTAGATCAATGGTCCACGAGCTTTTCAGATCCAGAGCCCTGCATACGGAAGAAAATGCTTGGCTGTGTGCGTTTCTGCAATTCAATTATGGCTAATAAGGTTTACTCTCTCCCCCCCCCCGAGAGGTGGCTAACAAGGATCACTCAGTTGAGGGGTTTGTGAGGCTGGAAGAAGTGTGCTCATTTGGATTTAAATTTTTAGCTTTTGATTAGTTTTTACTGTTTGAGACTTATTTTATTTTGCAAATGTTGATAGTTTTCATGGTCTAGTTAAATTTAAAAAAATTAAAAATAAAAAAACAAATTAACCTATCACATACAATACAAAGAATATAAGAAAAAAGAAAAAAATCATAAAAAAGTAAAAAAAAGGACGAAATTAAAAAAAAGTAGATGGTAGATATCAAAAACTGAAATTTAAACGATCGGAAGGCAGCTAGCCATATGGAGATTGATCGACCTCATCTGGGAAAAAAGAAAGTTTTTTTAGGTAATTATGTTTGGTTCAATACAGTTAAGCCCATTGAGAATTTGGGATGTCAATTTTGGAACCTCTACAACGGGTAGAGATGCTTACGTTGATAACCAAACGTGGATCATAACAAGAGGAAGTAGTACTAATTTCAGTTACGAGGGATCTCCAAATCACGAGGAGTCATATGTAGTAATCGTCTCTACGCAGTCGACTTCGACGTGATGCTTTCCATGAACCCCCTAATTTCAGTTACGAGCTTGCCAGAGTCGGCGAGCTCCGGGAAGAAGTAGAATGCGTGGACGGCCTCCGGGAAGTCCACCACCCGCACCGGCTTCCCCTTCCGCCGCAGCATGCCGGCGTAACGCCGCTCCCAGTCCTGCAGCGGGTCGAGCCCCCCGACAACCACCATCGCCGGCGGGAATGCGTTCGGCAGCTCGGGCTCCGGGGCCGCGTCGCCCGTCACGTGCGCGGCCGGGTGGTTCCGGTCGGCCCCGTCCGGCAAGAACGCCCTCCACCAGAAGTCCGACCGCCGGATGTTCACCAACGGCGCCACGCCTTCCAGTGTTAGCTCTGCCTCTGTCCGCTCCTCTCCACCGAAGTACGCCTCCAGCAGCACGACGCCGGCGAGGTGTACCGGGTTGTTCGTGGCCGTCCAGCGCTGGGCCACGTGGTGCGCGATGTTGCCGCCGGCGCTGTCCCCGACGAGAAAGCAGGTGGACAGGTCGACGGGGACGGAGATGTCCGGGAGGCCGGTGGTGCTGAGGTAACGAAGAACGGCTTCTCCGTCGTCGTAGGCGGCGGGGAAACGGTGCTCGGGGGAGAGGCGGTAGTTGACGGACACGACGACGGCGCCGGTCCCACGGCAGAGGCTGCGGCAGAGGGCGTCGTACTGGCGCGAGGCCGCGGAGAACACCGTGAAGCCGCCGCCGTGGAAGTAGACGATGACGGGGCGCGGCGGCGACGACTCCGCCTCCGTGGACGGGGCGAAGACGCGCGCCCAGAGGCCGCGGGACGCGTCGACGGTGATATCCATCGAGCGGACGCCTCCGGCGTCCGGGCGGGGGTCGGCGGGGACCTGGCGGTCGAAGAGGGAGAAGAGGAAGCGGTTGATGGTGCCGTCCCGGCGCTGCGTGGCGTCGATGGCGGCCTCGAGCGCGAAGAACCGGAGCCGAACCGTCCACTTCAGCGCCGGCACGGGGACCTGGCGGCTGGCATGCGCATCGGCCATTTCTTGGTTGTTGGGTACTGCCTCCACTCTCCACCAGTCTACTACAGCCTAGATCGGAGCTTGCTTGGAGATGATGAGGGACTGATATAGATGCAGACATGGACTGGATGACAGCTGATGGATGGCGATTCGTCTTTATCTTAATTCCTCTCTTTATTTTTCTACAAACAGGTCGTTGTAGCTGCGGCCGCACGCAGATTACAGATACTACCGCTAACCATTAGGAGAGACATAATTCAGACACACCTAGCTGTCAACGATTTTTTTTATATAATTCAGGTACACCTAGCAAAAAACCCGAAGCATACTTGTAAACGGACTCCTAAACAGACTACGGATTATACTAACACAGTGGATCGGTACACATAATTTGCTTATCGATCCAAACGTTCAGAAGTTCAAATCAAAATGCACTACTAGACCAGTACAAGTTTCATAACCAAATTACGATCAAATTTTACTCGCGTGCGAGCGCGCAAAATTATTCACGACATAGGTAGGACATCTACCTTCTTTAACGAAGGCGAAGCAATCGATCGACTAGCTGGTCGGAGTGTTGGAGCTGTGTGCTTTCGATGAACTCCCTGACTCTACTCACGACCGTGCCAGCGTCAGCGTGCTAGGCGGGGGAGGCGGTGGCTTGGCGGTGGGCGACGATGGAGGGCGTCAGGTGGCGGTGGAGGGCGGCACGGCGAGACGACGGCACAATGAATTTTAGGTTGGACGGGGTGGGGATGGTGGGGGAGGGGGAGAGGGTGGCGCGCGGGAGGCGCGAGGTCGCTGCTGGAGGAGAGGGCAGGGGGAGCCAGAGGAGCGTGAGGCTGCGGCTGGTGCTGGAGAAGAAGGTGGAGGAGGAGCGCGAGGCTGCGGCCGATGTTGGAGAAGAAAGCGGGGAGGGCGGTGGGCGCGGAGAAGAGAGAGGAAGAGGAGGGCAACGGCCGGCGCCAAAGAAGGAGGCAGGTGGAGGGGAGGGGAGCGGCAACGCATTCGAGAGGGAGGTGAGGGGGAGCAGCGGCAACGGGAAGGTATGCCTCTTTTTTCTATTTCTCATCCCAAATTGTTGGCGAGGCCTGGCTCGTCGAGGACCAAGTTTACCGTGTAGACCAGTCACTGTCAGTGTTCAAACAGTATTAATTTGGACCAAAGGTACTATATAAAACTAACAGGGTGGTCTGCGCATTTATACGGCTATATTTATTATTACATACAGTGTAAAATTATTTGATTTTTCCCCTGACTATAAGTCGATGTTACTGATAATTAAATTAGATTTGAGATGTTTACATATAATCTAGATTCTCGCGTGCCTCGTCACCAAGCTCGTCGTGGCCTCTCAGTCTTACCACACCGTCATCACCAAGCGCTGTTGTGCCTCCTCAGCGAGATCCCACGAGCTCCAATGCCTCGCATCCGTTGCTTGCGGTGCGATGGATCCAATATTCAACTGTCTTGTGCTATTCCGTTGGATGGCTAGGGAACACAACATATATAGATCAAGTCCATAACAAATTATTTTTACGGACTCCTCTCACGTATATTAGAGTTGCATTCAATATATGTCCTGTTTCATACCTTTAATTTATTTGTATTCAATTATGGTGTCCTAAAATGATCCGATAATCTCCACCGTTGTAATATAGGTCCATCAGAATCGATAATGTAGATGGTTCTCTTTTTTATTTTGATTAATGTGGAAAATAAGTTCCTTTATCCTATTCAAACTTGTAATCTCTTTAGATAAATCTACATTGTTATGATATAGATCCATTGCAATCTTTTGACGACTTGGTTGGAGACGACAAGAAGGTCAGTTCTCAGGTCTTATATTTATTGTTTACATTCATCTAGTGCTTTGAATCCAAATTAAATATGATGATATAGCGTAGTTTTTCATTGGAATTGTATACAAATCCAACTGGTATTTTTTATTTTTTTATTCTTAATTTAAGCTATTTAGAGATTTTACTTTAAAGTTCGTATGGAAATCAAAATGTTTATTTATTTTTTATTCCAAATTTCATTTCTAGGCTAGATTTTATATACAAATATAACTACTAATTTTTTTCTAAATTTTAGTTTTAACTTGAAGTTTGTATGAAAATTAAATTGCTAATTTTATTTTATTTTTACTCTGAATTTCAGTTTAGGTTGGAATCCGTATACAATTCCAACCACTAATTTTCATTTAACTTTTATTTTGAATTTCAGTTTTACATTGAAGTTCGTATGGACATCAAATTGTTATTTTTTTATTTTTATTCTGAATTTCAGTTATTTTTTGTACTTGATATGAATTTTCTATTTTAATCTAAGTCGTTATAACTTGGATCCGTCATATGGATGCCTATGTCTTTTTATCTTTTTTTGATTAAAATAAGAATTTCTAACTTTTGAGAGCGAACATAGTACCTTTTTTTTGCCTTTGCTTTAATAAGATAATAGATATGTGGCTAGGATATGCAGAAATGTAATGAGTAAATTTACCATGAAAAAAAGTAGAAGGTAGATATCAAAAACTGAAATTTAAACGATCGGAAGGCAGCTAGCCATATGGAGATTGATCGACCTCATCTGGAAAAAAAGAAAGTTTTTTTAGGTAATAATGTTTGGTTCAATACAGTTAAGCCCATCGAGAATTTGAGATGTCGATTTTCGAACCTCTACAATGGATAGAGATGCTTACGTTGATAACCAAGCATGGGATCATAAGGGCAGTCCCAATGGGATATTGATGGTGGTTTCTATCCTAATTAAATTTGATGACAGATCAGCATTTTGATGATGTGGCAATGTAATTAACAAAGAGAGAAGGAAAAACGAAGGAATCCTTTCTTCTACAAGGAACGACGTGTTCACTAGTATCGATGCTCGAAGAAACCGGTGAAATCGCGATGGGGAGACTTCGGTTGTTTCTATCTCCGGGCGCGCGGATCCCGTACGCCGCCGTCGACGCCCCCGCGCCCCCGTGCTTTTCCTTCTCCCTCCCGCGCTTTTCCTTCTCCTTCGCGCGCGCCCGCGCTTCTCCTCCTACTTCTCCCGCCTGCGCGGGCCTGATATCCACATCCACTGAAACCCTAGCCTCCAGGCGCTGGCGGCGCTCGGCCGCTCGCCCGGCTCCACCACCGCGCGCCCGCCTCGGCTCTCCCACATCGCCACCGGCGGCCTCGCCCGTGTCGCCACCGCGCGCTCGTCTCGGCCCCGCGTCGCATCCGGCCCTGCGCGCCCGCGCCGCCTCCGGCCCCGCCCGCCCGCGTCGCCTCCGGCCCCGCGCGCCCGCGTCGCGCGCGGCTGGACCGCGTCGCCCGCCTCCGAGCCGACCGCTCCTCCGCCTTTTTTATCTCGCTCGAGCGTCACCAGCCTCCTCCGCCTTCTCGTGTTGCTGCTTCGATTTTGGTGTAGCGAGTTGATTTCGCGGTGCTCCTTACGAGTTACGTATGCTTTTGTTTGGTTTGTTCGTCAGAGGTTTTGAATTTTCCAATGTTAATTGATTACCGAAAAGCTTCTGTGCCTACTGGAAAGTAGGAGGAAAAGTTCGGTTGAAACTTTTGAAGATAATTGTTGCCGATGCTGTTGAGGTATGTGCATTTCTCCCAAGCAAATGGTTTTGGAACTGATAGATACCAAATGGTCCTTTAGAAGAACAGACCTTGGAACTGATAGATACCAAATGATCCTTTAGAAGAACTGACCTAGTCAGATCTAGAAGATTACTTGGTTGTCTGCAGCTTCGGTTGTGATTAAGTCATCGCTGCAAGTGATGGGCCTGGATAGGCATAAGTTACAAATTTACCACTTTTATGTGAACAGGTTCAGTTAATTGATATTTAGTTTTGTATGTCATGACTATTTTCTGTCACAGTTTGTATCCAAAAAGGTGCTATAGATAAGGAGGCAACGAGTACAAATTGTCCATCCATAGATTACTTGAATATTGGGCCAGAAGTATACTTAAAATGGAATCGCTGTCACAGCATCTCTTGCTGGATTCACTTTTATGTAGCTCATTGATACTAAGAGTGTATTCACAGTCTGATGTTGCTCTGTTCATAATTTCAGATACCTCTTGACTAAGCCCTATCACCCTTTAGAATCAGGCTGGAGGTGGGGTATTATTAACATGGTTTTTGACCATTTTCGTTTCTACTCACCACTCAGGGTAGTCAGTAGTCAGTAACCACAACTCTCAGGCACCTTCTTCAACTCGCATATTTCCAAACAGATCAATGCACAGCTACTCAACCTTGCAAAGATGTTGTAACTTTGTGCTTGATGTCATACATACGCCCTACTGTTGTTACTTTCTTATTTCCTTAGTACTATGAACTCTAATGTGGACAGCCTTTGTTATTGTTGACTGAAACGATGGTTTTACTTCGATTTTTTAGATCTAGTTTTTGGTTGACCAAACAGTGGATATTCAACCACACTACCACTGTACCACATATCTGTATAATTTCATAATATTCCTCTGTGTTCTATTATTGTTCTTTTTTTTAAAAAAAATTTGGCACGAACTTGTTCAGGTTTCTTTGCTCGAAATTAATAGCATTTGAAGTTGTAAGTTCTAAGGAAACAAAATATGCTATGATGACAGGAACTTGCTGGCATTATCAAACTTTCAGTATATTCTAGTTTCAGCCTTTTTGAATGTCGAAAGGTTGTTAACGGATCGAAGACTTCAGAAGTTGGCAACGGTATTTCTTCTCTACCAAGTCGTATGCCTTTTTTCCTTCTGTTTTACAACTTAGTGCATATGGTTTTGATATCGTGGGGTTGAAGGAAATATAGGATTTAATGAAAGTTTCTCAAGTAGCACATGCATTTCTTTCTTTTTTGCATGCAGAGGAATACATTGGACTAGACGATAACAAATACATTGGTGACTTGCTATCTGAATTCAAGTCAGATAAGGATCGCAACAAAGAAGAAATTTTGCACTGCATGAACTTAAAGTCGTTTAGCCTGGAAGCTTAAACTTCAATTATATATTTTATCGCTATTTTCATTATGTGCTGAATGCTGTTTGTGTGTTGATTAAATTTCACTTTATATGGCCATATGAAAGCTACATATATTCTCCACAATTGAGCACACCTCTCTTAAAGAGCATGCAAGAGATAATTAAATTTTTATCTACATAGAAACTACATTAGAAACCATGCATTGGAAGGGGTTGAATCTAAAAGACAATTTATTGCTCTCTCTCTCTTTAAGAAACTACTACTAGACACTATCCATTGGGACTGCCCTAACAAGAGGAAGTAGTATATCTCCAAATCACGAGGAGTCGTATGTAGTAATTGTCTCTACGCAGTCGACTTCGACGTGATGCTTTCCATGAACCCCCTAATATCAGTTACGAGCTTGCCAGAGTCGGCGAGCTCCGGTAAGAGGTAGAATGCGTGGACGGCCTCCGGGAAGTCCACCACCCGCACCGGCTTCCCCTTCCGCCGCAGCATGCCGGCGTAACGCCGCTCCCAGTCCTGCAGCGGGTCGAGCCCCCCGACAACCACCATCGCCGGCGGGAACGCGTCCGGCAGCTCGGGCTCCGGGGCCGCGTCGCCCGTCACGTGCGCGGCCGGGTGGTTCCGGTCGGCCCCGTCAGGCAAGAACGCCCTCCACCAGAAGTCCGACCGCCGGATATTCACCAACGGCGCCACGCCTTCCAGTGTTAGCTCTGCTTCTGTCCGCTCCTCTCCACCGAAGTACGCCGCCAGCAGCACGACGCCGGCGAGGTGTACGGGGTTGTTAGGTACTGGCGGGGGCGTCGTGGCCGTCCAGCGCTGGGCCACGTGGTGCGCGATGTTGCCGCCGGCGCTGTCCCCGGCGAGAAAGCAGGTGGACAGGTCGACGGGGACGGAGATGTCCGGGAGGCCGGTGGTGCTGAGGTAACGAAGAACGGCTTCTCCGTCGTCGTAGGCGGCGGGGAAACGGTGCTCGGGGGAGAGGCGGTAGTTGACGGACACGACGACGGCGCCGGTCCCGCGGCAGAGGCTGCGGCAGAGGGCGTCGAAGGGGCGGGAGGCCGCGGAGAACACCGTGAAGCCGCCGCCGTGGAAGTAGACGATGACGGGGCGCGGCGGCGACGACTCCGCCTCCGTGGACGGGGCGAAGACGCGCGCCCAGAGGCCGCGGGACGCGTCGACGGTGATATCCATCGAGCGGACGCCTCCGGCGTCCTGGCGGGGGTCGGCGGGGACCTGGCGGTCGAAGAGGGAGAAGAGGCAGCGGTTGATCGTGCCGTCCCGGCGCTGCGTGGCGTCGATGGCGGCCTCGAGCGCGAAGAGCCGGAGCCGAACCGTCCACTTCAGCGCCGGCACGGGGACCCGGCGGCTGGCATGCGCATCGGCCATTTCTTGGTTGCTTGGTACTGCCTCCACTCCACCAGTCTACTACTGCCTCGATCGCAGCTTGCTTGGAGATGACGAGGGACTGATATAGATGCAGACATGGAACTGGAAGACAGCTGACGGCCGGCGATTTGTCTTTATCTTAATTCCTCTCTTTATTTTTCTACAAACAGGTCGTTGTAGCTGCTGCCGCACGCAGATTACAGATACTACTGCTAACCATTAGGAGAGACGAACAAAGTCTATGCGTGGAGATTATTCAGGCACAACTCAGCTGTCGACGATTTTTTTTTTGAGATAATTCAGGCACAACTCAGCTGTCGACGATTTTTTTCTTGATAGTATAGCAGTGGCCGTGCACACACACACCGCATGCTGACACCTACCTGGACATTTTCCACATATTAGTAGACCTGGGCATTTTGCGGACCGGACCAAAGAAAATCCTTGCTTGTTTCTAGCCGGGAATTGTTGCACAAGCACGACCCGTTAAGCCTACCGGGCTCTAGTACAATTTTTCAGCCGGACTGATATTTTTTTGAGAAAATCTAAAAAAACAATGTACCGTTTTGTTGGATTCGACGGTACAGCTCGTCTCTGACAAGGGGAGCGCTGCCGCCGCTGCCTTTCCCGAACGGGTTCACTGCGGCCCCTCGGGACGTAGAGGGAGGCCGGGGAGGCGGTGGCTTGGCAGTGGGCGACGATGGAGGGCGTTAGGTGGCGGCGGAGGGCGGCACGGCGAGACGACGGCGCAATGAATTTTAGGTTGGATGGGGTGGGGATGGTGGGGGGAGGGGGAGAGGGTGGTGCGCGGGAGGCGGCGGGGTCGCCGCTGGCTGCCGATGTTGGAGGAGAGGAAAGGGGGAGGCAGAGGAGGAGCACGAGGTTGTGGCCGGTGCTAGAGAAGAAGGTGGAGGAGGAGCGCGAGGCTGCGGCTGGTGTTGGAGAAGAAAGCGGGGAGGGCGGTGGGCATGGAGAAGAGAGAGGAAGAGGAGGGCAACGGCCGGCGCCAAAGAAGGAGGCAGGTGGAGGGGAGGGGAGCGGGGACGCATTCGAGAGGGAGGTGAGGGGGAGCAGCGGCAACGGGAAGGTATGCCGTCAGGATGCCTCCCAACATCATACCATGCACTAGTTCATCTCTTTTTTCTATTTCTCACCCCAAATTGTTGGCGATGCCTGGCTCATCGAGGACCAAGTTTACCGTGTAGACCAGTCACCGTCAGTGCTCAAACAGTATTAATTTGGACCAAAGGTACTATATAAAACTAACAGGATGGTCTGCGCATTTATACGGCTAGATTTATTATTACATATCGTGTAAAATTATTTGATTTTTCCCTAACTATAAGTCGATTTTACTGATAATTAAATTAGATTTGAGATGTTTACATATAATTAGATATACATTTACAATTATAAAAAAGGTTCTAGCTAAAATACAAAGTTTTGGTATAAAATTTTCATCCAATGTAGTACATTCTTAGGGTAATACAAACATATTATTCAAATATGCTATTAATAAAAAACATTCTTGTATGCAACTACTATTGTTCTAATCTTATCTATTTTACTTTTCCGGCACCTCTTATCTATTGTTCCTCCTTCCTCACCACGTATCCTTCCACCAAGATTTGAAGCAAGACACTAATGGTTCTTACCGGCTATTGCTAAATCTCATGTCCTCTTCATCGACCAGCCTCACCGCTCACCGCATTGCAGCTGCATTAATTGATTAGCACGACATCATGCCTCCAAGAGCTGGCTTACCGTGCTTCCTTTGGATGCCCTCTTATCTCTCTGCCATCATCAGCGAAGTGCCTTACCTAACCTCAAGTCCACCCTTGACTACTCCGATCTCATCTAATGATGTGTGCCTAGCTTCTACTCCTCCTAACCCAATGTGTGTCAACTTCTGCTCCTCCTAACCAATAACACCATATTGCATAGAGCTATGAACTGCTGACAAACATGCATTCATGCGTAAAACGCCTTACATCATATTTGCATCTGGAGCCAAGACACCATGCCCGGCATGAACTCTGCCAATGCAATATCGTGTTATGTGGCCACCAGTGATTTCTTACATCAACTTGCGATATCGCTCTCCAACATAGTCTCCTAAATTACTTGGTTCAAATCACGTCAATTAAACCCCTAGGAAACAACAACGGAGTTCTGTTTTTTTTTTGTTGTGTCCAACTTTGCTTTGCATTCATTGGATGATTTTATTCTCTTGCGCCAAACATAGCGTCTTCGACAAAGCAAGTTTTTTTTTGCCTTAGATGATGTGATAGCTTCTCTCGTTCTTAGACGTTACCTATATAGATTGATATATCTGAGTAATATGTGTTAAGTGCATATACAACATTAGAATATGTAGGGTCAGATATGGCAAATCAGAGGAGGTGAGCGACTTCTTAAAATCTTTCCCCTAGTATTAATAACACACTTAAGTGGAAAATACAAACTCGCAAGCTTCGCTAAAACCAAGAGCTGATCAGTCTCACTGGTCTGATTGCCAGCCAGGGGACGGTTGGACCGCTTGGCTAGTCTGATAGCACGTCCCACCGGTCTAAACTGTCTGGGTGGTCTAATTGCTCAGGCCACGGTGGTCTGATCGCTCGTCGAAGAGAGGTAGAAAACAACGTGACTCACGACCACAAAAATAGCTAACTCTTAAATCACTGATCCAAACAAGATAAAACTTGGTACAATACTCCCTAGGATGTCAAAAACCTATTCTGATCGTCCATCATGACGATTAATGTTAAAGTTTCAACCTTTATCCAATGCAAAGAAGATTGTACCAAACCAAGCAAAAGAGATAAACCTCGATCTACTCTTGATCATGAGTCCTTGATGATTTAGATGACCGTGAATAGCTTCTCACGTATCATAGCAAGTTAGATCGCAGCATGAACTTAAGCCAAAATACCCTTAAGATCAAAACCTCCAAATCACCTCTCTCTTGAGCAAAACTGGGTTGTCACTATAAATTTCCATAGAAAGTGCCTACATAGATGGGATATAATCTTAAAGAGATATCTTTACCTCTTACACATCATTGGCACCAAGAGAGATCAAGAGGAGATGAAATAAAAAACAAGCAAATAAAAAACACAAGGAAGAATCCATGGCACAACTCACTTGGACGAAGTTTAAATGTTCATTTTAGTTTGAGAGAAATATTTTATACTACTTCTTCATAGAGGATAGAGCTCTAAACCTAGAACATACACAAAGTTTTCAACACAAGGAAACCTTAACCTCTCTCCAACCACAAGATACCTCTTCTCTCAACACACACAAGAGTTTATATAGTGAAGTCTCCTCACTTCACACCTAACCCTAACAACTAGCACACCATTAGTGAATACAATCACTTACAATTGGAGAAACCCGATAACCTACATACAAACGGTTTTACACTTACACACATTTACACGCTTTTCAAAGTGTGACTTCCACATGGCTCCAATAGCCCAATATGACACTCCATTCTCCAAGATGTGGCCTAAACCACTTAGCTCACCGCCATGGTTTTGCAAACCATATCTCCACCGGTATCAGACAATTTTTTTAATTGCCACCCACCAGTTTTTATGGTGCTTCTCCTCAAAACAACCACTACAACAAAGTCTGTGATGTCTAATGACTTGTCTCGTTATTGTCCCTTATTGTGTGTGTTTATCTTCATTGAGATAATGCATGAGTTTTCTCCAAGAGAGGTGTGTGTGAAGCACATCTAGAGAGTTAGCTAGGGAGTGATTCCCAACATGTAGTTCCTGTTGTTACGTTGCTTCAGCTTGATGTTTTTACCAACACAAAGTGTTTTAGATTCTCTCTTATGCTCAAGAACTGCCGCATACTAGGAGTTGTGCCTCATAAGGGTGGCAAAAACATGAATCTCCCCTCTCAGTCTTACCACACCGTCATCACCAAGCGCTGTTCTGCCTTCTCAGCGAGATCCCACGAGCTCACATCTAAGATTGAAGTAGAGAGAGAGAGAGAGATACAGAGAGAGAGAAAGATACAGAGAGAGAGAGAGAGTGCTGCCATCTGTTTTGGCTTCCGTCACGAAGAAACGAGAATGCCTCGCATCCAATGCTTGCGGTGCGATGGATCCAATATTCAACTGTCCTGTGCTATACCGTTGGATGGCTAGGGAACACGACATATATAGATGAAGTCCATAACAAATTATTTTTACGGACTCGTCTCACGTGTATTAGAGTTGCATTCATATATGTCATGTTTCATACCTTTTATTTATTTGTACTTGATATGAATTTTTTATTTTAATCTAAGTCGTTATAACTTGAATCCGCCATATGGACGCCTATGTCTTTTATCTTTTTCTCTGATTAAAATAAGAATTTCTAGCTCTTGAGAGCGAACATACACTACTACAGAAAAGGTCATCACAGACGGTACGGGATATCGTCATCATCCTTCGTCTTTGATTTGCCATGGCCACTGCCTCGACTGCAGGTCGACTTCATGGTAGTGGACTGTAATGGTACAGACGGTGCAAGTTGCTTTGGCGAGAATAGCACCCGTGGAGATAGCACCGGTGCAGGTAGCTCTGCTTCGCACTGCTCGTGTGGAGATGGCACCAGTGCATGTTGCTGTGGTTCGCACTGCACTTCTGGTCCTGCCACCGGTGAAGAAGCCTCCAGGGAGATGTCGCTTTTGGGCCACTGGATGAATGTTCCAATGGCCTGTCCTAGAGTCACGATCTCGTCGTTGGGGGGCTTCGGTAGCGGGACCACCTCAAAATTGACATACACATCATCCGAATCTGAGCCACAATCGACATCAGCCGGCGGCATGTCATTCACTTCACCGGCGATGTCATCCGGCGGCATATGATCATTCACTTCGCCATGACTGGTCCAACAAGTATAATCCTTTTTGAAATCCCTCCGAATCAAGTGCGCTTCAATTTGCCCTCGGTTCTTAAACATCTTCAAATTCTCGCAGTCAGTGCATGGACAGCACATATATTCCACTCCCTTATTCAACATATCCTCCTCGGCGGCTCTTATAAAAGCAGAAACGCCATTAATGTACTCTTCACTCACACGGCTC
This sequence comes from Dendrocalamus latiflorus, assembly GCA_017311315.1. Lineage (NCBI taxonomy): Eukaryota > Viridiplantae > Streptophyta > Magnoliopsida > Poales > Poaceae > Dendrocalamus > Dendrocalamus latiflorus. The sequence goes on from CM029630.1 coordinate 33,953,888, forward strand.
GCGGCATACATCCAGCTTCGGTCCTACGTTACGTACATATATAACAACTTAGTATTAAAATCTAGATTAACTAATTATAACTACATATATACCGGCCACATTTATTATATTGAGACTTAATTTGCTAGCTCAATTCATATTACAAACACAACAGCTATTATATAACCAACAATTTTGCAAATTAACCATCTTCAATAACAACTCATGGATTACTTAGACCTAAATTGTAATGCAATTAAAGAAAAAATAAAATTCATTACTAACCATATCTACAGCAACCAGGAAAGTCTGAATCTTAATTCAAAGCTCAATCTCTGCCTCTTCCCACCAAATTAACTGGCATGAAATCGCCTAGCTTCCTCCCGAGTGAAAAAGGGTGCAGCAGTGGTTAGATCTGGATCGAAATGAAGACAGATGCGGTCTGAGCAGCGCAATAAATGCCTTAGTCATTATCACAGACGGTTTTTTATTAAAACCGTCTGTGATAAATATTATCACAGACGTCATAAGCTTCATGCCAGAACGCTTCGCGCGTGTTTCCATTGCCAGAACGCTTCGCGCGTGTTTCCATTGCCAGAACGCTTCGTGTTTCGATCTTCTAATTAACGTCTCTCGATCGTTATACGAAGCGTCTATATCATTAATGTTTGGGTATACGAACCGTCTGTGCTAATGGTTAAATATGCACGCCTAATCCAGGTCTCTTCTACGTACATACAATATGACTTCTACTATTCTTGTGATCATCTCCTTTCTCTCATCTGTTCATCAAGAATTGTTCGGCCGGAACCTTACACAGGCGGTCAGCAATTTGCATCTGGAGCAGCTTCTCTGCACACGCCCTGCTCTCCTTCCCCGACTTTCTTGCATCCGTCAGCTCGACCTGATCATCCGCCGTCGACGGAGGCGTCTCGCTACCGCTCAAGAAAGGGAAACAACCCTTACCCTGATTCTTCTCCACAATGTGCGCAAAGCGGAAGAAGCTCTACACGCATTGGAGAGACTGATGGATAGCCTTGCCGATCAAGCAGAAACGGCAGATTCTGAGGAATCTGCCCATGCATACCTCTACGACATTATGGGCTATGCTACTGATTATTTGCCCAGGCTGGAGGAGGAAGTGCTGAGGACAAGGACAATCTTAACGGCGTTCGAGAAGTCAGTGGCTGATCCTCCAAGTCCCAAAGTCGAAGAAGAAGCGTACGGAGCCCAAAAGATTACAATCTGGGAAACTCTTTACCTGTGCGACTTTTGTAATAAATTTGCCTCTAATTGAAACCAATAAATTTGTCTTTAATTTGTGATCTCTTGTCTCAGTAGTTCTGTAGTTATGTTATTAGAAGCAATATGTACTTATATATTAACCTCTGATCATGAACAGTATATGACAGACAAAGGGACATCACAGACGGTTCTTGTTAAAAAACCGTCTGTGAACATTAACAGACGGTTCTTAACAACAACCGTCTGCGATAGTCGTTTTATCCGACGCCACTAACACAGATGGTGTCCAAATTAAAACTGTCTGTGATTGGCCGTCTAGTATTAGGTTTTCTGTAGTAGTGATAGTACCTTTTTTTTGGCCTTTGCTTTAATAAGATAATAGATATGTGGCTAGGATATGTGGAAATGTAATGAGTAAATTTACCATGAAAAAATACTTTCATAATATTACAGTTTAACAACTTTTTTCGAAAATATGATGATAAAATTCAGCGGTCAAAATGATGTCTTATTTACTTTTAAAATTCAACACACGTTGTTTTGACTGGTGGAGTAGTATGCACAGTGACTATTTCCGAGATAGGGTAGCGGTGCTCGGGGCAAGGTGTTCACGGACACGACAACGGCGCCCATACGGCGGCAGAGGGTGTCACAACGGCGCGGGAGGCTGGGCGCGGAGAACACGGTGAAGCCGCCGCCGTGGAAGACTGGAAGTAGACGGCGACAGGGCGCGGCGACGACTCCCGGGGCAAAGGCGCGCGCCCATAGGCCGCGGGGCGCGTCGACGGTGATGCCTGCGGCAGTTTGCGCATGCATGCACCGATGACCATGCGTGTGTGCGTGAGGAAAATATTGATGCAGCAAGCGCACAAAGTGATGGTTGGCCTTCTTCATCACTAAAAAATGAAAGAAAGATGGAGTTAGAGCAAGGCTAATAATACAGTCTTTAGCTGACTGTATGGACACTTACAGCCTAGTTATCAGTCCATTCATATAGTAGTTTACAGCCAGCTGAAGGCTGTATGACCCACCCCTTTCTCTCACAAAGTTTCTTAGTTCTTGTGCTTCAGCTGACTGTAAACTTACAGCCCACCTCTCTTCTCTCTTCTCTCTCCTCCTCTCTCTCCTCCACCTCAGCATACAGCCTACTAACAGCCTCTTATTATACTTGCTCTTATGGCTGGCCTTTAGCTTAGAGCTTTGGCACCAAAATAAATTGGGATTTACCGATACCGAACCGTATTTTAAAAAATGTACTATATTACCAAACCAATAATACCGTATTTACCGAATATACCGATGTACCGAACCGATTCTACCGAAAATACCGAATGCACAACTCTAATTGGAAGTGAGAAGATTTGAAGACAGACAGGAACTCAATCTAAGAAAAGGTTGAGCCGACACGAAGAGGGAGACTTAAAGCACAATCTAAGATTGAGTTGATTGTTTCAGGCTATAAAAACCCTATACCGGTTGATAGAAAAATATGCACACGGTGAAGCCGCCGCCGTGGAAGACTGGAAGTAGACGGCGACAGGGCGCGGCGACGACTCCCGGGGCAAAGGCGCGCGCCCATAGGCCGCGGGGCGCGTCGACGGTGATGCCTGCGGCAGTTTGCGCATGCTTGCACCGATGACCATGCGTGTGTGCGTGAGGAAAATATTGATGCAGCAAGAGCACAAAGTGATGGTTGGCCTTCTTCATCACTAAAAAAATGAAAGAAAGATGGAGTTACGGCTGGCCTTTAGCTTAGAGCATCTCCAACAGTATGAGCTAGTTACTAGCTCTAAGACAACTTCTCCAATAGTACTAACTTTTAGCACATAGCTCATAACATAAATAGCCTCACATGACACTCTCACATAATCTTGGAATGTGTGTATGAGACTAGCTCTTGATCAAGAGATAACTTTTATCTCTCTTCTATTAAAATATGAAATAATATGCTTAGAACTAGCTCATAAGTCACTATTAGAGATGCACTTGGCATCTCCAATGGTCTGAGTCAGCTAGCTATATGCATGTACACATCAGCATATCTCCTATGTGGAGGAAAGAGAGTATGCAAAAAAAAATCGAGCCAGCTCTTGCTTAAGCACTAGTCTATAACGCCAAACGAGGCAGCCTCTATAAATTCTGTGTGTGCATGTAAGTATCAAATAGCTATCCTTATAGATAGTTCTTTAGAATGCTAGCTTTAGTGTGTACTACACAGATGATGTGGAAGTCTTATAGTTAGTTGCTAGCTATAACCATTGGAGATGCCCTAAGATCGTGGCTATAACACTTGTCCATTTCATCTATAGCCTTCAAAAAATAGTTCATACAATAAAGTAGCTATTACAATAACTATTTGGCCCCACGTGTAAGAGAGTGAAATGCATATTTTTACGTGCTATAGCTAGCTGTAATTTAGTAGCCAGCTTCCTTCTCTCTCTTTCTTTCTCTCTCTGCCACGTAAGATTTGATTGATATTATATTTGCTATAGTCTGCTGACTAAGCCTTATTGTATCTGCTCTTAAAGCTTTGGCCTAACCAATACAATACCCACCGATGACCATGAAGACGGCACGGGCTCCCAAGTCTGGTCTCATGAAATACCTTGCACAGATAATTCTTCTCCTATCCAATCGGCACAAGAACATTTGTGCAGTGTGTTGGCAAAGAGATCACAATCGCTCACACGAACTCACAACATTAAGACAAGAATAGATAAAGACATAATGTTTTTGTGTTGCTTGATTGCCACACCTTTCGGCTCTTTATTTATAGCAAAACAAGGATCTAAACTGGACAAGCAAAAAAACCCGAAGCATACTTGTAAACGGACTCCTAAACAGCAACGGCAACGGATTATACTAACACAGTGGATCGGTACACATAATTTGCTTATCGATCCAAACGTTCAGAAGTTCAAATCAAAATGCACTACTAGACCAGTACAAGTTTCAGAACCAAATTACGATCAAATTTTACTCGCGTATGAGCGCGCAAAATTATTCACGACATAGGTAGGACATCTACCTTCTTTAACGAAGGCGAAGCAATCGATCGACTAGCTAGTCGGAGTGTTGGAGCTGTGTGCTTTCGATGAACTCCCTGACTCTACTCACGACCGTGCCAGCGTCGTCGAGCTCCGGGAAGACGTAGAACCCGTGGATCGCGTCCGGGAAATGATCCTCCACCTGCACCGCCTTCCGCTTCCGCCGCAGCATGCCGGCGTACCGCCGCTGCCAGTCCTGCAGCGGGTCGAACCCGCCGACCACCACCATCGCCGGCGGGAACGCCTCCGCCAGCTCGGGCTCCGGGCCCGCCTCGCCGGTCACGTGCGCCGCTGGGTGGTTCCGGTCGGCTTCCTTCGGCAAGAATGCTTTCCATGACCAGTCTGCGCGTCGCATGTTCACCACCGGCGCCACGCCCTCCAGCCTCAGCTCCGCCTCCGTCCGCTCCTCGCCCCCGAAGAACGGCTGCAGCAGGATGATGCCGGCGAGGCGAATGGGGTTAGAGATAGGCGGGGAGGAGGTCCATCGCTGGGCCACGTGGTGGGCGATGTTGCCGCCGGCGCTGTCTCCCACGAGGAAGCAGCGTGATGGGTCGACCGGCACGGGGATGTCGTTGCGGAGGCCGGTGGTGCCGAGGTAATGAAGGACGGCTTCCCCGTCGTCGTAGGCGGCGGGCCAGCGGTGCTCGGGGGCGAGGCGGTAGTTGACGGAGACGACGACGGCGCCGAGCTCGCGGCAGAAGCGGCGGCACAGGTCGTCCATGGGGGCGGAGGCGGCGGAGAGCAGCACGAAGCCGCCTCCGTGGAAGTACACGATGACCGGGAGCGGGAGCCCGGCCTCCGCCGGGGAGAAGACGCGCGCCCAGAGGCCGCGGGCTTTGTCGACGTCGACGTCGGCAGAGCGGACGCCGAGGGCGTCCGGGCGCGGCCTGGCGTGGTTCTGGCGGTCGCCGAGGGAGAAGAGGAAGCGGTTGACGGTGCCGTCGCGGCGCAGCGCGAGGTCGTAAGCGGCGACGAGGCCGAAGAGCTTAACCCGCACCGTCCACGGCAGCGCCGGCTGCGTGGGCCTAGTGAATATCAGCCCCATTGCGAGGGAAGCAAACGAGGTTTTTTTTTCTTAATTTAAGCTATTTAGAGATTCTACTTTAGAGGTCGTATGGAAATCAAAATGCTTATTTATTTTTTATTCCAAATTTCATTTCTAGGTTAGATTTTATATACAAATATAACTACTAATTTTTATTTAATTTTTATTCTAAATTTTAGTTTTAACTTGTAGTTCGTATGAAATTCAAATTTCTTATTTTATTTTATTTTTACTTCGAATTTCAGTTTAGGTTGGAATTCGTATACAATTCCAACCACTAATTTTCATTTAACTTTTATTTTGAATTTCAGTTTTACATTGAAGTTCGTATGGACATCAAATTGTTAATTTTCTTTTATTTTATTCCGAATTTCGGTTATTTTTTTGTACTTGATATGAATTTTTTTATTTTAATCTAAGTTATTATAACTTGGATCCGCCATACGGACGCCTATATCTTTTATCTTTTTCTCTGATTAAAATGAGAATTTCTAGCTCTTGAGAGCATACATAGTACTTTTTTTTTTGCCTTTGCTTTAATAAGATAATAGATATGTGGCTAGGATATGCGGAAATGTAATGAGTAAATTTACCATGAAAAAATACTTTCATAATATTACACTTTAATAACTTTTTTTGAAAAATATGATGATAAAATTCAGCAGTCAAAATGATATCTTATTTACTTTTAAAATTCAACACACGTTGTTTTGACTGGTGGAGTAGTATGCACAGTGACTATTTCCGAGATAGGGTAGCGGTGCTCGGGGCAAGGTGTTCACGGACACGACAACGGCGCCCATACGGCGGCAGAGGGTGTCACAACGGCGCGGGAGGCTGGGCGCGGAGAACACGGTGAAGCCGCCGCCGTGGAAGACTGGAAGTAGACGGCGACAGGGCGCGGCGACGACTCCCGGGGCAAAGGCGCGCGCCCATAGGCCGCGGGGCGCGTCGACGGTGATGCCTGCGGCAGTTTGCGCATGCATGCACCGATGACCATGCGTGTGTGCGTGAGGAAAATATTGATGCAGCAAGCGCACAAAGTGATGGTTGGCCTTCTTCATCACTAAAAAATGAAAGAAAGATGGAGTTAGAGCAAGGCTAATAATACAGTCTTTAGCTGACTGTATGGACACTTACAGCCTAGTTATCAGTCCATTCATATAGTAGTTTACAGCCAGCTGAAGGCTGTATGACCCACCCCTTTCTCTCACAAAGTTTCTTAGTTCTTGTGCTTCAGCTGACTGTAAACTTACAGCCCACCTCTCTTCTCTCTTCTCTCTCCTCCTCTCTCTCCTCCACCTCAGCATACAGCCTACTAACAGCCTCTTATTATACTTGCTCTTATGGCTGGCCTTTAGCTTAGAGCTTTGGCACCAAAATAAATTGGGATTTACCGATACCGAACCGTATTTTAAAAAATGTACTATATTACCAAACCAATAATACCGTATTTACCGAATATACCGATGTACCGAACCGATTCTACCGAAAATACCGAATGCACAACTCTAATTGGAAGTGAGAAGATTTGAAGACAGACAGGAACTCAATCTAAGAAAAGGTTGAGCCGACACGAAGAGGGAGACTTAAAGCACAATCTAAGATTGAGTTGATTGTTTCAGGCTATAAAAACCCTATACCGGTTGATAGAAAAATATGCACACGTCAACCTTTACTATATTTTTGCATATATTTTTCATGTACCTTTAAAGTAGACCGTAGCTAGTAAAAAATCTTACCTTCATATTTTGACTTTGATCAATGATACTTTGCATCGATGTGTTGATATATATATATATATATCCTCTATTTTGAGATTTTTGTTCCTATTTGTTATTGCTTCGCGTCGATGTTTTATCCTTGACTTTCGTTTTAGTTTTTCTATCGTTGATTTTGCTGATTTACTTAAAAATCAGTTGTTGTGTTGCATTCGCTGCTAGAAAGCATCCTCATTAGAGACGTGGTGCTGCTGCCAGGAATACTCTGGCGGCAACAGTTGTTTGGCGACGAGGCTGATCATCTAAATGCAGAGAAGGAAGGCAGACGTGACGGATATAGATTCTTCTTACCTTCTGGTCATCATTTTTCTTCGAAGGGCGTTGTCACTACCACTGGACGTGCATTGCAGATAGTACTACTGTTATCGATCCACTAGAAGACACAAACAAGTTGCAGAGCAATGATCATGACATGCTGACTGCGTTTGTTTGCATGCGTACATAACTAGGCGGCCGGACGACATGTCACTTCATTCCCTTGTCACTGAAGAAGTATATGGCATGGAAAGATGTACCACCTATTGCATCTTTTTTTACAAGTACTTTTGCTGTTTTAATACCAATTTTATATATAATTTGTTAAATTCAGAAAAAAAAACACTCAAGATTCAGCTCAAATCATACATAACAGGACATAGAAATTTTTATATAGATTTGAACATTCTCTTGAGAGAATAACAACCCTACTTTCTGATCTCCTAGAGGATTCGATCACATCTTTCTCTGATGCTAACCCTTATATAGTTGATAAAGCGGCAAAATGAGAAAGACAAAATGCATAAGTGCTAATAATGAAAAGAAATTAGCAAAACCGAAAAACTAAACACAGCAGTGGCTACTGTCGGCTATATCCATTACCCAATACCCAGTAGCTAGCACATATATTTCTACTAACGACCAAACATTTTTACTAAGTTCGTTTCCACTGCAGCATGCATCGGTTCTCCTGATTCCTCTCAGTTCTCACCCGGAGGATTCCGACGTCCCGTTGATTTCCACGAACAACCTCATGTCCTCGATGGCCTTGGCGCTGTCGGCGAGCTCCGGGAAGATGTAGAACGCATGGCTCACCTCATGCATAGATCTATGATGTATAGAATTGTTAGAGAAGAATAGATGTACAATTACTAATTCGTTCTTTTATAATAGTAATGATTGTAAGTTACCGGTTCTCTCTTTGGTCTAAGTCGATTTTTATGACCATTGGGGTTGTATGAAAAGATTGGTGTGCTTTTGATTGGTTTGCAATGCTGCATTTTGCTTCCTTGTGGACTCTTGCATGCACATGGCCTGCAGAGATACGTAGAGCGTATGCAACTACATGCGTGAAATGTGTGTGGACTCCGATCCTTCACCGATCGCCGTCTTGCAAACTGCAAACTGACCAGAGCGAGCTGCTCTAAAGTTTTATTTGCATTTGCGTGCACTTATGGGCAGATACTGTCGTGCTTGACTCATATATACGTCTGCAACTATTTGGTACAGTATGTTTAAAAATGACTTGACCTGAAAGGTAGCGCTGCCGGAGGACAATGCAGAAGTCTAACAGATGCCAGCATTTCTGCGGACTGCAAAACAAACTCCCCAAAAAATGTTCTTCGATTGCACTGATTCCATAAGAATGTTGGGTTTTTATACCCTCAATAACATACTATTCTCAGCCTAAGGCCAAAATACAACATTAGCATCGGTTGAACACTGGTACTTCGTTTCCTATTAACCATCCGCAGGCAATTATTATTCTACAACTCTTCATGGAAGTTGATACAAGCTCGAAAATAAGCAACAAAAATGAAGCAACCTGCCTGTAGATTAACGATAGGAAGGCTTTATTGTCCCCGTGAAAGTCCAAGAAACACAACAGCCGAGGACAATTGCACTCGCAGATCAGCAATATCAACATCATGACCTCCTTCAACCAAGCCCCATCTATCGATCTGGGGGAATTGAAAACCATAAGACCAAAGAAAAGAAAAGGAACTTTAATAAAGAAAAAGAATGGTCGCAAAATAACACCTGGTGATCTTCTTCAAGCCTGATCAATTCAATGGCCTCCTCAATTCCCAACCTTCCTCTAAATATTGCAAGAGGGATTACCAGGGAATGGGCTGCTGCAGCCATAGCATCAATAGACGCCAATTCACAATCATTTGCTTTCTTCAAAACTGTTTCTACAGCCTTAGATAGCCCCTCATCTTGCTTTCCCCCAAAAAAGCTTGTGTATACAACGGGCTTGAACCCAAACTCAGTGTTTACCCAGTCCAGTATAGGGTCAACCTTTTCCTTCTGTTTTTCTGCAGACAAAAATAAGGCATAAGAAATGATATTGTTGGAGGCAAATGAGCCAAAGGCATCAGCAATTTAACTAGATGGACTTGAGTAGCTTGAAACACGATTCATTCATAAGACCGATCTCATTGCGGCAAATTATGAGAAAAAAAAAGTTTACCATAAACTCCTTTGGTAAGTTCACTATCAGCAGGTGAGCGGCAAAATACCAAATCTTGATGAAATTTTTTCATCAAATTGTCAATTACTTTCACTCGTGTCAAGGGAACTCTCTCCAGTGCAGTGCAAGCAAGCTTCATAAGAGGCATTGTAAAAGGCCGGATTCCATCTGATTCCTATGATAATAAGGGATTTTCAGTATCAGTATCCATTCTTGAGAAACTAGGGAATGCAATATAGGGGGAAAATGCACAGAAATTAATGCAGATATAATCCTGCATTCCTGCATGGTGGTAGATGAGCAGCAGACCAAATAAAGCAAGTGGTTGTAAAATCTCTGTCTGCTTATATATAAAATACAGTTGGGAACATTCAAAGGCAGCAACTCAGCCATGCACAAGCACAACACAAACATTACAGTTGCAGTCTTGCAGACAAAATCATGAATCGTGATGGTAATGGAAGCACGGAGCGGATCAAGCTGATCACTTATCACATGAAAATCCTCTTGTAATTCACATATATAATATACACAGACCTAATTACTCCTTAAATTCAGGCAATGCAACAGATGAGTACAATTATGGGTAGATATGTGATGAGTGATGGCACTGTGAAGATACATCGGCCTTATTGATAACTAGCCTGAAATCAAAATTTTAGTTTTGCTTAATTTTATTGGAAGAAATGAAAGTGATAAAGTTCATCTAAAACGTCTCCTGCCTTTGTAGAGATCAGAAGCGAAAATAATTCAACCCTAAAATGCTCTATTCTCCACATAAGGCAATGAACCGTGCATGCTGCATAAATGCAATGAATCTACAGCATCGGACTTAACAATGGGTACTTACTGATCATTTGTTTCCTTTTTTCTTTTGGGCTGAACAACCTTTCTGCTTATTTTAGAACTGTTCATGACATAATAAAGAGCGACAAAACAAAACGAAATGTCAAAATCAACTAAAATCGTGTGATTTGAGTCTTCAACCAACGCTACTGGAAATACATTTGAAATGCAGAATGGAAGGAATGGCCACAAAGGCACAAAATCCACTCATGATTCACCACTGCTCTTGGATAAACTAACCCTGCGAGATCAGGATCAACCTAAGCGTTTCGTATCATTTGTTTTAATTGCAGGTGTACTACACACACTAATCCAGAATTCGAGTAATTTTACACTGCGTTACAGTATCATGGTCGAAGCCAACCAAGCAGAAGAATAGAGGAGGAGAGGAATGGGATCCGGACCTGGTACTCCCACTCGGCGGCGACGGCCATGGCGAGCGCGCGCGAGGGCAGCTTGAGCGGGCGCTTCGCCGGCGACTTGAGGGTGCGGTAGTCGAGCATCACCGTCCACCCGTTCCCGTCGTCGGCCCGCCGCACGGTGGCGTCGCGGTAGAACCGCTTCCCCACCACCGACCCCGTCATGAACGACATCGGCATCGCCACCGAGGTCTCGTCCCGCGTCGCCACAGCCGCCGCTGGCTGCTTCACGTAGATCGCTCCATCGCCTCCCCCTCCCGGAGAAGCCTCCGCCGCGGTGCCGAGCAGCCGGCACCGCCCGCCGGCCACGCATCGCTGCAGGAGGCGGCGGCCTGCCAGTGTCGCCATGCCGGGTCACTTGGGCCTCGCTCCCCAAGCTGCAAAAGATAATTCCAGCCTGGTTACAAATCCGGCCCAATAAGCATCTTTCTTTAAAGAATCAACCCCAGGGAAGGTTCCAGACGCGTCCGTCTCTCTCCACCACGGCGCCGCGCACGGCGGGTTCGTCGCCACGACGGCAGAATCTCTTATATTAACGACTCCGACCAAATCCCCCACCTTTTCCATTGCGAAACCCGCACGCTTCCGCGACCGCGGCCGTGATCCCAAACCCCAGCCGATACCCGGTTGAGGACCCAGCAGCCTGCACCCACCGTGGTAGAGCCACCGGCCAAGAAGGCTATGAAGGCCAAGAAGCTTGCAAGTGTATGAATTCTCTATTAGCTGATGGATTAATACTGTATATATAGCTTAACCATAAGAACTTCATTCCTCTAGAGAAAATGTGACTGATTCAGTGAAATGATAATGTGCTATTTTAGTTGCCCTTTGTGAAGTTGAATTTAATCATACATGTAATTAACTGCCCTTAATACAAGTAGGTCGATCCTTTATTTTAGTCCTGAGTCACTGACAATGGGTCTGGGTGGCAAATCTGTTGCCATTCAAGTCGTAAGAGTGGCAAATAAATAAATTTTTCCCTTTTGAGGTCCTATGTTGAGCTCCGGAATGTGCACTGAAGTGTTCCAGTTTGATTTTTCTCCGACCTCCGCTCATGCGAATGGCATTGTTCAAGTATGTATTCGAGTATTATCGATTAACAGGGCAATTCTCCAAAGGAACTGATTTACTGTGTGATGTGGATGCAGTCACTGTTACTGAATTGCCAGCTTATTGCCATGAACAGGTGATCGAGTAGATAAATCTCTCTTGTGCAGAACCTGATGGATAAAATCTCTTGTTCGAGGAAGCAAATCGGAAGGCCGCCATTTTTTTTTATAAAAAATACGTTTTTTACGTTCGGGATGCGATGTGAGCGTTGCTGTTCTTTTCTTAATGGATTACCGTGCTTTTATTTTTGAATCTAGAGGGATTTTATTAATGGATTATAGTGTGTGTTTTTTTATTTTTGAATGTAGATGGATTATCGTGTTGGAATGTACGAGGGATCGATTAATGCAAAGCTAAAGAGGGAAAAGAAAAGAAAAAAGAACAAGACTCGAGCGTCTCAGCCCGTTGGGCCCACTTGGTAGTGGCCCACCGTATCGGCGGCCCACTTGGTAGACAAACGCCTCTCTCTTCTCGCCTCGTCTTCTCCGCCCTCGTCTCGCTTCCACCGCTCCCCGTCTCCGCCGTCTCAGGTCTCCTCGTCGCCCCGCTCGTCCGGCCGCCCCGCCCCCGCGCGCGCACCCCTCCGGAGCCACCGACCCGCCCCCGCCGAAGCGCAGCCCAGATCGGAACTCGGCAGGTGCGTCTCTCCTTCCGCGGTGGGTGGGCGAAACTAACTAGTCCCTTCTTGCATTGGCTAGTGCGCCAAAGTAGATGGGGGCGCCATGGGCGCAGCTTTTGCACGTTTATTTTCTTTAGCAGGTAGAAATAGAATCTTGTTTTAAAAACTGACATACTAGTTTTGCGAACTTCGGCAACAATTTCCACCGTCGGCTTCAATTTCTTGTCCCGGCTTGTACTTACCATTGGCGTCTGCGGCGTTCATCCCGGCATGTACATACCACAGGCTTCAATTTCTTGTTACTTCGTTATCAGATCACCTGTAGGATGCGCATCCGGCCACATCGTTCGAATCTGCATGCAAAACACTGGAATAGACGACCAATTGAATTGTCCAGGACGTCTTGTTCTTTTTATGTTTTTACCATTGGATTTAACAAGATGATGATCCAACCCATGGAGGCTGCAGTAGTTAGTATGATTTTAGATAGTCAAGCAAGGTAAATGCGTTTGCTGATGATTCCGTGTGTGCCGATGTCCTGTAGTCACTCATCTCTCTCGTGCAGAGCTGCAAGCATGTATATTTGAGTGAAGCAGAACAAAAGTACCTACTTCGTACGATGCGATCCAATAGAGACAGTTTTGAATATCAAAGAAAAAATGCATTCACTAATAGACCGCCCCCCTAGTGATCAGCGGTTGATCTTGTTGGCTACCAACAACGTATTGGATGACTCCAAGACGTCGGCTGATCAAAAGGTACCAACATATTTAGCTGCCGCTGGATACATTTGCCTATGATTCAGAAAAGAATTTGTTTTGCCTATATGTGCTGGGGCTCATTGGCTCAATCTCAATAGCTTATACTCAGTCTCATATAAAAACATCTATCAAGTGAATCCTGGCTTGCTAATGCAGGACATTTAATTTTTTTAGTCACTGCAGTTTAATGTGTAGGGTAGTAAGCACATCAATTTTCCTCGTAGATCAAAGCCACAATTCGATTAATTCATTTTTCAGATTGATGACTTATTTGATTTTGATATCTTTGCAGGTGGAGAATGATTCCATTGTTGCATTGGCATTGAGAAAAGATTTTGTTCTACTCTAACATGGCTTAGTAATTTTGTCTACTCAATTTTTTGTTTGTTATCTGTCTTTCAAGTAGTGATTTGTATTATTTTCTTTTTCTGATGCTATCTCTTATTAGTGAGCTGTCATGGATATCATTTTTATAACAATGATTATTGTCACCAACTGCTTGTTTCGTAGAAAGTGTCTGTCAAGGATAACTTTGTTGGTGTTATTTTTCGCTGGTACATAGTAGATCATCAGTGCAATCTGTTTCCTGAACTGTAGGTTCAGTGAATTGGAACCATTTTACTGCTGAGGCTACGTTTTCTCTAGTATAAACTTGTGGTTTCCCTCCATTAAAAGTTTTTAAAAAAAGACCCTTGCACCTTAAGGTTATTTCACTGGGCAGTTTGTTAATTCCGAGTCTGGACGAAGTGAATGTATGTACTCCTTTTCTACTTCATCAAACAACGCAATGTATCTACTCTACTGTCGAGAAAAGGGATTTCTAGTTCTGACAAGCCTTATTTGTTTGTTACTGGCTCTTCCTTTCTCTATAGCTGTTGGCTGTTGCATTTTCAGTCTGTCGGTTCCTGACTGTAGTATCTTTTTCTTTCATCAGATGACAACGAGTCATGAGGAAGTCTTCATCGCCAGACCGGAGGATTTCATGACATCGCCGTGACGCAGATCCACTCATCATTTATCCAGTCTCATCTCAGCCAGGACTGCAGCTCCTCCGAAGCTGATCATGTTGCTTGCTCTGCATTGGTCCCTCTAGGACGTTGCTCGCTTGTTCCTTGTTATAAATATGCTAAACAACCATTGCGGATGGCATTAAGTTTTGATTTGGACCCTCCAGCTGATACGTCTGATACGTGCTCTCGTACCTACTGAGTCTGTCCTGATGTTCTGGTCAGGCGCACCTACTTGTCTTTTGTACCGGTGCATGAATGGATGGTGAGATCCTTTGGTGATTGGGATTCCACCACCTATCCATAGACCGCTTTGTCATGCAGGTCTTGTTGTTCTTGCCGATTGGTACATGGAACGCTGTTGCCGGTCAGTTTATAGGAAATCCAGCAGGTTCAGGTCGTCAGCCTATCTCAGATTCACTATTGTTCTTGTTGTCTACTTTCTATATATCAATGTGAGATGGATTTCAATTTCTGATCCGTCGCACGTGAATTCGATACTGTTTCAGCCCGCGCTGACCTCAAATTCTATCTTCCGTCAAGTTAAAAGTAGACGTAATCCTGTGAGATAAAATGTCGAATGGTCGAAGTTTCTTGCCAAACTTCCAAACCTTTGCTTTCTTTAGAAGGTAAACTAGCAGATACGGCATTCGGTAGCTTCGGAGCACTCGCAAGGATTTTGCTTGCATATGGTGAAAACTTCTTTTTTTAATACCAGTAAGTTCTCCAGAAGAAAAGACTGACAGGAAATTCTCACCCGTCTCAGAAAAGTATGAAGTCAGAACATAAGCAACCGAACGAACTATATGAAACGCGAGAACGGCCATCTACCTGTTATTCACTTCAAGAAAATAACTTCAAATTCCCTAAAATAGGAACCACAGATTGAAGGCTCAAGTAAAAAATGATAAGTATCTGTGAATTTTACCCAAACAACATTGTTATAGGTTTCGTGCCTGTTTGGAACTTACATATCGTGCAGAAATTAAAATTATACTGTATTTGTTATGGTTATAAACCAAACAGTAAACAAGAGGAACTATCAGAGAGACCTCGAACGAGCTACCCAGAGCCTCGTGAAAAATGTGTATAGGATGCCTATCTAAAGCATAGGTATCTTTTGAAAAAAAAACTAAGTCATCCTTTTCTTATGGCGCACTAAAGTCACATATTTATAACCACAGGAGGTTTGTTACATAGCTATCCTTATCTAGATCTACATTTACAGGAGTGAAGTTATATGAGCACTTCTACCTAGGTCTATATATACAGATGTAAACATGACATTTCTCTAGTCTATACTCTTCGATAGGCCAGGCGACTGAGCTATTGGCATAATGAACCGACTGGATCAAGGTGAGAATCACTCCCCCAACATGTACTTGTGAGATTCTTGCAAAATTTGTACCTTCTCAAAGTAGGGCTTCCGGTAGTATTTCAGAAAGCGTCAAAGGAATAAGAGGAAGGACCAGTTCCACGTTGGAAATTACTAGCCTCTCTTTTGTAGTTTCCATGGTCCACCAAGACCAAGTGCGGCGAACAGTCCAGCTCATTTATGGGCTCTGACCTCTCACCTCTTTTACTAATCCTTCGGGTTCAAACACAGAGCCTTGCTTTAGCTTACTAATCCTTCCACATCTTCAAACCATTTTAAATTATACTACTACATTTCAACTGCATTATCACCTCTCAGTTGTAACCAAGAGATTGAGAGAGAGAGAGAGAGAGAGAGACGGAAGAAAAAGTTAGTGCGAGAGAAATTGCGATCTTGCTGACGGACCAGGTGACGATGGTTTGGTTTTTCTCCATATAGTTTAAGCTGTTCGTGTGATTTTGTTGTTAAAAGGCTTAGAGCTGTCTTTGTTGCCATTGTTTGTTGGGAAATTCGGATATTCATATCATCGAATCAGCCAATGCTGCTGCTGCTGCTGCTGCTGCTCTCTCTCTCTCTCTCTCTCTCTCTCTCTCTCTCTCTCTGCTGGTTGATCTTTCCTGCGCATCCAAATCTTGACTCCTTTTTAGGTTAATAGCTGGCGAGGTTTTTGTGGGTTGGTAGGGGCGTGTTAAGCTAAATCTCATCTGGGTTTTTCTCAGCCCAGCTTCAGTTAGCCAGCTTTGGATCTTTCCTTCTTCGCCATTTTGGAGCTGGATCCCACCTGGTGTTTCTTTATCCACCCTGAGGATTCTTGGTGCCACAAGTTCTGGTGAGCGATTTTTTCAGCATTTCATGGAGCTCTCACCTGTGCCTACTCTTTTCCTCCATTCTTGGTTGCTAAATCCTACTTGAGGGTTTCTTTCCTCTCTGTTTGGCGGTTCTTCGTTTCCATCGAACTGTTATTTTGGTGAACTTTGTTAAGCATTGCTTTAAGCAGATTCTTGCTATTAGCAAAACATTAGCAGGAACATCATGCAGTCTGTCTTATTTATGGGCTGCTAACTGCAGGAATCTAAAATTTACCAGAATGCACTGTGGTTCATTGACTCATGGCGAGTTGCTGAAATCGATGAGGATCCAACATGTATGTTTGCTGTGGGCAAGCGGGAGGACCAGAAATCGGCCGACACAGTAGATTCTTCATTGCAAGCAGAAAATGGTATGACACAGCCCTTCTTTGTCTCACTTATCTTCTAGTAACAATATCTGACAAAAAAAAATCCCGTTTCCAGCAGCCATATTCACTTAAAACTTCCAAGGGAGCGCCATTTCCACCGCGACCTACTCTTGTATTCCTCATTGCGATATTTGGTTTCTATGCATGCTACCTCTCCTTCAATCAAATAACACTAGAGAACAAAGGAGAGGAGAACAGTGGAGAAGAACAAACAAAACTTTGCAGGAAGCCTTATGTTCCATTTGAGGAGCTGCGCTATGTGCATTTTCCAAAACCTGAGAGTTATAGCAGGTAATTTCCTCTGAGGATAGATGACTCTCTTGGTAGCACCCTATTATGTATGTGTATTTTCTGACTAGTGACTCATGTTGCTTCAATTTTACCGTCTTCCATAGGGGGGAGTGTTCATGTACTCCTGTTCGGTTCTTCGTGATTGTATCTATGCAAAGATCAGGAAGTGGATGGTTTGAGACTTTGCTAAATAGCCACCCTAACGTCAGCTCAAATGGTGAAATATTTAATAGAATGGATAGAAGAGAAAATATCTCATCTATTTTACAAACACTTGACAAACTGTATAATTTGGACTGGCTCACCAGTGCGGCGAAGAATGAGTGCACGGCTGCATTTGGATTAAAGTGGATGCTAAATCAGGTATTTTAACATCACCTTTTTCTTGGTGCCTGTTTCGCTAGTCGCTACTTCTGATTTCAGAAACAGCACACCTTGAAGCTGAGCCTTACCATAGTTACTGATACTGCGCTCTAGTCTAGTTGTTTTGGATGAAAAAAATATATGGAGAAGCCTGTCCTTATTATTTATTTTGCTTGCGAAGAGTTTGAACTGGGTCTTAAGTGTAGTCAGAATTTTGAACACAACCACAGCATAATATGCCTGCATTTCTCAAATTTGAATGCTATCGTTTGTATTGTTCAATGTACATTCTATTAGCTTGAGCAACGTTATGCTTACAGGTAACAAATGTAAAATACATGCATGGCACTAACTGCCATCATTGTGTTCTCCAGGGGTTTATGGATCATCATGATCACATAGTTAGTTATTTAAACAAGAAGGGTGTCTCCGTGATATTTCTCTTCAGGCGAAATACATTACGCAGACTTATCTCTGTGTTGGCGAACGACTATGACAGAGATGTAAAGCAGTTGAATGGAACCCACAAATCTCATGTTCACTCAAAAGAAGAGGTATCTTCCAATAAATTTACTGCAACAACTTTGTTCTGCTCTCTCACATTTTTCTATTGATAGTATTACACCCAGCCATTTTCCATAAAATATGGCTATAAATTCTTTGAAGATTTATCTGCAATATTCGATCAGCAATTGAGGAATGCCTATATTGCATCTGGAAGGAGCCATATTCTCTTCGCATAAAAAGGGGGCAACCCTGTTTTTTTTTACTTGGGTTCTGAAGTTCTAAACTAACTACTTTTATGCTTATATGGGTTCTGAAATTCTATAACTAACATTGAGCTTTTGGTGAAACTTCGAATTTGCATTTTTGCATTCTAAGAAAAAAAAAAGAGAACTCTGTTGGTGATATTGCAAGGAGCAAAAACAAAAAAAAAAGTTAAAACAATGCACATTGATGCACTGATGCACTTCCTTTCTTTTTTTGAAGCGCCATCTTTTCCTGCCTTTTGATTTGCAACCTGCTGGCCTTGTTGACAAGTGATTTATCTTACCAGTATATTTTCTTCCGGGCAGGCTGAGATTCTAGCAAAATTCAAACCAGAACTGGACGTGTCAACTCTGATTCCAAACATCAGAAATGCTGAGAAGTACATCAGAGATTGCTTGGACCACTACAACAGCACACGGCACATGATCCTCTATTATGAGGATATAATCAGCAACAGAAATGTATTGAACACATTTAAATGTCCCAATGAAGGATCAACAGGTTTGCTGGTTACTTAATATCATCTCTATGCATGCAGGCATTATACCAGGTGCAAGAATTCATCGGTGTTCCAGTGAGGAAATTGGTCAGCAGGCAGGTGAAGATTCATACAAGTCCACTTCCGAACCTTGTCAAGAACTGGGAGGATGTGAACAAGAAGCTGAACGGGACAGAGTATGCGCATTTTCTTGATGGTGCAGATTATGTAAAGTGAAGCATTCTAATGTCAGGAACTCAGGATCATTTGCATATGGGGTTGTAGTTGCCATAGGATGTAGTCTTGATTCTTTTGTACAAATGAGTTAGTAAAGCTAAAGGCAAAGATAAGAGATAAAGATGGAACTTTTTGGACAATCTTTACAGTTTTTGCAGCTTTTTTTCCCATCCTTTTAATGGTTCATTACCTTCAAGACTGCGCAGACAGTGGATCAGTGGCTCGAAATTGCTGACATTTGGCGATGATTGTTCTCTGATGCTTTTCAACTACACTCAATTCTTGCGTACTTTCAATGAACAAATCTGCAAGCTATGATATTAACGTAATTTACTCTTTGGATTACATTTACAGAGTATGTATTGAAGATAAATGTGCAATCTTCTTCAGCAATGCCGATTTCGGACAGCTTTGAAGGTTGTAGTACATGCTATTACAATAAGCTCTGGTTTTCACTAGTGGAATCGAGAGGTGCAGTGTAGCTGTTCTCAGCTCCCACTTTTCAGTAGAAAGGCTAAACCACACAGTACCATACCAGATTAACGGCTAAACCACAGGTTACCATAGCAGATCACCTTTAACCAAGTAGCAAGAATATACGCTCCCAGTTTCATTTTTCATAATTCATATATTGGAACCAATAGAAGTTTGATTGAATGAAAAAAAATGCAGGAGATATGTCCCAAGAGTTAGTACACGAACAATGGTCGCGGATCAACACTGGATTAACTTACGTAAATTCTTGTACAAGAGCAAACGCCAATGAAAACATGTTTACAAGTCACAACTACAACATCATCAAGCACACGCCAGATAATGGTGTACTTGGGTTCTCATCTTAACAGTGACAAACTACTGACGCCTTCTCTTTATCCTCTCAAGAGCGCCCAATTGCTCATTCTCTTGGGCACCCGAGCTTTCCTCCCTGTTCTCTGCAGCTCTCTTGCCGAGCTCTCCAAACACCGCAGCAGGAACACTCTTTTCCGCAATTTGTACATCCTCTTCCTCGTCGCTCTCGTCAGGCAGCTCAATGTCCTCATTGTTAGCAGCCTGTTGCCTGCTGCCCTCGGCCTGCGCCTCTACTCCAGCACTCACAAAGTTCATCATCCTGTTAGCAGGAGTTGTACTAGTGCTTGGAGCTGCTGGTGGTGCCGTGGATGGTCCAGGAGCTAGTTGCCTTTCTAAGGCTGCCATCTCATCCTCAGGGACCCCAGCACGCTTCAGTGTGTCAACTGCCTCATCCAGGTTTAGCCTCTGGTCCTTCTGCATCAAGTACTCTGGGAGTATGAAGTGCGTCTGCACATGGCACACAAATATAGCATTAGTTTACAATAAAAGGAGGTTAGTTGATGTCAAACTGCATATAAAGTTGATCCATGCGACATACCTGACTGCGGCTAGCGGCCACTGTACGTTTGATGCGAAGCATCTCCCTGAATGTATCTTCATTGCCATGCTGGATCTCAAAATCATTCCATTTCTTCCAGAACTCAGGATGAGAGTTTGGATCAGCATAGTTGGATGCGTGGACATAAATGGCACGAGCACGGTCGATTTCTCCAAGGTTTCTTTCAAGCTCCGCAAACTTCATGCACATTGTCATAACATCTCTGTCTGGGAGACCAGACTCAATGGCTTGCTGCAAAGGTGCCAACAAACACAGTGGAGCAAAGTATCAATGACCAGTAAAACATTTGTGAATATTGAAGGAGCAACCAGGCTAAATATGGTGTGTAAAGTGAACAGCAAAAAATAATTTACGGACGTTTTCTAAATACCCAAATGGGTACCGTGAGCATAGATGAATCATTAATTATTAATTCATGCAATTAATCAGTAAACAACAAGGCTAACCAGCTAGATCTCAATTTTTTCGTTTGCTAGAAATGTCACCATGTGACAAAATAGGATCTCAAAACAAGACATGATACTACTCTAGTCTAGCAGAGAAACAATAAACAAACAATGGAAAAACAGTAGCCAAACAAGGATAATATGCTTACCTCATAAATTTGTCTTGTCCTTGGAACACCAAACAGCTCAGCGGCCCGTGCTATGTATATTTCATACATACTCATCTTTTCGCTGTTAGGAACAGCCCTTACAGCTTCGTCATATACATTCATAGCACGTTTTGCAAGGCCATAGTCTTCCTCCAGTTTAGCATATTGCAAATATATGGGCTTCTTTTCTTGTGGTGGAGCCTGATCCAAAGAAATAAAATGTAAGTACTGAGGCAGGATGTGAAAAATAATATTTTCAAATCAACATGCCATGCAGGAAAAGAAACAGTCAAGAATGAACCTCGGGTGTCAGTGTCTAAACAAGCAAGCAAATGCACAGAACTACATACCAACAAGCAGTGACAAAAGGTTCCAAAAGGAAACAGAAAAGCAGTGACAAACGGTAATAAAAAAAATGTCCACAACATTACTAAAATCACATTAGTGATCAAGAATTATCATGACCTGTTCTTAAGAAGCAAAGACAAAATTCATGATTGCTAGTAATATCTTAGGAGCATAATTTGACAAAAGTACGTCAGTAGCAGCTTAATTAAAAGCAGTTCAATTAGACTGATAACAAAATTCAAGTCGAACATAACTTTTTTTTTTTTGCATACTTCTCGTTAGTGAATTTGAATATCATATAGCAAAAAAAAATCAAGCAAGCATGCAATTGTACGTAACAAGGGCGTGAGATTTTACTTACCTGTTGAACAGCTTCATTAAACAGCTCTCTTGCCCGTTCTAACTTGCTTCTCTGATACCTCCTTACAAACTTTGTGAGGTAGGTCACCCAAATATCCTTAACATGCGGATACTTGAATATCTTCACCCCTCTTTCATACACTTTAAACGCGTCTTCAAAATACTTGTGCTCCTGTGGATAAGGAAAAACCATTGTATTAACAGATGATGAAGAAAAAATTACTTGAAACTTCAAAAGAGTGGAGTTTGGGAAAAGATCCTACCTCAAGAAGATACGCATAATTGAGAATTATTTGTGGAGTGGCAATTCGTAAATCCAATATTCTCTCATAAACAACACGGGTTGATTCCAAGGTTCCAAGGCTTTCCTCCAAATCCACATAGAAACTCCATAGTTTCAAAGATTTATGTAATTTCATTTGGACAGGCTCATTCCCATCAGCAGCAGCTGCACAAAACATATTGTTAGAAAAAAGATTCGTAAAATACACAAGAAATCGACACAACTGAATAAAACAAAATAACAAATTATACCTCGCCTCTTAACCTCGACAGAGGGCTCTGCTGTTGCTTGCCTCATCAACTCAATTGCCTTGTCAAAATTGCTGTGCCTCAGCTCCATCTCTGCCCACTCACACCAAATACTGGCTAAGTGGTCAACTGCCTTATAGTTCACTTGTGTAGCCCTTTTAAAGATCTCTTCAGCACTATCTAAACGATTATGTTTCTCATACATCTTTGCAAATGCCACCCATAGAGTATGGGGTTTCCCAACTGCCTTCATTGGGTCCACAGTTTTCACAGCCTCAACATATGTCGCTACTTGCCTCGCAGGATCCTTCTCAAAAAGTTTCACCCTCCTGCACATATTATCACATTGTTAGCCAATTCCATCAAGCTGGAGACCACCAAAGGAAATTGTAACTTGCATTACTAGGCTGAGAAGTGAAAACACCTAGACACTTGTATGTTCACATTCCAGAATATTTTGAAATAAGATTTGCACATGGAAACTCGCTATCACTAAAGAAACACAAACTTGTCTCTAGAGAGAAATGTGTAACAAAATAGCTACATTGCAACTATGTAAAATGTGTAGCCACTATACATAGTCAACTATGTATAGTTGGGATCTCGTATGAACTGATTTAGTCAAATCAACATCATCCTGAATCTGAAAAGAGAGAAAACATTGCTACAATACCAGTACATCTTGGTTGTGATGCCACCACGCCAGTAAATCTGGGTTGCTGGTTTTAACATGAATTATCCAACTAAAAATTGCTCTACTGACCAACACCATAAAATATTAGATCCCAGCTTGTCTAGATGTCTCAGAATTATCTACCAAGAATGAACAACATGCATATGAAGAGAAATAAAAAGCACATAATGCAAAAGGTGAAACAACAGAAGTGTTCAGATGAATTGATTAATGTTTGCTTTTGGTAGCTTAATGTATAAGAAAACACAACAAATTAGTAAATTGAGGTTATATATCATCTCACCTGTGCCACTCCTCCACATTATGTGGATTCTGTCGCAATAGCACACTGCTGAGGAGCTCTGGTCTGCGATCCAACAGGCGCTCGAACCTTGCCAGCCTCAAATCGGTATCATCCTCATCATTCAACCAGAATCCTGCAAGGAATTTCTTCGATAGCTTCTCCATCCCATCCTTCCTGCCCCCTTCCTCATCCTCATCGCTCCCTGCACCACCCTCCTCCTCAGCAGCCTCCAGCTTTGCCGCGAGCATACTCTGCTCAAATTGTGTATATGCCTCAAACACCACACTGAATTCCTGCACCGTCATCACTGAAGCAACCCCCTCCTCGAAGACATCCCTGGCCTTCTCATAAAGGGTCCTCCTGACATAGTAATCAGCCAGCGAGGTCCACAGCTTGCCAACCTCATCGGTGAATTTGCGTATCCCGCCCCGCAGTATGGCATCCACCTTGAGCCCAGCGACCTCATCTGCGTGCTTGGTGAGGATCTCACAGAGCTCAAGCCAGAGCTGGTGCCTGGTCTTCCCCTTGACGGAGCGGAAGCCATCGTCGTTGAGCACGGACGCGAGGCGGTCGGCGGCCTCCTGCCAGCGGTTGGCTGAGACGAGGAAGTCGATGAAGTCCTCGGCGTGGGAGGGGTCGAACTGGAGGTAGCGGCGGAACACGCGGAGCGAGGTCTCGACGGGGCAGGCCGGAAGCGACGCGAGCCGCAGGTACAGCGGCCAGATGCGGTCGTGTTGCGTCACCGGCAGCGCGCGCAGAGCGCGGTCGAAGGCGCGGCGCCCGCGCGTGAGCAGGCGCTGGTCGAGGAGCGAGGTGAGGTAGAGGATCCACACCCGCGGCATCTTGTGCATGGTGGCGAGCGCGCGCTCGAACGTGTTGTTGAGGGAGAAGTAGGCCGGGTGGGAGATGGGGTGCGGGCGCGCGTGGTCGAGGCGCTCGCGGAGGTAGGCCTGCCAGAGCTTGTAGCTCCCCGGGAGCGCCTTGAGCGCGCGCTCGTAGATGACGGCGCGCTTGGCGAACGGCGCGGTGGCGCGGGCGACGAGGTAGCGCCACCACCCCTTGAGCTTGAACGGCTCCCGCAAGATCTCCTCCTCGTACGGGAGGTCGTCCTCCGACGGGTACAGCTCCGGCGAGATCCCCATCACCGGGGCCGCCGCCGCCACGGCCACCGGACCCGCAGCCGACGGCATCGTCGCGGGTGGGGGCGGTCGGTTCGATTCGCTAGGGTTTAGTATTTCGCCGCGGCGGATTGCGATGGAAGAAGAGTCGGGCGCGTCACGCGCGTGGATGTTGAGGCTGGGCGGACCAGGGCCGGCGCAGATGTAGGTTTTGGTGGCCCGAGCCGCCAAGGCCGCCGCTGATGTGGGTTTTGGGCTGTTTTTGTGAGGTTTTTGCACGGTCGGCGGGATGCGTGGATCGGGCGGACGAACTGGGCCGTGGAGCCAACTTACAAAGCCTTATTGTCCCTCCTTTTCAATTTTTTAAAATTACTTTTTAACTTTCTTATAATAACAAACTTTTTAACAAAATATCTTTTTAAAACAGAGTCTGTAAGTTAATTATAATACATCCTATACCGTCTTCATTTATATTAGCCAAAATTACATATAAGTTATTATTCCATACTCTTTCATGAACAATCCAAAAGTCATAAACCACAGCAAAATACTATAAGCCAAAACAAAAAAGAACATGTTACCATGCATTTGGAGGCTCAGCTCTATACTTCACTCTCTGGTCAATTTTTTTAATTTTGTGAAACTTCAGGGTGATTTGAATGCTTTTGCCCTCGTTTTTTATGCAACGTCTTTTTTTTTAAAAAATAGAGAAGTCTGGGAAAAAGATGTGGTGTGCACACCATGAAAGGGGATCCTGGCCAATCAGGATGCGACATGCACATGGGTCATGGGCTTTTCGCTCACGGCACTCGCCTGCGCGGCACACGTGTCCGCCCGCCGAGCTGTGGGGTGCGCATTCTCCCGGCCACTTGCAGGCCACTAGTCTACTGACTGATGGCGTTTTCCAAGTGGGCCCAAGACGTGCTTTTCATGCCGCAGGATAAGTGGGCCCGCGTCCGACGTCTATCCGGATAGTGTCCCGTTTTTTTTTTCGTCGAATACGATTTGTAAAACAGGTGTTGAATGGAACACACAGATAATATCCGAATTCGGCGAACATAATAGCAGCAGTTAGGTGATACGTATTTTTTATATTAACATTTTAAATTAGATATATTATATATGTATTTCGATTATTTCGATGATACTGTCATCATGGTGAACACTAATTCGGTACATCCCCTAGCCCTGATCAACTTGGCTTCGGCTTCTGGCTTTTGGCTTATTTTTCACTAAGTTTCGTCTTTTTCTGAACTTTTAGTTTTTTGTTGAGCTTTTTTGCTGGTTCTTTTTTTCCGTATTTGTTTGTATTATACGTAATGGGCTAACATATTTTTTATATTTTTAAATTTTTTTAAATTTAATTATGCTAAATAAGCCTCTGTCAGCTACAGTGTTTTTTTCAGCCAGCTACAGTGCTTTCAGCCATAAGCCATGAGCTTTTAAGCCGAACCGATCACCACCAAAGTTTTTTGTATATTCTTTTTAGCCAAATTTGACATATGTATAATCGATTTATGTGTAATATATCTAGAGTTAGTTAGGATTAGTAGCAGAATGGCACTAATGATCAATGATTACGTGAAAAACTATAGGAAAATAGGCATAAATATTACTATAAAATTGATACCAATTTGCTAAACTTTTAATTATGCTGTAGGATAATTGCATCTAACTGAATTGAGTAGGTATTTAATTTGTATTCATTATAATGTTCGATTTATATTCGTATTCGAGCATGTTCAAATTTATATTTATATTTATTTAAAAAATATAAGTACAAATATAGAAAGACCGCTATTCAATTCGTTGACACCTCTGCGTGCAGGAATAAGTTGCTTGAACTTTTTTGTGCACTTGCAACCTTGGATGTTTTGGAATAGGAATATATAGCGCTAGCGCTGTTTTGATTGTTCATGTCTTTTATTGCTTACAAGCGAGAGAGAGAGAGAGAGAGAGAGAGAGAGAGAGAGAGAGAGAGAGGTTGCCCATTTGCGCAGATGCTTGTGCTAGTGAAAACAACAGCAGTTTTGCAAGCTGAGCTCAGTATCATACTAGTGATAGGTTTCTGCACTATTCGATCATTCATAAGTCTGAATTGTTAGTAGTTTGGTACTTTGGTTTGCATCTTTTTTGTCTAATTGGCCTTGTGGCCGAACAACGGACCGCACTTGTAATCTAGTATCTGCAGAGCTTATCCTAAAAGGATGCAGCAGTTTTGGAACCGTTGTTTAAGGTGAAAAGCCAACAGCTTGTGACTGCCCCAAGATATATTTGGAACCATTTCTAACTAGTGAGCCGAATTTTGACCTACGGTGGATACCAAGAGCTAGTGCAGACGAAACTAGGACACAGAAAGGAGCACGGTACCAATTTTTGATGAGAGCACTTTCTACATGCGCCTTCGACATAACGGGCGGTATTTGGAACCATTCCTAGTTAGTAAGCCGAATTTTGATCCATAATGGATCATAATGGGTATCAATTTTGGTCTATGACATGTATCAGAAGCTCGTAAGGGCAAAACCGGCTCACGGAGTGGAACCGGATGCCGAACTTTGGTGAGTGGACTTTTACCATCTTACCTGCCGCAATAAAAAAAGCCATCAATAGTGCAAGCCCAACCTTTGGACCAAAAGATCCCTGAGGCAAAAGTCAGCCAGGAGAGAGTTTAGGATAAGGTGAGAGTAACATAGACATTACACAAGCCAAGAGAGAGGAGGTTGCCGACGGTCCTCTCCCCCATAAGCAAAGCACCCCACAAAGGGCATCCATTCCCTTAGTCGCTCCCCACCAAGAACTAAGCAAGAAAGCCAGTGCATAGCTCAGCCAATGGCAAAGCAAAACTCAGCACAGGTCCTATGACAATATGTGTGGCATTCCCAACCATTCCTAAATGCTGAGGCAAATTTTTGTCTACCACACGTCACAATGGGTACTAGGAGCCTGTGTGGATGGAACCAAACAATGGAAAGAATACAGATACCAAGCTTTGACTAGTGCACATTTTACATGTCCTATAACATCCTAGTGAATAAACCAAATTTTGATCCACGGTTAATCACAATAGATACCAATCAGTAGCTTATCATAATTATACCGAATACAATGGTCTCACTATCTCACAGCCCCACGAGCTGATGAACAGTAAAAGCTTATGTGCTATTCTCCCACCGCACAAAAAGACACATAAACTAATTAGAGCAAGTTTAATAGAAGCGGTGGCTGCCACCTCTAGGACTAGCCAAATAAGCAAAAAGAGTACATGTGGCTCATGTGGAGGTAGCTAATACAATAAGTTGAGTAGAGATTACCTCTACTAAAGCACTCAAACATTTAATACTTGCATAAATATATCAGGGGTCACCTCTTGCATGAGGGGTAGTTTGTCTCTCTCTCCTCGTATGATGTGCTAGAGGTCACCTCTTATATAAGAGCACCCGCAACAGGTCTATAGCAGCTCTCTACAAGAGTGTCCATGTCATCAGTTGTCCTACGTGGAAGATATTAAATGAAGGGAGAGAACGCAGCTCTCTACAGCCCTGGCGAGAGTCGATAGCAAAAAATGAGGTTGGTATCGACGCGCAATCGACGCAGCTGCCGTTAATGATCTGCTGTTCCGCGTCGCTCCACAACTTCTCCCCATCCGACGCGCCAAATCCCTAGCTCCCGCCCCTCCCGCGCGCCAAATCTCCTACCCCGCCGCCACCCCTCCTCCCCCCGTCCACTTCGTCGGACCCGCCGCCCCCCCCCCCCCCCGCGTCCCCCTCCTTTCCGCCGCCGCCACCGCCCCTCCTCTCCACCTGTTCCCCTTCTCGCCTCCCCCCCGCCGCCACCCCCCTCTCCCGCCCCCCGTCCACTTCCTCTCCCCCGCCGCCCCCCGGTCCCCCTCCTCGTCCCCCCGCCGCCCCTCCTCACGCCGCCCCTCCTTTCCGCCGCGCCACCGCCCCTCCTCTCCCCCCGTTCCCCTCCTCGCCTCCCCCCCCCCCGCCGCCGCCCCCATCCCCTTCCTCTCCCCCGCCGCCACCCCTCCTCCCCAGTCCACTTCCTCTCCCCCGCCGCCCCCCGTCCCCCTCCTCGCCCCCCCCCCCCCCGCCCCTCCTTTCCATTGTTAGGGATCACTCAGTCCATACCCAATTGAAAAAGGGAGATTGGATCATATACCCTCCCTTTAGTTGGGAAATTGAGGATTTACCCTCCACATCTCAATGACACGTGGGGTCATCATAAGTCACTGACACGTGGGCTAGGAGGGTAAATCCTCAATTTCCATCTAAATGGAGGGTATATGATCAATTTTTTCATTGAAAAATGATTTAATTGAGCACATTTGGCAACTCTATGGCAATAGGGAAAATAACTAGTCACTTGTTTATGTAAGTTCTTACAGTCAGTAATTTTTTATATTTGTACATATAGTTATATTGAGTAACTTGACTTACAACTCTATTCTTTCCAACAGGTTCTAATGAAGGTTGATGTTGTCATATAGCTTTCGGTTTTTTGGTGGATCTTCATCAAGAAAAGCATCTTCTATCTGCTGTGTGGTCTAGATGAAACTAGTACTATTTGAATGTAATGATCTGGAGATCATGTTTACTTATCAATTTGTATTATGGGCTTCTTAAGTACTAGTATGCTTGGTTCTAGCTCTACTATAGTAGCACTTTTTGCCCTCGTATTGTGAGGCTACTGTTATCTATTTCTAAGTTTATTATTTTGAAGTGGTGAAGTCTTGTTTCATGTGTTTATTTTCTACAGCCACATGTATGGTTACAGTGATGATGTTCACGATGGATCATTGTCATTCAGATGTACATTCCAGAATTTAAAGTACATATAGATAGCTGTGTAGACACACCATTAAGATGGTTTACTATAGTTACAATCTATAGATGACATGGAGCTTGCTATAGAGAGTGATTGACTATTACTATTGCGGTTGCTCTAAGGGGCAGCTTGCCTCTCTCTCCTCTTGTCTCTCTCTTCTACATAAGATTGTGTTGACGTGGATTTCGCTAGAGGCGACCTAGTCAGCATTATTGTACTTGCTCTTAGGGCTAAGTAGGGTGGATTCGATTAAGAAGTAATTAATATCCAAAGATAATAAGAGATCGATGACCAATTGAGCATATCAAGCTCGAAACCAGTGCAATCTGCGCATCCGTGATGCATGTCGCTGTCCAACAATCGGCAATCAAAGTCAACCCATTTAAAACGAGGCAGTGATCGCCGAAAGAGAACCATGCATCCTTTACCGCCACGCTAATTAGGTAGCGCTCCCACCGGCCTATAAGCCAAGGCTTCTAGATTTTTTTACGTTAGTGACTGAATATTATTATAGCAACAATTAGTTTTTCAAATATTTCAATAAAATAAAATAAGAAAAAAGATTGTTATATATTTACATATTTACAGATAATACAAAGAAATAACAAAAAATTAAAAATTAAAAAACTGACATGTTCTAAAACCAGCAGCCGCAGGCCTTAGGCCCTGCTCGTTTGGGCTGAAAAACTATAGCTTATGGCTGAAAATGAACTGTAGCTGGCTGAAATTCACTGTAGATGAAGATAACTTATTGGGCATAATTAAAATTTAAAAAAATTAAAAAAGAAAAAAATATGTTAGCTCATCTCAGACAGCGCAAACGAATACGGAAAAAAAAAGAACCGGCAAAGCAGTTTAAAAAAAATTAGAAAAAAATAAAATTTATAAATAATGAAAAATAAACGAAAAGCTAGAAACTGAAACGAGCGGGCCTAATCACGTACTAAGAGAAAAGCTCAGGGCAGTTGACTTCCGCGCGCAAGAGGTTGGCGGATTGGTGCTGGCGAGTGGCACGGACGCATGGATGGCATGAAGTCAAAAGCAAACCGTAAAGACATGGGCAAGCGAGGCTCACAAGGGACACACCACACAGTCGCGTGGAAAATCCTTGGACATTCGCTGCACGATCTGCGCGCTTCCTTCCTTCCTTTGAAGCAACTGGCACCGTAAAGGCTTCGGTCCGGTGGGTCTCCAATCAGCCGATGGCTTTCCCGTGGAGAGGTGTGTAGTGTATATATATCTTGATATGATAGTTCGTATCTTAAGATGTTATGTGCCTTGTCATTTTCTTAAGAGAAAGTATTTGCCTTTTGTCATTCGCGGTTATGTCATGTCATCACAGAAGATGGCATGACTTGATGTGTTTAGTTTGAGTAAAAAGCACAATTAGAAGGAAAAAACACACACATGCAGCTTCAGCCTTCAGGGATGCACAGGACAGCTTCAGCCTTCAGCTTAAGCTATATGATTTCACGTGCACATGGTGATATGTATGGTGACACTCGGTCGATTTCTCCGGATCGGCCACTGCTTTTTAGTTATGGTTTTATTTTGCATTAGTCATCTGTCTAAAAGATATTTGAAAATTACATTTTTTTTATGTAATGCTAACTTAGTTAACGCACGCTGTTCTAAAAAATCTTTCCAAAGTTCTTAGTAAGGACTAATTTCCAATTTCCCATACCTAAATGGATTTCAACAAAAAAAAACTCTCAACGAAAAGGGACATTTCATGTTGGATTCTGTTTCGTGGTTCGGCTTAGATAATGCAGTAGGCAACATGATCCTTCGATTTTTCAAAGCGATTTTATTATTTTTCTTGCTCCTATTTTACTCTGGAGATAAGATATATGATCACGAATGTATCACGTAACTCATTTCTTTTGTTTTTATCTTGTGTATATATCTCTTCTTAGTTTTTTCAGTCACTTATACCTGCTTTAAAAATTACATCATTCTGCTGCTGCTGTTATTTCATTTAAGGAAAACAAAAAAGATCCCTGAGTCGCAGCCAACAGGCCCAAGCTTTTTCAGAGGAGCCGTAGGCGAATGTTCCATCTGCTCTCTTCTTCCCACCCCACCGAGGCAGAGCTCGAGCTCTCACAGCTCTCGCCACCAGTCCGCCAGCTACCACCCCACCCCGCCCTCCTCTTTCCCGCGCCCTCGAGGCCATGGTCTGCTCCTCCTGCGACGCAGCGGTGCCGTACACCCTCCTGGGCGCGCTCCTCAGCGGCGGCCCCGCGCGGGAGGCGTGCGGCGGCGGCCGCGCCTTCCTCCGCGACTACGCCCAGCGTGGCACCAACGCGCTGCTGTGGGTAGCCCTCTTCGCCGTCACGTGGGTCCTGCTCCGCCGGCTCGCCGCGCTGCTCCGCCTCTGGGCCGTCGGCTCCCGCCTCCCCGGCCCCCCTGCCCTCCTCGCCGACCCCGGCCTCGCCACCGTCTGCCGCGCCGGCAGCGACATCACCGGTTGGTTTGCCTCCTCCCTCCACCCCCTTCTCACAGTTCATATAACTAGGATTTGGTTCGATTGGTTGGGTTTGATTGGTTTGGTGGTGCTTCCGGTGGGTACTGGATTGGGTTTGGCGCCAGCTCGACCCCTCTACAGGCTAGAATTTTGGGTATGGCCTTGGCCTTGTTGAGATGCTCGGGTGTACATGTGGCCACTGTTCTATTGATAGCTGGTTGTGATTTCTGCAGTTTGATTCGAGATTTACTAACGCCTCCGTGAGATGCGGAATATTCGTTTACAAGCCAGCAACTTGAGTACTGGTCGATTGGAAATTTGGTCTGGTTTTCAGGAATTTATGTGAGATTTGCTTTAGTTGAGATGCTGATCTGGGCGGAGTTCGATTGGCATGTCAATTTGACTGATTTGAAGTGCGTCAAATCAAACCCTTTAGTCGATTACATGGCAATTTTATGGCCAAAATTTGTAGTTCCTCGTCCTGTAAATTATTGAATTAGTAATCGAGGTGTAAACTGTTATCGGCAGCTCTGTTTGCTGGTATCCGATTCCATCTTTGCCATTGACATGAAATTTTGCATAAAAATGTTTTGCTTTAGATTGGTGTTGAGATTTTTTTGCTGAACTATGATGTTTTGTGAACACAGCAAAGGCACTGAATGATTAGCACAGTTGACCTTAGTTTGGTGCGATGATTTGCTAAGTATTGTTTGGTGCTTAATTTTCATCTAGTTGACCTTAATTTGGTATATTTGCTAGGCTTTGCTTATGATGTGGTGATTTGCTAAGTATTGCTTTGGTGCTTAATTTTCATCTAAAG
Organism: Dendrocalamus latiflorus; assembly: GCA_017311315.1. NCBI lineage: Eukaryota > Viridiplantae > Streptophyta > Magnoliopsida > Poales > Poaceae > Dendrocalamus > Dendrocalamus latiflorus. The sequence goes on from CM029630.1 coordinate 33,986,399, forward strand.
TTCAAAACATTTATATACTTACGGTAACCTTAATACTCTACGAATCGAAATAGTTAAATCACTTCTCAGTGGTGACTGGTTAGTCAAATCAAATTTGGGCAATTTGGTAGGCTTTGTGGTAACTGTGTTGATCTGGTTGTCAAACTTGAATTTTCCCTGTTTAGGATTCAGGAAATATTGGGCTAAAATTACTGAAATACTATAAGGTTTAGCCTGCCTGGAAAACTTTTTGCATAAACAAAACTGTTTAATGCAATTTTGCCAGAAGAGGAATTCAAGTTACTTTGCTACAAATTGTCTTCTATCGATGAATCTTCTTTAACACAATCAGTTTTTTCTTCAGCAATGGGACACTCATTAAGTTAAATACAATTCACAAAACTAAGATTGAGTGTTCTGCGTTTGAGATACTAGAAATAGATGGGTAGCTATAACTAGTCACATTATTTTGTTGACGAATAATTTTTGTTCCCATGCGATCCTGTATTTATGTCATTGTCTTGTCTTTTCCTGGTTGGTCAAATGAGCATGGGCATAGGCTGGCCCAGTTCAACTTTGTAGGGCCCAGATTATTCAAGGCTCAAGCACATGGTTCATCAAATACTATGAGTAGATAAATAAATGGTTGTAAAGCATTAGATACGATTCTAGGAATTGATCTAATGCAGATTTTTAGCAGATTTGTTACACTGTAAATTTCCACTTTATGCTTTATTACTGTAAAGCTTGAAGACATTGTTTGAAGTTTGAACCTTGTTAGTGCAGCTAAGAGATCTCCTTCAACAATTTTGTGATTAACCTGAGCATAGCTTGCATTCTGATCATATGTTCCTTTGAACTGCTTTATTGTGCAGGTTATCTGTCGAAGTTGCATGGCAGTTATGGCCCAGTTGTTCGACTGTGGCTAGGACCCTCTCAACTACTTGTCTCAGTTAAAGATGCTAGCCTAATCAAAGAGATGCTAACAAAGGCTGAAGATAAGTTACCGTTGACTGGGAGGACATATAATTTAGCTTGTGGAAGACTTGGTCTATTCATTTCCTCATTTGAGAAGGTATGTGTTTCCTTATGGTAAAAAAACCAGTCTGTAGTATTACTTATTCTTGTTTCTTGTATGTACAACCATATGCGTTTTTTATGCTAGTTATAATTGGCACTTTGGCAGACAGTACATGCAATTGTTGCTTTGACCTCTTTTACTACTTTATTGAATGTGTTTATCCTGCCTTTTCAGGTCAAAAGTAGGAGGGAATCACTGAAAGTATTATTGAATGAAAAACTTAGCACTGGTGCCGGTGGAAGTTCTTTCAAGATCATTGACATTGTCCTCGATAGAATTGACTCTATTATGGCCAAGGATTTTCTGGACTGCAGATCCTTTTCCCAACACATGGCCTTTAACATAATTGGTGCAGCTCTTTTTGGTGATGTCTTCTTTAATTGGTCTGATGCTGCTGCATATGAGGAGCTTCTAATGATGATTGCAAAGGATGGTTGCTTCTGGGCTTCATTTTCAGTTCCCCCATTTTGGAAACCTGGCTATAGGAGGTACCGGACCCTATGTGCTCAGCTGAGGATCTTAACACAAGACATTATCAGAAAATCCAGAGACCAAAATAGTGTACTTAGTCATACTGATCTGAGATCCAGTCAGAAAGGTGAAGTGATGGTAAAAGATCAAGATAGAAGTGTTTCTCTGCTAGATGGCATGATATCAGGTCATTGTCTCCATGGAGCAGTTGAAGGGCCTCTCAGTTCAGAAGAGGAAATATGTGGGAACATCATGGGTTTGATGTTGCATGGAATTTCCACATCTGCTAATCTGATTGGCAATATTATGACGAGGCTTGCCTTGTACCCAAAGTTGCAAGACCAGGTAAACATTATTTTTTGTACTTCTCTCTGTTTCAAATTGTCCTGGTTGCTCTTATATGATGTTGAAATTGATGAACGCTTGCTACTGCTTGCTTGTTCGAATGAATAGATTTGCTCTAAACAGTTCTCACAATGACATGTATTGCATACCCTCCAGTATTTTTCATTCTTTTGCTTATGCAACATATTGGTCCCCTCTTGTGTAGCATCTTGGTAGTCCCATGTTTTGTTGTTTTTATTCACATTAATAGTATCTCCTTCTACTTAATTTGACTTGGGTGGAGTGACTTCTACTCCATTTGATCATTTGATCTTCATTGACATGGAAACTAGTTTTATTTAAATAGTTTGATCGTGTTTATACTGTTTCTCTTGCTGCTTTTTTTCTATAGCTACACGCAGAGATTGTTGCAGTTTGCACTCAATCGTCTGAGCTGGAGGTAGATGATGTGCTTAGTATGCAATTCTTACTTGCCACTGTTTGTGAATCTGCTCGCCTTCTGCCTTCTGGACCTCTTCTCCAGCGATGTTCTTTGCAACACGGTATGTGTGCTTTAATAAAAAGAGAACTGAAACTTTGCACATACTAGAAGTATATTTCAGCAACATTGAGCTTCAGAGCTTGTTTACTTGAATTATTACCTGGTCATTATGTTACTTTGAAAACATCCCCTATCTCCTATGGTATTTAAATGGAGATCTCTTCTGTTCATCCTGATTTTGTTGTATTGAAATTGTGCCTTGATCCTGAGATTCCTTTATGCATCTACCTGTGAGAGAGATCACGTGTATTGTGATGGCATTTATTTCTAGCATGTGTCAGTCATAGTTCTTTTTATTACCATTTGTTATACATCATTGATCTCCTTTTTTATTTCATTTTCCTTTGTTGCAGATTTGACTCTCACATCCAACATCACTATACCAGCTGGAGCAATATTGGTTGTTCCTTTGCATCTTGTGCAAATGGATGTTTCTGTGTGGGGAAATGATGCTTGCCAGTTCAATCCTAGTCGTTTCCTCCAAAAGGACATTGATCTTGGAGGTCTCTCCCTCCCTCCCTCTTTTTATTTTCACTTCCATTTCGTGTCCACTGTCCAAGATTGCAGTTTCTTATGTTATAGTGCAATTAGGCAAAAGTTATTTATTGATGGGTATTACAGTTCATATTATCGAAGAGTGAATTCCATTTGTGTCAAGCAAAGGTATTACTGCAACATAATTACCTGGTCATCAATACTAAGAATTTACATGCAAAGTAACATGGCATATTGATATTCTGAAGACTGCATTGAGTTCGTTATGTTGGTCTATATCCATATTCATCATCACATTTTTTTTCTCGAAAACGCAGGAGAGCTGCGCCTCATTAAATTAAGAAGAGAAAAAAAGGGCAAGAGCCCAAACAACACCACAAACACCACACACACACGCACTCACGCCCCAACAGATTCGAGGATTACAAACGCGCCCATGACAAAAACACACAAGGCGACCACTACTGAGCTAGACACTAACTACTGGGGAGGAGGGCAGTCAAGAATGATAGCCCTCGAGCCCCTGCCAAAGACCACAAGCGGCGCTCCTCGCTGGCTATGATCAAAGCACCAGCTAAGTTTGGAGCTGTTCCATCAAAAACACACCCATTGCGATGGTTCCAAATAGTCCAAGCTCCGAGTATAATGAGCGAATTAATTCCTTGCCTCATCAACCCATCAACGGTGCTGCTACTAGCTTTCTCCCACCAAGCATGGAAGGATAACTCTGTAGGCTGAGGGGACAATCTCTGAAGACCGACCTGTCTGAACAAATTGAACCAAAATTCTCTTGCGAACACACAATGGACAAGGAGATGGTCGATAGTCTCCTCTTCTTGGTCACAAAGAGGACAGTACTCCAGATGAGGTAGCCCACGACGTGCTAGGCGATCAGCCGTCCAGCACTTATTGTGCGCGACCAGCCACACAAAGAAGCGACATTTGGGCAGTGCCCATGATTTCCAGATCCTTTCCCATGGTCCAAAAAGAGTAGAACCCAAAAAGAATCCTTCATAAGCCGACTTCGCCGAGTATTGTCCATTGGAGGAGAGCCTCCATAAGTGTCTATCCTCAACCTCCGGTTGCAGCTGAAAATCCATCAATAGATCCCATAAATGAAGATAGTCTACAATCACACCAACTGTAAGAGCTCCCTGAATGTCCGAAATCCAAGCCCGGTTAGTGAGGGCGTCCCGGACAGTGCGCCGCTTGACCCTCCTTTTGGGGAGAGCCGCGAAAAGGCGAGGGGCAAGGTCTGCAATGCATTGCCTATGGAGCCACCGATCTGTCCAGAAAAGAGTATTTGCACCATCTCCAATTATAGAATTCACTGCTACTGAGAAGAAGGCTCTCACTTGCTCAGGCACATGGAATGGGAGAGCAACCCAAGGACGATGAGCCTCTGTTTTCTGCAGCCAAACCCATCTCATGCGCAGAGACCAGCCAAGAGACTTGAGATCAGAAATTCCCAGACCTCCAAGTTCCGGTGGTCGACAAACTTTGACCCAGGCCACAAGACAATGTCCACCTTTTGCATCTTTACGGCCTCTCCAAAGAAAACCGCGCCGAATTTTTTCCACCTTTGTTAGATATTTACGGTCATCATCACATTTGTTAGATATTTAAAAACCTTCTGCAAGATCTTCTGGGGGAACTGTTCTTTCTATATTGGTTTCGTTTCTTTTATGGAAGGGTTGAGCCCCTGCCTAATTCTTTTGTCACGTTTTCTTCTTTCACTAGAAATATTAGCAGCGCATAAAGGCTCAAACGGGACGAAGCTTTTTACCAAGTGTGATAAGACTGAATCATTCCTTCCATTTGGTTCTGGGAGTCGAGCGTGCGTCGGGCAGAAGTTTGCTATCCTTGGGATCTCGATGTTGATTGCCTCTCTGCTCCGCAAATATGAGGTTAGATGCGATATTTTTTATGTCTATATCTTGTTGTGGGATGTACACCCATTATTTGCCTTCTCGGCTTCTGTTCATATGAATCAATTCCATTAAGAAAATGCTCAAAGTATTATCAGTTTTGTTTCGGAGATTGTAAGCTGACTAACTAGATGGGATTTCATGCGCTTGAGCTACAGACTTTCCTAAATTGGTGTTCTGTACAACTTAATTAGTACTCAAAACTTGCAGGTACAGCCTCATCCAGTTTTATCCAAAGAAATGGATTCGGGAGTTGACAGCAACAACCTTCACCATCCTCCAAACCCAAAGTTTATACTCAACAAAAGAAGGATCTGAAGCAAGAGTTTGACAAATAAAACTTTGACGCCTTTACCTTCTATATATGTATATTTTTTACTGGTGTTACACCAGGATATGATCTCTAGTTTGCTTTCCTACCGTCGTTCAACCACGCTGAAGTTTGGAAAGGTGCTACTTTGCGACGTGGAAGGATTTTTCCTCCAGATTTTTGACAGCCTCAGTGAGCTTTGTTAGACATAGTGTGTATTAGCGTTTTGAGGCACTCGTGGGCTGTTAAATCACAGGTGGTGTATGCTGATGTGTATAAACCTGTAGTTTTCTCTTTCAAGTAGGTGTTTTCTCCTCCCTCCGGGGGAATGTAATGTCCAATGTGTCATGCTGTCCTGTGTGTTGTATCATACACAAAAGTTTGGATTACCATATTATAAGTATGGTCAAGTTATTGTTTCTACCGCCATAATTGGTGAAGTTTCCAGTAGCATTACGCTTAAAAGTTGAGTTTTGCTAAGACATCATGTTTGCCTTGTTTGTCGATTCCACACCAAGAAGTGTCCATGAGGCTATGTTCATGTTTATATTGGTATTTGTTTTTGATTTCTACTTAAAAAAAGTTAATATAAATATCTAACTTCTCGAAGCAGCTTCTCTACTACTTTCGTTATTGTCTTGTTCAGGGAATAAAGTAGGGGGTCGTAGGTGTATTACTCATATCATTATTTTTACTTTCGTCACACGCGTGTATTTCTCTCACTTTTATATCGCTTGTCCTCTCTTTTTAAAAGTAGCTACCTTCGTGGAACATGTCTGAATATGCAGAAATCAAAAGGTTGCTGCTGAAAGAACTCCGGTTCATTGGCATTAGGCCACTTCAGAAACAGTTAGTATTTATCAGAGTCGTAATGGAGCGAGCTCGCAACGTGCGCACACTTGAAAGAAGACGAGCCATGCAAGCAACTTAGAGACGGGATCTACTCCCCTTCCCAGATAATTTTTCACTGATCGAACAATAAAAAGTTGTACAAAAAGCGAAACTATGCATCCTAATCTTAATTTGTGAGCTCTTTTATGATATCTTAAAATAAATATTAATAAATATAAATTGTTCAATTTTTAAGACCCAATGATTCAGATTAGTTAAGATTAAGTCATATTATCAACCATACTACTAACAATAGAATCTTTAAAAAAAGTAAAATTGTAAACAAAACAAGTAGCATAAGATTAATTTTCGTAACTGTAGTGGACTATATGTCGGTCTTTCAGTTGGGCTGAGCAGAGAACAAAGATATGGCCCGTTAATATGCAGAGTTCGATATAAAAGTTCACCAGGTTTTTAGAAGCTTGCTAATGATTATGCATGCAAATCAAGTGCATCCGTTTCTCACTATTTCTTTTTAAAGAGAGCTTGCAATTAGCACTCCTGCAAAATCAGACCGAAAAACAACCACTCATGTTACTCGAGAATTTGTGACAGTGATCATGAACTCATGGGTCATAAGCACTGTTCTTTTTTGCAGGTTGTTTGAAACGACCCTCTTGTGCCAAGCTGCCGTCCCCACCTCGGGCAAGTCTCACTTTGATCACTTGAGAGGCGGCAGGGAATTGAGAGGCAACGGGGCGTCGACGAGACCGGAGGCGGCAGCGGCGGTGTAAGGATTGGAGGCACGGCGGTGTATCAACGTAGTGTTCAGAGATGGAATGGTAGCAGCTAAGCTACGTACTGCCTAGCCTCACTTAGTACGCTTCTTCTGATCCCTGTATCAACATTAATCAGACCATAAGCATCACTCAGCTAGCTGCTGAGCAGGTTGCATATGGCTAAATGGCCAATGTTAATACTAGCATCAGGCTGTTGCTTTGCTTGCTACCTGTGAGCAACGGAGGTTTAAGGTAGGCTTTCTACAGGCAGAGCTGCCCCAGCTTGCAGTCCATCGTGAGGAACGTCACCTGGAACCCGGACGGCCGCCAATCTGCTCGGGCTATACCTCCACGACTGCTTCGTCCAGGTACAAAACTAGTTTGCTACGCGCGTATGCAAATGCCAGTCGATTGCACGCTTGGTTTCGTCGAGTCTTGCGTGTGTTTTGCTCGTGATTTCGTGGAGGGATGCGGCGCGTCGGTTCTTCTGGACGGCGCGCAGAGCGAGAAGGCGGCGGGGCCCAACGTCTCGCTCGCTCGGCGGGCTCCCGGTGATCGACGCGGCCGAGGTGGCCGTCGAGGAGAAATGCCCCGGCACGGCCTCCTGTGCCGACATCATCGCGCTCGCCGCCCGTCTCCTTCCAGGCACGTATTACTGACCGTCTTGTGCTCCGACAGGTCTGTCGATCTCGCTTATCCCAATCCCAAGCGCGCATCTCGACGTAGACAGATCTAACAACTAAAGCATGCGTGCAGTTCAAGCGGCTGCTGTGGCAGGTCCGCAGGTGGAGACAGGCCGGCTCGACTCGCGAGTCTCCCGCGCCGGCAACGTGAACCTCCCTATGTAGGCTTCAGTAGCCTCCAATCCAAGAACAGACAGAAATTTATGATTTTGTTTAGCGATGCACAAGCTTATATCGATTTACCCATAGCCACTCTAACTTTAACTGCAACAGATTCATTTGCATTCCTTAGATGCGATGCTCAAGTTGGAGTTTATAGTATTTTCTTCACTTCAGTATATTATAACTTCACCCAGTTATCACGATGTTGATCCCTGTGTCGAGGAGGCTGCTTCATCGTCTAACACGTGCTAGAGAGGCTTCTTCATCACCTAGCACCCACCCTAGGGGTCACCATCTTGTCAACTGTGTGTCAAGGAGGCTGCTCCATCACCTGACAAGTGCAAGAGAGGCTTCACCATCGTTTAGCATCCATCCTAGATCTTGTCTCTCTTTGGCCTTACCCAGTCCCGCATACCCAAATAGAGTTATAATTAACTTTGATAGAGTAATATTCTGCCCATCCTAAACAGGACCATGCTTGATACGATAATACGGCTCGTACATGAGTCAAAGTTAGTTTATCTTTCATAATATTCCTATGTAAAAGGTCCTATACCTACCCCTTTTCTTTTCTGCACTGGGTACCCTTTACCCACCTCTTATTCACTGATACGACATTGACTTCTCCAACTGTCTGTCCTTAATCTTTGGTACAACAATGACCTATCAACTGTCTATCCTTTTCTTATCCTACGGGTCAACTGCTCCAGTAGTTGATACCACAATCTCTTTTATTTCTTTCTCATATTATTTATCTGGATTAAAATATGGTTTCACTTTTATACAAGGTAATAATAATTTAATAGATAAATACTTATTTTACATAAGATACTTAAGGGATGCTTGCTTGGACTTTAATCATAGATTCAGGCTTAGGTAAGATCAGGTGAGGCAAAGAAGAAAAGGAGGGGAGGATGAATAAGGGAAGACGAAAGATGAGCAAAAGGGCCATTTCGGGTATAGAGTGAACCAGAAATGTATCAAACATTATCAAAGCGGCAAATAATCAAAATCACGTCTAAACGGTGGCAAGAAAACAATTTATCGGGAGCGATGGTATTTCCTCAAGTGCTCATGAATGGCAAATAATCAATTCCCTCACACTATAAACATCATTTGAACATTTTGCATAGGACCAAGGAAGATTGTAGTAAAAAAAGGCAAGCAGTAAAAAAATACGTTTTAATCGATAACCTCGGAACAGATGCTAGTATGTTGTCAACAAGACAAGTTCGATTCAAATCTGGATAATACAAAAATGAATGACACAAAAGGTAAAGTACACTCTTTGCAGTGTAACAGTATGATGAATCGCTCACTTCAACAGAAAAATTACAAATCCTACAAACAAAAATACCAGCTGGTTGAATGGATGAACTGAAGAAGCCCAGTTCGAACCCGGGGGAGCAGGAGAGTAGTCGCCGGAGCCTGTGCTTGTGCTGAGGACAACGACTACCCAGTCGTCCTCATTGGCAATCCCGACACCAGAGTATTTGGTGTCGTTCAGATACTGGTTGTACTGGGACTTGGTGTAGTTAGTTAGCACCACATCAGGAACAAGGCCATGTACGCATGCCGGCATCACCTGGCCATCTTCAGTCACTGATGCATTGAGATGGCAATGGTCGAGGTACTTGGGGTAGTCGGGGAACTGCTGCTCGGTTCCAGGGACAGTGTTGGATCCAGTGGTGTTGGTGCACTGCTGACCTTTGAATTGCTTAGCTAGCTGTTCAGCCAAGCAGGCAGCATTCTTGTTCTCAGATAGTGCTGGGAGTTTGAGAGAAGCTCTATAGCTGTTGATGCCCTTGAGAAGCTGTGTGTCACTTCCTGAAAAGGGAAACTAGGATCAAGCAAACAATATAAAACTTGACGAATGCCTCATGAAATATACTTGCACATAGCTCTCTCAATTTCCTGTCTGAACAGTGCAATATTTTGCATGTATCAGATCTTGACCAGCAAAGAGTAGGCTTTTATCATTCAACCTCCAGCATAAGTTGATCATACTAAATGCACTAATTGAACGGTGTGCCCTGTGCCTAGCACACTTCACACCAACTCAAAGAGGTAGCAATAATGACCCATTTCTTGATCCCACTGAGTACTGCAACCAAACATGTGCATCAGCTGAAGCCAACAGAAAACTCTGATTGTTCGCGTAACGAGACCTGAATATCAGATCTTGCACGCTAAATCCACAATTTGAGCAAAAACAACTTACTGAATAAGATCTCAAATGAAGGACCTAATAAACCTCAACATGATTCATTAGTCACAACTATGTGGTTCGTTACTTAAAAAGGACAGATCTTGGGAGACCGATCTCACCAACACATCACAATCACTTCAGCGTTGTCCAAAGCACTTGGGCACATTCACAGGTAATGCCAAACCAACTAATACGTACCACAAGAATCCAAAGATCTTGAGCAGGTTCTTAGTCCTGTGGCGACACAACGCTCATACTAAGTAATTAACCATGTCCAATCAATTGTGCAGAATTCCAGATCGCCATGAATCAACTAAATTTACAACAACGGACCAATCAAATCACAGACTACAACGACCAAGAAAGGAAATTGCACTGTGTGCATCAGATCCGACTCATTGCAAGAACAGAGAATCAAATCACAGTATAACAGTTCGAACCAGCAAGCCCGATTACTGAAGCAAATCAGATAACAAGAAGAGCAGAGAGTCAAGGTTCAAGAAGCCATCTTACCGTCAGATCTGGCGCAGTGCAGGAGGGAAGAAGCAAGGACCAGGAAGCAGAACAGGGAGATCCTGGAATTCATTTGCCCGAACCCTATTCTTCCTGGCTACAGCTTTGCCCCCTCCGGAAGAACGAGGCAGGAGGCAACAAGTAGGGAAGGTATAGGAGCGAGGAGGAAGGAGGCGAGCTGCTGTCACCAACCACTGCCGTTTCTTTGCTCTTCACTCTTCCTTCCGATCTGTCCTAAAAGTGGTGATAAATGTTTTGATGGGGTCCCTTTTGTATATTTAGACTCAATTGGTTTAGCCTACATTTCGGCAGTTAATAGTGTTAACTAATTGCAGTGCCATTTTCGCTCTAAATCTCTCTGGATCACAGCAAGAAGCAGTATGGATAGCAAAATGCAGAGGAAATATGAAGGTATTTGGATGTTTTAAAGGAAAACACATGAAGTTAATCTGATGATCTTGCAATCTTATCGAAAAATGGGAAATTCCCCTGTCATTTTTCCGGTTATTGCATGCTCCCTGGCTCCTAAAACTGTCGGTGTTTCTCGAGTGGGCGGTGCGTGATACACATGAAGCTATGGACAACGTGCAATGCAGTACCAGTACTTATTAAAAGCAAGAAAGGAAAAGGAAGACGAAAGGGAAAGGGGAAGGTGTTTGGTACACCGTCGAGTAGATGCGCATCTGCGGTGCGAGTTTTTTCTTGCGTTCCTGGGTTGGTTCGCAACGAACGGACGTCGGGACAGCTCACCGTCACGACTTTGATGTTGGAACCGATCGACCAAACTCTCGAGGTGCTATTCTAGGGTGCTTAAAATAATTTTTTAGTGGTTTATGACTAAAAAAACTGTAGTTGATTGAAATTACACTGTAGATGATGGTGGCTTATTTGGCGTAATTAAATTTTTAAAAAATTAAAAATAGAAAAAGATATATTAGCCTATCACGGACACAGTAAAAATACGGGGAAAAAGAACCGACAAAAAAGCTAAAAAAAACAAGCCAAAAAATCAGAAAAAATAAAATTATTTAATAGTGAAAATAAACCAAAAGCTAATTTCCCTCTGCTCGTTTCAACTTCAGCTTCTGGCTTCCGGCTTATTTTTCACTATTCATAAATTTCGTTTTTTCTGAACTTTTGGTTTTTTGTTGAGCTTTTTTGCCGGTTTTTTTTTCCCGTATTTGTTTGCAGTATACGTAATGGGCTAACATATATTTTTTATTTTTTTTAAATTTAATTATGGTAAATAAACTTCTGTCAGCTACAGTCCTTTTCAGTCATAAGCCATAAAAAAAGTCCAAATGAGCACCACAAGACTTTCGATTTTAAATGCACCGTGACAAGGCTACCTTAACCTCCACATGACCGGCAATTACTCGTGTGACATTGGCCTGCTAGCTGGTGACGCGATTGACAGTGGAGTGGTAACAGAACCGGACCTCGCCATTCTTGACGAGGAACCTCGAGATTGCGAAGACGAGGATACGCGACAGCAAGCCCGGGACGTGAATGAATTCTTCAGTGCCTATCCTGGTCTACTTCATTGCATCACAAGGCTCCATCTGACTAATCTGCGCTTTGCTGAATGGGATATGCATCACCTCCTATTTGGCTGCTGCAAGCAACTGCGTCTGTACCACTGTGATGCTGGGAGCTGTTCCGTATGGATGATAAATGTGCCGGATTCAAAACTCAAAAGAATTCTCGAACTTTACTCGTCCTGCTTGGGGAGACTTGGTGGTGATCGGTTCGGCTGAAAAGCTCATGGCTTATGGCTGAAAACACTGTAGCTAGCTGAAAAAAGCACTGTAGCTGACAGAGGCTTATTTAGCATAATTAAATTTAAAAATATAAAAAATATGTTAGCACATTACGTATAATATAAACAAATACGGGAAAAAAAGAACCGGCAAAAAAGCTCAACAAAAAGCCAAAAGTTCAGAAAAAGACGAAACTTATGAATAGTGAAAAATAAGCCAGAAGCCGAAACCGAGTTGATCAGGGGTGTGCTCTGCTTTCCAAAGCTAGAGCGGCTCCATTGGGATACTTGGTTTTATTTCGATGCCCCTTGCATTCTGGTTCTGTACCATCTCTTAGGGAATTGTACATCTTATGTGCTGCATCAATTGATCATCGAGAGTTCAGTTTAAGGTTCTACAAGGTACCACAAACATACATACTTTGACCTGACTTCCAAGGAGAAAAGGTAATTTCATATTCATTTTTTTCATGCATTGAAATATGTTTCTAATTTGATCAGTTTAGCTGTTATATTTTGGATATGTTTCTAATTTCTACATGATTCAGGATAAAGATTAGTATGCATTCTAAACTAACACAAGTTAGTGAGGATAGGAGTAAAATATCACGCTAGTTTTAGCTGCTTCATGTCTGTAACACCCTGTCCATTCTCTGAGCCTAAAGTGCTACCATCATTGCATGATAATACAATTATTAAACAACTGCTAATCATTTTAAACAAAACTCTACTTTATGCATAAAGCAGCGACCACTTACATCATACCATTTTTAAGCAACTATTCTAGTATACTAGTGGAGTTAACATACTAACAAAATCTGATATGTAAAGTGTTGCAAGTATGTAAAGTTATTCATGTGCTACTCCCGCCCGTGCATAACGTCATCAACATTCACCTAAAAAACAAATGAAGTAAGGGTGAGTCTGGAGACACAGCAAGTACTTGAAGTACATAATAGAACGATAAACACTACCAAAACATGTAAGCAATTTAACCAGCCATAACATTCTCCACATACATTATCATGTTCATATTTTCATTTCATGTTCCTACATTGTCATACCATTAGTGCGATGCATCACTACTCTACATGTTCATTTGCTTATCTCATTGCATATACCAATATTGCCGAGTGAATACCTATCGATGTTCACCCAAAATCTTAGGCCCACCCATATCGACACAGGGGTCTCTCCACTCCTATGGAGACCTACCAAAGTAGGTCTTACAGGATCCACCCAGGAGGATCCTAGTTCTTATGTCATGAGTGCACATGATGCAAATGCATATATCCATTGTCATAGTCATGCTCATCATTAACATCGTTAGCAGGTAAGCACCATCGCTCACCTTTTCCATCATCATTGCATAAACTACATCATGTCTTATAAACATCGCACTTCCACATAAGCATCACCATATCATGTAAATATTATATATTTCAAAAACTCTACGGTCTACCGCTCTACTATGCACTTGCATGTTAACCAAGTGGAGCGGAGTGAGGTGCGGATGGTTTAGATCAAAGACCCCTACCTAAATAGGTAGATAATCCTGACTCAGAATAGAATTTCGGTACAAGCACTTGAATGAACAACATCGATTCTACATGTAAGACCTAACGTTGGCTTAGAATGTCCGAGGTTAAAGACCTAACGCGTAGGTGCCAAACCTTTTATCTTCTTCTTTTTCTCCTCTTTTCTTTTCTCTTTTTCCTTCCTTTTCCTCTCTCCTTTTTTCTGTCTCTTTCTCTTTTCTTTCCCCCCAATCCGAGCCCTTTCTTTTCTCTCTCTTTCCTTCATTCGGCCAAAAGGCCTGGCTTTTCCCAGGCAATGCGGCAGTGCACGACCGAGCTCTAGCATCGCCAGCCAGGAGCTCACCGCCAGCCACTGCCGTCGGACCGGAGCTCGCCACCGGCTCCTCTACTCCTCCTGGCTTTCTATTCCCCTACCCTCTCCCCTCTCTGCCGATTGGATTTAGGGTGCGGCCATCCCTTGGGCCGCTAGCCATCGGCCACCGGCCGTCGGTCCCCTACCACATCCCCCTCGGTCGCGGCCTCCCAGTCGCTATGCTAACCGCTGGCCACCCAGACCGGCATCGCCACCTCCCTGGGGCTTGACCCTGTCGTCGGCCCTCTACGGTCGCCACCTCCCACCATCGGTGCCTAGTGCAGACCAATCGAGTCCGAGCCCTCAAGCGCTGCCGCCTGACTCCGGCCCTTGCCCCTGGTGCCGACTCCCGCGCCTCTGGCTACTCTCGGCGCCGTCGGCTTCTTCGACTTGCCAACGATGGCATGCAGCCGGCCGGCCATCTACTACCATGATGGTTCTCCCCTCCATCCCCTTTTCTACTTGTAGTTCTACTTTTACGTGCCAATGTGCTGTGCCATGGGGTTGTGGAGGGAAAGTGGGCAGACTAAATGGTTGGCTTGGCGTTGATTCGGTGGTCGTCGACGTCTCCCACGTCGTTGGCGAAGCCCTCACGCCTCGGCTTTCTGAGCTCCTTGGGATCTCCTCTCCTCCTTGCCCCCTCTTCTTCCTCTCTTCCTCTCGGCTGAGGGAGGAAAAGTGAAATGGTGCTTGGCTTGGTTCTGTGGTTGTGGCAGAAGTGAAGAAATGAGGGGTGACTCTATTGCTTTGCTTCTGCCTTGGCTATGAGAGAAGGCAATGAGGGAACAAATGAGAAAATGTGGGCTTGCTGGCTTGCTTATGGGGGCATGGCCGTAAGACTCTCTTGTCTTTATGAAATACCAAAATTGCCCTTGCTTATCTCTTCCCAGGTGGCTGCTAGCCTCAAGGGTATTTTGGTCCAAAGGTGGGCTCTGTACTGTTTGGTGTGATTTCTACTGGTATTACAATGTCTTCATCTGATCAAGCTATCTGCTTGCTTTATTTATAATCGCGGGGAAGCATATGATTAATTATGAAATGATTAGCCTTGTGAGCATGTTTCTTGTTGTAGGGTAGCACAACCTCTTGTCACTGGACCTTGCAATTGGCACAATATGTAATAGAGCCAATAATATAGAGGAATGTACCAGTATACCATCACCCTTTGTAATTATTAAGGAGTAAGATGTGAATTTTCCATCCTACTCTATTCATGTATATAAACCCTCAAAAGGGGTATGATAAGGGGAGATCCACTCATTTGATACATGAGCACTCTCTTTCCTGTTATTGGCTTTCTCTAGCTAGTTCCTTAATGTTGTTCGGTCAGTAGCCATATCATTTTTCTTTCTCTATCCATACATACCATTTCAGTTTCATTGTTATCTCTTTATTTATCTTTTTCATCAGCTCTAGCTTCTTAATGTTTCTCTTATTATCTCGATATCACTCATATTCGTCCAAAACCATAACATTTTTCAAGGGTCGTAATGGCATCGAGTAACAACAACGTGCTGTGCTGTGCAGTGCTTCAAATGTGAACCGTCTGTCCATCTTGATCCTACGGCCCGTTTCACGGCACCACCATCTCGTACATTATGCCTCTCTTTTTGCCCATATTACCCAAAAACTCGACTAATTCTCCCACTCGATTTTTGCCCTCAACAAAACCTTGAAAGATCATATGGATTCTTTTTTAACGAAAAGGCATCAACGTGCCCATTCCATTAAAAAGAAGCGAATGCACAGAAGCCCAGCAAGAAGATATTTTTTATATCAGCCCAGCAAGAAACTAACTTTTAACTTTTAAAAGCTAAAAACCATTTAAAGCATGTTGACTTCTTAACACAATTTTTTTCTTTACATTATCTGTGAATTTATTTCTCTATTTTCTTTATTTTTTAATTAAATGTATTAGAAAAGGCTAAAGGTCTCTAAAGTTCCTTTTTTTTTAATGCTAAAGCTCTGTTTTAGCTAAAAGCCAAAAGATACAACACTTGAACATGGCCTAATTGAAGGAAAAATACTAGGAATCTTACAACGAAAGGAGAGATAAGATACTACAATTAGGAGTTTGGCGCCAGTGAACGTAAGCTTAACAGCTCCAGCATCCATCCACATAAGAGCTTCGTTTCTTATTTGGCTCGCAACAGTGTTACTGCTCATTGCTCAAGCCAGATTTCCGGAAGATACGCGCGTTCCTCCCTAACCAGATGGACAAATTTTACCAAGAACGGTGCTCCCATGCAAGAATGGAGTTCGTACGTAACAACCATTCTTGGAGAGAACAAAATAGCATGTAGAGGCATTGCCTGTAGGTTGTAGCCCCATCCAGTCAAGGACCCTGCGATTAGAGTTTGTGAAAGTGCAATATACCAAACCAGCGTGTGTGTTCCCATGGCTAAACTTTTGCATTCATGCTCTCCAGCTAAATTAACAGTCAGAGACTACGGCAAGACTAGTAAACAGAGCTGAATGCCCGGGATTTCTTATCTACATGATATTACAAGTTTAGCGGTGTTGCCAAATAAGGTTATATTTACAGCAGTTTAGGATCAACTAAAACACACTTAGTTGCTCGTCAGGCTACAAAAGGGTGAGTTGATTTCAGAACCACGGGTGCCATGTGGGATCCATCATGCACAAGTTCCTCGAAGATAATGCCGCTTCCACCAGATCTGTGACGCCCCTTTGGACCGACTGAGGTGGTTCCGTTGTGTTCTCTTCCTGAAATACCAAGACTTGAATGATCACAGATGGCATAACTTAAGTGACTTCTGAAATATATAGATCAGGCCGGAAATAGTAATAACGATTTATGTAAAAACTCATGTCCAAACGGTTTTCTGGTAGTTCGCAGCCAGTGATCTGGACACATAAGGTGACATGTGAAACATTTAAACTTGATAAAAAAAATTTTCCGTATCCTATACACAGACAAGTGCAAATAAGCCTCACTCATTTACAGTGATGCCATCATCATTGTAAAAGTTAGTAGCTGGCTAGGCCCATCAGCACAGATAAGAAAACAACATATCTTTCTTCAAAGAAGCAACAGACACAAATCAACATAAAAGAAACAGCATACCTCATCAGCAAGATAATGCGGTGATATTGATTTGATACGATTGATGACATGTTCCACATTATTTATCACCTTCTGTTGGAAATCCAATGGGTTGATCATTCCAGCAGCAACTGGAACAGAAGGAATGCCAAGTGGCCTTCTCCATGACCAAGATAACAGTTCATCACGGAAAAACATAGCCAAATGATGCCATATGTGCTGGCTTTGCTGAAAATCATAAAGCAACAATCTAATTACGTTGCAGGCAAGGAGATTAGATAAACACATCGCTAAACCTTCATATCCGTTAAGGAATATGCAAGCTCAATTGATACCACAATAAAATAAAACAATAAAAAAATCCCTATTCACTGTCTTAGCATATCATACCAGAATTCACCCATTCATTGCTGTTGAAATGTACAAGCATGCGGGGTGGGAATACTCACTTTAGGTGAAACCACAGACTGGGTAGCAGAACACATGGCAGAAACGATGAGACCTTCAACGCCAAAATTTGAGAAGAAAGCTTGCAAGTTGCGTGTGAGCCTAAATGGAACTAGCTCATTTAACTCTATCATTCCATTTGGATCATAAGCTACAAAAAAAAAACAAATGTGAGTAATCATAAGTTCATAACATTCCACATGCCTTTTTTTACGAAGATTGACAATCATCAAGAAGAATACCTGGATGGAAGTCAGTTTGGAAGATCTTCCCAGTATTTTTAGCAAACAGAATTTTGTTAGGAGCCCTGCCACCAATTTGCAACATGTATGACATGAAGCAGGACAGAGCTACTTGGATTGCAAACTGTTTCTTGAAAGTCCAGAGGTGGTTGCCAGTTGGCAGAATCTTGTGCATGTATTGGGAGAAGATATTATCATTAACAATATTTTTAGTAATTTCATTGTATGCTTGCAAGCGTAGTTCCACCACTGCTTCAGGAGAGACCTGCCCTGAGATGGCTTGATTTAGCTGCTCTTTGAAAATTGTAATAGGTGAATCAGCTTCCCTATTATGCCGTGCACAGTTAATTTCATACACCTCAAGAAAAGTGCTGTACATCAAATCATCCTCTACCATCCGAACCTGAATAAATAAAAATTGCTATGTCAAGAGAAGGAACTATACACTAACTTGGAAGATAAAAGTTCAGGGATACAAATTATTATCAGGTAAAGGATAATATAAAAAAGTACTTCACCTGTGACCAAACAGGAATAATTATTGGGGTATGGATGGCAAGATGGCGCCGCCTAGACTCCTTGTGCTTGTCAAACATTCTGTTTAGTACACGGAATAACTGCAGCATTCTTTCATCACTCCGAGCATTTGGAGTCAACGATGTCTGAACAATAAAATGGCGTTGTGAACCATCAGAACCAATAAGTGTCAGGCGTCGAAAGCTACTACCATGCCTCCGTACAATTGGGATGTCAGGTCCAACTCTGTCCAACTTGACGGTGTGGTCAGGTGCAACCTCCTGCAAAAGAAACGCAAAACTTAGACAATAGAAAGCATAACTAGTGTAGTGAGTAGGGGCAAGTACAAAGAACTGGGGGAACACCATAATACTTTCCAAAGAATGTGGCACACCCAGGGTTCCAAAACCCGCTACTGGGGTAAATCCTGGCTGGGGCCGGTACCAGTTACTAGCCGGTAACCGGAAAAAACCGGCCAAATTTCATGCGTTAAAATTTGAATTTGAAATCGGTAACCAGAAAAACCAGCCGGTTACCGCCCAAAAAAACCGGAAAACCCGCTAAAAACTGGTTTTTCAAATTTGAAATTGAGAATTCCTAATACATTCATGGCAAAAAGCATGAAGTCAAGCACGGGAAGTGCATGCATCTTCCTAATACATTCCATTAGTGTTAAATAAAGTAAACATCATTAAGGAAACTAACTGTTACATTCAAAGTTTTAAATTTGAATTAAATAAAACCACCAGTCTAAATACATTCATGACAAAAAAACATGAAGTCAAACACGGGAGGTGCATGCATCTTTCTAATACATTCCATTAGTATTAAACTATGTAAATATTATTAGAGAAACTAATTGTTACATTCAAAATTTTAAATTTGAATTAAATACAAAAACCACCAGACTAATACATTCATAGCAAAAAGCATGAAGTCAAGCACGGGAGATGCATGCATCTTTCTAATACATTCCATTAATGTTAAACAATGTAAACATCATTAGAAAAATTAACTTTTACGTTCAAAATTTCAAATTTGAATTAAATAAAAAACCACCAACTTTTATTTTCCCGGACCCCACCGGTATGTTACCGACGACAGTAACTGGCTGGTTACCACAGGTATTTGGAACCCTGGGCACACCATCCATTTGATGGTGCACCAATGGTGAGAGATATATTGAGTTTCATACAGAGAATAAAATGATCATCTTTACCAACCTGATCTGTGAAGTACTGCCCCGGGAGTTCTACGTCAACAACATGAAAATCCCTTAGTACTCTACTTTCTTCCTCTAGTTTTAATACTGCAGGGAACCGATCCTCCACATTACTCTGAAGAACATTCTTCCAGTGCTTCAATCTCTCAGTAAGTTCGGCAAGGGTTGCCGGAAAAGTAGTAGCACTCTCTGGGTCAAGGTCACGCTCAAAATCTTGCTTGTACTCCTTGACAAAATCAACATGCTTGTTAACAGCATCTTGCGAAAAGCAAGCTCTACATACACCAGAAAGTTCCTTCTTGAGAGATTGTGGAACCTCGCCTGTGGTTGCAGTTGGATACTTGTAGCAGCGATGAAGCAGTGCATTAACCACAGCAAGAAGTCTTTCCTCAGGAAGAGTAACAAATCTTGATCCAATTTCAGACAGTAAGAGCTGAAACCAGCAATGAAATAACGTTAGATTATAAAGCAGTATGCACAACATCAAATTTTCGAGAACTGGACATGCTTAGAAGTGATGTTCATGCTGAATCGCTCAAGCTTCTATAATCATAATAATCCATAAATACTAGAACTTACGTAATTATGCACGGATTTTTGCCCCCTTTTAAATGCTAGCTTTGCTAAACAAATTTCATCATAAGTATGCAAACACTATTCTATAACTAGTACAGGATGGCTTATTATATACCAGTCTAATCCACCCTCTCTCACGTTTGAGATATGTACACCAATCAAAACCTCACATTTCAGAATGTAGCAAGGCTGCAGCTGAGTAGAATAAATAATGGCCATTCTCATTACTACAGTTCCCAACGGCAAGATAAATTATTGTGTTATTTCTTACCTCAAGTTCATTGGCTAGATTGGTATGCTTGCTCCTAAGAGCTTCCATTATGTCCTTTGCAGCATCAAATGCACTTGACGCAGAAGTTACCCAACCAAGTCCATTATTGCGTCTTAGTGCAATTTGCGAACCCTCTGCACCTGTTGAACTCTGTTGACCTTGATCATGGCCAGCACTTGTACCACCTTCAACAGTAGATCTGTCTGATTCTTGTCCTTGGAGGTTGCCCCCCTCATGAGAACCTGTAGCACCACCTGATTGGGCGGTTTGATGAACCTGGTTGTCAGAAGTCAAGTTACCACCCACATGACTAGATGCCCTTGCATTCCCTTCAGATAAGTTATTGGCAGCATTGTTTGCCAACATAGCTTGCTGCATACGCTGCTGAGCCAACATGTTTCTTCCCATTTCAGTTTTAGTAGCAACATCACGCCGCTCCATCAAGTAAGTACGAAGCCAATAATACAAGGCCTGAAACAACAATATTCAGATATGTACATCCAGGGACAAGAATATGCATTTTCTACTTAAAGAAATTCAAATGACAAAACAAGAAAACAAGATGGCTTTTACCTGTGGATAAACCTGAGCAATCTTTAGCAAAACCAATTTGCAGTGTTGAGCTTCACTTCTCTGTAATGATAGCAATAATTGAGGTATCCATGAAAGCCAAACCCAATGGGGCAGCTGCTCGAGATATTTATCTAATGCCCTTCCAACGGGTTCATTTGGTGTATCAAAGCTGAGAAGGTAGAGAATCCGAGCTAGATGACTCCTTGAGTTTGAAACCCCATATTTGACGCCTTGGAAAAAACAACTTACGGCATACTCAAGCCAAGACTCTTCATTTGTTTCTTTGAAAATCTGCCAAAAAAAAAACACACACACACACACACAACAACAACCGTACTTAATAAATCTGGAAACTGAAGAGATATTATTAACATAACAGGATCATAGCCATACCATATCACAGTAATTTCCCCAGCTAATCCACCCTTTTGGCAAATGCTTAAAAAGAGCTATTGCATTTGAATAAGCAAGGTTTGCATTCTCGCATTCATTCATTTTTAGCAGGAAGTCACCTCTGAGACGAAATATTTCTGCTTTGTTCTTCACAGGGAAAAATTCCAAATTTGTGTTATTGATCAAGTTAAGACCACTGACTAGTTCACCTTTCATCTCTAAGTATGCTTTAGCTTGTTCACATATCTTAACAAATGCTTCCTGCAACCAGATCAGAATGCAAACTAGTAAAATAAGAAGATACTGAATGAACAGTATGCAGTAATATAAATTCGTCATGGTAGAGTCACCTGGACTTCCATGGTAGCATGGCCATACATCTTATCAAGTATAGTTACACAAACATCAGGAAGACCTTGCTTGCGAGCTATGTGAGCAAGCTTGTTCACATTCCAAGCCTTGTCTCGGTAACCAAGATGATGAATTTGAGGATTTGTTTGGCCAAAATCCTTGAATGCATCTATTACTGAATTGTACATTTCATTCCTCCATTGGAGCAGATCATACCAAACAGTCATATTATCCCATTCGTTAGGAGTCCGAAGTCTCCACGTTTCAAGAATATCCTTGAGGTCAGCAAATGAATTGTGGTTATTGGAATTGGCACCAGAGTTCCCTGAAGCTGGTTTGTTCCCATTTGCAATGTCAAGCAGTATTTTAGAAGATTCTTTCATTTCAACCAACTGCTGAAATTGCTGCAGAAGAGGCATTCGGGACTGCACAGACATTTCAGGTAACTGCCACCACTGTTCTAGTGCAAGTTCAACACCTTTGCTCACAAGGTTCTCAGCCTCTCCAACACCAGTAGTACCTTTGTCATGAAGAGTGAAAAATGCTTGAATCAGGCGTAACTTAGGTGTCTCTTCTACCTGAGCTTTGGGGATTACATTCTCCTTCATATATGCCCAGTCAGGCACCTTCCAAAGGCAGTCTAAAAGAATCTCATAATTCTCCACACCTTTTCCAAAATCAGCCAATACTTCCCACTGACCTAATTGAGTCGCGCAAGACAACCACTGTTCTTCCCAAAGACACATTTCAGCCTTTGGGACGGTGTTATTGTATGTGCCCTGAGTTGCTTTGATCATTGCCTGGTAAAAGAGATTTTGTGCCTGTTGCCAGTAACCATGCTGGACAAGTGATAGCCCAGCTCTAGTTTCTGCAGTGATTGATCTTCTCTTCCATAATCCACACCTCATGTCATCTTCGTTAAGAAGCCTGTATAACTCAGCCAATGACTCGGAGCATTTAGCTTCATTCATAAGCATCATATGACTCTCTAGTAAGGCAAGTGAAGTATGCCACGCGTTGCAAGTTTTCCCAATATATTTGATAAGCTCGCTAGGCATGCGTGGTTGAGGGTGGCTCAAATGAAGACCTTCAAGAAGTGCCTGGGCTACATTAGGCCTGCACCCCTGCTGCCTCTTATGGTAGTCTTTTGATAACAGTGCAATTATTGGCTTAGCTAACGCAACTTGTTCCTCTTTGTGTAAGGTGACCCAAACAATTGGGAAGACAAGAACCCACAAATGATATGCAACATTGGGATCAGCAAATGCAAGTTCCCTTAACGGAGCCATGACATCTGCCACCTACATAATTGAGAATAACAAAAAATTTAGTTCTACACGTGTTACATTCAGGTCAACAATTTCATACCAGCAGAATTGGCAAAGAAAAAACCTATGAACAAAATTATAATAATATATCAGCATGCAACAGCAAGAAAAAAAAGTAAAATAAACATATGGCATAATGCAAATAATCCTGGCGGCAACATAGTTTTGAGTGCAGGTATTTACCACAAGCTTGCCCGCTTCATTTAAGAACTGAGCATGCCTCGTCGTAAGAGAATCGAATGACAGAGATGTGCCATCCAAGCTTTCCTGAGAATCAGGAACCTGTTGTGGCATGATAATGCGATCTGGAACTGGCCCCGCTATCATAAGTGCGGGCACTCGAGCAGAATTTGCGGCAAGTGTAATTGGCTCATTTTCAACTAATATAGCCAAAATGAGATCCAGGCCTTGCTTCAACCAGAAAACATCACTCACTGCTTCCCAGTCCTGCGTCTGTATTATAAACTGCAGTCTAGCAAATAACGTTTTTCCCACATAGTCATGGTAAAGCTTGAAGAATCGCTTCCTCATTTCTGGATCTTTAGCTCTGAGTCCAAGCATGTATTGTCTCTCAACCTTGTGAAAATACTCTTGCCTCAAAGCCAATGGATATCTGCAGGAACAGAAAACATTAGAAAGAGAGCAAAATACTATTAAGAACTCGCTGTATAGAGATGCACTTACTTGGTTGAATCTCCACAAAGTGAATAAAGAAGTTGCAAATATTTCGCATCCCATTCTTCTTGTGCAGAGGGGGGGAAGCTTTTTCTGTCAACTAATGATAACTTCTGAAGATAAGTTATTATTTCCTTTGAGTTAAGCGAATTAACAGTGCCAGCAGTTGAAGCAAGTCTGTAGTCATCCTCAATCCAAGCTTTTATCATGTCTAGTATGCATAGAAGAACACTGGGATCAGTGCCTTTTTCTGAAAGAAGCACTTGAAGTATTTGGCCCATAGATCGTCTGTACTCAGAAGAGGCCATCACCCTCCCACTTATGAGTTTTAAGACAGTCTTCATGTTAGATATGACAGTAGAATCTACAGTAGGGCGCGAGCTAACTGATGAATCCAGTTCAGGCCTCTGTCCCTGAAAATATTGCAGTGTCAATGCCAAGGTTAATAGACCATGGGAACTTGCTGAGTCTTGCTAGGAGATTTGTGCATGGAATTGGGAATCAATTCACATAGTTAAACACTAATGAAACAATATATCCTAGATGTAGTCATTAAATGGACAAAATTTTTGTAGAAAATAGTAAATAATTGGAAAAAAGAAAGTTCCCAGAAGAAAGCTAAGGGACCCAGAGAAAACTACCAAATTAATATTCATTAGCAGTGTGACTATCAGTCAATTATGCCTGCACATGTACACAATGCGACAAATTTTGTCGGACAACTAAGTTGATGTGAACTGTGTTTCACCCTAGATAATTGAGCATCTTACTGTCACTGTATTCTTTTCACTAATTAAAATTAATCAATGGTACTGAGGTTTGCTAAAGTCATAAACAATAAAATAATAATAAGTGACATACAAGATCACAAACGTAGATTGCTTGCAGCTAAATATGTTAATTTGTGAATGCATCAAGATAAGTTAAACAACATAACAAATATTATGTCAACATACTTGTCGGACATGGCTGCCAGCAGAAGATCCCATGTCACGTGCAAGACGTTGCAGGACTCGAAGAAGCAAGGCAATGAATGGATCAATGAAATTCTTCTGTACTTCTGCAAGTGCGTTGAGCACAAACAGTGCAAAGCTTATGATAGAGTTAGCATTGCTTAGTTCAAGTGTTATCTGTGGAGTTGTTACAGCAGCAAGATGCTTCTGAATGAGATCTTGAACTCTTTGATACAATAATTTTATATCTTGAGGCGTTGTAGCTGCTTCAAGAGGAAAAGCGCTGAATACCATCTTTAGCAAGGAACAAAGTGACTTTCCAGCATCCAGCATTTTGTTATTGAAGCAAGGTTCCAGTATCTAAACAAAAGAAGTCCCAAAACATATCAAACATAAGAAATATCTGTCTTGATCCCATCAAAACACAAATCTAACAAAGAACCTAGCATAGAAACAGGGTAATTCTGAAGTGACTTACTTGAGAAATATGGTTGATGTTATTCCGGATGAAGAGACGGGGTTGTTTTTCCAAGACTTTGTTCATAACATCAAGACCCTGTGCAAGGGCTGTTGCAGGGTCCTTGGACTGAGAGGGTGCCAGATTCCCAAGCAATTTCTCAAGATAATTGAATTTAACATTGGCATTTGGCCAGACTTCCAGAGCTTGAATCAGTAGATCAAGAGCTTGCTTGTACATTGAACTAGATTCCTTGTCCTTGGGTTCAATAACCAGTGACACCTGTTCTCCAAATCAACGAATTCATGAGTATCTTCCACCTCAAAATGAAAAAGAGATGTAATTTTCATGCATATATTATATGCTGTGGACATGCCGATTGTTGAAGAGAATAATACAGCGGCACAAATTAATAGCTCCACATTAACATTATACAACCAAGATTCACATGAAATCTATGAACCAGCTAATACAAACGCCTTATCGACCCACCAATGCAATTAAATGTGACATTTTGCTTCGTTTCTTTTAAGGGAAATGGCACAAGTTGCCTAGTGAGTTCTGACCTATGCCTCAAAATAAAGTAAACTACATCAAAACATAAGATGTATACCTCAAAAGCATTAAGCATCAGAATATAAGGCATCAAAAATTCAGAAATAACCTTATCATTTTAACACAGGTAATCTACTGATGCAGCTCAGTGTGCAATGTAAAGCATAAAAGGTAAAAAAATGATAATCACCCTTATAAGGAAAGTAATAATCATCTCCTCCATTGCAGCATTAGGTTTATACTCCTCATCTGTTTGCCCAGAAGATCCTGGTGTCTCAATATTAGGTATAGACGCCCCACCAGGTGACATCACACAGAGGGGCTGTAAGCCTGGTTCAACTTTCACCCTCTTACTCAAATCATCAGCGAACGTGGGAACATCTGACAAGCGTTTTGGATCACCACCAATAACAGTAGGACTAAGCATATCACCAATCTGATTCTGGCTCTCATTTTCCTGCACAACTTTCATCTCACTCTGTCTCTGTCTTTCCCATGCCACTACCAATCCAGCAAGTTCAGTTGCAAGCCGTCTGTTTTCTGCGGTTGTGTTGTATGGTAATCCAAGTCGACTAAGAGAGTTGACCATCTGAGGAACAAAATGGGCTCTGCAGCTATAAAAAAGGTCTGCATGGCGAACAATAAGCTGGAATATGTGAATCATGTTGGGAATTGAATGGCCTTCCTCCACAAGGATTTTCTTGGTGTATCTGATCCATATTGGCATGCGGGTATCCCCAGGAGGGAGTCTTCTAGGAAGGGCAGGCATGAGGATATCAAGAGCTTGCTTAACCAGCAACTTATTTTCTGGTTGGCATGTCCGTAATAGAGCAATAAAAACCTGGACAAAAGAAAAGATTAGGTTGGCTAGCTGGATATAATATTACTACAGGAAAAAATTATGTTGAACAACCTGGAGAATTATCTTCTCAGGAGCTTGATAGGCCTCCAAGAAATGACAAACATTTACAAAAGCCCACTGCTTGCTGGAATTATCTTCACGCTTGAGATGGTTCCAGCCGAACTTTATAAGTTCCTTCCGATGGTGAACAAGATCATTCTGTAGATACTTGAGAAGTAATGTGGCAAGCTGAAGGAGTTCTATCCTTAAAGGTTCATCATATTCAGCACTGACCTGGAGAAATGAAGAAAACTTCCATTATCCACATGGGAGGAGCAACAAAAAAATAAACTTGGTAGGTGTTCAGGTAGAGTGGTTCACTATAGTTCACCTCTTCCGGAGGATCAAGAAGATTGTCGACAATAGTTTTAATGATAGAAGAATCCACAACTTCCCAACTTTGTCCATTTTGGAAGGAATGGGCTAGCATTGGAAGGATAAGTATCTGCATAGCAACGACTAAATGATCTTGACCATATTGTTTTGATTGGAATATGTTCAGAAAGTGGTTCAGAATAGTTTTCTTCAGATTTGGAGCATATCCTTCGGCAACCTAAATGCAACATGTACAGGTTATAACAAACAGAAAGCAATAAAGAAATGCACGAAAAATAACTTCCATGAATTAGAAACCAGAAATGGTGTTACCTCTATGACATAAAATTCCTTAAGAAAGCTATAATCTATGCGGCTACGGTACAAGAATATTGATAGCATATCAAAGAGTGCGCCAACTTCAGTACGATCATGCCTTAGATAATTTAGGAAGCATTTTATGAGCCGCTTGCTTTCCATCACCTGTTCAGAAAAGCAAGATTATTAAACCCAAAAGATGTAGATACTAGATAGTGCTAGACAAGTACAATGTAGAATATATGCAAGTATGCTCAGTATTCAAAGCAATTCAAAACTTTCATGACAAGAATTTAATGAATCATAAAGGAGTAAAGGACATATGTCAGGTGTGCATCTTGTCGACAGAATCTCAACTATTGAACTTCAATTCACAGGAATCATGTGCATACAAACAAGCAAAGGGAAGTATTTAACTAATGAAGAGACCATTACATTCCATATGATAGTACAACAAATTGCTTAGGATTGTCAATCTGCTGCATTGGTGAAGTGCTAAAGTAGCATTTAAGAAGGATAGCACTATAACAGAGAATAGCATCTGTTGAGCAAAAACTTGAGCATGTGAGCGACTTGTCAGACAATTTTTTTTCTTGTGCAATGAATTGAATATGATAACTAAGTAGCGCAAAAAGAGAGGCAAAAAACTAAAGCAACTAATATTTGGGAGCAAAAATACAGGAATCAAGTTCTCAAAAAAATATACAAATCAAGAAAAACGTTCAGCTTGATAGCTAATGACACAAGAAATTAAAGAGCAGCTGAGACAAAATAAAAGATAATGTACAAAACAGAAAACTATAAAAGGTTCAAATGGGAAAGGCAACTGAAACATTGATCTCAAAATAGATATGGCACAAACAAAAAAATCAGAGAATTTACACAAGCAATGTACAATGGCATGCACGAAGTAAATGGAAAATGAAACAAATGTAGGAATTCCAATGGCTACCTGGGGTAAACTCAATTCCTGCTCGTTCTGCAGGCGAGCAATTCTTGCAGGTGATTTCCAAGCAAGCAACAAAGTGTCGAAGACAACCCGGTTGTTATGGAGCCACTCAGGCATCAATTTCACAAGGGTCGAGATAAGTTCTAATCCATTAAAATAATTATCAGAACCAGTAACCATGTTTGATGAAGATTGGCCATGAAAACTCTCATTTATGGTCCCAGTAAGGCCTTCATCCTTCACCGAGGAAGATAGTTGATTAACAGGTCCCGAGGAAGGTAGTTGAGTAGAAGCTGCTTCAGTTTGAGGATAGAACTGTGAAAAGGCACTAGCAAGTATTTTTCCAGGTGACTTCACAAGTTCATCCCTTAATTCCCCAGTATCAGAGCAGATTATGTACATGAACCTGAATTTTCAAAAAGGAAGACTAATCAATTCCTGGCGATACTAAATCTGGTGTAACCCCTATGCTAATACAAGGGGTCCAGAGGATATACACATATTTATTTAAAATATAACTTAAGAGAACTAGAATAGCAAGTTGGTGTGCTGCTATGGTGTGCAAGCAACAGAATGAAAATGAGTACAGTGCATAACAGCAATCAAATGGACAATTTACTCCTATGCAAAAGCCGTTTAAATGTTATTTGCCAATTAGCTTCATTAAAACGGAGATGGTTGATCTGAGATATATACAGAAGGAGAGTACAGAGAAATAAGTCTAATAGAAGCGAAAAGGAACAGCAATAAGGTGCATATTTAAAAATATATATCTATATGTCGAAAGGTATCCAGTATAACCAAAAAAATAACTTCTGAATTCTGCAAGCTCAAGTCTTTGAAGCATACTAACGGAAAGTATACTAATGTAAACAACCAGCATGCGGTACCAAGTGAAGCTTTTGAAGCTTTTAAGTTGTTTCACAAAAAGTTCGCTTTGTTTACAGTTAGATATGCATAGAAAAATGACAGGAAAATTCATGCACCATTATGAAAACCTCTTTTGTAAAGTGCCTACCTTCTGAAGTACTTTGGCTGGCTTAATCGAGCAAGAAAATAGTCTACGGCATCCACAGCATAGCGGTTCAAAAACTTTGCAAGTGGAGCACGGTAAGGGCTGTTGATTTCACTATAAAATTGATCTTCAGGAAGTGCCCTTTCCAAATCTATAACCAAGGTGACAAGGTCATCCAAGAACTTGCTCGCTGCCGGGGGAAGGAGGTGAAAAAGCTCAATCATGGCTGCCCAAGCAAAGGAAAAGCAAAATCAGACATGAGATCAGATTAACTCCCAACTCCCAATCAAACTGGACAAAATCAGAGATGAGAAAAGAAAGTTTGCGAAAGACGAACTGTTTTCAAACAAGTTAGTTGTTTTTAGACAAGTCAAGAATTATCTATATCCAACTAGGTTCATGTATTGATCTCAAATCCTTCTAATTCACAAGTCTAGTGAAGTCCTATAACCATAATTGAGTGATACAATGCATTTTCTAAATATGGAGTAGTGTGCATTTCTATGACACTTTTTTCTCGAACGACGCAGGAGAGCTGCGTTGTCATTTCATTAAGGAAGAACAAAAGTACAAAGGGCTGGGGAAAAGAAACCCAGCCAAAGAACAAACTCAAACCATCACTTGATGTCCTATTTTGGAAAAAATATATACATGATGGATGCAGATAGGAAAATGCCGCAAAAACATATCACACCTGCAGCTATTTTTGGCTCATCTCCAGCTTTCCAAGATTTTTGACTCTGGGCAAGCTTTTCTGGCTCCAGCCATTTTTTCAAGTGATCCAATAGCTTAGCACCCAGAGTGACATTAAACCAGTTAGACAGTAATTCAAGCAAACGAGCCAATCCTTGCAGCAATGGCATCGTAAGACTCCTTGTATGTGCTAAATTAACTAAGATGGGCCTTAAGCTGCTCTGTAGAAGATCCTTTGGCATCCTTTGCTGTTGAACAACCTATAAAATGCAATTATAAGTGAGAACTGAGAACATACTACTTGCAACAATTTTGAATTTGGAATAGTGAATTGGTGATAGTAGAGTAAAAGAAACTGTCAAACAAGAAGATAATAAACATGTTCTGAATTTTCAAGTCAGTATAAGAAAGCATAAGTGCAGCTAAACACCACCTGACGAAGTCCCTCCTTGGCAACATTGACAATCTCTGTTGTCCTGCATGTTAGAGACTTGAAAAACATTGAGATAATCTTTGCTCGCAAGTCACTGTGATTTGGAGCTTTCAGATCCCCCCATGCCATCGCAGTACAGAGCAATTCAATGCATGCAGTTCTTAATTTGTTCCATGTCATAACTATTTTTGCATTCATCATCTTGGTGACCCAAACTGTTTCATCAGCCTCAGCAATATGCAGTGCTTCTTGCAAAAAATTGACGAGCTCAGGAGACAACTTCAGAAGAGGTGGTCTCAGTGCTAGACAGAAGTTCAAAGCTGTAACAGTACCAACCTGTGACACACAAAAAAAAGCACAATTCATATCGTAAACATTAAGTTTGAATTACTCAAAACGTAGAAATCTATCATACCTGTTGCTCAATATTCTTTGAACGCAGAGGTCGTGAAATAAGAGGCTGAAGCAATGGTAGATACAGAGGCTCAAGCAATTCAGAGACTTCACTGCCAGTCCTACTTGCAAGCAGTGATAAGCATGCCTGCACATTCTTTCTCACAACAATTGAAGCATTTGGGTTAAACAGCTCCTGAGCAAGAAACTCAACAACTCCCTGAAAACTTTGACGTCGAGGTTCACTGTTTGCTTCATCCGCATTGTTTACTACCCGTAGAACTTGTGTTAGGACATGGTTTGTCTCCTCCTGCTCTTTGTTTGCATGCATTGGAAGCCTCTTAAGAACATATATAAGCCCACGTACAATTCTGACCTGAAAGACGCATAGGGTTTCCACAGACACTTTACCAACCAGCGCTCCAAGACCCATTACACCACCCATCTGAGCTTGCCACGTGCTACCGCAACAACAATGCAATAAGCGAGGCAATAATTCCTCAAAAACAGAAACCCGCACACTTGGAGGAGGAGAATATACTGGATTTAAGGATGGACTAGAAACTAGCATAGGTGTACTAGGACCTCCCCTTAGCATACCAGTGTGCTTCATACGTGCAAGAAAGATTAGTGTCTCAGCAAAAGTATTCAAAGCAGAAAGGGCAGCTTTTGCATGTTGACGGTTTTCACTGGATAGCACTTCAACCAATGCATCCAGAAATATTAAAGGATCCAACTCGCGGAGATTGGATGAAGTGTTGCTTCTTGATCTAGAACACATGGTGATGCTAGATGAGAGGGATGAACCAACAGGCTGCGCAAATCCTGATTGACTGTAGTATGAAGAATCGACATGGAAAAGCATAGCAAAATGCCGACATATATCGACAACAAAGTCATCTTTATCATCTTGAAGACTGGTGTCAGCACTGGCTGCAATGATAGCTACAAGTAGAACCTTGAAAACAGATTTTTCTGCCAATAGCTGTGTCTTTGTCTTCACACCTAAATCTCCCTACAAAACAAATAAAAAATAAAGCATCAATAAGAGATTCACGTCAAAAAGAATCAAAAAGAGACATTCTAGTTACCCCAAGCATAAAATGGCTAGAGTACAAAGGCCGGAAAGAAACTATGTCTCCAAGTCCAAAATCAATATAAACAATTCTACGAAATCATTTTGATTTGACTAAGGATCAGTAGAACTTTAGAGGTACAATGCAACAGTTGTAAAACAATAAAACATCCAAAGGCCAAAGGCAGTTACATATTAATATTCAAAAAATGGCAGTTAACAACAATCACTTTCTACAGTCTACACTGTTTATGGAGTAATAACGGGGGAGTTTAGCGTTGCCGCAGTGGTAACACCTGATTCGCCACCTAGATGCAGTTAGTTACAATAAGACATCCAGAGATTGCATCAAATCGAACAATTGGCTGTCCCTACTTAGTAACACTACAGGGGTCCTTTTCTAACAGTAATCCAACGAATGAACGTGGCTCAATTTTTTAATTAGTTTAGTAAAAAAATATCGATTGAAGATGATAATGAAACATAATTTGCCATGTTGGCTTTAGTTTACCAAAGAATTTAACATGGCTTGGTAAATTGACGTCATGTACTAAGTTTACAAGCTTACAATCATCTGCATGGTGACACACACATGGCTGCTCTAACGAGCGCGTGCGCGCGCACTACGCGCGGGTCGCTGGCTAGATTCCTAGTGCAGTTGGTGCATAACTCGGTTGATGCATGAAATATTAACTTTGCAAATATAAGTAACTTAATGAATTATCGATGATAACTTTACGTTCACGAGATAGTGTCTTTCCATAGCATTGCAATGTGAAAGTTATCACGTGAGAATGCATATAACTTCGTGAATTATAGATGATAACTTTTTGTGCATGAGATGGTAACTTCGTGACACATGCATGCATGCAGCAGGAGAGAGAAGGAAATAAGTGATCTTGACGTGTGATTTTTTTATCTTGTTTATAAACTAAAAAATACAATAACTCTTTCATCGAAAGCCCGATCTGTGATCCTTTTACACCATTGCGTTCAAAATTACGAGCTTAACAAAACAAGATCCATGTTGAATATGTTTTAACGCTGCGAAATTTGTGTCATATAAAGTTACTATCGCAACTCCGCCTATGTAGTTTTCTACGTAGCCTGTCCCAAGCCAGGAAAAAGGAGAAGGGTTGTGTTAGGCTTGGCAAGCCAACGTAATCTACATACGATAATAACTTTACCATAATTAACACACGCTAGTAACTATCCAAGGGGCGAGATGGTGGAGCGGTTGGCTAGTTGAGTCGGTCAGGGACGCATGCTTATTCTACACGTAGCCACTGA
This sequence comes from Dendrocalamus latiflorus, assembly GCA_017311315.1. Taxonomy (NCBI): domain Eukaryota; kingdom Viridiplantae; phylum Streptophyta; class Magnoliopsida; order Poales; family Poaceae; genus Dendrocalamus; species Dendrocalamus latiflorus. Next base: position 34,019,383 of record CM029630.1, read on the forward strand.
TTAGTAACTCTATATGTGTGTGTGCGCGTGCACACATATATAGGAAAAGAGTAGTGTTTCTATACTTTTCACTCTAATAAGAATGACAATAATCTCAAAGCACACGAAGAAGTAAGTAATCACTATCTAACATTCAGTTTTACTTTAAAAGTTGTGCAAATCACTTCGAGAAAAACATTGAAGCACCTCCCATAGAAAAATGGTTCCATACTCATAGGCGTACATACTCACACTTCTCATATATGACTTAAATGAATAAGTTGTACCTCTCTATCCTTTTGAGCGTACTCTAATAATGATTATAAAATACTCCAAAGTGAGATCCATGAAAAATTTCATCAAAGTCCACTTTTTATGGCATAATTTATGTATATACTCTTTTATATATGAAAAATGGTATATAGCAAAAATAAAGGAATCTGATGAAATTTTTTTCAACTAAATCACATTTGAGTATCTTAGAAATAGTATTTAAGTATACCGAAAATGATAAATAAGTATAACATGTTCGTTTCAGTGGTATATTGGAAGTAAGCATATGCACTCCTACGAGTACGGAAAGAGCACTCCTGGGAGTACGGAAAGAGCTCGTGTGTGTGGGTTACAGTAAGCTACTGTTTGAATCAGGTAAATTCGATTGAATGCTATGTTAAAATAAACCTGAGTGCCAATTTCAGTAACAAAAATAACTATGCGAAAATGTAAAATCAAGGATGTAAAATGTCATAACATAATACTAAGGACTGATTAAACTACGTAAGTATATTAAGTATTAACAATGTTAATGCTCAATAGTATACATTCCTACCAACCTTCATATCTGAAGCATCATTGCGACGTCTCGAGGGATCCAATGAAGAAATTAGCAGTGTCCCAAGAACTCCAGGGCTCACACCCTCACCAGGTACATTTTCCCTCAGATTTAACAAAGAATCCAAACATACTCGAATAAATTGAAAAGCCTGTTTCCTGTAGAAAGCTTCCATTCCACTACCTTGCATAACTGCACTAACAGCAAAGTGTATGCATCTGTCCAGAGGAACTAAAAATGGTGTTGCAGGCTCAAAGGTGAGAACTAAACGAAGTCCATGTTCCGGATTTTCCTTGCATTCAAGTGCGAGGGGCTCCTTCAAAAAGCGCCTGTTTCGACCCCCTAGCTTACCCAAAAGTTCCAAGGACTTTGTACCCCATGTGTAGGGAGGGGGCCTCAAGTGAGACCATAAAGCAAGAATGACCTCGGACATTAAATTGGCCATGCTAGGTTCCAAAAAATCAGGGTTGAGACTATCAATCCAAAATTCTAGTGTACGAAGTGCTAAGCTCACAAGGTCATCACTCCCTTTCAGAGCAAGAACAAGAGGTTTCATCAAACGAGGAATGTGAGGTAGCAAAGAACTCAAACGGGCTGGTAATATAAGGCAAAGCTCCAAAATCAAGTCCCGCATATCTTCAGTAGTCGGTCCGTCAAGCATCGAAAGCAACATATTGAGGCAAGGTTGTAAAGATGGTATAAGATCGCGCATCAATGAATCAAATTTAGCACTGTTCAACGCACGGAACATGCTACGGAGGAGGTGCATGTAACCAAGAGGTTTCTCAACTTCTGTGGCACTCTTCATGCACACTTCCATTATTACTGGCACATGTGGCTGAAGAGTGCGTTCACAGCTTTCTGGAGCCTTTGCTGCAGCAATAAACAAGAAGCGGAAGAGTTGCAAGACAAGCTTTGCTGCAGGTGAATCTGGCTGCTTCAGAGCATCAAGCTTCGAGCTAACAAGGAAATTAATCAATACATCTGTGAAGGGCCGGAGAACCTTGGGAGCTTGCAGAAGGGTGGAAAATATGTGTAACAGCTGGTTGTTGGTTATCATGCACTCAAAGAGGTCCGGCATGCAAAAGGAAAACATATCCATTATATCACGAGCTTCCATTATAGCTAACATTTGTGAAAAACATTGCAGAATGTCCCTCTCCTCATCTTTTTCCTTAAAAAGAGCCAAACAGTGAACCCCAGATTTTAGAACACCCGAAGTCTTCCGCACCTGGAAAAGATCATCAAACTTGGTTAGCAACAATTCAGTCAAACCAAGAGGAAGAAAGGTTCGGAGTGATGGACCTCATCCTCCCGCAGTCCCCTGAAGGGTTGAACAGATAAATTAGAAGATTGTTGATTTTGTTGCTGCACAACACACAATAGGATTGTAAGAGCTAAAGGATTACAGCCCAAGGATAATAACAAACAGCCAAAGTTCCTATCCACAAATTAAAATTGTCCATATACCTGCGGGCGTGGCCAATGAGCATGGGTTATGCTCCAGATTATTGTCTTCATTCCTGGTGTGTGTTTAATATGAAATAATAATTCAGAGAGCCACTAAATGTAAGTAAATGCTTAAACACTTCAAATGGTCCAAATACTTCATAACAAATAATGCGTACCCATTACGAGTGTCCTGATCAGACTTTTGTAATCATTAATCTCCTTTGTATACTCCAAGGGTGGTTGCAAATTCAGCACAGTCTGTAAAAATGATCAACTAATCCAATTAAAAACAAAACAGCAGTTTGTATCAGATTTCACCACAGGTCCCTCATTTTGTTCCATGACATTCACGTGGGATGCAACTTATATTTTGTTAACAAATCAAGACTATAACAACGGGCTACCTGCATAAGACGGAGAAATTGCTATGGTTTGTGCAGTGAGGACAGAGGGGGTAGAAATCTTTAATACTCAGCACTTGCCATGAGTCCATGAACCATCTTGGACATAAATCAACACTTGAGGGGATTACTATTTTCCAGATATGAACTTTTCAAGATCTAGTTTATCATCTAGACAACCAAGTAACCAACTCCTTAATGATGTCACGAATAAAGAAATAGATGAACAGAAAAAAGTTTTCGGAACATTTTATTAAAGGGAAACTTCCATTCATAGCAGTGAGAAGTGTGACATTAAAAAATAAGGTGGACTGGCATATTATTCAGTGTCGCAGTGGGTTTTTTCATCCTGCCACTTTTTCAGTGCTTGACATTAAAATAATAAGGTGGCCTGACATATTATTCAGTGTCAGTGGTATTTTTTCATACTGCAACTTTTTCAGTGCTGTAGATAAAACTGTCCTTTATCAAAGAACTAGAGCTGATCATTCACTGTAGATATTGGACCAAGAGTACTCTTGTGCACATCACACATTTCATCATTCAAAAACTCCCACATCACGCAGTTTACCCATAAGGATGTCCCCTCATAGGGGAGCAAAATGGGAAAAAAATGGATACAAGCAAAGATGCACCTCTCGACAATGATGCCTGATAAATCTTGAATACATGTGTAAGATTATGTGCTCTGTCTCAGGTATGAAAAATTAGCTTTATCTCACATCTTATGTATGACTCAATTCATACTAAGTATTTCACTAAATGTGTGAAGTGCAACGCACACAAATAAATTGACTAATACATGCCTTTTTGTTTGAGAAAATTGAGTTAAGACAACTCTGGAATTAAACAAACTCAAATCAATCAAGGTCAAGTGGCATTTTATGTACAGTCTCGAGAAAGAGGGCATACATAACTTTTTGTCAGCGATGTTCATCACAGAATTTTATACATAACCCAATAAAAACTCTCATAAGACATACCTGTAATGGGACTTCAAGCTTCATTCTCAAATTTGGATGCTCTTTCCCTTCCTCACCTTCTTCAAGCAACTAGAGAGAACAAGAGAGTAAGCTGACCATATAGGGCAACAAAACGGAAAAGGAGGTATCATTGTTCTTTCTGTTTAAAACTTTTATATAACAAAACATAGAGTAATTGGGAGTTTGAAAAAAAAAGAGCATGGCTCAAGTTGATCATGAGACATACATATTGTTAAGCACACAGCATCAAATTTGCCATTACATTTCCAATAGGTATAAAGAAGCTGAATTGACCCGCAGTTTATTAAAAAAAATGGTGATAGCTAGCATTTATGGTTGTTCACGATAGGAATATTGACAAAGAACTGATATGTTACTATCGCACAACAACAAACGAATATGTTGAGCTTTAGGATACATAAAAGATAAAGAGCACCCACCCCCAAAAAAATCATGTACACACCAAAAGTTACAAGGCCACCCAAAAGAAACATAGTTCTCATCAGCAAGGAAGAGCAGAGCCCTTCAGCATCCCTTCCGATTGAGAATTGGGCTTGACAATTAATAAACAACAGTTCTCTCATGCCTTTCCTAGTTTATCATCTGCTTCTAAAGAAATTTGTCGGGATCCGACCAATGTACGTGAAAGAAACTAAATCACACCATGTTATGGCCCCTGGATCGCAGGGCGTAACGGTGGCTAGATGGGAGAGGGAGCTTGCCCCGGCGGTCGCCAGGTCCCTCTTTTCCCGTCGTCGCCAGCAGGAGATCAGAACAGAGGGAGGTAAGACAATAAACTCTAATATTATTCTTGCTTGCCTCTCGAATCCTGAGATTACAAACTATATATAAGATGCTATTACAATCCAAAACCGAATCCTACTTCCAGACTGAAACCGACTCCTACTTGGAGTCTTATTCGGCTAAGCATATGAGCTGTATTATACTAGCAAATAGACTGCATTAAGACCTCTTCTAATCAGCCTAAGTCTTTGGCCGACGCTTATAGACTATAACACACCAGCAACGGCACAGAAATATATCACGCAGACCGGCAGTGACAGCAGAGGAGAACATACCATGCCAGCGACTAGCAACCAGGACAAGAGGCTAAGAACCTAAGGAGCTTATCAAAGGATAACTGGGAAAGAACTCCATGCACTTTGCATCGCTACTTCATTGCAAGGCCTTCGCTTATTTTGCCTTCCTTAGGGAGTCTTGGGCCTTGCAACTTTCAACAGAAAGTAGATTTTGAGTTATGTGCTCTGTTTGTTAAGGACAAAATTGCAATTTCAATAATCTAGTTTTTCAGCTTTGCAATTAATACACTTTACTTAGACACCGTAAATTCGCATAACATTTTTTTAAAAAAAAGTACCCAACAAGATCCCACACAAATTTGCGTTAGCAGCTCATGCAAAAATGACTGCCTCATAGTCTATTTATATATGTACAAACAGCAGAATTTGCTGTGCAGAGCTGTCCAACTGTTTTGAAATAACAGTATAGTGTAGAATAGACTATAGTAGCCTCCATTTTATTTCTTATGCTTCATCTCTGCGTCATATAGTTTTGGGGTTTGTGCCAATGAATTGAGCAAAGGTTTTACCTTATACCATACCCTGCACTACAAAAGGGCAATACACAACATGCTATGCATATACCTGAGGAATCGTGCGCTTCAGCGTCCTAAATTTCCCAACAAATGCATCCAATATGCGTCCCTGGTCATTTTTGAAACAATGAGTATAGTTAATTAAAAAAAGAAGAACCTGATTTAACATTATGAACAAATCATTCTTACCAACAAAACTCGTGCTTCGTCCATGCTTTGCTGGTCTACGCCTTTTTCATATATGGGCTCAACCTAAAGAAGAACCAGAAAATTAGCTGCTTACAAATTCTTTATGCTCTTACATACAGAATTAGAAAGGGAAAAAATCAACAACAACCTATACCAAATGTAAACCATATTTTTACTACTAAAGAAAGACAGAATTGTAAGCCTACCAGATTCAGCATTAAACGAGCAGACGTCGTATGAATTACAAGGGTTAACGAAGAATCGTGCATATTCCGAGAGAACAAATAGATGATCCGTGACAACTGCACAAAAGTGAAGTCACTACTTTAGTATAAACATCATCAAAACCGAGGCATGCATATACCATATCAAATGAAGCTATAAACACCTCCAAAACTGAAGTTTCTACTCTAATATTTAGTTTCATAAGGTTGCTGAATCCAGCAAAATTACAGTATCTGTATCTCAACTAGCCAAAAAGAGACCAGACAAAGCACCTAGCCGAACTAATAAATTAATTATTTAAGCCAATCTTTGTTATATCGATGGTGTTTGCAATGGACAAATAAGATAATAGCTTTGCTCCTAGAACTTTTAACAATGCAAGCACAGAAATCCTCAGAGGAGCACAACACTGACACAAAACTTGCAATTCAAAATAAGGAATATGTTAACAAGATAGACCCATCAAAGAATTATACAATAAACAAGATCAACCTGCGGAAGAGTAAGCTCTACTCGAACATAATGCACCAACTCTGCAAGAAGGGTATAAGCAAGAGGTCTTAATGTCTCGATGCAAACTCGGCCTGTGCCAATCAAAACCCTGATAAATAAGCAATCAAAGTATTAACAATGGCCTGAAACTAAAGAGTAAGAGCATGTGTTATGTACTGAAGAAGGAAAATCAGAATGGTACTATATCTATAAAAGGAGACAAGGACAAAAATACTCTACCCAGTTGGTTTGTATACCATAACTATTATTATCAAACGAGGTAATAAGCAGCTTGAGATACGCTATTATCTACTTGACTAGTTTCTAGCACGATAATGCGCAGTGCATTACTGATGTATAAAGTCTTCCCCTTTTTACAGTTTTACAGTGACTCTCTAAGAACTAAAACTGTTCAGATCAAATCCAAATCAACGGAAGGGCTGGTTGTTCTTGATTTCTTGGTCCCCAGTGGGAACCAACTGCTTTGCATTACCGTTGTCTTTCAACAAAAAAGAGCCCATGTGACCTTGTTTAGTCTTACTTTGTTTAAGAAACACTCAGCCTTCCAAAAGTAACTTCACAAAACTACACAAAGAAACATGTGGTAGTGAGTTATAACATCAGGTCCACATCAAGCACTCCACAAAGTAAACCATCTTGCCTCCATATTTACAAATCGCGGAACAAGAACATGGTAGCGACTAGTGAGCATACAAGATGCGGAGTACTAAAAAGATTAACCCTGAATCAGATCCCAGATATCCCACATTTAAAATTAAACAAGAATAGCTGGATTTGAACACTAAAACGACAATTTCTGAGCAAAAAAATGTTTTTGTACCTTTCATCAAGAAGTGTGTCAATCAAGGGGAAAAGTCCACGCCTGTATTCAGTGTTGAGAACTTGCTTCAGGCCAACTAGCAGCTCCTGCAATTCCATACACACAGATAAAGAAACAAATGCATTTCAAAACAATGCATAATTCAGCACCTAATAAATAATAACAGGAGATTGAGAAAGCTATAGATAATATCTTGCCTTTCTTATGGAAACAGAGTCCGGGGGGCACGTAACAAGCAAATTCACAATGCTCTTGCATATGCTTTCCTCATAGGACTTTATGTAATCTGCATTGCTCTTCAGCAGGTATGTCAGGAACGACAACGTCTGCAACACAAAACATCAATCCATCAAGACCTCCACAGACAAGGTAACAAAATTTGGTAGGCTTTGCCATACCTTGACCTGCGCACCCTTTAATTCAACGAAGGGTGTCTTAAGATGCGGTGGCACCTTGTCTGGCCCCTTGATAGAGATGGCAGACACCATGAGTGGCAGCAAGAACGGGATATTGGTCTGAACAAGCTTCGCATACAGCTGGAAGAGGAACATCACCACAAGAGGGCTCTCCGTGACTATCTTGAATGACCGTGCGCTTGGGTTGAGTTGTCCACCGCCTGGCACTGCCACTGTGCCTGGGGTATCAGCAGTGGGGTCCAAATGCTGGTTGGGCACAGCAGCAGCAATATTGGCTTTGGCATTGGGGTTATCGAAGAAGTGGGTGACAGTATTCGGAAAATTGCGGTATATGGCAAGAACAAAATCAAGAAACGGCTGCACCTCCGCCTCAACAGTAGGGCGGAAGTTGCGGAGGAGGTCAAATACAATTCGGATGGCAAGAAGGGCATTGTCCTCATTGTCCTGTGTCAACACACGGAGAGAGAGCTTGAGCAGGTCCTGCACAAAGGGTCGGAGCACCTCACTGTGTGGGAGCCGGTTGAGGATCTCAATCACAACATTCCGCAGCTTGTGTTCAGCATTCTCGGTGCCCTGTGGCGTGGTGTAGCTGCTGAGGATGGCTGAGAAGGCCCTGAAGTAGCAACGAAGGAAGTTGAGGTAGTCTGGAGTGTGCGTCATCTCCAGGCTGTCCCGAACTTCCATGGCAAGCTGCAGCCGGGCTTGCACAGCTGCAGAGTAGTAGAGCAAAGGATCAGAACATTGTGCCAAAACATGCGGCCCCGAAGGAAAGATTATGTGTTTAATGCATGATAGAATTGGGGAGGTGCAATTGTTATGCATAATTTACGAAGGGAAATACGAGCGAGGAGCTCAAAAAAACCAACTGAAAGGCAAAAAAAAATGCGAGATAGCCAGGTAAAATCCAACTTTTTCCAAGATTAATAAACAAAAGTAGGAAAGCTCGATAGTGTCCAGACATGGAAAAGAAGCGGAAATCTGAGCTGAAAAAAGTACAAAATTGGAGGTTTACCTCTGTTTGAACGATATAACACAAAAATTACAGAATTTAAATAAAACCGACAGGAAGTGCGGAACAATTAGGGAAGGTAAACAAAACAAGCAAGCCGATTGAGAAATTCAGCAAAAAAAACGGAGATGCACAGAGAGAAACGGTAAAAAAACATCGCAGCAAACTATCACAAAACCAACAGTGGAAGATGTCAGGACACACTCTGCTCAGTATCGTGTACGCGAACCAACACAGCAAACTCGACCAAAACAAATTCCCGAGGCAGCAAACAGGAAAAAAAAACAATGGGAGGAGGAATCGGGGCCGTACGGAGGTCTGGCTCGAGGAGCCGCTGCGAGTGCTGCTCCATGTTGGAGCCGTTTATGGGCGCCATGGCGGGCGAGCCCACCACCCCCACGCCGCTCGGACGGACCAAACCCTACCGCGCCAGGGCTTAGGGTTTTGGAGATCGGCGCCGGCGGCGAGGCCGGGAAAGGACGACGAAGACGCCGAGGACGTGGAGGGGAGGAGGCGCGCGCTCGATTTCTCCGACGCGAAGTAGATCGTGTCCCTCGGTTGGGACTTGGGAGTAGGCTCTCGCGCTCGCTCGCGAGCGAGCCGAGGGTTTGGAGTGGGGCGATGGGGAAGAAAGGTGGGTGGTGCTTTGGCCTTTGGGGAGGAGGGTGTCTACTTCTCTGTATAATTTCGAGAGGCTGTTTCGGTGACAAGTGCGTACTGAGTCAGCCGTAGGGATGGCAATTGTGCCCGTTTACCCGTGTACCCGTGGGTAAATACCCTAATAGAGTCGGGTATGGGATGTATTTTTTACCCACGGGTAGGAAAATGGGGGAAAATTTCTGCCCATCGGGTAAACGGGTACGGGTATGGGTTAGCTCTACCCGTACCCGTTTCGCCCGTTTACCCGTGAAATAGACTGACAGGTGGGCCATACAAAAAACAGTAAACCCTAACTATCCCCCCGCCCGCCCGCCCAGATCCTCTTCGCCCGCCGCCCCCCTCGGCTCGGTCCCTAACTCCCTCTCGCATCTCCTCCCCCCCTCTCGCACTCTCCTCCTTCCTCCGCCGATTCCGCCGGCGCCTCCGCCCCCCACCCGGCCGCCGGCCTCCTCCTCCGCCCCCAGATCCGCCGCCTCCTCATCCTCCTCCTCCGCCCCCAACCCGGCCGCCGGCCTCCTCCTCCGCCCCAGATCCGTCTCCTCCTCCTCGCTCGCCTCGCCCGCCGCCCTGCGCTCCGCTCGCCTTAGCCCTCAGCGCCTCCGCTATGTCGTCTGGGGCGTGGGGCTGAAGTCGCAGAGCGGCACCACCTGCCTCGACGCCCTCGCCGCGGCCGCCGTCGTCGTCCACTACTGCCACGGCAGACGCTGCCGCCTGCCTCGCCGACCCCGATGGCCGCCGCGCCATCGAGGTGCCTCCTCGTCACCGGACCACCAGTAAGCAAACCCCCACCCTCCTCCCCCAACAACCGCCTCACCACGGCCTCGGCCGCCGCTACTCGCAGGGCGTGGGGAAGACGACGCTGGTCACGCGGGTCAAGAGAGTCTTCATATCGGATGACTTTGATGGCGAGCTGGTATGTTGCCACAATTTTTTATTGTTGCATTCACCTTACAATTAGACATTAGTTCTTCAGTTACTATGATAATAATTTGAATGAATTGCTGACTTTTGTGTTTCTCTCTGCAGTTCTCCAGATACTTGAGCTTTGTAAAAGGAGTAGTTGACTCTAATGATCTTCCTCTCAATGTTTCTCGTGAGATCCTTCAAGAAAGTCGTATTGTAAGTTATGGAAAAACATTTGCTCACCATGGAAAGACAGTGAGCAAATTATGATCATGTATGCTACTGGTTAAATCTAAATATATAATAAGTACATTATTCACTTTTCGTTAGTTTTGTGTGGTTCTTTAATCATGTATTCACATCCATTGGGTTAAGTATTTCACAAATTCACAACAGCTATAGCTACTCTGCAACAAGCATCACATGCTCTGCACAACAGATTTGCTTATGCTTGCATATATTGGGCCCATGATAACTCCAGCTTGGTTTTGTTAACCCCATTTTACACTTCACATCATTGGGGAATTGCTTGCTATTATTTAGTTATTGCTGTTGTTTTTACTCTTGTTTTGTCAGTGAAAGATGGCCAAGTAGCCGAAATGACTACCGAGATGAATAGTAAAAATGCACATGACATAACTTGATAGAGATACTTAAAAGCATATGCCTACCCAAGAACTTGTGGCTTCTCCTGGTCAGAGTATATGAACACCAATGGTAATGACTAATTGAATCGCAAATCATGTGAGATGGTTTAGTTCAAGACATAATGTAGTCTTGTGGGTGGCAGCGCTTTTGATTCTTTTCAGGAATAAGTTGGATCAAAGACTGGCCAATCAGTATAACCCCATTCTAAAAGCCAGAAGTTTTAGTTCACAATCAAAGTAAATCTGATTAGTAGTAGTAGTACTGCAGCATTCATAAATTTAATTTGTTAAGACTTAGATTAGATGGCCAGCTACTTCATTGAATATTGATCCGTACACTGGTATTTAGGAATAGAAGAGTTCATGTTCGCGGGTAAACGGGTATGCCCGCGGGCGACGGGTACCCGCGGGCGACGGGTATGGGCGGGGTTTTTTACCCGTGGGCGGGTACGGGTATGCCCGTGGGCGAAAATTGGGGTCGCGGGTACGGGTATGGGCGAGCACTACCCGTACCCGCCGCGCCCGATTGCCATCCCTAGTCAGCCGAACCCTGCAAGCACAAGGCATATAACCGCGAAGTTAGAAAAATATCATCGTAGATATGATAAATAGATAAATATGATATTTTAGACCGTGACAAAGTAAAAAAGTTTATGCATCTTAAATTTCTTACTGAAGGTGCTATAAAATCATATCCAAAAATATCATGGTAGATACGATAAATCAATAAACATTGTATTTTAGACCATGATAAAGTAAAAAAAAAAAGCTTATGCATCTTAATTTTCTTACTTAATGTGCTACAAAACCCAAACCAACTGCAATCCTCCATTTACACCATCTATCTCTAATCATTAGGATCTAACCAAATTACACACATCTGACAATATTTTTTCAAGTGAAACAACTATGAAATATTAAAGAAACATCTGGCTTTGTGGCTATTTTTAGAGGGGATATTTCAAGAAGAACAAATAAAAAGACAAAATGGGCTTATCTCTGCCCAGGATGAAAATGGCTGCCAATATCAAACCATTGAAGGACACACCTTTTTTTTGTCTAAGCTAGCAAAATATAGCCATATACATTGACACTGGCCTGGCGTCGACGAGGTCGGCCCCATGTTTAACTCTACACATGGGTTGGATTGAGAGTTCTTAGAATTAGGTAATTTGTACCTTGGCAGCTAGGGCCAACTATGACCCCCAAATCCTATCTTTGGATGAAATGGACTCGGGCCACCGTGAACACGCCATCGAGCTCGGTCAGATGCCGTCCAACCATAGATAGCTCGGACTCGTCAGTTGGTTTTGGTTGTTGAGAGGCCATGTGAATATCTATATATGTTTGTGGTGAATAATTAGCATTTTGATTGAGTTTGAATTTGAATTTTATAAAAGTTTTAGAAAATTTAGATTGTGTTGTCAGAGTTCAAGCGGTCTGACCAGCTGATGGTTGGTGGTTTTTACACCACCCACAAAGTTTTAGAAATAAATACTAACTCGAGTAAGTTCACATAGCCACCCATAACCGTGGGCATTGCTGTTTGAATAATTTACACTCTATAGAGTTCATGCACTTTGCCCATAAGAGATATTCATCTTGTTATATTTTACACATTTCCTTGGACACGTGAATCAAGAAGATCACCACAAAGTCTTTATAATGCATCACCTAGTGTAAGTTACACCACTAATGTTTCATCTTAGTGAGGTTACGTCCACCACACCAAAACCCCCTCTTGCGCCACACGACGGTTTAAATCCAACGACACAACCCCGTCCAAATGGTGAAACTTGCACTGGTGAATGCAAATTAGCTAGCCAGGTCGTACTCATTATAGACTTGTAGTTGTACTATTCTACATTGAGAGATCACACAAAATTCGGTCCTAAGAGTTATCTGGATGGTGCTACCATAAATCATAATTTATCGTTCTTCCTCCGCACCAACTATTTTACCATCTGCCCAAATAAGTAACAACAAGTTTTTGGGTTTTGAGAAGTATAAAACTAAGTATCCCAACATACTAGCCATTTCCCTCCAATGGCTACCCAAAACTAGTTTCATGATTGAACATGATGATAAGGCAATTTAATGCCACGACACTTAAGTAAGATTAAGTATGATGCTTAAGTACAACTTATAGCTAATATGATTTCTACTAAGTTTCTAGGGCGACTAGGATTATATTATTCAAGTGTCTAAAAGATGGTGTAATAATAATACAATGTTGAATAGGCATATATCTATAACCTTAAGTTGAACATATATTTGCATAACAAATAAAAACATGCAATTTGGTAATTTAAATGAATATAGTTTACATAGAATTGTAAATTCAATATGATCAAAGTATTTACTCGCCTGGCTCACAAGTGGGTTGGTCTTAAAAATCTTGACTTGACTCGAACTGAGGGGATGGCTTGAAGGATCTGGGTCTGCCGAACCATTACTTGAGCCATGGTTGGGTGAACGGTGGTGGAGGGAGGTTTAGTTCCTGGACACAGCTTCTTTCTCTGCCTACGGTGTCTGCGGTTTGGCGGATGGTGACACCACATCCTCGAGCGGTGGCTCTCTTAGGAGCCATCTGGGAGAACAACCTAACTTAGAACTAATGGCTATATGTATGAGGGATTACTAGCCCTCTAAGAGCACAACAAAAGAACCAACCAAATAAAAGAAATGATAAAATATAATACAAGGCCTAACGTGGTCGTATAATATTAAAATAGGGTTTAAGTGTTACATGACTACTAATATGTAGCATATAGGCCATGCTAAGCCATGATACTACACTAACATACAAATCACAACGTCTACTCAATTGATATAAAAGGAGAAAAGGAAAAGTGCTTGCAACCCAAAAGACTGCCCTATCAAGCACTACTAGCTAACCTGAACCTAAACCGATGTACTCCTCTATGAGGGTATGACCACAACAAGTTGTGCAGTCATCCAAAGAGCAGGAACAGGAACGACTACAAATGTAGGTAGGCAAACAGTAGCTGGAGCGAGAATGGGAGAGGCTGTGTCCTTTGTTGGAGTCTCTAGTGTCGACGATGATGGGCGGACTGAGGCATCGCATGCTCTTGTGTGCAATGACCCTCAGGCAAGGTCCCAAATGTTGAGTCAGTGCGGGGTTGCTAGGGATGATGGGTGGTCCAGGAGGTGCTAGGGTGTAGATAGTTGCTACTACCACTGTGTGCTCAAGCTCCGTGACTGCTGCTATCCTCTCACCCTCCACCACAGTGAGGGTCCTCTTGCACCTGTTAAACTACGTGAAGAGTATTGGAGTGAGTGTAACTGGCGGTGAGGAGCATGAGGATCTAGGCGATCTCCTCCAAAGAATGGACGTAGGTGCCCCATGGCTCTCGTGAGCTAAACCTAGTGTGTCAACTGCAAGTCATCCTTCGTGGCGATGTACGTCTCATAGTAGCACTCACCCTCCCAGAGAAACAGGGAGAAGCAAAATGGAGAGCTGTCTCATGAATCTCACATAAGCGAGCCAAAGCCAAGCGGGCTGCATCCTGGAGAGCGTTTAAAGAGGAGCTCCTAAGGTGCTCAGTCCTGAAGGTGCGAGTCTCAAACTCACCTCTACTCCCGTAGACGAAATCCTTCATCATCCAATACTCGCGGTCTAGGATCTGAGTCTTCTTGTCCCTGAAGATCGATCGGTAAAGATAGCCCAAGTACTACATAAACTTGCGTAGGACATCTGCAAACTCATCATCACCCTCGCCATTGGAGAAAAAGTCCCACAGGCCCTGGTCAGACAATTCAGACATGTGCAATTTTTGATCAAAAAAGAGTCAATAACAAAGCAAAAATATAAAGAAAGTAAAGGCAACTCAAGACTTAAAAGTGATGAGTAAAAGTTAATCTGCTTCCCCCTCAATTCTTTCTTCTCCACTTTCCTACGATCTTTGTAACTCTAACCTCTTGTAAGATTTTCTTTGATATTTTGGGTGCGTTCTTTTCGGTTGCGGCTAATAGTTTTTGGCTCAAGCGTGAACACTTATGCAAACAAATCGAATGCTGATAAATCACTTCGAAAATACTGTCTTGATAAGCCGCTTCAAAACGATAATAAAAATCATCATATTTATTTGTTCGTGAGAAACTATAAATTATAAGTTAAAAAGAACCAGACTTGGATTCAATGTAGCCGCCTCTTTAACCCCCCAAATGTAGCCCATTAAACGTTGCATAGTCCCCACAGACAGCCTAGCCCGAAAAGCCCGAGCCCAAGCCCAGCCGGTCCTACGACGAGGCCCAACCAGCCCAGAGTCGGGGCTCGGGAGGCAAGCGGCGTGTGCAGATCACGGCCGCCGCTTCTCCTCCTGGCCCGGAGATCGCCCACGCAGCCGCTTCTCTCCCCCCACACCCGTCTCCCCCCTCCTCTCTCCTCTCCGATTTCCCCAATCCGGCCAAACCAACACGCACTCGACTCGAGCCGAGGGCAGATCAGGCGGAGGCGGGGATGGCGCTGCGACGGGCGCTCCTCAGATCGGCCGAGATCTCCCCCGATCGCAAGGTCCGTTCCCTCCCTCTCCCCCCTTCCGTTTGTATCCTGTAAAATCCAGCGCGAGAGTTGAAAGTTTAAACTTGGTGATGCTGCCCTTGTTGTAATTGGAAGAGGGTGGTGGATTCGAGCTGTGGAGGCCGGAGAAGGGCTCCAATCGCTGTGTGTCGGCGCACATGGCGATGAATCTCTCCCGGAAATAGGATTTAGTTGAGAGGGCAGGGAGAAGAGATCGAGGTAGAGCGTGGAGTGGCGATGACCAGCTAGGAGGGGCTCCCTGCCCCTTGTTTTACTCTTGCATCAACTGTACGAATCTCATACGGTTACAGTGTATAAGACAAGGTGCCCAGCCATAAGTTCACCTGACGTCTGGTTCCTCAAATCTCAACTAGGGGGTTCATAACTTCGTGTCGCAGGACACCGCATATGTTTAAATTTCAAAGCATTGCTATAGTTTTATCGTTAGTTTGTGATTAGCTGGGACATGTGGTAAGTTGCTTGCACCGGAGCATGTAAAGTTCAATTGTGAACTGCAACTGAACATGCTACTCTCATTTGTCTCTGGCATTGCCGGTGAAATTATGGCCTTGTTCAATTCGGTTGCGCCTGATGGCTTTTGGCTAAATGGCACAGTAGCGGCTGGAAGAAGTCACGGCTGAAACTAGGGGTGTTCAATTCGGCTGTTGGCTTTTGATTTGGAAAAGGAAAAAAAGAAAAAAATATGATGGAAATTGAAAAGGATTAAATGAACATGAAAGAAAAAAAGAAAGAAAATAAAAGAAAAAAGAAAACAAGGAAAACAAAAAAACTGATGGGTGGCAGTAGGTGACACGGGTGAAGCCAAGGGAGGAGGGCCAGTGGTAGAGGCGGAGGATGACACACGGGCATGACCAGACAGTGGCCACCAGATCTGGTCAGATCTGCATGGGCCTGACCAAATCTGGCTGGATCTGGCCGCGGAGGAGCGGCGGCGGATGAGGATGACGATTTGGGCGAGACGAGCGTGGAGGCGGGGGCGGAGGTGGTGGGAGGTGGAGACGATGTGGCGGACTGGGCGGTGACGGAGGAGGCGGGGGCGGAGGTGCCGGGTGAGGCGGACAGGAAGCCGCTACAGTACCCTCAAGAAGCGGCTTGTAGAAGCCAGCCCGTTCAATTCGGCTTCCGGCTTCTAGAAGACGGAAGCTGAAGCTCTTTGGAACAACGCCTATATGCTACTCTCCTTTGCTTGGTCTGAATGAAAAATGAGCTTTTCTCTTTTAACTGTAATAGTATAATGCCACCCCATGTGCATCTAATCAGAGTTCCACCGATAACTGGTAGTTCTCTTATTTCAATTTGGTAAACATAAGCCATGCATTTATGAAGATGTTTCATATTATAGGGATAAAATGGGTTTGTGGTTTAGGCCTTTAGGGCTAATTGAGAATGTTAGAAATGGTAACCTCATACTCTACTTGAAGGTGATATCTTTTATGCCCTTAGTGTGCCCACTTGGTTCTTTTAGCACATGACTATCACTGTTGTAATTACACCATCTCTTTGTTGTTAACTTGCTATTAATTCATTCATAATTCTTAGCTATGTCCTGGAAAATCATATATCAGATATTGATGGCTGTCGTTTATCAGGACAGTTATGCTGTAATAAGATCATCTAATATGCCAACTTGCTATCAACCAAGCATTTGGGTTTTACTGTGTTAACTTGTGCTCTGGCCTTGTTGGTACCTGCTAGGCTGCTATATATTAGCTTTTCATTTACAAGCCATATCCTGTGGCACAGTGGAACCTTTGTTTACATTAGGTACTGATATGCAAACTTGAAACCCTATCATGCATTCTCCAGTTCTCCTGTATTTTTTCTCTTCAATTATGCAGATTTGTTTTCATTTCATTGGATAATTTGCCTGCTACATCAAATTGGAGTTGAAAAGTAGAAATCCTTGTCCATGTACCTCATTTTAACCACATTTTGATTCTTTTTTGCCATGCAATCTACTTTATGCTAGTTCACTAGTTGAAACTGGAGGCAAGGGCGTTAGAGTTCTGATTTTTTTTTTGTCATTGCTTGATGTTTATGGTATTTCTGAACCTCGTTTCTTTCAACATTAGGATCGTCTTAGTCAGCTTTCAAATGAAAATTAATTCAGCCTTTTGCTTCTGACAATTAATGTAGTAAACTAACTATAGTCCTTTTTTTTTATCACATTTCATGACTCAAGCTATGATAATTCATTGGCATGTCCCTCATTTTGTGATTTTTTTCCTTTTCAGGCTGCATTTGAGTACCTGCGTTCTCTATCAAGGGCACAGCCTACTCGCTCTCTCACAGGTGCCGGTCATTATTCTGCTGGCAGAACATTCAGCACCCAGGCTGCTACTACATCAAGCACACCACAGCCTCCTCCACCACCACCACCTCCAGAGAAGACTCACTTTGGTGGCCTCAAAGATGAGGACCGCATTTTTACCAACCTCTACGGTCTTCATGATCCTTTCCTGAAAGGTGCAATGAAGAGGGGTGACTGGTATAGAACTAAGGATTTGGTGCTTAAAGGGGCAGACTGGATAGTGAATGAAGTGAAGAAATCAGGTCTCCGAGGGCGTGGAGGTGCAGGTTTCCCTTCTGGCCTCAAATGGTCCTTCATGCCCAAGGTCTCTGATGGACGCCCTTCTTATCTTGTTGTTAATGCTGATGAGAGTGAACCAGGAACTTGTAAAGACAGAGAAATCATGCGTCATGACCCCCACAAGCTTCTGGAAGGGTGCCTGATTGCTGGAGTTGGAATGAGGGCATCAGCTGCTTACATCTACATTAGAGGTGAATATGTGAATGAGCGTCTCAACCTTGAGAAAGCTCGACAGGAAGCATACACAGCAGGACTTCTTGGTAAGAATGCTTGTGGATCTGGTTATGATTTTGATGTGCATATACATTTTGGTGCTGGTGCCTACATCTGTGGTGAAGAGACCGCCCTACTGGAGAGCCTTGAAGGTAAGCAGGGTAAACCTAGGCTGAAGCCACCTTTCCCTGCCAATGCTGGGCTGTATGGCTGCCCGACAACTGTCACAAATGTTGAAACTGTGGCTGTATCTCCAACAATTCTCAGGCGTGGTCCAGAATGGTTTGCAAGCTTTGGACGCAAGAACAACTCGGGGACAAAACTCTTTTGTGTCTCGGGTCATGTGAACAAACCTTGCACTGTGGAGGAGGAAATGAGCATACCTCTGAAGGAATTGATCGAGAGGCACTGTGGAGGTGTGAGAGGAGGATGGGACAACCTGCTTGCAGTTATCCCTGGTGGTTCATCTGTTCCCCTGTTACCAAAGCACATATGTGATGATGTGTTGATGGACTATGATGCACTGAAGGCTGTGCAGTCTGGATTGGGCACTGCAGCAGTTATTGTAATGGACAAATCCACAGATGTTGTTGATGCGATTGCTAGACTATCATACTTCTACAAGCACGAGAGCTGTGGGCAGTGCACGCCTTGCCGTGAGGGCACTGGGTGGCTATGGATGATCATGGAGAGGCTCAAGGTAGGTAATGCAAAGCTAGAGGAGATTGATATGCTTCAGGAGGTTACAAAGCAGATTGAAGGGCATACTATCTGTGCCCTTGGGGATGCTGCAGCATGGCCTGTGCAGGGACTTATCAGGCACTTCAGGCCAGAGCTGGAAAGGAGGATCCGTGAGCGAGCTGACAGGGAGCTGCTGACGGCAGCTTCTGCATAAGACACCGTTGCACCTGTACTAGTTTTCTGTATTTCTTTCACAGAAATAATGCAAACTGATGGAGCTCATTTCTGTACAAGGAGATGCAGCATTCCGGATTTGTTTAAAGCATTATGCGGATGTTTATTTTATGCACTCAAGCAGCTGGTGAATTTTGATGGACTAGCGAAACAGTTGAAGTAGAAACGAAATGAAGGCTTGTATCTTGTATGTTATATGGGCCTGCTTGTTTTTCTTTACTGTTAAACTATGCTTTGGTCCTAATTTATCCAGAATCTGAGTTAAGTGGTTGAAAATTTGAAATTATGTCCACATCTGGGGCCAATGTTTGCATCTAATGAGCCAGCATCATCCCATCTGCATGGCTTGCTGGTGATCTGCGCCCTTCGGATGCTAGGGCCACAGGCCCGGCCATGCATGTTCGTGATCTCATGATGGTTGGGATATCAACATATATAATCTGGACCTTTGTTTATAGTAACTGTTCGGTGCTGGACCTTTGTTTATAGTACTGTTCGGTACAGCATGTATCCATCAGTCGGTACAGTGTACCGTATCCAATAGATGTCAGCATCAGACATAATATCTCAAGAATAGCAGAGCTGGCTGGTAGGAAAATTTTCTTTTTTTATCTTTCGAAATTTGAGCTAGTTCTGTCCAGAAGATGCCTAAAACGAAACTGCTTGGTGAGGATGCGGACAGATCTTAGGAAACAGGTTAGGTCCTGTTTATTTCAAGAAATTAGCTTGGGCATGTTCCCTTCAAAACAAAGGTGGGCTACACGAACAGTTGTAGTTTTCCTGCACAAACTCTTGAATCCCCTGAATCTGAAGCAATTTTCTTCGTTCTAGATTATTTAGGTTTATGCATTCGTTGTTAGATGACAAGAATAATTTGCAAAAATGTAATCTTTCTGGCAAGAGAACTGACTTAGTTCCCTTTCTTTTTTTGTAAGGTTTAGACTGTCAGTATAAGTTACTGCTGCCTATTCAGATCACCTCTCCTTTACGGCAATCAGGTTTGCTGTAACAATTTAGGCAACAGAGACCCTCCACCCGAAGACATTCTGAAGGTAAAAATTAAAAACAGACCCAAGGCAGTAACCAACAGAATGGAAGCCAGACCAAATACATTGCTTCCTTTTCTTGGTTGTACATCACATTCTTCAATCCCACTCCAACCACTAGCTGTAAACAAAATTAAAAGAAACCCACATCACCTTTACTAACAACGGGAAAAAAAGGAAAACGAATTAAAAAAAGAACTCAGATAAAAAATTATTTAGCTGCCCATGTCCCTTTTCTTGAACCCTTCTTGTTCAACTTGACCACACTCTGTTTCCGATTCCCGCCTTGCTCATCAGTTTCTTTGATGACTGGTACTGTCACATCAACCTTAACAATGTGATGATCCGAGGTTCCTTTCGAAGAGATGACCGTGTAAGATCCCGGCACAAACTTGTAGGGGGAGTTTGGTGATGCAAGTATGTAGTCCAGCCTTGTGCCATATTTGCATGTCCCTTGCACATCTGAAGTTCACCACAGGTTCAGTACTTCAGTAACACAGCTAATGGAAGTGACTTCAACTGAAAGTTCCTGTATTTCGTAAGGTAACTGAATTATCTGAGAACTGTGACATCTCTTACCTTGTCCTTTGGCCACAACTACGACAGCCTCGCATTCTCCCGCAAAATCTTTGGCGTCAACGTACTGCTTTCCCTTGAGGTACTTCATCACCTCCACCTTCGGTGTCGGTTTGCCGATCTCTTCGTAGTACTACAAACAATCAGAATTGCGCATGATTAGGTTTTCAGTCTTTCAGAAACAATGATATGTTATGCTTATGCAGGTGATTTCCTGAACACTGCATCTAGTATCTGTCTACCTTGACGATGTCGGCCCATCTCTCGGCGGAGTAGTCTGTCTCGTCGAGGGCGTTGAGGCCTCCGGCGAGAATGTGAGGGCCGTCGCTGGACCGGAGTATCGAGTTTATCTGCTTCATCCTCCAGCTCTCGTCGAGGTGGTCGAGATGGGTGCAGTGGAAGTTGACCTCTCCTGCCTTGGGCACCTCGATCGTGGCTCGCAGCACGTTCCTGCAGCGTACTCGCGTGGGGAGACATGGAATTATATTCAGATAGCGAGTGCACAATCCATATTTTGCTTTCATGATGCTGTGCTTTTATTTCGCAGCCCATCTTCATAGATTTATAAAGCTTTTATTTCGTAGCCCATCTTCATAGATTTGTTCTTCATAGATTTGTAAACTGACAAATCGCTATATGTGACGACAGAAAATTGTGGCACAGGTTCCTTGATGGCTTAATGTTTCTTTGCGTGGAAAAATGGTTCTTTTGTGTCTGAAGTTTGAACCATGTTATGAAGAAACTCTAGCGATAAAAAATCTCAAGAGTGTCTGCTTATCTGGGGATCCAACACCTAGCTTCATGATTTGTGATCAGATGATCCTACAAGGCTACAAGCATCATCCAAAGACTTCAATTTTTGAAAGAAGCACCCAAAGGCATCACAAAATAGCCATCTGCCTTGTTCTTTGGATATTAAGTTGCAGCACATGGAGTAGTTTTGGACAGCAAAATTGCATAATCTGCACCGTAGCACGCAAGAAGATACTACTAATAAACATAACCGGCTATAGATCACATGGAAAACGTCGTGCAGTGTTAGCGCCATTGAACCACTAAACCAGCGTCGGACTCTGGATCCGCTAAACCAACAGTCTAATCCTAAATAGTTGGGCCACTATACTATACCCACAAGTCCAACCAGTAGAGTAACAACCAAAGGGTCTTGGGCCATCTCCTCCCAAAGACTAGCATGGCAAATGGGTATTCTCTCACCTTTATAAATGGTACTCTGCCTTATCTCACAACCGGTATGGGACTATCCCTACAAATCTCCCCTTCACACATCGGCCGTGCTCACTGACAACCGTGAAGCATGAGATGTATCTGGGATACTTAGACTCTGATGCCAATTATTGCTTGTGCAACGTTAGCGCTATCGGACTGCTAAACCAATGGCCTGATCCTAGGTAGTTGGGCTGCTATACCTGCAAGCCTAACCGACAAAGTAATAACCAAAGGGTCTTAGGCCATTTCCCCTTAAAAGACTAGCCTGATAGGTGTATATTCTCTCACTTTTATAAATCGTGTTCTACCTCCTCCTACAACCAATGCAGAACTATCTCAACAAATCTCCCCTTCACACATCGAGTATGCTCCCCGGCAACCATGAGGCCAACAAATGCTCTGCCTCGTTTCACAATCGATATGAGACTATCCTAATAAATCTCCCCTCACACATCGGGTGTGCTCTCCAGCAACCATGAGGCCTGAGATGCATATGGGATACCGGGTCTCTGATACCAATTGTTACGTAGCATTAGCACTATTGGACTGCTAAACCAGCATCCGATCCTAGGCCTACTAAACCATCAGCCCAGCCCCAAATAGTTGTACCGCTATACTCGTAAGCCTAACTGATAGATCAACATTCCTGAGGTCTTGACCATCTCCCCCAAAAGACTAGCCTTATAGGTAGATATTCTCTCACTCTTATAAATTATACTCTGCCTTCTTCCATAACTGATGTGAGACTATCCTGACTGAAACAAACTCTCTGCAATAACTTGTTCCCTCGCATGGCCAGAAGTTGCTGTCTATTGAACCCATTGCCTAGCGAGCTGTCTTGGCCAGGAAGGCCCTGCCCAGCTACTAAATTTCTCGATGGCGACTACTCGGATGCAGAGATTTCAGATTTCTCACATGACGGCAGGACTCTGCTTTTGCTTGATCACAGCGTTAGGAGAGCATTATAGAACCCCAAGTTCCCCTGCCCTTCAACTGCAGCCAATAA
This sequence comes from Dendrocalamus latiflorus, assembly GCA_017311315.1. Lineage (NCBI taxonomy): Eukaryota > Viridiplantae > Streptophyta > Magnoliopsida > Poales > Poaceae > Dendrocalamus > Dendrocalamus latiflorus. The sequence goes on from CM029630.1 coordinate 34,042,164, forward strand.
GCACCTAACCCTCCGGACCAATCGCATGCAATCCTTTTACTAAGACCAACTAATGTGACCGTAACCATTCCTAATCAAGGCCTAAAGCAATGTAAAGCTAATACATGGGGACCTCTAAGACGCGCATTTGCCTTTGGATTATGGACGCTGCAAGGTTTGCCAATGGAACAGCTCACCTAATCTTTATATTAAACAAGTAACTAATAGCTAAATTACGCATCAGATTCAGATGTGGCATACTTACTCCATTAAGCATCTTGCTCCTTGTCGGATATGTGACACAATAACACACCATGATCTGGTTGACTAACTGGCAGGTAAAGCCAGGTGCCTACTACCACTTTTTGCTAAAAACATGCGCGAACCGTGAGAATGGCCGTTTCAGAAAAGACATTTTCCAGTGGGATAGCAGACTACCGCCCGATTAGTCCTCGTCCATGGCTTCGCAAAAATTTTCTTCAAAGTCCTAGCAAATCGACTTAAGAAGGAACTGCCAGCCCTTGTGAGGTCAAACTAGTCCGCTTTCATCTTTGGAATGTCGATTCATGACAATTTTCGCTTGATCTAGCTAATCATCAAAACACTCAAGGTCAAGAAGAAACTATCTCTATTACTGAAGCTGGACATCTCTAAAGCATTCGACTCGATTTCATGGCATTTCCTCTTGCAAATCCTCAAACACGCGGGCTTGGGGACAAGATGGCGAGAATGGATTTCGATTTACTTGCCAATGGTTCCTCTAAAATCCTGCTCAATGGAAGACCCGAGAATCCCATCCACCTAGGCCACTGACTAAGATAGGGAGACCCACTCTCTCCAATGTTGTTCCTGCTAATCATGGAGACTCTCAATGCTTATTTATGCAAAGCAAATTTGCTTTTAGCTCTCTCCATGCTAGGCGTGCAAGGCCTACAAGAGCGTGTGTCCTTATATGCCAACAACGTCATTTGTTTCATTGCCTCAACAAGACAGGACTTGTAGATGGTCAAAGAGATCTTATCTAACTTCGGGCAAGCATTCGGTTTGTGCGTCAACCTTCAAAAGAGTTCGATCACCCCTATTCACTGCTCTTAGAAGGAAATCGACATGGTCCTTCAAGAGCTACCTTGTCAGCTATCGTCCTTCCCTATGAATTATTTGGGCCTACCATTAACTCCATCTAGCCTAACCAAACTACAGATCCAGCCGCTCATAGATCGGTTCATAAGGAAGCTTCCGGCTTGGAAAGGGAGTCTATTATCCTCAGGAGGTTGTATCGTTGTGGTAAAGCAAGTCCTCTCTATGGCACCCATCTACTATCTCCTATCGCTTTACCTACCTACCTGTGCAATTGAATCAATAGAAAAAAGACGTCACACTTTCCTTTGGAAGGGCTTGGAGGCCGTCTAGGGAGGAAGCTGTCTTGTGGCATGGGAAACTGTCTACAGACCAAGGGTGTTTGGTGGCTAGGAATACTCAACCTTAAGACAATGGGCTTTGCACTGCGTCTGCGTTGGTTATGGGGCAGAAAACAGATCAATCATGTGCATGGACTACCTTACAAGCTTCTCATGAGTCAGCCGCCCTAGCAATGTTCAAGGCAGCCACAACTGTGTGGCTTGGTGATGGCAACTAAGCTTTATTCTGGCTAGACAACTGGATAGAAGGACAATTAACAGAAGATATAGCTCCTAACATTTGCAAATTGGTTCACAACAAAACCAAGAAATCCATCATGGTCACTCAGGGGCTGTTGCACAATTCTTGGGTGCAGGGATTTTAGGGTGCCTTTTTGGTTGAAGTAATCGCTGAATTTCTAATCCTATGGCACAAGGTCGGCCCTATCCCCCTCTAACCACAAATCGAAGATCAGTTCATTTGGAAACTAAACCCTTTCAAAGGATATTCTTCTAAATCCGCCTACAATGCTTTCTTCCTGGGCGAAAACCACTTCACATCCCACAAATTAATCTGGAAATGCAAAGCTCCCCTAAAATGCAAGTTCTTCACTTGGCTAGCTATCCACGACTACTAGACAGCTGATCGCCTAGCATGGCGCGGCTTTGCCACAAACACTCTTTGTCCTCTTTGTGAGCAAAACACAGGGACAATTGATCACCTTCTTGTTCTATGTCCTTGGGTTCGTCAGATCTGGAGCCTCTTCTTATGTTTTTTTGGTAGGCCGCAACGGCCAACAACAAGTCAGGTTCATTTGTTACAATGGTACAATGGTGGATTGCAATTCGCAAGCAAGTGCCCAAGTTTCACAAGAAAGAACTTGACTCTCATAGAGTCTTCTTCCTCTGGACGATATGGAAAGAACACAACGCTCGAACGTTCAACAAAATCAAGACAACCGCTGAAGGGATCTTATACATCCTAAAACGGGAGCTTTCTTGGCAGCACGTGGCGCGCGCGAAGTCGCCACTAAACACGACGACAAGTGGGCTATAACCCTTGCTCCCCCACAGTTTTCACTGCGTAGTCCCCACCCCTATTTTTCCCTCGCTTTTTTTCGTTTTTCCTCTTCCCCCTCTCTGTCAGTCATTTTCTTTTTCCATGTTTTTATGTTTCCAAAAACACTAGATCCCTAGTGTATATACTCTCTCTCTCTTTAATACAATGACATACAAATCCTGTGCATGTTCCTAAAAAAAGAAAAAAGACATTCTTATCAAGTATCAACTAATCAATGATGAAGCATGAGTAAAAAATTCACCGTTGTGTCCTCAGTCATTTGGAATGTAGGAGAATTCATATGGAAATGATATAGTTTTGTGTGAAAGTTGTTCGAATCCTTTTTAGCTTTAAATTCTTTAAACAATCACTATTAATTTAACTAATAAATCGTAATCAAAAGTTAAAAATCTCAGCATAAAAGAACGCCACAAGCAACATGCGTCGTCGGTGCACTGAGATGGACAAAATCTCAGTGCAAGCATGCGGGGGAGAGGACGCTGGTTTGTCTCCATCCCCGGGCGGTTGCGACGGCTCGTGTCCAATAATTGCTCCGATGCATGGCGAAACCAGACAACGCGGCATGATGGCGCATCTGGCGCGCACCAACCACTGTTCAGCTAGAACGAGCAGCTAGTGCGTGTGTACATACATAGAAAAAAACACAGCAGCTAGCACTGGCACAAACTGCGGCGAGCTACTGGCCGGCCGGTGACAGCTGCGACGAGCTCGATACACTGGCAAGCTGGGCCCATATGTTCATGCGAGCTCTGACATGTGACATGTCACGAGCCGCGGTCGGGCAACGTACTGTGGTGTACTGGTGTTACTGTTACAGGGACGTCGGCCCAGGAAGAGGATAGAACATTCAGATTATGACATGACTTGGCAGCGCTAAATCCCATGGTACTACTGTACTCTCGCTATTGTCTAGAAAAGAAACACAATTTAGATGCGGACTCCAACGGCTGTCTCGAAAAATTTGGTGAAACTTTTTGCCGAGTGCTCGTTTGGGAATATGGGAATGTTGTAGAAATTCTAGAGGATTTACATAAAAAATGTTCAAAATAGCACTGGCAAAAAAAATAGCACCATATACCGTGAATCCATCGAAGCACACGCAAGAAATGTTTCAAGTGAAGGAACTGACCGGAAGTCGGACTGGTCGGCGACGCGGTGCGCCTTCCAGCGTTTGATGGGCCAGCGGGAGAGGACGGCGTTGCCGTACTCGGGCGCCCAGCTCTCGGCGAAGACGTAGCGCATGCCGAGCCCCTCGGCGAGCTCCGACAGCGGCCGCATCCCGCGCTCCTCCTCCGCGCGCACGTTCTGCAGCCCGATGATGTCCGCGCCCACCTCCCGCAGCACCTCCTCCAAGCTCCGCTGACGTGCCTCCGCCTCCGCCTTCTGCTGCTGCTGCTGCTTCTTGCCTTTCCAGCTCCCGTTGCCGCTCGCCATGCCGAGCTTGCTCCTCTCCCGGGAGATCTCGTTGTCCTGCAGGTCGATGGACACGCGCGCCTTGCTCGGCGACCGCGCCAGGCTCGCCTGCGCCTTCAAGATTCCCTTGGGCCGCCGCGCGCCGGCCGTGCTGCCCGCGTGACCGGCGCCCCGACGCGCGGCGTCGCGCTCCCCTCCCGCTCCCGCTGCTGCCTCAGGGGCCACGGCGGGCGCCATGTTGAACATGGCCGCGTTGAACGTCGCCACGCGGATGGTCACCACCTGGCTCTCGCCCGGCGCCGAGCCGCCGCTGCATGGAGTGGCCTTGCTGGAGCCGCCCAACCGGCGAACGGCCACACGTGTCTTGGACACCGCCGCCGCAGCGCCACCATGGCGGCGCCTGCGCGGGCGCGGGTGCAGCGCGCGGAGGCCAGCGAGGACGTGGCGCAGCATGTGCCTCAGCGCGGCGACGAGCATTCCACGCCGCCGCCGCCGCGACGGTGCAAGAAGTGTGCGCGCGAGCGAGCCTTGCGTTTGCTTGCTTGCGCGTGTGCCCAGTGGCTCCGCGACGAGGGGCTTAGCGTAATATACTACTCCACGGCTGCCTAGTGGCACGGGACGGCGAAAGCGACGGCTCGCGTTGCTTCGGCTGTGGATTACAGGTAGTTACACGGGAAATGGCTCCCGTATTCGTATGCGTCTACGTACGCGACGCGTCTGGTCACAAGTGAGATCTGTTGCTTCCTGCAGCGTTGTCGTTTCTTGTATACCTACCTCTTCGTGACGCATCCATACCATAGTATCTTCTCTGGTCCCTCCTAACTTTTCCTTACGTCGTACTCCCCTCCTCCGTTGCCTTTTTTCCTTAGGTTTTTTTTCGCTTTTTACGGCCTCAAGGTGCGATTTTAATAACCGTCGTTAACTTTACGTGCAATACTACATACTAATAATATTATAATATTATAAAAATATTTTTAACGATAAATTTAAAGGCATGTTTTTTATACAATCAATCTAGATAGTTTTAATTTTTAAACATATTTACGGTTAAATTTTACAAAGTTTAACGGCGCATATTCTAGAATGCCAATAAAAAATGGGTGTGTATAGGTATCACCCGGATGTTTTCTTCTTAACTATCATCCAGATTTGAGACCGTTGGATTAGAGACCCAACGGCCTCTTTTTTTGGAGGGGGGGAGATTTTTTTAGAGGAGAGGGAGATTTTTTTGGAAGGGGTGGGGGAGAATTCATGGTCATTGGATTTCTAATCCAATAGTCACAAATTTGGATGATAGTTGGGAAGAAAACATCTGGATGATATTTATCAATACCAAATAAACGGAGTGAGTATTATAATACGTACAGAAGCAACTAACGGATCACCACAGTGAAAAGTTCATGCCAGAATGTTCTCATCACCAGTGCCGGTGCAGTCAGTCGCTGTGCAAGTGTAACTAAGCTCCCATTCGTACCAGCAGCAGTCTATATATATAATACAACACATGAAACACATTCAGGAAGAATCAAAAGTAAAAAAACAAAACAAAACTTGGTGCTGGGATGCATCATGACACTACAGTTGCGAGCAGTGCAGCGGCGACGCAGCAGATATATAATGCTATTATCCAATCGATCGATCCATGCAGCGCTTGCTGCTTTCAGTTTCGTTCAGAGTATCAGGACGGGTCCCTGTAGTGACCGGCGAGTGCCTGCCCATTTCGGTTCATGAGAGAATTCTCTCATCATACGAAGCAAGTCGTCACAGCTCACGCCAGGAATTTGTTGGGTATGGCTTTCGCCTCCCGCGGTACAGGCTACGGTCTGGGTTGAATATGTAATTGAGATATAAATATATTTCGTCAATATTGTAACCTTATAATCATGAAACAAGATAAATTCCACGTGTGAACAAAGTCGCCGTGATTCAGCTCCCTAGGGCTATAATCATGAAACAAGATAAATTCCACGTATAAATTCCTAATATCGGTATCAAATCTTCATATCTCTTATATATTTTGTTGTACTTATGTGTTAGGGCTGTTGCCGGTTCCTATAGAATTATAAATGTGCACAAATTTATCATTAGGGGTGGACCAGTGAATGAACTTTTCATTTCTGTATGGAAGTTGTATATATGCTTTCCTTAATAATGATTTGCATAACTTTTAAAGCACAATCAATGGTGGATAAATGTTACTTATCTTTTTATTTACTTTAAGATCAGTGCTAGTCTCGTTACATAGGAAAACATAGAAACACTGTAAATTGTGTGGAGGTCGAAACGGTTATCATCTGATTTCGACGCTGGAGGGTAGAGAGGTTTGCCCTTGCACATGATCTCACTGGATATTTCATACGGGGAATAGTTATTTAGGGCCTGTTTGGAACAGAGGAATTTCACAGGAATTTTGCAGGAAACAGTTCAATTCCCGCAGGAATCGGGAAAAATTCCCGCATTCCAAACAGGGCCTTAGCCTTGCTGAGGTTAAAGGATGGCGACATTTAACTGGGTTTAGTTTACTGGATGTTAGTGTGACGTCTGTACTATGTCTTGGCCGCTTATTGTTGTTCTCTTCCCAGCAAACACTGTAGTGTTTATTGTTGCTAAAGTGGTCCATACTTACCATCACCAGTGCATTGAAAACGATTAGGCCTCGCTCGTTTCAGCTTCAGTATCTGGCTTATTTTTTATTATTTATAAATTTCATCTTTTCTGAACTTTTGATATTTTTTGAGCTTTTTTGCCGGTTCTTTTTTCCCGTATTTGTTTGCGTTGTCCGTGATCAGCTAACATATTTTTTTTCTATTTTTAGATTTTTTAAAATTTAATTACGCCAAATAAGTCACCTTCAGCTACAGTGAAATTTCAGCCGCTGTAATGTAATTTCAGCCATAAGCCATAACTTTTCAGCCCAACTGAGCGGGCCTAAAGATCGACCAATAAGATTGATTCCAGTACAAGAGCTAGAGTTTTAAGAGCAACTTAAGTCTACGAACCAAAAGCAGCATTTACCCTCTCTAGGAATAACTGGACTTATACCGATACGGAAAGTTGTATGTGGAAGAACATGGACATATACAGAACCTGTTTATGAAAAGAAACAAACTAAAACTCTCTTTTCTTTGTATGTACGGCATTTGGACGGTACAGGTGCTAGGTATATATGGATTCACACCCTGACCTGTATATGCTCTTACTTATTCTACATTTCTACTACTCTATGTTCAAACATTCATGGCTCGGTTTACTCAAGCAGTGATCCCATTTCCTAGAGGTATTTCTCCTGTCTTTAGGGGTTGACCTCCCCTACCACCAATCTCTGTTGGAACCACTCGCAAAGCATGCATGTTTCTTGTCTGCAACTTTGCATGGGTGGTATGGTAGGTGTAATTGTGTACTCCTGTAACAAAAACTTTTGCTTTATCATTTCAAGAGCATCCGGATTAGTTTAGCTCATTGCAACCTCGTTTGCCGTACGTTCCTGAATTCTGAACTATGATAAAACCCAGGCTCACTTCTCGAGATGGGCTCTAGGCCTCTAGCTTTGGTTTGGAACAAAGGCGTGTAGATGCTGTCCCCTTTTCAGACTCGATCACAAACTAAGAATCAAAGTTCATCAGTGCCAATCATAGTACTACTAACCTTATTCCATATCACCATTAAAGTAATTAGTAGGTTAAGCTTTCTGGTCTGAATGATGTCAATTAGTATTAGTATTTATGGAGCGAAAGTCAGGGAGGACTACGTGGAGCGAGACGAATTTAGCTTCGGGAATAGGGGAACAATAGAGTAATTTGGTTGCGTCGCACACACAGGGCTGTTCATGGCGTTGCAATCGTGAATCATAGCGTCCGAGAACAAGGTGACGACGTGCGCCATGGCCATGCGGTTCCTGGCCGGCTCGGTCGTGATGACTGCCGCGTGTGGCCATGGCACTCGCGCCGCTCGCACTGCCGTGCGCCAGTCGTAGTGATCCTGACGAGAGTGCCGCCGGGTCTCCAGCGAGATCGGGGACACGAAGTCATAAAAATTAATTATATGCTATTTGTTTCGTTTATAATTTTACCCCCTTTGAATATTCTATTACTAGTAGTGTGGATAGCAGTATAACTAAATTCTAACTAATCTGAGCCATTGGATCACAAAGATTGGACGACTCATATTCATTTTAATTTTTAAGGTACCGTAAAAGAGCTCAATAATATTGTATCATCTCTAGTTATTGTTCTACTGCAGTACTCTAATGCGGTTATTATTTGATAAAACAGGAATTTATCCTATTTTGCTGGATAATAATCACATACTAGTGTCATTACCTAAGAGGTGACGCGGGTCGTTACAACACCTGAAGAAGGATGCATTAGCTAATGTGTTAGGGTTACGATCGTACTCAAGCGTTCCTATGGAATTTTATCAATTCTTCTTAATGTAAGTTATGTTTTGGAGTTAGATGCCCGTAATATTATTGTAGTTTAGCCATTAGGTCATATTTTGATTCAACTAATCCTTTCTAAATATGCATGACTCATGAGCGTGAGCATGTATGATACCTTTTTTATCCACAATTAAACTCAGATACTGTTGTGGAAAATACGATGGCTCTATTCTTAGATTGGGGTCGTCACAGACTCCAGGTCTCTACCTTTGGTTTGGAACAAAGGCGTGTAGATACTGTCCCCTTCAGACACGAGCACGAACGAAGAATCAAAGTTCATCAGTGCCAATCATACTACTACTAACCTTCTTCCACAGTAGCTTCCATATAACCATTAAAGTAATTAGTAGGTTAAGCTTTCTGGTTTGAATGATGTTAATTAGTATTTGTGCAAGATTCATCAAGAAATTCCGACAAAAAACGATCGTTGAAACAAACCAACTCTCCCGGCCGTCTCGCCTTTAGGAAAGTTCACGGGGAAAACGAAAGAACCTTGGCCTCTCGATCGATCGTCATGGCGACATGATGCATGCTTGGACAAGGGAAAGAAGACAAGTCGTCATTGGATAAGAAAGACGAACATGCATGTGAAGAAGCCGCGAGGGCGTCAAAAAGCGCAGGGCGCGTACCTAAAAGTCGAGCAATCTACATATACTTCAGGCTCGCACACAGCTCCACCCCTGTCCTTCACCACCATAAAAAAGCTGCCTCACTCCACCACCGACGTCGTCGCACCAACCGCCACCCAGACGCTCGATCGGAGTCTGTACCCTGTAATCTTTCAGATGTTGAAAAATCGGAAGTGTGAATTATCGGTTTGGATTTGGTGTGACCACTGTCACTCGTATCCAAACCTGCAGAGACTGGTAGAGAGAGAATTCAGAGGATGGTTTCTGAAGATGACAGCTAACCACATGGTGTGGTTCTTTGTAGAATTCTGAAGATGACAGCTAATCACATGGTGTGGTTCTTTGTAGAATTCAGAGACTTTGCGCAAGCGCCGCACATGACCTAGGGCAAGGCCGCGCGTCTATTAATATAGAGGCTGACAGAGCCGGTTAAGTACAATCCAAACCGAACCGTAGTTGGTTTGGGAAGATTAAAATCAATTTAGGAAAGCTATCAAAAGGAAACAAACTAATTGTATACACAGCTGTACATTCTATATTTAACACCTGCCCTGCAGTCGTAGTGGGAGAATCCCGGATGCAAAGACTGGTCCAAAAATCCATGAACATCTCGGCAAACCCTTGGTCATCACATCGGCGAACTGGTGAGAAGACGGCACATGCAGGATGCGCATGTGGCCAAGCGATACTATCTCGTGGATGAACTGAATGACAATCTCAATATGCTTGGTCTGTCGATGTTGGATGGGGGTTGGAGGACATGTAAATGGCACTGGCGTTGTCGCAGTAGACGATAGTGGCAGAAGCGAGGGGGTGATGTAGCTCCTGCAGTAGCTGTCGCAGCCAGTAACACTCGATAATGGCATGTGCCACAGCACAGTATTCAGCCTTAGCACTCGAGCAAGAAACATTCATCTGTCGCTTGGAGGACCATGAGACCAAATTGTCACCAAGGTACACACAGTAACCAGAAGTAGAACGCTTGGAGTCGGGGCAACTAGCCCAGTCGGCATCGGAGTAGGCCATCAATGAGGATGGGGAGGAGGCGCCGAGGTGAAGGCCGAAGTCAATGGTGCCTTTGACATATCACAGGATACGCTTGATAAGTGCAAGGTGCGGCTCACGAGGATCATGCATGTACAAACACACCTGCTGCACGGTGTAGACCAAATTCGGATGTGTGTGTGTGTCAAATACTGAAGAGCACTGATGAGGCTTCTGTACTCAGAGGGGTCAGCAAGTGGCGCACCTTCCAAGGCAGAGAGCTTAGTACGTGAAAGTATCTAGGCCCCTAAAAGATTAGTTTTGGTAATTAATGACATTATGAGAATATGGGACTAACATGTGTGCTAAGTGTTTGAAAGTTTTAGTCCCAAAGGCAAAGTAAGAAAAACATGAAAATGGTTTCATGGGATTCAAAGAACTCCAAGACAAAAAGGTAAATAGTTTAGGGTTCTTTTCGTTTTACCGGTCTTAGGAGAAAGGTTGAAAGATCGGATTATAGGATAAATGCCGTACTATTAAGAAGGATCATGGCTAAGTGCTTGATTACATGTTCCTATGCCTTATGGATCAATTTAGAATCATGCATGCACTTTAAAATAAAATTGAATGCTAAAACTATGCATTGTCAGAAATATCGGAAGTACCAGCGTTAAAACAACGGAACTTCCGATTGGCCAGAAGTACCGACTTCCAGAGCGGTACGTTTTTTCCAGTGAGCGACCGCGAGAAAACTTAGACTTGCAGAGATCGGAAGTACCGCGAGTTCAACGGCGGAACTTCCGCTAAAACGGAAGTTCCGGCAAATGTGAGAAGAACGTTTTTTCCAGAGAACAATCTTTTCAAAACTTAACAGCATGGACATCCGAAGTTCTGGGCTTCTATAGGAACTACCGGAATATCGGAAGTACTGCATTTACAATAGCGGAAGTACCGCATTAAATGCCAACAGATACCTCTGATACTCTGACATAGCCGTTCTGAAGCTACTGTAGAAAAACAGAAGTTCTGATCCTTGCACTGCGGAACTTCCGATTTTCCTGAATTTGTTGAATTGATTTATGCAATGGCTAGTTTTGATTAGTGGGGGTATAAATTCGACCCTACCAGCACAAGAACATGTTGTTGAACCATTATTGAGCATCCTTGAGCATAGAGCAACATCTCACACCTCATTTTATCTCTTGTGCATTCATTGAGGTAGTTGAGTGAATTCAAATGTATTCATTCGTAGATTGATCCTTGGCACTTGGAAGTGGTCAAGAAACGCGGTGATTCATTACTCTTGGTGTTTGCTAACACCTACAGGGCTTGGCGGAGATTGCCCAGTGATCCTTTCAAGAAGTTTGTGAGAAGACCCGGCAAGGTTGTGAAGGCTGGAGCTCACCTACTTGGAAAGGGGAAGAACTACCACTAGTGATCGAGGTGTTTTGGCTTAATTTGTGAAGCCGGTCCGATTTGTTTGGGCTTACCTCAATGTGGACTAGGGAGACCGGCAAGTCTTCGAACACCATGATAAAAAGTGATTGTGTCATTTGTGGTTTGCTTTCTTGTACTCTGTTTACTTTCAAGCAATTTACATTCTTAGAATTAATTTGATTGCTTGTATACCTAGAATTGCAAACCTTGACCTATGCTAGAATTGTTGTTGCACTTAGGTGAGTTTAGTTGTTCTAGTCACTATTTGAGCTAAACCAACTTAAATTTAGTTTCCGCATTGTTTGCTTGGTTTAGGAAAATGGAGTAAGTCTTTAATTGTTAGCATTAATTTGAAGAAAATTTTTAGACCGCCTATTCACCCCCCTCTAGTCAGCCTCCTTGATCTCACAGCACGAACGTCAATGAGAGTGGCGACAGGATGTCAGTCTGCCATACCAACGCGCTGAACAAGATCAACAGCATACTAGCGCTGAGAGAGGAATAGGCTGTGAGTAGAATGGGTAACCAAAATGCCGAGGAAAAAAATTAAGATCCCCAAGATCAGTCATGGAAAACTCAGAGTGGAGAAGATGATTTATTTTGTGGAGCAAGGAAGTGGACGAGGCTCTGAGAATTATGTCATTGACATACAACAGGAGGTATGCAAGTTGACAATCGTCCTTAAGTACAAAGAGAAAAGTATCGCAGGCAGAAGCAACAAAACCTAGGGTGTGGATATGCAAAGCGAAACGCTAGTACCACGTAGGGGGAGCTTGTTTGAGGTTGCATAAGGATTTCTATAGATGACAAACATGGCCCGAAAAGGAGGGATCAACAAAGCCTAGAGGTTGCTGGTAATACACTCTCTCATCAAGATTGCCATAGAGAAAGGCGTTCTTAACGTCCAGTTGGTGAATGGGCTCGGAGTGAGAGGTAGCAAGGCTCAAGACAACATGGATGGTGGATGGTTTGACGACCGGACAGAAGGTCTCGTCGTAATTGACTCTGTGTTGTTGGGAATATCCATGGACCACCCACCGTGCTTTGTGGCGATAAGGAAGCCATCGAAATGGAATTTGTGTTTGAATGTCCATTTGCCAGTAATGACGTTGGCACCATGTGGATGACGAACGAGAGTCCAAGTTTGATTGGCAATGAGAGCTTGGTACTCATCGGTCATCGCGTAGCACCAATTGGCATCGGTGAGAGCACTCTTGTAGTTCAAGGGAATAGGAGAAATAGAGGAGTGCACCACGGATAAATTAAGATGATCAACCGACTTAACGATACCTGTGGTAGCACGGATCACCATGTTGTGAGGTCCAGGCATAAGTTGGGGAACAGGGCCTACCAGGTGAGGACAAGCGGCAGGGCTGGCTGGATAGGCAACAGGGCTAGCCAGAGGTACAACAGGTACCTCTGTGATGGCCGGGTCTGGTGGTGACATGGCGCCAACCAGAGGTACATGTACCTCTATGTTGGTTGGCGAAGAGGAGAGCCGGCCAGAGGTAAAGGTACCTTTGCTAAGATGTATAGGGATAAGACAAGCGCAAAAGAATGCCATGGCGAAGAAGAAAATAAGAAGTGGCATTATTAACAAATTCAACACCATTGTTAGCCTGAATTGATTTGAGGGGGAGACCAAATTGAGTTTACACATAAGCGTGAAACCGGACAATAATGGAGTATACATTAGATATTCTTCTGAGTGGGAAGGTCCAACAAAAGTGGAAAAAATCATCAATAATGACCAAATAGTATTAAAAACCTAAGATACTTAGAATAGGAGATGTCCAAACATCTCAATGTATTAACTCCAAAGGGGTTGATGACAAGGTAACAGAACTACTGAACGGAAGGCGCACGCCCAATTGACAAGTGTGACATAGAGCTTGATTGACTTTATTACAAGTGATAAGTGATAATTTTTGTAAAGTGTTGAGGGCGGGCGCGCCGGGGTGGCTGAGACGTTGGTGCCAAGTGGAGGACAGTGCGGCAACGGAGAGGAACGTGCGTGCCGAGGATGAGGGTAGCACGAACATGTAGAGGTCTCCATTGCTATTGCACCAAAGAATCTCATGCCGCATCCAGATGTCCTTGACAGGGAAACTACAAGAGTCAAATTCAATGGAGCATGAATTATCTTGAGTGAATTGTCGGACAGATATGAGATTTTTCAGTAGGGAAGGAACAAGTAAAACATTGTTTTAGAACGAAGTTGGTCGAAGGAGTGGGTAGGATAGCGGTGCCACGAACTGAGACAAGTACTGTGGCGCTATTGCCTATGGTGACAGAAGATGGAGAGGGTAGGGGTGGGAGGAAAGGAGATTACCATCCGTTGCGGTCATGTGCGCCGTGGCACCGGAATCAACGATCCACTGCCCCGAAGCCTGAGTGGATAGCCCATTCATGGTAGCAATCAGGTTGACTTGATCCAAGGAGGGCTGCATGGGCGTTGGCGGGGACAGGTGGGAGGGCGCAAACAACATATGGTAGGTCTAGAGGTGCGCCAGCGGGCGCGGACCCAGAAGGCCAGCACTACTGGTGGCAGGGTGCCATTGCGACGCATTGGGCAACATGACCCATGGATTGAAGCATATCCATGGGCCTTGCGGCTAGGGGGTCGGTGCCTTAGGACCTAATGGCCACTAGTGCTTCCCACGACGGTTCTTGTCGCTGCATTGCTTGGAGGAGCTCGATAACACGCCTGTGGATGCGCCGACTGGGGCCTGGGCACACCCACACGCACTACAGGCCAGGGGTGGAGTAGATGCCATGAGTGCAGTGCCGGTGGCGTGGGTCGCGCACATCTTTGCTAGAAACAAGGAGGTGTGAGCCAAGGCGAAGTTGGGGAAGGGGTCCTTCCTGGCGAGGGTGTTTGCTTGGTGGCTGAGCCGTGGGGTGAGCCTGCGGAGCAAGTTGAGGACGAGCTGAGCGTCGGAGAGGGGGTGACCGACGTCACGAAGGGAGTCGGCGAGCTGCTTCATGTGTTGACAGTAGGCCGAGACGGACATGTCGCCCTGAAGGAGTGTGTGGAACTGAGTGCTGATGTAGATGGCATGCGGTTCTTTGTTGGTGCGGAAGGCACCTTCTACGGCAACCCAAAGATCACGTACATGTTGGCCTGGCTCCATGGTGACATCCAAAACATCATCGAACATCGAGCCGAAGAGCTAGGAAAGAACGCCATAGTCGGCCTGAACCCACGAGGGGTCCTTCGAGCTCACGGGAATGGAGCCGTCGATGTGATGAAGGAGGACGAACTTACTGCACATCTTCGTGAAGACCTGACTCCACTCGATGTAGTTGGAGACCGCAAGATCAAGCATGATCGGGACATGCATCATGATGTTAACGACGTTGAAGGAGTTCATAGAGGAGGCGAGCATCATGGACACGACGTTCGTGGTGCTGTGGGCGGCCTCGGTCGAGGCCATGGCGTGTGCGCGGTGGGGTGGGAGCAGCGGAAGGTGGGTGACGGCGACAGGAGCTAGAAATCAGGTAGGGCTAGTGCTAGAGCTAGGGGTTTTAGGCCAAGGACCTAAAGTCTGATACCATATAGAACTGGGAGACTTTATGCAAGCACTGCATATGACCAAGGGTAGGGGCGCAAGTCTATTAATATAGAGGCCGTCAGAACCAGTCGAGTACAATTATGAGGCTCTGATCGACTCGGCTTCGGCTTCTGGCTTATTTTTCACTATTCATAAGTTTCGTCTTTTTCTGAACTTTTGGCTTTTTATTGAGCTTTTTTGCCGGTTCTTTTTTCCCTGTATTTATTTGTATTATACGTAATGGGCTAACATATTTTTTATATTTTTAATTTTTTTAAATTTAATTATGCTAAATAAGCCTCTGTCAGCTATAGTACTTTTTTCAACCAGCTACAGTGTTTTCAGCTATAAGCCATAAGCTTTCCAGTCGAACTGATCACCACCCAAACCAAATGATAGTTGGTTTAGAAAGATTACAATCAGTTTAGAAAAGCTATCAAAAGAAAATAAACTAATCGGTGATTCCCAGAAGAACTGATTAGACAAGATGAGAATCCCTGATGTGATTGATGAGTACATATGATAATTGATACACAGCTAGCAAGTGCATCTGTACTTGCTTGATGGTTACGCTGGGTGATCATAAACATCTTATACAGCATGCAGCAGTCCTGTTGTATGCAGGCACTCTTGGGACGAGACTGCGGTCATGTTTTTTTGTTTTTGTTTTTGATTTTTTAAAAGTTAAATTAAATAAGATGATTTCTCTAAATCACTTTTTTTAAATGACTTTTAGAACCAGCCGACATGTGCGCCATTGTATACTGTTTGCTATCATTTCGCAAAACGAAACAAAAAAAACCCACCTGCAGTATCATTCTATACTGTTCGCTATCATTTCACAAAACGTAATAATAACCAATACAAAGACGAGGGTTCTGGCCCGCGCAGCCCCTCCACATCGGCATCTCCCGCCCGCGCGCGCGCTCCGTCGGCCGCGTGGCGGGAGAATCTTCGTACGGCCGGGAGAGGCCATTTCCTCCAGTTTTTCAGAAATTACGTAAAGGTCCTTTTTCCTCGCGAAAAGGTCCCTGTAAGTTTTTTCCACCGAAATTTTTGCAGGATAGCGCCCCACGGTTTTCTAAATTACGTACGGGTCCTCGTTTATTACGTACAGGCCCTCGGTTTTTTTACGAAAAAGACCTTTGACTTTTTCGAAAATACACATACGCCCTCGATTTTTTTTTAAAAAAAATTTCCCAAACTTCTCACGGATTATCGCCTCTTTTACTTCGGTACACACGGTGGTTAGTGTGGCGTGATGCCGCGCCTATGAGGCTAGTAAAAAACATCGGCCGCAACCTAGAAAACGAGCCCTGCTTTTTGTGAACTATTGCCGACCTGAACCATTCATTATTTCGGCATCACGGCAGCAGCAGGGCTAGCCTGAGCTGACAAATGCATGCAATGCAACCGGTGCTGTTCTCTGTCAAATCAGGTTAGCCCAACCTTGGCCATTATTTTGTGGATCAGGTCTACTTAAACATTTTTTAAACAGCTTTCATGGCAAAGCAATCCTAACCATAATTGCTACCAATTCTTTTGTAAGACTCGTAAGATGCTAATTTTGGGCATATCTGTTATGTGTACTCTGTTAATTATTTTTACTTTTCTCTTTTTGAGGGAAGGCAGTCGTACTATGGTGTCAGGTCAGGTCAACTCCTGTGTGGCATCTACACAGAGCCTGCCCTGAGAAGGCTCTCCCAGGCCCATTCGGCCCAGATTTATATGGGCCGGAAAGGGAGAACAGCAGGCCCGTCCCCTTAGTTGTCTACTGTCCCACAAGGGCATTGACTATTCCAGTGTACCCCCGGAGCTTTGGCGTTGTACCCACTTAATCCCTTAAACTAATAGAACATCCAACTTCCGGAGGTTTTAAAAATAGCGCAATAGACTACAGCTATCTATAGTATTCTCTATATCATCTATAGATAATACTAAAGATAGCTCCTATAATAAGTTATTTTGTATTTGTCTCTATAAACAGTTTCTCTGTAATACAATTTTTTTCCTCGTGTTATAGTTGACTGTCCATGTCAACTTTGTTACGTCTTATCCTCTGATAAATTCCACCATCCAAATTCCTTTTCCCAAACCAATCCGTGGATCCCAGTTCCCTGTTCGATCTACCTGAAATCCATCCCATCAATTCCTGATAAGATCCGAGCCGTGCATTGATGGACACCGAAATGGCCGCAGGATGAACCTGAACTACTGCGAGCGCCATGGTTCACCGCCCCTGCAGCACCACTACGCTGCCAGCAGCAATCGTTCTGCTATGCCGAGCCGCCGGCTTCCATAATCTTTCGGTATGCCAAGCAACTAGATTCTGCTATCTTTTGAAATGCAGAGCCTTTAGATTCCGCCGGCCGCTCTTCCACGCCGTGCCGCGGCCTCCACCTCACATTCCCCGGCCTCGCATTCGAAGGTCTCCTACTTGTGCGCCTCGGTCTACTACACTACTGTGATATACTAGTACAAGATGAATTGAGCGCATGTGATCTTTGTGCGTGTGCGCATGAGCGCACGTGAGTTTAGTCCCATCTTATCGAGGTTGGGCATGACCACAATATAAACCATAGAGCTCCAAGCTAAGGTGTCAACTCAGTAAGCTTATATAACAAAATGAAATAATAGCAAGAGTGAGTACAGAGTACTCAGTAAGCTTATATAACAAAGATGCATTGTATGATCATAAACATATAAAAACTACCATTGGTTCTTGTAGCCTCAAATACAGAAGATAGTCAATTTGATTCTTATAGCGAATAGATCTTCGTATTTTCTTAGATGCAATACCCAAATTAAAGTACATAACTTTTACCCCTATATCAATATATTATACATTCACCAAACTACTTATAATTTTTGGTTCGAGACGGTTTCTCATCTTTACCCAACACCCTTTCAATTATAAGACAGTTATTGGTTGGGCTTATCTCTTACGACCCAATGTCCAATTGAGATCTCGTCCGACACTCCACATCGCCAATATATGCATTGAGCGTATTCTTTATGGCCCAAAATACAATTGAGACCTTGTCCGGTTTCTTTCTAGATAAATCTACATACTATTTGTGAAATGTATAATAACCTCAATAAAGTTACTGATTAAGCCCATCCTTAGACGGAATAATGGTTGATACGACTAATACGGTCCATTACATGAATGAAATATGTAAATCCTTATATTTTATTCCTATACAGAGGGTCCCAACGTTACCCTCTTGTCACCTACCAGAGGCACCCTCTACCCACCATTTTTCTTATCCTTACATATCAACTACTCCATTAGTTGACTGCTACATCGTTTCATTTCTTTTTCATAGCATTCATCTGATTTAAACATGATTTTAAATTTTTATGCAGGGTGATAGTAATTTAATAGGTAAATACTTGTTTTACTAAAGATACTCTACTCATATGCTCAAAGATATGCTTGCCTAAGTATGGATTGAAGTTCTGGGTTCCCAGGTCACTCAGATAAATTTGCCCTCCAATTCCGATTCCTTTCCTGAAAATTTGCCCTCCAATCCCGGTTCCTTTCTTGCAATTAATACACGTGTGATGGTTTGATTTACTAGTACCGAAGAAAATAAACATGTAGGTAAATAATTAAATAAATTATACTAAGGCACCCTCGTGTGATCCTCGAATTTTATTTTAGTTAGTTGTAGTTTTTTATGACTTAATTGCTATTTAAATCGTCGCGTACAATTTTAATTGCTAAGTACAATTTTAATTAGTCGTGTATAGATTTTAGTCGTTTGGTGACACTTAATTCATTTTTAATAGTCATAAATATTCGCTAGTGGTGTACTGCGATCTAATATGACTAGCAAAATTTTATTAAGTAATTAACATGCAACGGAATACTCGGTGTTGAAAATTATGAAGAAATTTTTTTATTGCACGTGTTTCTTCTCTCTCCTCTTTTTCTTTCTCTATTTGGCCGAAACCTCCCCCAGCCATTCATTTCTTCTTCCTTCCTTCCCCTTTTCTTTCTTATTTTCCCTCGTTCCTGGCACTCAATCTAGCTAGCCTTTCCTTGGGCTCCCATCGGTGCCGACTATCTCATGCGCCTCCGTCCACCTCTACCCTGTGTCGCCCTCCATGGCTCTGGCTGCCACACCCTTGGCCTCCACCTAAGCTCCTTGGGCTCGGCCATGGCCACCCCGTAGTTCGGTTCGGGGCTGAACACCGCGTCCCTATTGCCACCACATCCTTCCTCTTCGGCTCCCAACAAGCCCCAACTATCGGCTTGGTCTCCTCACAACTGGCGTTGATCCCTGTGAGCAGCCGCCCCCATGGCTCAGTGCCTCCTCCCCATTACTTCTCTGTCTACTCCTACTTCTCCTTGACTTCTATCCCTATTTCTTGATTTGCTTAATTTTAAACTTATGATTTGAGTTGTTTTTTATTTGAGGATGGTGAAGGTGGTGCTACCGCAGCTTGCTACAATGGGGCTCGAGACCTTCCCATGAGCTGGGGAGCACGAGTTGGTTGTCGGGTGCGCGTGGTTTGGCCCGTCACCACGGTGACTTCCCTCTGGTATACTCCTCTCCTCTCTACCCTCTTTCTACTCTGTGTGCATACTCCTTATGATGGTTAAGTGATGCTACTGATGGCTATGTGATGCTCTGATGGATGCTTATTGGGTATGTTGTTCTCGTTGTGTGGTCCCAAGAAAGTGATGAAAATACTAAAAATGGGTTTGTGGGCTTCCTTTGTCAGTTGTTTGTTGGCTCGATTTGGGGGGTGGATCGAATGTTGGCTGTGGTGGTCGCTTTCTTGGCTTGCTATGCAGATGTTGCTTGTGGGAACTTGTGGCCTTCTTCTCCTAGGGCATGATGTCCTGCCACCTTGTTTTTTTATCCTTGCTAAGCTTGCCTTGACTGACTGGATGTGGATGTGTGAGGGTGGATCTGGAGGGGGAAAGAATGGGGAAGAAATGGAGAGTGGGGTTCTCTGGTGCTTGCTCAAGTTGGAAAATATGATCTCTCTCTCTTGGTGCAAAGTGAAAATATAGGTTAACCCTGGTGCAAAGTAAAATAAGCGACAACTTACCCGGTACAAAGTGCAATTTGCTCATTCATTAATTTAGCGCTCTCCTTACACCAAAGTTTGGCTATCACTACCATCGCATCCACTGTACAAGAATGGCATGAATGATAAACGGGCCGCAAGGGATTTCAATTAACTCTACTAATCACTTTTCGGCCTTGTAACAACCATATTTGTGAGAACAGGACCGTCGTACAATCTGCAACAGC
Source organism: Dendrocalamus latiflorus (assembly GCA_017311315.1). Taxonomy (NCBI): domain Eukaryota; kingdom Viridiplantae; phylum Streptophyta; class Magnoliopsida; order Poales; family Poaceae; genus Dendrocalamus; species Dendrocalamus latiflorus. The sequence goes on from CM029630.1 coordinate 34,062,349, forward strand.
CCAAGAGTTCGGTTGTGAATAGAAGGAGTATCATATCCACTCACGAACATTTAAAAGATGTTAACTTGATTAAAATATGACCTAATGGTCAACTTTAGAGACTAAAAAGGTGTCTAAGCCCAAAACTTAACTTACAGAGATCCGAAGAAAACTCCCGCAAGAATGCTTGAGTGTAGTCATAACTTAGTCCATGTCCTTTACCATATCATACCAACAACCATTTTATGAAAATTACGCACTGTGGTATTTCCACACTTTTCCTATGACCGGAGGCATGACTATTCGAATAAATTATAACACTCTATAGAGGTATACAACTTTACCCACAAGATATGATTATCTCATAATGTCGGCCATTACACTCTTCTGTAGGTGTGTGACTGGGTAATCATAATAAGGCCTTTACAATGTTTAGTTCAATGCTTTTCCCTACTCTAGAGGTATGACTCTCAGCGCTAAGATACCCCCGTTGCTAGGGAGTCTCTCCCTCATCGGTCGAGTGCGCACTCCATGTAAGGGCAGGGGCCACTATAGGTTCACCCCCACTTTTTAACCAGGCATTGACCCCGTGGGCCATCCTCAACCTGTTACGTTGGCGCAGGAGTCCACACTGAAAGCAAGCACATTAGTTGATCAGGTCTGTCGCATACTAGACTTGTGGTTGCATGATTGGATGTAGAAATGAGCACACACAGATTTGGTCCTTAATCAACCCAGATGAGACAAACCAATAATACCGACTTGGGCAATACCTGCGTTGGTCTCAAACCAACCACTCGCCTAAGTCTCCACCATTTTATAAAACATTCCTTATTTCTAGTGGTAACCCATGTCACCACTACAATTATCATGTTTCAAATTTAAGTTCGCAATTTTTGTGTCATATTTACTATGACCTCTAAAGCATACCTGAGCACATTCACAACCTAGCATTATTTCCATTATAAGTATCCTATGGTGACAAGGAAAAAGTATACTCAAGAAATGAATATAAAAGTAGTTAGGCAATCTATATACATTATAATGGTAAGTATGCATTTGTATTTGAAAACAAAATATTGCATTTGAAAACTAGGTATAATATGATCAATATAAGGACTTGCCTCCTTTTCCGATATATTCTATCTTCTCTGTAGGCTTTAGGCTTGCTCTCGATTACTTCATTTGTTCCTGTAGTTCTTCCGTTTACCAACCCGCTGGATCCGAATACTAGCGCAGAAAAATGAAGGCAAATAAGTTCATACTTTACAGAATGTAAGCTGGGAACAAAACACAAATAAAATAACCGAAAGACACAGAGAAAAAGGTTTTTGTGGTCGAGGTTTAGGTGGTGCGTGGTTTGATTGATTGGAATTGGGTTAGGTGGGCTCGAGAGGGTCGAAAAGGGTATCTGTGCTTTGAACGGATTTTTTTGGAATGAACAGTAATAGGCGGACATATGGTGGCGGGTTGATTATGGAACAGTGTGGTTTTAAATTTGTCGTGTTTTGGTTTGGCGGCACGGAGGTCAGAAATGGATTCACGGGATCAAAACGGTCAAAATGAGTATAATATTGATTTTTGGGCTCAGATGAACAGTAACTTGCTATAGTTATGAACAGTGACAGGGCTGGCCTAAATGGAACATTGGTGAACAGTGGGACCACGGCCCGACTCGGTCCAAAAATGAAAAGACCAACTGGGCTGTTGGCCTCGGCCGAGAAGCGCACAGCCATTCTGGCCCAAGGCGCGCATGGCGCAGCCTGTTGCGCGGCACGTGGACGAACAGGGTTCAGCCACACCACACTTTCTTCCTCCTACTAGCGCTACAAGGTGGCAAGGCAGAGCAGCGATGGAGGTGGCCGATTGAGGGCCAGTGATGATCAACGGCATCAGCCGAAGGTGTCTACGGGCTTCTTAGGACATAGGGATTCCATTTTTGGGGTTGATGAGGCTTGGGCGGCAGTTGTTTCAGCTGGCAACGGGGAGTGATTCCGTGGTAGGGGCATGCATAGGGCCACTCTGACGAAGCTTTGGTGGGGTGCTAGGGCTTTTAACCATCACAAAGCAAGGCAAACTCTAAGGCGGTGGTGGCTTAAGCTAAAACCATCTAGGTTAGGTTGTCCATGGAGAGGTGGTTTAGCCGGGCGAAGGAGCTCAGCGGCGGCGGTCTACAGGATAGGGGAGGTCAGGACAAGATCAGAATTGAGTTCGGGAGGCTCTGATGGAGCTATGGCCGAAAGATATTGGATAATAGTTGAGGTTCTTGGCAGATTGAAGTTTTAGGGTCACCGACTCCTTGCGGCAGTAATGGCGGAATTGGGGGCCAAAGGTGGAAGAGAAGGTGTGGTCAGGTGTTTGAGAGGCTGAGGAAGCCGAAGGATGGTGTCAGGCTGGCTTTAAGGTAGTTGAAGGCGATGGGAGCAGAAGAGAGGTTCAACAGCGCTCGGCGCATGGCTACGGTGGTGGCACTAGGTACAAATGGCAAAGGGAGCTGGTGGCGAGATGGTGTAGCGTCAGGGCAGCAAGGACAACGGCCCTCACTGGAGTTTAGGCGTGGGCTAACGAAGTGGCATGATGCGGGTGCCAGTGTGTCGGCCACACGACACACTAATTTACGACCACCGCGACAATCAGCACGAGCAGTTCGCGAGGCTCAAGTGAGGCAACAACTGCCCAAGGGTGAGACGAAGCGCAGCGAAGCCGGCAGCGACTGGTGTGAACAGTAAGGTCAGTTGCGGCGTGGACGAAGCAAAGGCAACCACATGGCTGGGGAGATGCAGTGGAGCGGCGGCGAGTTCTTGGATGGCGCCAAGCGAAGGGGAAGGTGGCAAGGCCTGAAAAAGAAAGAGGCTTTCTAAGGAGCTTTGCCAATTGAGAAAGAAAACCAAATTCAAAGGAAATTTAAGAAAGCTCAAAATTTTGAAAATTTTCGGATTGTTTTAGGCCTTACGGGAGACGGGAGTGGCAACTGGCAAGCACAAGCATGGAAGCGTCAAATGTTGCTATTTCTTCTCAATGGAAGATCAGGACTCGCGCATCGCATTTCCAGCTCCTCGAGCGCCAGCCGTTGTGGCGAAGGCTCAGATCGTATTACGGCAAGCATCAACTTAATATTTTGTAATAGTTAACTAATACAAATTAACGGAGATTAACTCCATTCCACAGGCGACGCTTGGAGGCGCTCATCAGCACATGCAGAGGTCAATCCCCAAGTGAAACGACCCGGTTTGGATCAGAAACTTTGCGTTGTCAGTCAGCAGGTGCTCTAAGAAAACACGAGCAACAGCACCGAGATTTGCCAGTGGTGCAGGACAAACATTGCGAGCCAGCATCACATCCATGGCACGGGTACTAGCTCCCTGTGGAAGGCAATAGCCTTTGTATAAGAACTGCTCTGAAAATTCGACAAAAGAAAAAGAAGATTAGGGTGTGATGCACCTTTCCTTAAGTGTCAGTTAAGCTTAAATACTGAAAGCGGACTTATGTGAGCTAGTTTGCATTTAATCACCAATTAAAATTCAGTAGATTGGCAGCATAACCTCCACATTCAGCAAGAGACTGGGGGGATGCTTCGCTGCATTGGCCGCTCCAGTTCGGCACCACCATCCCTTTGATGCCAAGCTTCCACTTGCTGCGATATGGCACTCTCACTTTGCATTGGCTTGGGAACTTCTGATGTTTTACTGCGCCCGAACAAAGGATACGTAGGAGAAGAAACAACGCATGCGAGGCTTTGTTCTGTTGGACAGCCAGACGAGGATGGCTGCAGTTCAGCAGCAGCACCTCTGTTCAGGCGGCTCGCTTCTGATGGTACAAATACAGGTATCTCTGACTGTACTGTGTGCAAAGCTATTGCCGCTCTGGTGCTGCTGCAGTTCACTTTGTCGCTCCCTGCAAGACCTGACTGAGTAAATTTTGGAAAGAGAAATGAATTTCTGCAGGCCACTGAATAATTGTGGTATTATGCCTACATAATTAATGATATAAATTGTGAACGTACGTTTTCAACATCCCGGATATGCACAATGATTATTGTTATATCATCTGTCCTATTTTCATGCTCCAGCCATAGTCTGTATGACTCTGCAGCGATTGCTGAGCAGGCATCTCGAGGATCTTGATACATAGCCACCTGTAGGAATCCAGAAAAATGTTAAGCATTATTGACATGTGGACAGAGAATACCAAAGGCATACCCAAGCAAGCAAAACCACATACAATTTAACATGATATTGTAACTAAAAACACTTTCAATGCATTCCTCTGCACCTACCACTAAGTGTGCATCTTATCTTCATTTTTTATGATTATTCTTATGACCTTCTCGTCTCTAACTACAAGTTTAAACTGCAGAAACAAATGCTTAACATCCCATGCCCCACTCTTCCATTTAACAAGTTAATAATAAGCTCATGAGAGGCATCATGGTTATCAGGGGAGCAATTTCATCCTTTCCCTGAACAAAGCATGCTAAGCTCATCCTCCAGTTGTGTTTAAATGTCTTCAGAGTTCAGGCAAACTAAATGAAACCTATAAACTCATAGATCATATAAAACTCACTCCAAGAGCTGTCACAAACCAACAATTGAAAAGCTTGACTTAAAATTTCAGTTCTCGTAATAATTTATAGCTCATATGAGCTAGTAGCAGACATGTTAAACACCTTGCAGCTAGTTTTATAACATAAGTAAGAAAAGAAAGAAGTGGTAATTCTCTTCTACTCCCATATTAACTCGAATGAAGTGCTACAGCTGAACAACCAAAAAACCGTTAAGCATGTACCCTAGTGATTAAATTCATGGTGAGCAGTCAAGTCAGATGTTTCACTATTATATACAGGCTACTTCCATAATCCAATGCTTTACATCAGGGCTCTATTTTTATCACACAAATGAACAAACACGTGTAATTGATGTGGTTCTTGGAACTTGGGAGTAATTCAGGCAAAATGCACCAGCTAATTATTACGTACTAGACTCACCACACTACACGTTTGCAATTATCCTACACGTTTATTTCCATGAACGCTATATGCAGCAAGTAAATACTAACTTTAAAATGGATCAATGCAGCAAACACAAAGGAGGCAGGAAAATTAGAGCAGAGAAAGAAACCACCACCATGTCAACGACTTCCTGGTTGGAGAGGAACTCGAACACGCCATCGCTTGCAACGACGAAGAATAGGTGGGCCGGAGTGATCTCGACGCTCTTCACCTCAGGCTCGGCAATGACCCCAACACCCTCTGCAAGGAGGTCGCCGAGACTGCGCGTGAAGGCCGTGCCTGCGTAGAGCCCGTCGCGCGGCCACACGCGAGGCGGGTCCCCCTCGTCGGGCACCCACCCCTCCGCATCGGGGTCGCGCACGCCCTCCACCTGCTCGACCGACATCACCCGCGCGCCGCACGCCTTGACGCGCGCGCGCTCGTCGGCGCGGAACGGCGTCTGGTCCCACGACAGTTCCTCCGCCGCGACGCGGCCCCCGCGCCACACCCCCGAGACGGCGCGCGAGTCCCCCACGTTCGCCACGTGAAGCGCGCCACCGGCCACCAGGGCCGCCACGGCGGTGGTCCCGCTCACGGAGTCGTCCACCCCGGCCGCCGCGTGCATCTCCGCGTTCGCCGCGACCATCGCCTCCCGGAACGCCGCAGCGGGGTCGGCCACAAGGCGTCCGCCGTCCGCCGCGAGGAGGCGCGGGAGCGAGTCCCGCGCGAACGCGGCGCACGCGGCGCCGCAGGCGCCGTGCCCATCGAAGACGGAGAAGAGGTGGAGGTCGGGGTCCCCGGCGAACCGCGTGGCCACCAGGTACGCGTCCTGCGACTCCCGCCCCGGCGAGTCCGGGTAGAGCCCGGCCACCGTGAGGGTGGCGTACTCCAGCACCAGCCCCGCGCCCGGCACCGCGGCTCGGCCGAGGGTGGCGCCGCCGCGGCCGCCGGGCCCACCTCCTCCCCCGGCGCCGCCCCTCGGCTGCCGCGTCAGGCAGCACTTGCCCTGCGCGCACCCCATCACCAAGGCTGCGTGCGGTTAGGGTTTCGGGATCTGGGTGCGTGATGCTTCAGAAGAGGGGAGTTTTGGAAGGGGAGAGGATGTTGAATTGTTGGATTGAATTGAATGATTCAAATGCGACTATAGCACGAGAGAGAAGGGCAGAAGGCACATAGAAAAGGCGAAATTGCTTGGAGGATCGTGCAAACAGCTTGCACTTGCCACTCTCCACGAGCCGGACGGGAGGAAAGGGACCAAGCATAGTATTTACTAGACTGATAGGCGGCGCGGTGCCACCGTGTGCACCGAAGTAAAAGGGACGATAATTCGTGAGGAGTTTTTTAAAAAAATCCAGGGTACATGTGTATTTTCGGAAAAGATAAAGAGTTTTTTCGTAAAAATTCAAGGGCCTGTACGTAACTAAACGAGGACCCGTACGTAATTTAGAAAACCGCGGGGGCGCCATCCTGTAAATTGGAGGGGCGTTTTCAGGGGAAAAGCGTAAAAAAAAAACCGACAGGGACCTCTTCGCGAGGAAAAAGGACCTCTTTGCGAGGAAAAAGGACCTGTACGTAATTTCCGGAAAACACGAGGAAACTCCCTCCCCGGCCGTACCGAAATCCCCCGCCATGCGCCGGCCGGAGCGCGCGGGCGGGGGGACGTGGCCGAGCGCCCGCCCGGGCATTCCCCCGGGTATAATGGGGTTTTTTATTCTCGGACCTTTTCATTTTTATAGCCCGTTCAATTGAACTGAAAAATATGATTTATAGCTGAAATTACACTATAACTGATAGTGATTTATTTGACATAATTAAATTTAAAAAAAATTAAAAAAGGTTAACCCATCACGAGCAATGCAAATGAATACAAAGAAAAAAGAACAGATAAAAAGCTAAAAAACAAAATTTAGAAATAGTAAAAAATAAATCAGAAGTTAGAAATTTAAGCTAAAATAAGTAGGAACTTTGTTCTTCAAGGCCAAGTTGCCCACCCTCACCCGATTATTCCAAGTGCTGAACGTACGGCTCAGATAGCGCATGGTTCATATTAGTTTGTTGTTGCATCCCTTCTTAGGGGGAAGATGAGTTAGCTCTGTCATTTTCGCTTTTCCGTTAAGTTTTTAGCTTTTAATTTTTAAATTCTATCCTTTTTGGTTTTTTACCTTTTATTCCTGTATTTCTTTGTATTATTCGTGATGGACTAACATTTATTTTTTATTTTTAAATTTAATTACATTAAAAAATCATCAGCAGCTATAGCACAAAATAAGTCAGTTATATTTCTAAACAGTAAAAAAATAAGTCATACCCCATAAAAAAACCCAAATAAGCAGTCATGAATTCTTGTGGCTGTGTCTAGTGCAAACCTTAGCCAAGCACAATCGTATAAACCATTTCAATATGATTTGCTATGAACAGTGCGTGTGAGGCAGCCGACCATGCCATCAATTAAGCCCCGTTCAAAAGCGATGTGGTTTTGGCTAAAATGACACTGTAGCGACTGTTAGCTTTTTCTTGAGCTATTCAATTAAAAAATAAAATAAAGAAAGAAATAGGAAAAAAGAAAACCATCATTATATCTCTATAGATAATACAAAAACAAAAGAGAAAAAATTAGAGAAAAAGAAAGAATTATATTAAAAACCAACGTGTTCCAAACGACTTTTATCTTCTAAAATCAAAATTATTTAAAATGAGGCCTAATTAATTCTCATCCTCCTCCTAATGTTGTAGGTCGGAACGTAACACTCAATCGATTGTTTTCTTCGATTCACATAAATCCTTTGCTTATTGGCAGTGGCAGAGCCAGTTGTTAGTGGGAGCATGTCCGAAGTTGGTCGTCGGCAGGTGGAGGAGCTCGTTATGAAGCTCGAACGATGATGGGACTGTTCGCCAGCGGGCTCGGGCAGCAGTTTGAGGTCGTCGGACGGTGGCTTTGTCCTATTTATCGGTCCGCTCAGTTGGACTGAAAAAGGTGGTTTATGATTGAAATTATGCTGTAACTAATTTATTTGAAACAATTTAATTTAAAAAAATTGAAAATTGAAAAAACAGGTTAGCCAATCACAGACAATGCAAACGAATATGAAAAAAAGAACTGGTAAAAAACTCAAAAATCAGAAAAAATAAAAATAGTAAAAAAAAATAAACAAAAACTAGAAATTCAAATCGAAATGATTTGCACTATAGTTTTTCATATTTTAAAAAATTTTGTTACTGTTAGTCCTATTTAGACTTATCATCAAATATAATTATATTGTATGGATTATTTAACCTCCTTTTTTTAAATCCTTGTTTCACCTCTGTGCATGCAGAACTGCAGATGCAGCGATCTTCTGGTTTCATTTGGTCCTTTTAGAGCTGCTCCTATCGTACAAAAAAGAGAGAAGAATCACGTCCGTGATACATAGAAAGAAAAGGCGTCTCTGTGCTAAAAAGTTAGCTAAAAAGGTTGCTTTGGATCGACGTGCTTGCCCGGCGCGGCACCGCTAAATACTCACATCACATCCCTCCCTGTACATATCAATTCGTCAGTACAATCGCGTGCACTAGCGTGCGTCCAGTGCATGGGCGCCGAATAGCCAGCCGGCCATGCATGCATCATGATGCATTTAAGCTAAGCACGGACGGCTTTTCTTTGTCTTCTTCTTTTCAGCTTCTAAAAACTGTTTTTTAGTTTTTTTTATAATAACTAACTTTTAAACGGAGCATTTTTTCGAGATAGAGTTTATTAGTTAATTATAATACATACTTTACTGACTTCATTTATATCGGTAAAAACTACATGCGAGTTTTTATTACTCTATAATCTCTCTTACAAACAGCCCAAAAGTCACAAGCCGCAGCCAAAAAGAACAGACTGGTCTCCGTTCCGTGATACAGGTCTTCGTCCCTAAAATGTAAGAAGTATCGTCTTATAATATAAATTTATTATAAAAATTAAATATATAATAATTATAATATCTTTTAATCATATATCTCTTTTTAGTGCTAAATAAGTGGATGATTAGTTGTAGTATATCATTTAATAGAAACATATTTGGTCCAATAACTTTCCCTTTTTCTTAGATTTAATGTCTTCTTAGTCTATGCGTATTGTGGGATATGGATTTATATTGTGGAATGGAGTAGTAACCTTTTTGGCTGGAAATTGGAAGTGCGCTGGTGCCAATGCATTCTGTTACCGCGTGCGTCCAGTGCATAATGGTATGTATGGTCCAATAATTTTTTTAGATCTAGTGTCTCTTTAGTCTATGCGAATGGTGAGTGTTGTGGCTACTGAACAAACTGTAAAGTGGCGGAATAGTGTAGTGGAGATAATTGATGAACAATGCTTGCCCCCTTCCCTATGTCCAGGGTGGGCATATATATTTCCATGAGAAGTATTTTA